>CM028132.1:1201955000-1202555000 GCA_016271365.2 Neoceratodus forsteri
GAACATGGCTGCTGACCATGGTGAAGGGACAGAGCAGAAGGGCAGGCAACTGGACAGAGGTTGAGCTCATCAACCTGGTGGCTGTAGTTCAGCCCTTTGAGGGGCAGCTGTGTGGCCAGGTACCACTCCAGCAGGCCAGGGGGGAGGTGTGGCACTGTGTCACAGAGGCCCTGGAGTGGAGGACTGGTGTTGGGTGCTCGGTGGAGCAGTGCAACCACTGGTATGGGGACCTGCAGTGGAGGGCACCAGACCGCCTGTGGCGTCTGCAGGCCCGCGTCCTGCGAGGTTCAGTGCCACAGCCAGGTAGGTGTGCTCATGTTGCTGTTATGCCCAGGCATCGTACTGTGGTGTTGGCATGGCTGTGCAGCATGGCCCACAGTGGGGTACTTCATCGGCCTGGGGGTACCACGCATCGGGCTTGGCTGCTACGCAGGTTGCAACCGTGCTGGCGTGTGGGTCTCAGGACTGACAGGGACACACCCTGCACACAGCGGGCTGTGTGGTGGTGGAGGGCTCCTCATGTGTGACTGTGTACTGATGTCCACCTCTCTTCAATCCCTCCACAGGGCCAGAGGACCATAGACAGGCCAGGGCAGTGGTGGAGCCAGTCAGAGAGGCACAGTCTAGTGAGCAGCAGGCTGCACCAGCTGCACAGCAAGGGGCAGGTATGCATTGTCACATTCCTTCTCAGTGTCACAGTGGGATAATGTGGGGATAGGGCACAGCCATGGCTGCCTCTTCCATGTGCCTTGACAGCTGTGTGTGTGTCACATGGTCCATTGTGCGTGCCACTGCGTGCCATCCCTTGGCCACCATGTACCGGCTGTTGGTGGGATAGGCATGCACATGGCTTCCACCATTTGTGCTGTGGCACTGCTGTTGCTGTGTGCCATTTGACCCTCACATTGCAGTCCTGTGGCCGCTGCACTACATTGGCCACCTCTGTGCATCACCGTGGTGTGCTGTGTGGATAGCTGGTGTTGCCCTCTGTGCGAGGGTCCATTCCAGTCTCTTCAGGGGTGTGTGCCCCCCGTTGTCCAGTGTGCACTGTGGGTGGGTAGGGGGTCCTTAGGGCGTTGCACTGATTCCCTGTCTTGTCCCGTCCCCTAGGTGTCAGCTCTGTGGCAGCGAGGAGGGGCCCAAGGGTGTGGGTGAGGACCCAGAGGCAGATCCTGGTTGTGCTCCGGAGGATGCTCTGCATGGTGCAGTCCATCCAGCATGTCACCATGACCATGAGGAGGGAGCAGTGGTGCAGAGGGACAGGCAGGGGTGGACAGTGTTAATGTGTCCCTGTATATAGCCCCCTTTCCCTTGCTATCCCTGTTCCCCTGCAGTACCCCAGCATCTTGTACAGCCCCTATTTCCTGACCCCATCCTACTTCTTACCTTCCCTGTCCCTGCCCCTGTTACTGTGTTTCTCTGCAGTTGTCATGTTATAAAGCATTTATTTTCCTACATGCCTGTGTCCATGTCTGCTTTGCAGGTGGCGTGTAGAGCCTGCTGCAGTGGTTGGTTGTTGGTCCATGGTGTAGGCACGAGGGAGGTGTGGGTTGTCTGTGGTTCCCTGCAGAGTCCAGTGGTATGTCACATTGTGGTGGGGGCTGTCTCCCGGTTGTGGTTGGTGTGTTGTGTGTTTTCAGGGTCACTGTGGGGCTGTGGTCAGGGCTAGGCAGGTGGTTGGGGGCGTGGGGGTTGTGCATGGACCTGGTTCTCATGCTAGATTTGTCAGGCTGCTGGGGTGTGGCCATTCACATCCACTGTTGTTGTTCCCAGTCCTGTGTGTTCTGGACACCTGCTTGTGTTCTGGCTCATTCACTGCCCAGTATTGGTGCTGCCTGTGGGTGTGTGTGGCATGCAGCATGGATGTGTTTGGGTCCAGAGCCATAGGGGGCATGGTGTGGCATTGGCCATGGCCAGCTGGCTGGTGGCCTGTGAGGGGGACACCATTGGTGGCAGGCTCACATTGGTCATTGTCCCCACCTGTGCCCAGATGGCCAGCCCACCATTGTGTTCTGGGGTGCTGTTCTGGTGCATGCCCCTGTTACGTACCCATGGACTGTCTTGGGTTGGTGCAGTGCACAGTGCCTCTGTCGGTGACTGTGCTCCATCTCATGATGCCCATTGTTCCCTCCTGCTCTGTGCCGGTGTGTGCACTGGTGTGCCCTGCTGGCTGCTGGGGTCCTGTACCATTGGCACTGTGCTTCCTTTACTGTGTCCCTGGGCCTCTTGCATTTGCACTGCCCCATGTGTTTGTGAGCAGGTTTGCTCTGCACTTCCATGGTTGTACCGGCGCATCTCTGATTGCGCCATGGTGCAGCTTTTCCATATTCGGCCAGCTTGCGCTACTGCATTTGTGCTGGTGCAACTTCTGAATATAACACTCAGTTTGCCATGGTGCATCTGATGTGTGCTGCACTGTACTTGTGCCAGTCTTTGGTGCATTTCTGAATTTCTCGGCCAATATGTACAACGATCCATAAAAATTTGACAAACATACAGTAGTTAAATGGAATGTATACAATACAATGCATGAGATGATTGCATACAATTAAAAGTTCAAGGATACAGTGAAATAATTCTTAACAGGATTGCAATGCATAACCCTTGGTGGTTGAAGTTACGAGAAGAACCAGACTTCACTGGATGGGGGAAGTGGTAAAAGGTTGGAGGGAAGTAACAGTCATCCCAATCCATAAAAAGGGAGCTAGGACTGACTCGGCAAAATATAGGCCTGTAAGTTTGACCTCGGTTATGGGTAAGCTACTGGAGGAAACATTAAAGGATCTAATTTTAACACATCTGGATACAAACAATAGGCATGATCCATCACAGCGTGGTTTCACAAAAGTTAGATCATGCCAGACCAACTTGTTGCAATTTTATGAATGAGTCAGTAAGACACTAGATGCAGGACAAGCAGTGGATGTTGTCTTCCTTGACTTCTCCAAGGCTTTTGATAAACTACCCCATAAAGAACTGGTTTGCTTATTAAGGGACACTGGACTAAACAGTAACATAGTTAAATGGATAGCAGCCTGGCTGAAGGAGAGGAGACAGAGGGTTTCAGCGAATGGGGTACTCTCGGAGTGGACTTTGGTGGCCAGCGGGGTGCTGCAAGGCTCAGTGCTGGGGCCTTGTCTTTTCAATATATATGTGACATCCAGTGATGAAAGTGGTTCAAAAGAAGTACAGGAACTCTATGCAAGTTGGAAAAGCCAACTCTTGCCGGGGGGGTCCAGGGACATGCCCCCCTGGAAAATTTCCAAAAAAAATGAGTTGATTTTGTGCATTTTAGAGAACTCTGGAACACAATCTGTTTTATAAAATGAGTACTTTCAAGTCATATTTTAACAATCTGACTTCCTCAAAAAGTTGATATAGGTTAATAACTTAACATATTTAACATGAATTAGGACAGCGTGTAGCTGGTTTTAAGATTCACATTTCCATTCTGCAAGCACATCATATGCTGTCCTCCCCACCCACCATTTTGGTGCACTAATTGGGTATCCTTGTACTGTTTAAGATAGATGAATACATAATACATTTAAGAAACAATTGGACACCAAACAGATAGATAGTAAATAAGCAATAACTCATGGCACACCATGTGTGTACTAGGCCTTAATGCATGCACCTGGTGCGTTGTAAGGCACGAGGGAAATGCATTGCTTCCCAGTATATCCATGGGCCTGGAGTGTGGCATAGCACTTATTAAATGACATCTTTTTCAGCTAAAAAAAAAAAAAGATACAGAAACATTAAATTAATCACAAAATATATTTTATTCATTCACAAAATAAAATAATTCGACCTCCAAATATGTTGAGATACATTTATTTTTAGTTCTAATTTTTTTGCCTCATGGTGCTGGTGTCAAACATGAACTTTTCTTACAAATGCAATTAATATTTTTTGCAATAAAACATTTAGAAATGGAATATATTAACAGTGTATAGTTAAGTGTTTTTATGTGTAGAATTCCATCCATTTCAAAATGCTGTTGTACCACATTTCAAAGGTCACGGGATGTGATTCTACCCTCCTCTGGTAGAATAGCATTCTGTATCCTCTGTGGACTGCATGAATTAATTTCATCTTGAAAGCAAAAAAAACTCACACACACATATATTTCACACAGAATTATACAATTGTGTATGAAAATCCTGTGTCCTCATTGGTCAAAAGACATCATATGACAGTGGGAATTTCCTGCAATAACCCACAGATGAGAAACGCTGTTTATAAGAAACATAATTAAACACATTTTAAATTTATTTCACACATGGATCCATTGTATAATCATAATAAGGCACTCCAGGGTATGGGTTATTGGGGGATTTACTCACTTCTTTTGTTGTTAAGTCACTTGGTTGTGCCTTGTGGCACAACACACAAGGTGTTGGTGAATCCCCCAGTAACCCACACCCTGTTGTGCATTATTGTCTAAATACAAGACGAGCATCTCTATGCACAACTAATGTGTTTTTTCACCTCGGGGTTCTTATTCCAATGGACCTATCAAGCTTTGCTCTCGAGGTCAGAAGGAATCAGAACCCCTCTGTGGCGGCAAACACTGGTTTTGCATAGTTGCCCATCCAGCATTCTCTGGGTATAGTAACGTATGCCATCAATCAAAAATGCCATCAATCAAAGCTAAACACACAAGCAACCTTTTTTTTTGTTTGAGGCAGCTCTGAGTTGCAAACAATGCCATGCTGTCAACCTTTTACATCCCATTAACTGAAAAAAAAACTGCATTGTTAGAGATATGATAACCTAATGTGTTCTCTGTATAATGTTTTCAGCTTTTTTAATTTGTTCGCTGTACAAACACCGGCAGAATGAGTAGTTGTTTCTGTGATCATAGCATGGCACATTGTGTAGTTAACCACCTGCAGCTTAGCTGGAACTTTTTTAATTTGTAAGTAGAAGTAGCTATTTATAACATTCATAGTATACACGTACAAAGAACAACTGTTGTGAGAATACAAGAAACCAAACATTTCTGAAATAATTTTTATTCTTTCTTCTAGAGTGCAGAAGAAAAAGGCTGACAATATCAACATTAACATGACTATTGAATATGTGGTGTCAGATCAAGGATGTCATTGGGAGCATAGGTGTCATGCTCTGAAGACTATTTCCCTAATATATGCCCCCTTTCTAACTATTTATTATAAAATGTGACTGAGAAATGGAACTTCCTGGTTGGGTGTAATCATTTTCTCAGCCTTATGTTAATCTCTTAGTAACATACAGATAAATGTATAGCTTTATTATATGCTGAACATGGTTTGACACTGTAATATGTATGGAGAGCCCTTGTTATTAACTGACATCAAGCAGATTAGAACCTTGTTATGCCATCACTAGAACATCACTCTGTTGTTAACCCTTTTTAAGTTTCTCATATCAAGGGTATAACAAAATGGAATGCTCACAACAATCAGTGTTCCATAAGATAAAATGAATTACCATAGTAATTTTGTATCTTCCAGGGGAATCTAACTGTATTCTGACTATGCAGTTAGCTCTCTCAGTTGAACTGACCCAGAGAGGAGAGAGTTAAAGCCTATATGGTAATAGTGGATCATTCAATAGGCTCGAGCTTGGTTATCAAACCACTGCCATCAGTACCTTCTATGTAACTGCCAGATTGTTACACGCAAATATTATAATAATGTATGGTAGAATGCTGTTAACCTTAGGAAATCATCATTTCCTAAGGTTGTTAACTTATCGATGTGACGTAGAAATGTTGTTAACCTATCGATGCTACTTCACATCGATAAGTTAACAACAACAATCGGTCTGTGCATGTGCGCGCCTTTTTTTACATGGGGAACCTACGGATGAACGCAGCGGTTAGGGAAGGACTGTACGGCCGCGGTGGTGACTATTTTCCAAAAAGTAAGCAGCCATTTTACTTTTTAAGTGGGACCATACACTATAAAAAATAATGTATGGTCCCTCTATCAGCAACCGGTCACTGTTAACTGTCTCGAGGTTGCCATGGTGTACACGGTCGCCCTGGCAAACTCTTGACAGTTAACAGACCGGTTACTGATAGAGGACCATACATTATCCTCTATGTAATAAATACTAAGTGATGCATAATAACAATATAGTAATTTATAGAAATGACTATAAAATCCTACAGTAGGGCATTTAAAAAGGCTCAAGTCACAGATGCCCAATAAGTACCATCCCAGTGTGCCAGTATTTTATGAAAGAACAGATGGCATGCAGAGCCCTCCAGGTTCTGGTAGTGTAGGCAGGGTGGGTGGTTAGAATACAGAAAGACTCACCTAAAAGAAACAATATTACTATGGTAAGTAATTTTTCCTTCAAATCTCAGGATGTCTTACTGTAATCTGACCTATGCAGACTACCAAGCATTGCCCCATGGAGGTGGTCACAGAACCAACGTAGGAAGTAGGACCTTCAGTACTGATGTACCAAACCTGGCATCACGTCTATCCATAGTGTTCAGGCAGTAGTGCTTAGTGAATATATGAACAATTTTCCAGCTAGCTGCATTATAGATTTTGAGCAGAGGGATATCATAGTGTGGTGAGCCCTTTAGCCCGTTTATGGCTCCTTACCCAGTTTTCCATAGCAGAACTGAATGCAAGACTCAATCCATCATGCAATGGTCCTTTTTGCTGATGTCTTGCCCTTTTTCACTTCATGATAGGTAAGGAAAAGCTGGGTACACTCATTCCTATGACCTGTTGTCTGATCCAGATAGTAGAGGATTTCCATCTTAACATCCAGGTTATGCAATCTGCATTCTCTTAAAATATAATGGTCAGTAAAGAAAACAGGCAATCTAATGGTCTGGTTCAGGTGGAAATCCAAGACTACCTTGGGAAGGAATTTCCTATTTGTTCTGAGAACAACCTCGCCCCAATGGCATGCAATGTAATTAGGCTCCACCGACAAGTCCTGTAGCTCACTAATCCTCCTTGCTGAGGTGATGGCTACTAAAAAGACAGGTGGAGACAGCTGCCGAATGCACCTTCAAGGTGGAAGGCTGGAGGCCCAGGGGGTGAAGGTGAGTTAGATAATCCAGCAGGACTACCAATCTGGCTTCCTGTGGATCAGTATCCCCTTGGGAACAACAAACAGAGAGCATTTTTCATTTAGAATTGTAAGTCTTCCTGGTGTAAGGCTTTCTGGAGACCCTTAGAATGTCTAAAACCCATTTAAGAAAGATACAGGTCTGCATATTCTAGTTACTCAAGAGGCAGATCCTGAGACTGAGGGACTTGAGGTTGTGGGAGTAGAGGATCCTCCCTTGTGAGGAGGTCAGGCGGTTGAGCCTCCTGTGGAGGCATATTGGACCGGTCACTGACAGAGACATTAGCATTGAGTGCCAAGGATGTCTGGAACAGTCTGTGGCAATCAGGATCATTGTGGCTGGCTGACACCTGAGTTTGATCAGAACTCTGTGGATGAGATGGAATGGAGGGAAGGCATACTGAAATTTGCATGTCCAGTCAATAAGTAGTGCATCCCTGTCTTGCCACTACTGTAGTGCTTGCAGCAAGGTGGATGTCACTGGCACCAACTTGGAAACAGTCTTTTCCCTGAGACCAGAAATCATCCAGAAGCAAATGACCAACCACAGACTTGGCCCATATTGTGACAATTGCTCCATGGGAACAGAAATCAATAAAATATGTTTTTAATAGACACAGTAAATCAATGTTTTTATAAAGTTGTAGTGATAACACCCTTTATAATCAAAATATTTGTACTAGATAGTTCAACCAAATCCCTGAAAATATTTGCAAGTTGTACAGTGAGGAAAAATCTAAGAAGCGACTTAGCAGGCAGGCGGAGAAAAGAATTTGACAGTTACATATAACGTACCAAGGACAGTGGGTTGAAAATTGAACTCACGCCCATTGAACATTCCACTATTAGCATATAGGTTTTAACTCTCTCCTCTCCTCTCTGGGTCAGTTCATCTGGAATGGGTAACTGCATAAGTCAGATTACAATAAGACTTCCTGTTGTTTAAAAGTAATTCAATATGCAATTATACAATCTTGGTAGGCCTGTACACTATAAAGTATAATGTATGGTAAACCCCAGCATGACCCACACCCTGGAGTGCATTATTGATTAACTACCACACATGGCTTTTCAAAAGAGATTCCATAAACCACCATTGTCACTAGATGAGTCATCTTCACATTTTCTCTTCATGCATGAAGTACTGTGGGCTGGGCGCCTTCCATAAAGAAGTCATGACTTAACATATGGTTCAGGATTCCAGTGGACAAGAGGAGGACCACAAGCTGAAATGAAAATCAGATCCAAAATGTGACTGATAGGCGATTGCGCACAGCAGAAGAAATTATATTTATCCGGCTGAAACCTGTCTCACACTCAGCATTGCTCGTTGGAAGTGTGTTAACAGCAAGGTTTCAACTTGTCAGGCATGCATCGGCCAGCACACTCCTTATACTCTATGTACCCAAGTACAGTATTCTTGAAGAAAGAACCTGTTTGCGAGTTCTTTGATCTCAGACTCTCCATACCTTACATTATCTAAAGTAATGACATCTAGATTGAGTACTGATAGCTGATTTACGAGATCTTTATATTTGTATTCCATAACTGGGCCTCCACCTCGTGTACCGACTGAAGTGAGCAATCGACTTTCTAGATTATTTACTAGACACTGAATGAACTGTGAATGATTTATCTCTGGTATTTTTTGCAAAGTGCTGAGTGTAACACCATTAAATTCACCACATTCGACAGCATTAGTAGCTTTTTTAACAGCATCACTGGGGTACTACTTCATGCTGTTTAATTGTGCAATATATCTGTGCAAGAGACAATTTGAATGAGGCACTGTCGTTGTTCGTTCTTGAAGTAGCTCAGACAAATCTTTCATTTCCTTAAGTGCATCTATCATAATGACAAGATTCTGCAAGAAAGCATTGGAAGACAGAGTTCCAGCCAGGCCACTGAATTTCATCTTCTTCCTAGAAGGATGGTTTTCATCCCGAGCTGCAGTTGTGAAGTGTGCACACAATGCAGAATAACTGCTCTACACTGCATGCACAGTATGGAAACTGGATGCGACCCACCTTACATCTAGCACCCTGCCAATTTTTTTTTATCTCTCTGTGAGCAGAGGATGCTGCCTCAGCAAGTTCCCTCTGATTTTTGGGAGACTGACTGTACAGTGCATACAGTGACTCCATGAAACAATGAAACTGGTTAATACCTGAACAGGCATTTACAACATCCCCCCACAGCCAGCTCCAAACTATGATTTAGACAGAGCCACACTACGAGGTGCAGGAAATCATCCAGAACAAATAAGCAACACCAGACTTGGCACCCATCATGATACTCGCTCCATAGAAACAGAACCCAATCAAAGATGTTTTTAAAAAAGATTCAATGAATTCATGTTTTTTTAAGGTTGCAATGATAACACCCTTTATAGTCAAAGCATTTGCACTAGGTAGTTCAACCAAATCCAGAAAAATAGTTGCAGGTTGTACAGAATCATTATGTCCTGCTTTTATGTAGATAATAAGAATGCATTTATCACTAACTGTTGTAGATTCCATGACAAACACTGAGATCTTTGACTGTTGTAGTACAATCTGGTGTATAACTCATTTACGCATTTCTGATGCTATATGGGATATAATATCAACACAGCTCAGATGGGATTGCAATACCCTCCCCATATCAAGACCATTTGTAATCTGAAGATCAATTAAAGTAGAATGATCTAAATAAGGCCTTTCAGACTTAACAATGTAATATGCTGTTCTGAATACCCAGCTTGTTGTTTCCATTGCAGATGTGTTTCTCACATATAATATTTTGCATTACGTGGCAGTTTGCCCGTTGTAAAATATTGTTTGCAATTTTATGTGCATGCGAATTCTGATGTTCCCAAATTGTTTTCCTTAATGAATTCTGTTGCTGCTTAGCATCAGTACCATTAGGGCCAATACGTACATTTACCCATGCTTTTGTCAATGTCATTCCCTGAGATATGTTAGGACCAAGACCACCAACATTCTTACATGTAATACATCCTAGCAAGTCATCTGTTACAACAAGCCAGTGGTTGCTGTCTTTAAAGTGATCATATTGTTCTTTTGACCAGCACACAGGAATGGAGCTTGTGACATTACACTGTTCAGTGGTGGTCATGGAGACGTTCGATGTGGTAGCATCAGTTTCATGTAATTCATCCCTAATGTTTAATCTTGAATTGTCCTGTTCTATACTGTCACATTCAACTATAAGTTCTTGTTTTCGTTGTTTTTTGAAAACAAGAAATAAAGTTGTTTGCTTCATATTCCAATTGAATGTGTTATTCTTTGCCAGATGTTTCCTGGGGGGAGGGATTGGGTAACAGAGTAAAGTATGAGCAGAATTTCTGTAAGTAAAAGAATCTAAAAAGTATATCTAAATTATAATTATAACCTTTGTCTAGACAGCAAAACTAGTTGAACAGCTATTTAATTTATAATCCACCAACAATCAGAAGAGACCATCTCAGGTGTCAGAAGATTATAGAAACAGTGACTGGAGTCAGGAATTAAGTGGTGCTATAGCTAGGCTGGAGATTAACTGTGCCGCAATGCAGTATCCCAAGCAAATAAAATGCTAATCTGTATCATCAGGGGAATAACCTCTGCTAGTGAGGAAGTTATCCCACAACTGTAATGGGCACTGCTGAGGCTACACCTTGAATTATGTGTGCGGTTTTGGTGCTGGTATCTGAAGAAGGATATCATGCTACTGGATGGGATCCAGAGGAGGACAGTCACCAAAAAGATTGGTAACTTTACCCAGGAAGCAAAATACTTCCAGACTTGCTGTTGAATGTAAACTAACATTTGTAAGACATATGCTTGCAATAAGCTTCCACCCTAAGGAAACTGAGGAGAACTACTATAAAGCTGAATTTATGGAAATGTTGGGTAAAACTCTGTCAAGGAAGTTGAAAGTCCACATACATAAGTAATTTAAGAACAATGAGATTGACATTGACTGTCCCTAGTGTTACTACATGGAAGGAACTTATGAATAATATCTATACCACTAGCCTATGCCCTCTGTTTAAGAGCATGAAACATATAAGGCAGTCACCTACCAACTAAGAGCAGAATGAAGTCAAAGCACCCATCTCTGTCTGATTTTGTTACTCCTGTTAGGCAGACTGGCTGTCACATATACTAGTTAACGGTGGCTGCTGCTTGCGATCTGAACTGCATGCACTTCAATTATCTAAGAAAAGACAAAAACCTGTGGCTGACTAACCTAAATATAATGAACATGCAGAGCTTAATACATGATTCATATAATATTTGCTTAAATACAATAAAATATAAGCTTAAGAAGTTTAATGCAGACGTTCATGATAGTGCTGAAAAATGTTACCTCTACTGTTTTAGACTATTTAAATAGAATAAGAAACATTGTATTAGAGATATATATATATATTTCACCCCCACACAGCCTGGACAATTGCATGAACCAGTTCTATGGGAAGAGGAATATTGGCTAGGACACTGGGAATGCTCCCTACTGTTTGTGAAGAATGCCCTGTGTTCTTTCAGTTCCACTTGGACACCTACCACGACAGCACTAGGAAGCGTAGAAGGGACATTGGTTTAACATCTCATCTGAATGATGAAACATCCCAGCAGTACAGCACCCTCCTAATACTACACTCAGGTGCCAGCATTTTTTAGTTACGAGGAAAATCCTGGTGTGTGACCAGAACACAATACATTCTGGTGGTAGGTGGATGTGCTACCAACTGAGCCACACTGACACCTCTGAAAAGACAATGGTAAAGAAAAATTTGATGTTATCAGGGCTGAGCACATTAAAATCAATACTTTTAAAAATAAAAATGTCATAAAGTTTAATATTTCACAAGCCTCTTTGGTTCGTGTAGACCCACCACAAAGAAATCCAAGATGAGCTCCTGGCTCAGTTGAGATTGTACAAAAACTTCAAGAAGTCCAGGTTTCCAGTTGACCAAATACTTTGGGATGAGAGTGCCTTTTTCTGCCTGACTCTGTTCATTACCTGTGGTTAGTGGTGAGAGTGTGGTGAAGTGCATGATGATGTTAGCTATTGTGTGTGCAGAGCTAGCACTGCTTGATTGAACATTTACAGCTGTGATATCCTCTGGTTCCATGGAGGGGTTGAGGGTTTGGGGAATAGAAAGAGGAAGAGAGGAGGCCATGGTACAAAACTATAGGAGGCACACCAGGGCCCAGATATTCAAAGCTTTGCGTGGTTCACAAACCATTTGCATGGGATTAGCACAGGATTAGCTCAGGTCTGCCATAATCAAAAGGCCAACAAGCATGCGCAAACAGCATTAGCACCGGGCAAACCATACTTATATGCAAGTGGCAAAGTGAACATGAATGCAGGCGCTATGAGATATTCAGTGACTAGTGACACGCTAAGGTGTTTAGCGTGACTTAGTGCAACCCTTAGCGCAGTACAAATTACCACCCAGGAAAAGCTGGTCTTAACCCTGGACAAACAGATTTGCATGTCATTGGTGCATTGCACAGTATTTGCATGGAATTTGAATGGCTTGCATGACCCTAACATATGATTATGACACTTAGAAAATGCAAGACATGGAGGACACATGCTACTCACTGATGGCACCACCATGATGTCAACAGCTACCACCAGTCCCAGCCAAGCACAGACAGTAAGGGGTAATCCAACCCACAGGGGACATCATGGTAGTGTGGTCATACATCACACACCTGCAAACCATACGTCTGTGGTGACCAACAGATGCCAGCACACACATGCAGCACTGTGGGCATGGTGGCCATTGAGGGGAGGGTGTACGGGTGGTCAGACCTCACCACAGCCCAGGTGTGGCCACAAGGCTGGGACACATCATGCAGTGCACATGGACCAATAGTGGGAATACCTCACCACCTGTGTGCCTGTTGGAACTTACATGCCCCCCAACCACATACTGCACAACTGTACAGATGCCACTGCACACACAGCCGGCCATGTATATGTCACTGTGAGCATCCCATGCCACAGGTGCAGCATCTGTGGAGCACGCAACAGTGAAACAGTACTGTCCACTGTCAGTAATCACCTGCAAGCTGGGCCTGTCACTGTGTACAATGCAGTGGTCATCACTGCCCTACGTACCATAGGCATTGCTGTGTCCCTCACACTACCGGCCCCCTTGCTACTGTAGTATCTGCTGTGCACTGTAGTATGGCCTACAGTGTGACAGTTGCATGCAGCACCACCACCACCTGTGCCTATGCTGTGTTCTCCCCTGGGGCACACAATGCTATGCTGTACTGCATACATGTAGCCTGCAGCAACCATCATGCACTGTCAGACTGACCTACAGGTAGAGCTGCGGCCAGACCTGGCCAGCACCTGTACTTCCAGACTGACCTACAGGTGGGGCTGTGGGACCCTGCAGTAACACTGGGCAAACTGCATGCAAATCAGGACATAATGAGATGCTAATCTGGCTGTTTGCCCAGAGACTACCTAAGTAGGCTCATTTGCATGTCACTTTTGAATATGGCAAATTTAAGCACCGGGCAAATGTGTTAGTGCGGGGCAAACAGCTTAGTTCCACGCTAACGGTTCAGGGAATATTATACAGTTTTGATCGCTGTTCTTTCACATCTGCTGCTGCCTGTAGCTGTACTGGGTCCACGCATTTGCTGGCACACACATTGGCCACATAGTTCCTCTCTACCTACCTTCACATCGCTGTGCACTGTGTTGTTGTTGTGGTTTGCACTTCCTGGTTGCTATATTCAGTGCTGTCATATTCCAGGGCTACAGTTGCCTTGCACTCCCAGCCCAGTTTGCACAGCCTCATTCCCATGCTATATTCAGATGCTGTTTGCCCAGGGCTATTCCTTTTGAATATAGCTTGCTTTGTGCTCCAGGCTACGTTTGCCCACTGGGCAGTGTTAACTTAGCCCAGGGGCAAAGTTTTGAATATCTGGTCCTGTGTGTCTTGGCATTGCAGTTTTTTTTTCTGCTGGAGCAGGAATCAATGTAGGAACAGGATAAATGAGCAATAATCTGAGTGTTTCTTGGATTGTACTGTTTCCAGTATAAGCGATCCAAATTTGCAATTGTAATTTTGTCATACTGCAATCATCTGCTGACTAGTGCAATTTTGAATCAAGTTGTCATGCTGCCCAGTGCAAAAAGAAGGTTAAGGTTTACACCTGGATATATGGTCTGCATCATAAGGAGTACTTCTTTTATTATTTCAAATGTTAAAACATCAAAATGGAGAAAGAAGGGTACAATACAAGTCAGGTGATTATGTGCTTATGAAAAGGGAACAAGAAAGTATATGCCAAAATGTTCACCACTATCATGAACTGTGGCTTTAAAACAAAAAACACATGCTGCTGTTCTGTGTTATACATACAGTATGTATAGCAACTGCTCCAGTGTTGCACATCCTTGCTAGTCATGAATGCTACTGCTTTTATATTCCACAATAAATAAAAATATCTATGGTCTGCTTACTGGGCATATAGTGGTTGAAAGCCATTACAGCCTAAGGGCTGTTCAGTGTATTTTGTGAAAAGACATGTTGTAGTCTCTCACACACCTGTTGTCAGCTCCCAGTGAGCAGGTGTCCACAGCACAAAACCATCAACACAATTATTATTGCTGTACCACTCATGCGGATCAATAAGGACTTCAGGTTCCAGGGTCATAAATCTGGAACCTTTCATAAGGCACATCATATATATGATATTGTATGGTCTTTGGTTAATAACCACAATGTAAACACTTTGAGAGGTTGCCATGACATCATTGTAGCACTAGAGATTGCAGCTCAAGCGGTTTTCAGATGTCATGTCAACCTCGTAAAGTGCATTTGCTAACCAAACACCATACATTACCTGTTACAGTATATGGATGGGCTACCAAGATTGTGTAATCACATAGTAAATAACTTTAATGAATTACCTGATATAACACTGATTGTTGTGAGCATTCCGTTTTGTTATACCACTGATATGACATACTTAAGAAGGGTTAACAACAAAGTTATGTCATATCGAAGACATAAGATTAAGGTTGTAATCTGTTTGATTTCAGTTAATAATAAAGGCTCCCATACATTATTATGTATGTGTATATATATATATATATATATATATACAGTATATATATATATATATAGAGAGAGAGAGTGAGAGGGGAGAGAGAGAGAGAGAGAATACTGGATGGGCGACTATGCACAGCCAGTGTGTTCTGCCACAGTATGGTTCTGATTCCCTCTGACCTTGAGAGTGAAGCTTGTGAGGTCCATCGGAATCAGAACTCCGAGGCTGCAAAACATGCTGGTTGTACATTGAGCCGCTAATCTTGTTTTTTTTTAATGTAACTAATGTGAATCTATATTATATTTTTTCACCATTACAGGTGTGGCTTTTGTTCCACTGATTCAAACAGTCTGAAATGGATACATTCAGCTATGCTTCCAGGCATCTTCTAAATGCAATTGTTAAGCTCATTTTCCCGTCAAGACAACAACATAAGGCTGAGAACTAATTTTCTCCCCTTTCAAATTACAAAATTTGAACTCAGGGATCAGAACCTCATGCAGTGGACTGTGACACATGTTTATAACATTGGCAGGGAGCTGTGAAGTGATTGGCAGATGGCTAGCAACTGACAATTCATTAATCTGTATTTCCCACACAGCAAGTGGTGGCAGGGTCTCAGCAAAGATATCTTGTTTTTTGATGGGAAACACAGTGTGCACAGCAGCCACTAGCAAACCTGATAGGCAACATAGCTATACTGTTTGTGTGGCAAGATGAGCACCCTGAACTCTGAGCAGACCGCACAACTTCAATTCCCTGAGAGCTGTCTATTCAGTCAATGCTGTGTGTTCATCCACAGTTACCCACCCACCCACCTGCTCATCATGCATTAGACAACCCAAGACAAGTCTTAGAGATGGAACTACAACTATAGTATGACGTTGGCAAACACTGACAGTAAAACTGAGCATACACAGCAATGTCCGAGGTTGTGTCTCTGCAGATTAACAAGACTTGTAGATTGTGGTTTACTCGCGAACGAGGTTGTGATTATTCTATCTTCCTCTCAACACTAACTACTTATTGTTAAATTCCAGTCCTCAAACAATCTGTCAACCCTGCAGAAATAGAAAAAAATTCAGTTACCTACAGCTGAAGAGCTCCAATAAGAGCAAAACCAATGTACTCATTGGTCCTGTAGTACTGAGTACCACTATAAAAGTATTGTTACATTCTGCGCGTGCACAAAGCCAGCTAACACCCATAACTGCACATCAAGACTATCCCATCATTACCAACATATACACCCAATCATCAACACCAACTGCATGCCTAATGAATGTTGTGGGTTATGTTAATGTCCTTTTAATCACCCACAGGGTGGGTGGGTGGGAGGGTAATGTGGCACTTGATACACTTACTACCCATTCGGGTAATGCATTCCATGAGTCAACAACTCTCTGATTGAACCATCTCCCTGTTTTGGAGGTTTTGTATGTCACCCTTCAACTGACAGGAATGTCTGCGAGCACTTCTAATGGATAGTTCTTTTCTAGAGAGTCCAGATGTTTCCCATATCAAGTCATCTTTAAATGCCTTGAAGACGTATATTAAGTCCCCCCTCAGTTTCCAATATTCCATAGAATATTTTTCAACCTGTCCTTATAGGGAATCCCCTTTAGATCGCTAACTTTTTTAGTAATTTTCTGCTGCGCTCTCTCTACTGCTACAGAACATTTGCTATCTTACGGTGTACTTAAAGGAGCTCCATATTCTAATACTGTATTCTAATTGGGTTATGAGTTACTTCTGCACCTAATGGGTACAATTTTAAAACTATTGTATAAGTTGCAACATAATTATATGATTAATTTATTCTGAAATTATTTGCCCGGCCACATTCCAGAATTGTATGCAACCACCACATTACGAGATTGTGTGCCACCGCCACATTCTGAGACTGTCAATAAATGTCAAGGCATGGTGAAAGGCACACTCAACCCAATCTTGTTTCCATATGTGGCTAGGAAGCACAATGAAATTAAACTACTTTGTTAAGGATAATTTTTGATTGGGATTGCATTCATATCAGGTCTCCTGTCTTTGTGTACCTGAGTTTGGGGTAGATCAACATCCATACTCGGTAGATTAATTCTGGGCGCTACTTTGATTCACCCACCCACCCTCTGCTCATTCCTAGGCTCACTCTACCTTTGTGTGGAGGCAGTATAGAGCAGTGGTTTAAACCTGGAGACCTGTGTTGGAATCCACACAGTCCCCCACTTGCATATTGTGTGACCATGAGCAACTCACTTAACTTCCTTGTGGTCCAAGGTCACACCTGGAAACAAGCTTCATTCTAGTGTGCCTCTCCTTGTTAAACAATATCCCCTGTTCCCCCCTTATAGGCCCATGAATCCCTGTTACATCATGCTGCATAATTGGTAGGAAGCAACAGTGCCTCAGCTAACCTATTAGGGTCAGGCAGCTAGACAGAACCACATACATACATCATTCAGCTAGGCTCTCCAAACATTTGGCCTAGTTTTTTTGGGCATGACATGCAGCGATGAATGACTTCTTGCAATCAAATGGGCGTTAGCAAACCTAAACAAAAAATGGGAGGAAAAAACCAAAAAGAACTAAAGAATAAGTGGCAGAAATATATATAACAAATATGAAAGTAGACATCAGAGTGGTGCAGTCCAGTAGCTCATGACCTCAATATGTACTCACTGGAGAAAAGCATGGAGTGGGAGGGGGGCATGATATAAACTTTCAAGTACCTCAAGGGAATGAACTAAATGCAGGGGGGAGACATCTTTCAATGTAGTAGGCGTAAAAGAAAGAAAGGGCATAACTGGAGGGGGGTAGATTAAGAGGAAATTGTGAGGATATATTTCTTAACAGAAGGGGTGGTGGAAAAAGGAAATGGTCTGAAACCCGATAAGGTGGAGGTGAGCACATTGGTGGTTTTTAAACATGTATGGGACAGGTGCAAGAGAACCTTGAGACAGGACAGAGTGATGACTGAACACTGTCCAAATATGGTCAAAGGTCACATACAAGTGTAGGGTTTGCAGGCAGACTGGATGGGCCTAACAGTCCTCATCTGCTGACGTTTTATATGTGTATATGTTTCAGCATGGTGACCACTATTTTTGGCCATAGAGAATTATGGGAAGTAGGTAGTGACTTACCTTTCCCTTTCGAGTTTGAGCAGCACCTGGTGATCAGTCTCTTGCTGTACAATTTCCCGGTCATCCACCAGTGACTTATGTGAATTCTGTGATGGCCTGATTGTGTAGGAATCCGATGATCACTGCCTGGTTGGGTAGGAATCCGATGATCACTGCTGAGAAAATCATATAAGACATACTAATAAAAATAGAGTTTAGCATGTGGGTACTCCCCTGGTACATTGTTAACGTCTCAACTGTCAAAGTGGAGAACAAAGTCAGTGATGCAGGGCCTGTGGCGGATGGCTTTCTACACCCAACAGGAGTTTTCCCATTTTCTGTTTTTGGGCCATCTATTTTGACTCAGAACCATATCCTGAGGTGAAGCAGCACACTGCTGAATCCAGCTCTTTATTTTACCATGTGTTGTCAGCATTGCCCCCCCTCCCCAGTTGGGGTGAGTGTGCAGCTGAGCAGAAGGTGTGGTGTGATGGGCCATGTATATTAACTCAGGACATCACAAGGTGAAACAGCACACTGCTGGATCCAGCTCTTTATTTTACCATGTGCTGTCAGCATTGCCCTTCCCCCTTTGGAGCCAGCACCTGGGCAACCAGGCTAGGGGGAATCATGTTGCTGATGACAGCATGTCCCAGCTGGGGGGAGGGCTGTGGCACGTTCCCGTACTGCAGCAGCTCCTGTTGGTGGGTCAGGGAATTTTTATTTATTATTTTTTTCACCAGGAAAAGCATACTGAGCTGAGAAAAGCTCATTCCTCATTTCCAGATGTGTTCTGCGGAAAAGCACAGGGGAACACACAAGCAATTTAATATTATCACAGTGAGCAAAACTAAGCACACACAGTGGAGGAGAATAAACAATTACCAAAATACGGAAAAGTACAATAATGAACAGTATTTTACCAATCTACCACATTTAATATATACACAGCACATTTTTACCCTACCCTGTTAGCAGCTGAGGTGATAAAAACTTAGCATGCCTTAAATTACTGTGCTATAGAAAACATTTGTTCTACTTTTTGGTTTTTAAAAGAAAGCATACAGATGAACTCCAAAGTTGTTTAGAGTTACAATCTTGACGTGATTGTCTCCAGACATATTACATTAGCTGTCTATGCCACTTTAATGCAATAACCGTTCAGCAAATTGACTTCAGCACAGTAGCAGCTTTGATTACTTCTCCTTAATATGTCCCCCTTCCCTCTTCTTCTTTAGGGAACATTAAATTCACAGCACAAGGCACAATCATGTAAAGGTCAATGCTGCAGCATCGGCTGTGTCATTCACTGGGGGGACTACCCGGTGATGGCTGCCTGACAAATGCTTGTGGCTCTATATAACTGAATAAAAGCTCATTTAGGGCTGGAGTGCCCGGTTGGCTTAAGTTAGGCTGGTTGCTTATAATTTGTTTCCAGTCCCTCATAGCCCTTGCCACTGCTGTTTGCTCCCTCCTTTCATTGCTTGCAGTTTGCCATTTGCAACCACAAAATTGTTATTCTTTCTCAGCACGTGACTGAAATGCTGAGTACAGATATAAACAGTTAGAACCCAGAACCATGAAGCAGAAGGCCCCAGGTTGGAATCCGTTCAGTCAGTCTCTCCCTGTGTGACCCTGAGTAACTAAACCTCCTCTTGTTTCTCCCCTGCTGGCTGTAGCATACGGTAGAATGAGGATCCCATAATGTTGCACTACAGTTTGGCTGTCCTGGGTAACTATACTATACAAAAATTGAAAAAAATAATAATGGTTTCAATAACACTGTAGTAGTGGTAAATAAAATGGTGTATACATAAAAACAGAAAAGGAGTACCCGATAGAGCTCATTTTCGCCTGACTGATGAATGATATTCAAGATTTGGGCCAAAGGATAGAAGCCCTGGAATTCAAGGTCATAGATAATGAACTCTCACATGTCAGGATGGACACTCAGGTCTCTACAGAATGACAGAATGGCCCTTCTTGAACAATACGTACAGTGTCTATGAGCCAAAATAGATGACCATGAAAACAAAGGGCACAGGAATAATGACCGAACAGTCAGACTGTCCAATGGCACAGAGGAAAAAGACATGATCAGTTTCCTGCAAATGATGCTGCCCAAAATGTCAGATTGTTATTGAGATAGCCTGCTTGACATCGAGAGGGCACACAGGTCCCTGGGGCCATGTCCTGCCCACTATCAACCTCCCTGCTCTGTCCTTGTATATTATCTACAATTTATTATAAAGGAGCACATTCTTCAGTTGTCCATGAATTGAGGGTCTCTTTCCTGGAAAGGGACTGAGTTTATATCTTCCAGGATTTCTCTAAGGAATTGGCAGACCACAGAAAAGCCTTTGGTCCCTTAAAAAAAAAAAAGGAGCTTGCATGCAAAAACATCCTTTACTCCCCCAAATACCCTACGACCCTCCAGGTGCAGATCTAAGGTTAGTGGCAGGCTTTCTCTACTCCACAGGAAGCAGAGTAAATTCTAAAACAGACACTGCAGGTGCCTGGTGGCAGACAGCAGCATTGAAGATCTTAATCAACAACAAAACCATATGTGTCAGCTGGTAATATGGACACTTAGGGTACACAGAACAATCAAGCAGCTCCTGAAGGCCAGCCCAGTCAAACCCCGATGGTGAAAGATATGGCAAGTAGTGAAACCACAGAGGCATTGTGACAGAAGCAGGGATCAAACCCTCAGAGCCAACTCAGAAGCACAGCCACATCAGTCCTAGGGTTGGGGATCCAGGCATTCAATGTCAGAATCCTGCTCCCACCATCCAACCAAGATCAGATCCACAAAGAAATATTGGAGTCAGAAAGGGAAAAGGCAACAGCCTCACCGTGGCAGTCACAGGAATGGAAGGACCTTAACCCAATGGCCTGTTCATACAGTACTCCTCTTGAGGAGGTACAACTCACTATGGCCCAGCTGGGCTACTATTGTGGAGGAAGCTGAGGAATGGAAAAATCAAGCAGTTAGCCACACATTCAGTCCTGCGAACAATGGCACACAGAGCACCGATACACAGAACTGAACATATTTCACTCCCTGTAACCGCTCATCTCCCCAGCCACCCTGTGGTGATGCACTTTCCTCAGGAGTGCCTGAGATTCCATAGGGCACATTCCAACATTACAACTGGGGGTGGTCTAAGGGCAGAGGTATGTAGCAGCATTGATGTAATGGTTTTTATTGGTTTTTCTTTTGCTGCAAAATAGAAGGACACAGTGGGGTGGGGTTTTCATACTGGGACACTGTGGAATGGGGAGGGAGGAAAAAGAGATAAGGAATGGTTGCCTTTTATAAACTAAGATGCTGCAGCTCTTATTGTACAATGCTCTATCCCAGGAGCAATTCTGGTAGTTATGCTGTCAGCTTCAGTCTTGTTGCCAATGCCCACATTTTAACCAAAATAACAAAATGTGAGAGTTGTCAGATGGTAACAGAGCTTTGCCAGGAACTGGCTCATTTTTCCCATGCTTAACAGCCCACATACACACATTAGCAGCAGTTTGTTCAAGTCTGTGCAAGGGTTCCTGTTACTTCATGACTGTATGAATGCTGGTGTCTCATGAAGGCTCAAGCTGGCAGAGGCAAGGCACAGCTACAGGAGATGGAAAAACAAACAATAAAAATGTTGTCAGCAACATCGGTTGGTGATTTGTATGACTGTGCTGATGATGGGCAGAAGGGAATTCCTTGTTGGTCCTGAGGGAGAGGGATATTAGCAAGATTTCTGGTGCACAGCTTTGAGAGTGGGCAGTAGGCGCTATCTATGCACATGAAGAAGGCAGTACACAACTGCGTATCGGGTTCAAATAGATAGGAAATAGCCTCTGTTTCTACAGAACAGCTTTTTGGGCTCCTTGAAGTTGCCAGGAAGGAAACAGTCACTCCCCCCATCCTCAGGTATGGAGGGCAGCATTGTACAGTAATGTCTCCTGTAGCCATTTTATTCCTCTCTAGGGGTCGATCTCTAGGCAAGTCCAACTGCTGGATTTGAAACCAGAGTTGTGGGTGTCTTTGAATTATGGACTGCCAATTGTCAGTCAGAGTCTTACCGATATTGGTATGCATACTACTTTTTTTGCACTCATGAAGCTACAATTTTTAGTTACTTCCAAAATCCAATTACAGAAACTGGAGTAAGCCCCTTCGTTTGTCCCCAGCCACATGCCCCCATCCTTTATGTTGTAATATGAAGGCAGCACGTCTTATTAAAATGATCATGTCAGAGCTTAAGTAACGGGTTACATTTTCCTCATCAGCTTGCTGCGCAGTGAATGAGTGAGTCCCTTTCTCCAGCTCTTTGCCTGCTGTATGTCTGCTGCTCTCTGGGGGGAGATGGAGGTTTATTTCAGGAGTGACAGCAGAGAGAGAGAGAGCAGCATCTCAGGCTGGCCATCTGGCCACGGTGGGAGTGTTGACTGCCTTATATGCTTCTGGACACTGATAACCAGCAAGAGGGTAGTATAATAAAAGCAGACATCATAAGGGGAGGGGGGGGTTCTTTACCCAATATATGAAGATTCAGGGAGGCCTGAACTGAGAGGCTTGTCCAAAGCAAAAGGGGAACGATACATTTTCTGAAGATTTTCTGTTCTTCACAACTGACTTAGACTCTAGCATGGGTAGCCTGACAATGTGTGTGACACCAGACATGCTTAGCCATACTAATGCCTGCAGAAAGTGGTGGTATAATCTTTTTTTCAACCCGAAACTGTAAAAAAACATTTTTCCATAAGAAGACATAAAAAGTGCACCCACCTCACCTAATTGTTTCAGTTTCCAACAGGCTGTCTGAAGGGACCAGAGAGCCATATGGGACCCAGCAAGATCAGTCTTCTCCTGTCATCTGATCCGATGGTGGTTGGAACGGGAGATACAGCAGCCCTCTCCTCCAACTCCATCTCTTCCCTGCACTGTCTGCTCCTTTAATCTCTGCTGTAAGTGACCACCAGACAAACTAAATTATTTTGGCTCCTTTTATTTTTTTCGATCCCTCAGCTGCTCAATTTAACGATTGGTTGCCCTGACTTTTACCTCACCCTCAGGCACACACACCAGTGACAATGAAATGATGATTAACATGGAACTCTTCGCTGTTTGGCATGTCGTCACCCACCTTGTGTCGATGTGCGATTGGACAGAAAGACAACAAAATCTATGATTGGTGGAAACTACTTTATGGACTGGGACCACCAATCCCTTCTAATCAGCAACCAGATAGTTTTTTTCTCATAGGCAGGCAGTAATGTCATGTAGACTAGTGTAATGTAACCAATCACATGCACTCCTCTGACCCCCATCCCCCACCAAATGATGTTAAAAAACCACGCAATGTTTTTTGGCAATGATGTGCGTGCTTAACAAAAATCAGCACATAAATACAAATACATTTTTTCCTGTTCCGGTTGCAAAAAAGGTACCAGAATGCTGCTCCGGTGCGTTCCTGCTCACTTTCATCACTAGTGACATCTCTGAAATATGAATGTGAAAATATATGGACAATTAAGTTTGCTGATGACTGTAGACTTGGGGCAGTGGTGGATACAGCAGAGGATTGTAGATCTCTTCAAGAGGCACTGGATTACATACAGAACTGGACATGTAAAAACAAATTGCAACTAAATAAAAGCAAATTTACAGTTATGCACATGGGGAGAAAAAACCTGGGTTGGTCATACATATTAGATAATTACTCCCTAGTAACCACAACAGAGGAGAGGGACTTGGGGGTAACAATGAAAAACAATTTAACCTTTAATACACATTGTGAAAAGGTCATAAAAAAGCAAACAGTACATTAAACTGCATTCTTAGACATGTAGGGAGTAGAAGCCGAGAGGTGTTGTTGCCAGTGTATGGATCACTGGTGAGGTCACAGATGGAGTACTGTTCGCAGGTATGGGCCCTGTATAGAAAAGGAGATATAGATAGATTGGAGGACGTGCAAAGAAGGGCAACAAGATCTATTGAAGGTATGAATCATCTAAATTATGTAGATAGACTGAGGGCTCTTGACCTGTATTCTCTCAGGTATAGGAGATTAGAGGGGATATGTGTTTGCTTTACTGGGCTTTCACAGATCTTACATTATGGGATGACCTGGGGTTGGAATTCAAAGTACAGCCCTATGATACTAGAGCACATACATTGCAATTAAAATTGGGCAGATGGAATTTACTTTAAAGAAAGAACTGGTATACTCAGCGAGCTGTCCCTATTTGGAATTCACTGCCAGTGACAGTGGTAGGTAGTCAAACTATGACAGCCTTTAAAACTGAATTGGACAAACATTATAAAATAAAGGGAGTGATACTATAGATCTTATGCACATGGCAAGCATAATGGACGAAAGTCTAAAAAGCTTTGTTTTACCTATGAAACCTATGAAACCAATCCAGGATGAGAGAGAGACACAGGCTGCAAAAGTGACACTAGAAGCTGGGTGTGTGTGTGGAAATGTTGGCAAAAAACAAAACACAATACTAGGCAGGGGAGGAAAGTGTGAAAAGACTGATGACACTATCCTTACTGACAGTGCCGAGGACCAGGCAGAGGGTTCCTGTTGCAGTGACAGTCTACTGTAAAGAATTTGTAGGTCAGGAATTTTAAGACATTTAATGAGACAATACCAGTGAGCCTGAGTGTTGTCTGGATGAGATTCCATGCTGACGGGATGGCATAGCTAAAGGCACCCATGCCTAGGGATGTGCGCATCCAAGGTTGATCGAGGAGGATGTAGTCAGTTTTTCTAAGGGAGTAGGAGCAATGAGAAATATTAATAAGGGAGGGGATGTAGGTTGACAGTTTGCTTAGTAGACTTTTAAGGGTCCAGGCACCTAAGTGAAGTAGCCGCCTGGTGGCAAGGGGCTGCCATCCAAATTCTTTGTGCAAGTCACAATTGTGTGTTCAGAAAGGTGCCTTGGTAATAAATCACAGGGCCCTGGGAACAGTATATCAAGCTTACGGAGGTTGCAGGCAGCGGAACAATTATAGATGATGTCACCGTAGTCCAGGAGTGGAAGGAATGTGACCTGTACTAGTCTGTGTCTAACGTCAGGGGAAAGAGCGATCAGTTGCTGTAGAAAAAAACTAGCCTTGCTTTTTGCTTGCTAGAAAGGCAGTTGATATGTGCACTAAAAAAGAGTTTACTGTCTGTCCAACTGCTCAAATATTTGAATTTATCAACCACGTCTAGTGGTTCATCTAGGATTGTTACAATAGGTGCAGGTGTCATGCTGAATTGATTGTGGGGCCTGTTGCTGCAAAGTACAAAGTACAGAACCTTGTTTTTTTCATGTTGAGTAACAGTTTGTAACTGATAAGGTTGCATTCTAACTGTGCAAAATCATCTTGGAGTTAGTCACGTACTTCTGCTAATGTTGGTTTGGAAGTATATAAAACCGTATTGTCCTCAAAAAGGAGTAATTTGCACTTGACGATATTAGAGTCCAATGAATTGATGTAAATGGAAAACAAAATAGGGCCCAGAATAAAGCCCTGTGGGACACCTCATTTGATGGGAAGGGAGTTGGATATCTGGCCACTAGCTTTGATTTTCTGACATCTACCTGTATGGTAACTGGAGAACCATTGTGGTGTGGTACCATCTGCACCTATTTTCTTGAGCCCACTAAGGATGAGATTGTGATCAATGGTGTTGAATGCCTTGCTGAGGTCTAGGAATATGGCATCTATAATTTGCTTAGAATCGTATGCAGTGAGCTAGTTGTCGGTGACTTCGGCTGGGGCTGAGGTGGTACTGTGGTTTTGTCTAAACCCAGACTGGGAATGGTTGAGAAGTGAAAATTTTTATAGGTGATCTTTTAACTGGTGATGGATGAGTTTTAGATAGTACAGGGAGAATGGAGATAGGTCTATATTTGTTTAGGGCACAGGGGTCTCCGGATCTGAAAAGGGGCAAAATGTGGGTGGATTTCCAATAAGAAGGGACTGTGGCTGAGGAGATGGAGAGGTTGAATATATGGTGGATTGGTGCAGCTAGGTAATAGCAGCCTAACCTTGAGGAAAATAAGGTCAATGCCATCAGTGCCCTCCCTTTTTTGATATCTGGTTTACTGAGGTGGTCCTCTATTTGTTTATAGGTCAGTGGGTGGAGCTGGAGGGGATGGGGTGGTGAGGGCTTGTGGGGGTTGGTGTGAGACAGGGGAATGGGAAATCCAGCGTAGGGAGAGGAATCGAATGCAAGTCCAGCGGTGGCAAAGTGAGTGTTCATTTTTCTAGAATGAGGTCACGCTTCAGCATGTCCCAGACTGCTGCAAAATGCTGTAGATTTGGTGTTAATATTGATGAGCTTCTCTGTAATTCATATTGGCACAATATGTGAAATATATCTATGGTTCACATACAAAGTCATAATTTCAATAGAGGGTTACTTTAACAAACAGGCAAATTATTCTCTGCTGAGGAGGGGAGGAAACGTCATGGTATGAAACATCCTTCTTAGAGTGGGGGGCAGGGAGGCATGTGCTGTAATACTAATGAGAACAAGAGAACAGTGCCTGCACAATGGGTTACATACTTTCACATTATGACAGAAAACTTTTTCATAGTAGTAAAAAAAAATTCAAACCCTTTTTATAACTTTATCAAAAAGTAAGGAAATTCATTGCAAAAAACTTTGTTAATGCATCAGTTAGGGTTGCTATTAAAGTGACAAAAGTTGGGAAATACAGCATTAGGGTTTCTAACCCTAACTCTGCATCCCCCCAACATACACACACACACACGCACGCACACGCACACACACACACACACACACACACGAGCAGGGGGAGCAGCAAGGCAACACAACTAATGAGAAACAGCCACCATCAGGTAAGAGAAAAAAACATACAACTCTGTGAACATTCCACAAGAGACATCCATCATCATGGTTCAGCAACTGTATGAGCTCTGCTGCCATCCCAGTGTCCTGAGGAGTACACCTGCATGCTGTGCAAGCATGGGGGATGGCCCACTGCATGTACTGCGCCCCAAACTTAACCACAAGGATTTTGTGGTCCAGGTCCAAAGGACCCTGTGTGCGCATGTGATGTAATAGTCAAGTTTAAGTGGGAACACAGCAGATGAAGAACTGTGCAGTCATGCATAGTGGAAAAAATCACAGTACTTTCAGACTATACAGTGCATGTCCACTGGATGTAGTGCAGCATGAACTTGTCTATAGACATGTAGCAGCACAAGAAGTAATAGATGCTCTGGTCTTAGACCATGAAATATTGTTAAACTAACAACACAGAGTCTGTATAGGAACTGCCCCCACTGCACGTACTACACAAAAAAATTATCGGTGTAGATGAGGTAGTGCAGCATCCAAATCATCCTGTGCTTCCACAGGATGGAATAGTAATGTGAACTGCTGGTAAAGATCACAGGTGGACTTGCCCTGGTTCACAGTAGCAAGGTCATGTTTCCTTTGAAGTATGAGGTGTTTGACTGCTACATCCAGTGCACCATAAATTTCTCTCTACAGATGTGTAAACTCTATCTCATTAAGAAACTATTGTTCCACATGATAATGCAACAATGTTCCAGTCTTAGTCCTAGATGTCAAGTCAGCGCAGTCTGTAGAAAAAAAAAATTGTTGACACAGCTGTTACTTTGGGGGTAAGGTATCATACAGGGCGCATTATGGTGGGATAATGGCCCACTTTTGGTGGGGTGAAGCATGAGGTGAAGATGAGTCCTTCCACTACCTGAAAAGCTCTGTTAACCCACCATAATGCACTCAGTAGAGTGACTCATTGCAATTATGAAATGGGTCCTTTTTAGTAATCTTGATGTGTATTTTTAACATATTATTTTTGCCCTACTTTTTAGCCAGACCTTTCAGGTGGGGTAAACCTCTTTTGGTGGATGTGATTCCCCTTCACAAAAGTGGGACCAAGACAGAGGCAGGAAACTACAGACCTGTCAGTCTGACCTCTGTGGTAGGGAAAGTGATGGAGTCACTTCTGGAGGAAAGAATAGTTGAGTACCTAGAGGTCAGTGGAGCACAGGACTCAAGGCAGCATGGATTCACAGCGGAAGGTCATGTCAGACGATCTAATAGATTTCTTTGACTGGGTGACCAAAGTAGTAGACCAGGAGGGCTGTGACATGACCTACCTAGACTTTAGCAAGGCATTTGACACAGTCCCACACAAAAGATTATTAGTCAAATTAACCAGCCTGGGGATGGGTCCCAGGGTGATAGCCTGGTAAACATTGGCTGCACATCAGACACAGAAGGTAATTGTAAATGGAGTCCACTCTGAAGAAAGAGAGGTTACTAGTGGGGTACCACAGGTTCAGTATTGGGTCCAGTCCTTTTTAATGTCTTCATCAGTGACATTACAGAGGGACTGGAAGGAAAAGTATTCCTTTTTGCAGATGACACAAAGATCTGCAACAGGGTTGATACACTAGGAGGCGTGGAAAGGATGAAAAGGGACTTGGCAAGGTTGGAGGAATGGTCAGAAGTATGGCAGCTAGGATTCAATGCAAGGAAGTGCAAAATAATGCACATGGGAAACAAGAACCCAGGGGAAGAATACACAATGGGTGGGGAGGTAGTAACAACAACAAAAAAGGAAAGGGACCTGGGGGTAATCATATCAGATGACCTTAAGGTTAGCAAGCAATGTGAGAAGGCAGTAGGGAGGGCTGGGGGTATACTGGGATGTATAGGGAGAGGCATCAGCAGCAGGAAACAGGAAGTTATTATCCCTCTGTACAGACAGTTGGTGAGACCCCATCTGAAGTACTGTGTCCAGTTCTGGGACCCCATCTCCATAGAACATAGACAGGATAGATGTAGTCAGAGGAGGCAACTAAAATGGTGCAGGGTCTGCAAGAGAAGCCGTGTGAGTAGAGACTAAAGAGCTTAATATGTATACCCCTCAGGAAAGAAGGGAGAGGGGGACATGATAGAAACTTTTAAGTACCTCAGTGGAATCAACAAAGTCCAAGAGGGTAGCATCTTTCAGAAAAGAGACTTGCAAGAACAAGGGGACACAATTTAAAGACAGAAGGAGGGCAGTTCAGGGCAATGTGGAGGAAGTATTATTTCACAGAGAGGGTAGTGGATGCATGGAATAGCCTTCCTGAGGATGTTGTGGGGTCTAAAACTGTGGGAGAATTCAAGACTGCATGGGACAGACATAAGGCAATTCTTGTGGGGGGTAGGAAGAAATAGGCTGTTGGTTAACTAGGATCTACGGCCTATCCTGTAGGTAGGGAAATGGGCAGACTAGATGGGCCAAGCGGTCCTTATCTGCCGTCAAAGTCTATATGTTTTTATGTTTCACCCTCCTCCAGTCCTGAGGTATCACACCATCCTCCCATGATTTGTTAAAAAGGGAAAAAATATCTACATTTGTGACAGATGTGAATGTATTGTATCATGTTATTTCCAACTACATACTACTTAACTGAACACAATACTACAGAACAGACACTATGGCACAATTACAGAAGGTATGAATGCTCTGAAAGACAGAAAGTATTGGGTAAAGAGGAACACATATTCAGTCACTATGGAAATAATAACATTACAACGTGAAGAGAGGATCCACATTAACCACTGCTGACCCCCTACTTATATTTGTATATATCTTTATATATGTCAACAGAAAGATGTATAGACATTTTAGTATTGAGGACTTTGGGGTGCAGTGCATGCAGTGGGCTGTCTCCCATGGTTTCACAACATGCAGGTGTACTCCCCAAGACACTGGGATGGCAGCAGAGCTCATATAGTTGCTGAACCATGATGATGATGATGATGTCTCTTGTGGTATGTTCACAGAGTTGTATGTTTTTTCTCTTACCTGATGGTGGCTGTTTCTCATTGGTTGTGTTGCCTTGCTGCTTCCCCTGCTCGCGTGTGTGTGTGTGTGTGTGTGTGTGTGTGTGTGTGTATGTTGGGGGGGATGCAGAGTTAGGGTTTGTCACTTTAATAGAAACCCTAACTGATGCATTAATGAAGTTTTTTTTTGCAATGAATATATACTGTATATATACACATATATATTTATACATGCATACATACATATATGTATATATATACACATGCATACATACATATATATATATATATATATATATATATATGTATATATATATATATGTGGGATACATGAAGGGCAGGAGGATGGCGGAATGTTCACCTCGTAGTGGTGAGCTGTGTATTCTCAAGGAGTGTCAAGGCACGAGTGAAAATACACAGCTCATGAGGCAGGAGTGAGAATATTTTCCATATGTCATGATCTGCCCATCATGTATGCAATTTATACCACGGGGTGAGAGCTGCAGGAACATTTTTTCTGAGTCTGTGTGTTTCCTGCTTATTCTGTGTGTGCTGTCAGTGTGTGTGTGTATGTACGTGTGTGTGTTCTGAATGGACTGGGAATCAGAAACACAGGTGAGTGTGTTTTGCAAAGATAATTGAGTGAGTCAGAGGCTCAGTGAGAAAGACAAATTGCTGCAGGTAGCACTGAGAAACAGAACCTGCTTTGTAAAAGACTTTCATTTAGAATTCAGGTTGTTTTGAAGCTGAGATCAGCACAGTGATGGGCTAGAAATGTTAGAAACACAATGGGACATAGGTGAGAGTCTTTTGCAAAGCTAATTGCATAAGTTGCAGCTTCAGTGAGAAAGAGAAACTTTTTCTGAAGCAGTTTCCTTTAGAATGCAAGCTGCAGTGCATTTATCCTCACTCTGGTGACATCAGCAGAGTATGGATAAATGTCGATATCCTCACTCTGTTGATGTCATCAGGATTTATCCTCACTGCAGTGGAAATAACACAGGTTATCCTACTGAGAAAGCCCTCACCCCCGTGCTGTATATATATATATATATACACACACACACACACACACACATATACAGGGGTCAACCATAACCCTTTTTTTGCACTAGTCAGCAGGACAAGTTGATTCAAAATTGCATTAGCCCACAGATGACTGCAGTAGCCCACAATTATGATGGTAAATTTTGACCACTTATACAGGGAAAATGCAAGCCAAGAAATATTGTATTCTGATTATTGTACATTTATCCTTCTCTCACATTGCTTCCTGTTCTAGCAGAACAAAAAAGTCTGCAATGCCGTCACATGCAGCATACCCCCATTGTTTTGCACCATGGCCCCCTCTTTTCCTCATTCTACTCCTCCTCCTCCCCCATCAGACCAGAGGATATCACAACAGTAGATGTTCAGTCAAGCAGTCTTAGCTCTGCACACACAATAGCCAATGTCACTGTGTACCTCACCACACTCTCACCAGCACCCACAGAGCAATGAACAGAATCAGACAGAGAAAGATATTCTTAGCCCCCACCCTGTGATCAACTAGAGACCAGCACTTCTGGAAGTTTTCATTCAGTGTCAAGTGAACCAGGAGCACATCTAGGATTTCTTTGGGGAGATGGCTATACAGAGCTAAGGGCATTGGGAAATAGAAAATTTTATGACATTTTTATTTGTAAAAGTATTGATTTTAACATACTGTGTCCCAACAATAACAGATTTTTTCAAAATCTTGTCCTTTGATTAGCCCAGGGGAAATAGTATACAAGTATCATACTATACTACCTCTATTTCTATATAGAATGATAGATCTATGTACCCAAGGGATGCCTATTTTAACCTTTAAAATTATGTATTTTACTAAGGTTTAATTTTCATACCATACATTCTCCAAAGATTTGTTTTTAGGATGAAAGGATATGCTGGGTGGGATAAGGGTGGGACTATATGGATGGTGTTGGCTGGCATGGTCCATTTAGAAGAAGTGTAGACCCCTACACTTGCCAGTAATGGCAGCTATGGATATATGGATGGTTATTTCAGAGTCTGGTCTGCAGTGGTGTCCAGGAAAAGTACAGAGATGAGAAATTTGGAGGAGAGAGGAGCAACTATGGTGAGGCTGGGATAAACCCCACCACCTGCAGGACAGACCTTGTTATACCTCTTAGCATTTTGTCACTGAAATGTTGGATGCAGACTTTCAAAATGTAGGAAAATTAGGGGCATTGGTCTTAATAATGTGGGATAAATCATCAGAGATATGTTCAGAAATCTGGAAGCTAGTGAGTCAACAGCACTTTGCCCTTGATCACAGCTGAGACACTAGCTGAAAGTCCGAACAGTGGAGTGATAATGACCCACATTAAGTCTTTTGTGGGATCCTCCTCTTGAACTGCCAGATAACTGCAACTCTTAAGCCACGTTTACACCATCGTGTTTGCAGCACATAAACCCATGCACACCAGTTGATGCACTGCAAACACAATGGTGTGGACACTTACCAGAGTGCATTAAGAGTGCTCCAGATCCATCAGGAGTGGGTACTTGTAGCGGATCGAGTGCATTAAGCTGCACTGTAAACTCTCTTCTGCGCTCGATTCACTACAAAGCTGTCTCCCCAATGTTCAAATCTGCCCCACGGATGCCCAGCCCCCCCTGCAGTGTGACCTGCACAGCGGTAAGCGCCAGCAGTGTAAATCGAAAACGTCGGCACAGCAAACAGCGCAGTGGGAAAAGAGCAGCAGTAGAAAACAAAATTCTGTGGCTGTGTAAACACAGCTTTAATGAGCTGTTAATCACACCAGGCCATATGGAACACCAAGAGAGATCAGCAAGTGGACTAGAGCCTGCTAAAGAAGGGAAACTTTTAACTTCATTAACAGCCATGGAAAACCTGCACTAGTCAAGATGGACAAGTAGAGAGTTAGCTGCACTAGCCCTGGTATGTATGTATGTATGTATGTATGTATGTATCTATGTATCTATCTATCTATCTATCTATCTATCTATCTATCTATCTATCTATCTATCTATTTATATCAACAAAAATGGTGCAGGGCCTTCATCAAAAACCATATGAATCAAGACTAAATGAGCTCAAGTTATACTCCCTGGAGCAACACAGAAATAGGGGGGATATGATAGAGACTTTTAGGTACCTGAAAGGAAAAAACAAGGTACAGGTGCAGAACCACTTTCAGGTAAAGAATTTTAACAGGACAAGAGAGCATGTCCTTCACCTTAAAGGAGGAAGATTCAGGACCAACATGAGAAAGTTCTCCTTCACAGAACATGTGGTTGAACCGCCTGCCTGAGGGGTTGGTGGGAGCAAAGACAGTGGGTGAATTCAAGAGAGCATGGGACAGACATTGTGGGATAAACAGGCAATCAAGCACTACAATTGGAAAGGCTTTGCCTGGAGTTCAGTGATCAAGCAGCCAGCCACTCCCACTTCCTGAGTTATATAAGCAGTTCCTCTCAGCCTCATTGTGAAGCATTTGCAGCCAGAGGCTCTGTTGGTTTGTCCTCTGAGCTGGTTGGGGCCTACCCCCCAACCTGCTGTTTCTGTGTGTCTCTGCTGGACTTCAGTGTTTGTTTTCCTGCTTCTGGTTTGTATCTTTCCTCCAGCTGTGTGTTTCCCTGTGTTTGTGTCTCTTGTTTTGGGGCCTTGTTCCCTGTTTTCTGTTTTGCTGTGTTTTGATTTTGTCTTTTTTGGGGGGGCTTTGTTTCTAAGCTCCTAGCATACTGCTACTCAGAGCTCATGTTACTGCTTTCAGTTACCTACAACTGCAGCCACTGCTACTGTTTACTCCAATTACTATTGTACCCAGTGCTTGTGTTTTTACACTGCTCACCATGCTCAAACTACTACAATCATTATCTATGTGTTTCAGCTCAACCATAGCTGCTCCATGTTGCATACTTAATTCTTTTCACCTGACACAGTTTACTCCTACCCTAGCTGTGCTGCTCATTCCTGCTGTCATTCTACTTGCAACTTTATTGCACTGCCTGGCTACACCTGCTTCAGAGCATTGTTTCCCTGTTTTATTGCAGTTACAACTCTGAGGTCAGCCTACTAAGCTCCTGCTGAGGCTGTTAATATAGTTTTATTATTAAATCTTGCCTCACTGCTGAAAAAATATCCTCAGAGCATTTGTCACCTTGATTTGGCTCTTCATGTCTGACTGGATTGCCCCCAATTTAGTGCTGTTTTATTGCTATACAGTATGTTATGCAGACCTCTGTGCAGGGCCACCTATCACTACTATTGCTTATTGACCTACGTACTGGTCTGCACTTGCTTATGCTGTTATTGCTCATTGCAACTGTTGCTCCTTGCTTACGCAAACCATTGTTTCATGCCTACTGCCATCCCCTCGGCTTCAGCCTCTGGGATTCTGCTGCACTCCATCTGCATTCGACCTTGCAAGGTCTCAGCAGTCAATGCTCATTATGATCTTAGCACGCCGTGCTCATTCAGCTCACCAGCTTTTCAGCTCTCAATCAATTTCTGAGGCATGTCAGCCATTCTATTCTGGCTCAGGGTTCCTGCAGCCGATGGTCTCGCTCTGCAGTTAGTCCTCATCTCGAGCATGTCAAACTTGGGGGGGATCCTTCTCACTTGGCCCATAGCTGGGAATGTCCTCACCCCAGGCTTGGCTTTAGCTGCCTGCTACGTGACAGCAGCTCCTGGTGTAGAATTTAAGACTAGTGGTGAAGGGTGGTTACGACAATCTCCTTTGGCTCTAGTGTTCCACTATAACGGTTAGCCATTGACTTCAGTGGTTTCCCTAGCAAGGCACCTTCACTGCATTCTCCCTATGACTGCCTCTGGTTCACCTGGTTGGATTTAGGGTGGATAGGCCAGGTGAGTGCCTCAGCAGTTGTTGCTCTCCTCTTGTGCCTTGGATGCACATATTGTTGCAGAGTTTTCTCGCAATCTTCCATGGTGTTCCTGCTAGAGGGTTTCAGTGAGAGCCTTCCTCCAAATTGGAATATTTTCCACCTCCCTTTACATGGGTTTTCCAAATTGCAGCTGCAGAGCCGTCACAAAATAAACTATCCCCAGCCTGTAGGGAAGGTGACCCAGGCCTTGGATCCCCAGAGATTTCCTCCTCATAGGGTTTTTTTTTCTCTCTTCCATTGCCTCAGGTCATAACACATAGTTAGCATAGTTGTTTCCCCTAGTTTCTTTAGGTAGGTTCCGCTGTTGGATGGAGTTGGAGGATGTCCTGCCGTTCCCTCTCTCCTTAGAGGATCCCCTAATCACAACACAAACCATCAGTATCATGCTATGCAAGCCTGGGCATTCATTGCGTTATCCAACTGAGCATCTCATTACATTATCAAACTGCCTATGCTTCTACTAATACGTTACAGTTACTGCTCCTATGTCACAGTTACTGCTTGCTCATATGCTTCATGTTGCCTCCTTCTTTGGGGATAATTATACTACATTTCTTTTGGGGATTCCTAAGGTACCTTTAGTCATGGGAATCGTCCTGTGGCACCTCTAGGGGTGGAACCCTCTCCAAGGGTTCCTTGCCTTTCATACCCCTACAGGGTGGTAATTCCTCTGGAGTAGAGAGTGCGAATGACCAAAACCAAACTAAAACAGTTGCACAAGCATAACACTATACTGGCTGTGTAGGTCAGTGAAGTAATTTTTAGAAAGGAGAAGGGGGGGAGAACCATGGGCAGATTAGATGGATTACATGGTCCCCATCTGCCGGCAATTTCTGTTTCTATGTAGATACATATATATATCTATATATACTGCATTTCTTTGAATTAAAGTTGTACCTTATATTCACTAATGTGATGTTTGTACCATGGCTTTTGATCGAGGGTGGTTTATAATGGAGGGTGGCTTGTATAGCATAACAGGAAATACTGTGACAAATTAGTGATCATGAGCACCTGTTTGCTGAGCTATAAGACAACACCTTTTAATTCATACTGTGAGGGGGAGCAGTTGTTGTAAGAGTGAGTGAGAGGAGCTAAAGTAGTGAAGTAAAAAATGCTGAAAAGAAAAGCATACGATTTGGAATTTAAAATTGCTGCAGCAAAGTGTTCAGAAAAGGAAGGCAATCGCCCTGTGGCTGCAGCCCTACCTATAGACAAAAAACAACTGAGAGAGAGAGAGTGGAGAAAGAAGCTTCTGAATCTTGAGAAGAAGGTCTCTATTTTAGGCTACATGGGTGCAAATCGAAAAAGAAGAAGGTTGGACGGAGGTGGACACAGAGCACAGTATCCAGAGGTAAAGACAGAGCTGGCATCCTGGATAAGTCTGCAGCATGAGCAGCACTACAGAGTCACAAGAAAAGCTGTATCACTGAAAGCGACTGCCTTAGCTCAAAACCCTGATTTTCATGCAAGATGCGGGTGGGTTGATAAGTTTCTGTGGCGCTGGGGCTTTACTATTCACCAGCAAACCAGTATTGGTCAGCGTCTCCCTAAGGACTTCACCCCAAAAATTATAAGTTTCACTTGCTTTTGTGCAAAACAAATAAAAGCACACAACATCACACGCAATTTAATTGGCCATATGGATGAGACTGCAATATGGGTGGACATGCCCGGTAAAAACACTATAGACTTTGTTGGTATTAAATCAGTGCCTCTACTAACTGCAGGCCATGAGAAGCAGAGGGTGACAGTATGCCTAGCGGCAATGGCCGATGGAAGGAAGCGCCCTCGCTTTGTAGTTTTGAAGGGAAAAATAATGCCAAAGGAAGTGGCTGGAGTTAGTGGTGGTGTTGTTGCCATGTCAGCAAACAGGTGGATGAACGAGGACCTGACCCAAATATGGCTTGATAAAGTATGGGGCACTATTTCATTCAACGAGCGCATGCTAGTATGGGATGCCTTTAGATGTCACTTAGTTCCAAATATAAAAAAGGCTGCGAAGAGAAAGAACACTGTCATTTCTGTGATACCAGGTGGCTGTACCAAAATATTGCAGCCAGCAGATATCAGTTGGAATGCCCCTTTCAAATCTGTGTATCGAGAGTATTACGATACTTGGCTGGCAACTGAGGAGCGGGAGCGGACTGCAGCTGGCAACCCAAAAACACCAGGTAAAGACCAGATCATTCAGTGGATCAAGCAAGCCTGGAACTCAGTTACCAAAGATGTCATCATTAAATCCTTCGAGGTATGATAAATACCGGTATTACTGCACAAAACAAAAATGTCATAATGAAAAAAACAAATTGACTACATTCTTTTTTTTTTCAGGTCTGTGCCACCACAAGCACTGACCCCAATATTATCCGCTGCACCAAAGAGGGAGGAATCGCATATGATGTCCATGGGGAGTTGATCAAAAATATGGCTTCAGTTAAATCAGCATCCACTGACTTTGATTCTGACTGCAGTGAAACAGACACAACTGAAATTGATATAAACCAGCGAGTCAGCTGCTCGGAAAGCGAGCTAGGATCTGACTCATAGATTGAGTAAACTGATTATTATTAGCATGATCATAACTTAGCCAGCACTTTTACTTGTTTAATTTGATTCCAAAAGAAATAGAAATACAAAACAAAATACATTTTATTGATGCCTCTGTTCACTCTGCTACTTATGGTTCTTTCTCTAGGTTATTTCCTGCTTAGCAAGCGAAGTTAGCGTGTTGGTGTGTCCTTTGAAAATGCGAATTCAATTGCCAGTACATCAAACTTTAGAAAGGCAGCAAAATACAGGTAAAGAGTTTTTACTTGTGTATAGTTCAGTACTATTGTACCAGTAACTCATATCCTCCGTAGTGCTCTGTAGTGCTTGCTAACCGAGGGGTGAGGAAGCAATGCTGTGCGACTGCGGTTTGTAACCACTCGTGATTCTCCTGATGGAGCAAAATTGAGAGTAAGGTGCCTCCTGCTTGTGTCTGCTTGTGCCTCATGAGCATGTTTGAACATGGTGTTTGGTGGTGTTTGCTGCAGTCCTACTGTTATCTAGTAGCTGATTCAAAGCTGGTTGTTTTTTTTTGGACGCAGATGATTTTTAGCGGCTTCTGTTTGAGGGTGGTCTTTATTACAAACTTCTCATAAGTACCAAGGCTAGTGTTTAAGGGTGGTTATTATAAGAGGGTGGCTTCAAATTGAAGAAATACAATATATATTACAGGCATGGTAGTGCCTGCATATTAGGGTTGACGAGTGTTAAATGTTAATGGGCAATCTTTGGACCTTAATAACTTTGTAATGGCTGAAGTGATTTCTATGAAATTTGGAATGCATACTTGTCCAGTGTAGATGTTTATATGTGGGAAATTTTGTCCCAATAGCTTTAGCCATTACTGAGATATGGAGTGTTGAAATTGAACAGGAGGCGGTAAAGTGAAATGCTGACGGACATCTGACCTTGATGTCGGCAGGCTTAGATTGATGGCACATTATGCAGATTATCAATCAGGGATCTCCCATAAGAAGACAGAATTCCTGTTCGGGGAGATCTCTGCTGCACAGAATCGACTTGCTCAGCATTTTGTCACTGTGGACAGACTGTGCAATCCAGCCCGTCTGCAGTTGCAGAGAGCTTTTTCACAAGATAAATGTGATGAGTTTGCTCCATTCTTTGCAGATAAGGTTGCTGGTATCAGGACAGAGATCTGTTCAGCATGCTTTAATGGAGGTTGCAGTGACTGGTGGGAGGTTGCAGAACCTCGGTCTAGTTGGTCGGCTTTTGGCCAAGGGGTAATCTCAGATGTCATGAGGATCATCCAGAGTATGCGGCCGACCAACTGTAGTTTGGACCCGGGCCCAACCCACCTCCTTGTGGGGTGTGTGAAGGTCATCAGCCTGGTCCTGGCTGAGATAGTCCAGTGCTCGTTAGAGACTGGGGAATTCCCTGACTTCTTGAAGGAGGCAATGGTGACTCCCCTTCTAAAGAAATCTTCTCTCAACCCAAATTGTCTTGCCAACTACAGGCCATCTCTAACCTTCCCTTTGTGGGTAAGGTTATTGAGAAGGTGGTTGTGCTGTAGCTGGAGGATCATCTTGCCATCCATGACATCTTTGATCCCTTCCAGTTGGGTTTTGGGAAAAGGCACAGTACTGAGACTACCCTTGTTTGGGTGCTCAATGACCTCCTTGTTGCGAGGGACGGGAGGAGCTGCACCATCTTGGACCTCTTTGATCTCTCGGTGGGATATGACTCCATGGACCATGGGGTACTGCTTGAGTGCCTGTGGTTGGTCTGGGGACTGTGTGGTACAGTCCTCAGATGGTTCCATTCTTTTCTCACTGGCAGGTTTCAGAGAGTAGTGTTGGGGATTTATTCCTCTGATACTTTCTCCCTGCCATGTGGGGTTCCACAGGGCTCAGTACTGACCCCTATGTTGTTCGCGGTGTACATGTTGCCATTGGGGGACATTGTAAGGTGGTACGGACTGAGTTTTCACTGCTATGCAGATGATACTCAGCTGTACATGTCCTTTACACCCAGTCAAGATGTTGCTTTCTCAGTATTTAACAGCTGTCTATCTGAGATTCAAGACTGGATGAGTGCCAACTGGCTGAAACTGAACCCTGACAAGACTGAGGTTTTGGTTGTGGATCCAGGTCGCTGAGTAGAGGGGTCTTCGGCAGGGCTAGCATCCTGCCTGGTGCTGGGAGGCTGCCAGCTAAGGACCTCTGAACGAGTGCGTAGTTTGGGCGTTAGTTTTGATGAGGGATTGACCCTGAAGCCTCAGGTGTCATCTGTCGTCAAGACCTCATTTTACCACCTGAGCAATATCACCCGGATTAGGCATCTGGTTCCACCCGACGACCTTCCAACATTGGTCCATGCCTTTGTGACCTCTCGCTTGGATTACTGTAACGCCCTTTACCTAGGGCTACCAGGGTTGTTATCCTCCATCTGCAGCTAGTGCAGAATGCAGCAGCCAGGTTACTGGCTGGGCTTTCTTGATCAAGCCACATTACTCCTGTGCTGTATGTGCTGCACTGGCTGCCAGTGCAATGGTGGATCACCTTTAAGGTTGGCTTGCTGACCTATAAAGTCTTACATGGACAGGGTCCGAGTTACCTGCAAGAGCTTCTTCACCCCTACTGCCCCCTCCATCCACTCTGCTCTGCCAATGAAGGATTGATAGAGGTTCCCAGGGTTCAACTGAAGACATCTGGGGCTCGTTCTTTTGCATTTGCAGCACATACCCTGTGGAAATATCTACCTCATCGGGTTCGAAAGTGCCAGACTGTGGAGAGCTTCAAAACGGCACTGAAAACCCATTTATTTAATCTTGCCTTTACTATTACTTCAGATTAATTAGCTGATATGATGTGACAGGATTTTACTTGTTATTGTTTTTATGTCTTCTATTTCTGTAAAGCACTTTGATATTTTGAATTTCGCTTAACAAATAAAGTTATTATTATTATTATTACTAGTATTAACAGTAATGGGATTATAGAGGGAACTAAGGAGAGTGAGGGGGGAGCTGAGACAGGAGTGACTCCACTATGGGGGGTGGGGAGATGCAGAAAGGGAACTGCAGAGCTAAAGATGGGGATATAAGGAGGATGGGAGGGGAGGTGAGCAGAGGTGCACTAGGAGGGAGGGATCAAGGAAGGAGGAAGAAGGTGATGGGCACCTTTGCAGGGTTATCAAGCAATAGATTTGCAGTGTTGGCAGAAGAAGGGGAAGGGGAGGTATTGGAGCTGTGAGAAAGGGGGGAGAGGGGTAGGGAAGTTCCAAGAGGCAAGAATTACAATGGGAAACATAGATGGGAGAGGAAGGGTAGGGTAGAAAAGAAGGGAGAGGCAGTAACAGGACGGGAGGCAGCAGGGAGGGAATGATGCAAGGAGCCCAAAAGGTGCAGATGAGGGATGTAAGGAGGGAGGCAATGAGGTTCCTGGGGGAATGAACAAGGATCACAGCAGAAGGGGGGGTCAGGATCAGAATGATGGGGGGATATTGGTGCTGGGGGACTCCATACTGAAGGGGATCAGATGGGGAGGAAAGGGGAAAGGCACAGTTGTATCTGGGGCGAGGCAATTCCAGGGTTGACCACAGACAGGGCAGGCACTTCTCAAGTGCGAAGACAGAGGGAAGATGAAACCACACGTGATGGTGCACATGGTAAAAAATGACTTGGCTGGAGAAATAGTGGAGGTGGTAAAGGGGAGGTTTGAGGAATTGGGTAGGCAGTGTGAGGAGGTGGGGATGTCAGTGGCACTCTCTGAGGTGCTACCAGTACCATGTGCAAGTACTGGGAGAAAAAAAGTATAGAGGAGTTCAATGGGTGGCTGAGAGATTGGTGCCAAACCAGGTAATACAGACTGGTGTCAGACTAGGGCAAGACCTGGGACAACAGCGAACTATACATAGGGGACAGGTTACATTTGAGCAAGGAGGAGAAGAGCATACTCAAACAGGGAATGGAGGGGTATATTTCAACAAGCGTGGATTTAAACTAGGAAGGGGGTGGCGAGGGGAACATTTTTAGAAACAATGTCTGGAAAGGGGAGCATAGGGTGCTCACCCCCCCTAGTTAGAGGTAAAGGCAGTGAGGAGGGGGCACAGACAGGACCAAAGGGGGGAAGAGGAATGGTAAGGTTGGGGAGGCAACAGGCTAGAAAGTGGTCTCACTGAATGCATGAAGCCTAAGGTACAGAACTTCGGAGTTATGTGCTCTCTTGATGGTGGAATTGGTGGACAGAGCAGCCATCATGGAAATATGGGCCACCCAGTACCAGGACTGGGATATGATGATCCCAGGGCACAGGCTATTCAGAAAGGATAGGTCCAAGGGGAATGGGGGTGGTGATCTATGTGAGGGAGGGGATTAAGTGCATAATTGAGAAAGGGGAGGAGGGGAGGAAAGAAGCTTTGTGGATGCAGTTCTAGGATGTGAGGTATAGGACACTGAGGATAGGGGTAGTGTACAGGCCATCATCACAGGGTTGTAACCTGGACTGAGAACTGGCAGATCAAATTTGAAGGGTAAGCAGGAAGGGAAGCATGGTGGTGTTGGGGATTTCAACCTACTGGGGGTGGATTGGAGCACACCTGCCACCATGAGTGCAAGACAGGGGGTCCTATCTGAAGCTTTTCAGGACAGCTGGTACAGGGGCCGACACAGCTGGAAAGGACTTTGGACTTTGCACTGGATAATGGGGAAGCTGTAAGGAACCTAGAAGTGGAGGAACCGCTTTCTTGGAGTGACCACTACTCGGTGTGGTTCTTGCTAAACATGGGGAGGGACACAGGGGGCACAGGTACAAGGGTGGCTGAGTTTGGGGGGGTGGACTTTAGGATGATGGGAAAAATTCTGAGCAAGCACCTGGCAGACATCCAACAACACATGGATGCAGATCAGACCTGTACTAGGAAAAAAACCAAGAAGGACAGGGCAAAGAAACCCAGTTGGCTGTCACCGGAGGTCAAGGAAGGGGTGAGAGCCAAGAGGGTGGCATTTTGGAAGTATAGGAAAATGGGGAGGGGAGAAGATAAAAATCTATACAGGAAAAAGTCTAGGGAGGTCACCAGACTGGTCAGGAGGGACAAAGCATCTAGAGAGCTGAGATTGGCACAGGGGATCAAAAGCGGAGAAAAAGATTTCTTCCATTACATAGGTGAGAAAAGGAGAAGCAAAGACCAGCTTGTGAGGATCAAGAAAGATGGAGGTGTGTGGAGAAGGGGCTGAGCAGGCAGAGGCACTGAATGAATACTCTGCTCTGTGTTCACGCAGGAAGGGGGTAAATACCTCAGGCAAGTGGGGTGGGGTAAGGGGGGAGAGGATGACAGATGTAGGGTTTACAGAGGGCAGAGTGCTGGAGGGGTTGATGGCATTAAGAGTGGATAAAGCACCTGGGCTGGATAGCATTCACCCTAGAGTACTGAGGGAGCTGGCAGAGGTCCTTGTGGGGCCACTGGCAGACCTGTTCAATATCTCTCTGTAACGCAGGATGTGTACCACGGGACTGGAGGATGGCCCACGTGGTGCCCATCCATAAAAGTGGGCCAAAGGATTTGTCCAGGAGCCAGGTGCATTTATCTATGTGTCTAGATCCGAAAGGTTTGATGATGGTTTCTTAACTAAAAAAGTGTGTAGAATCCAGATTTACAACTCTTGTTCGCTCAAAGTTGAATGATTTCTTGGAAAATGCACTTCTTCAATGAAAAAATGAACTGTCTGTAAAAATTGTGTATATTTTAATTAATGGTTCCTTCTTTAATGTCAATTCTATAAGCTTCTATCGAAATGCTACAGACATTGTAACAAACCGCAACATATGTATCAAAGGCTTAATACTAACATTATTATTTATTTGATTCTATATTTAACTTGAACCAATCAACTTTTTATGACATTTTATGAACCTAAGTACAACAATCAGTATTCTTGTTCACTGTCTTCATTATCTGACATGTTAAGCAAATCTGTCTCATCAATATCAACATCACAGTCACTATCGTCATCTTCTTCAATTTGGATTGTTGTCGTGTTCATTCAATTGTTCACTTATGGCTGATGGTACAACTTCACATATGAACCACATTGGCTTGTATTTGCCATCCTTATAGGTTCAGCCATTGTCCTCTGGCTTCAGTAGTGTTATTTCTGGTTTGTCTGTGTTTTTCCATAACAATGAATTTCCATTTTCATGGCAAATGTGTTGTGTCAGAGCTGATTTGTATGGTGGCAGTGAGCTTGTGTCTGCTTCTTTGATCTTTTCTAAGGGTGTGTCTTTGTCACTCGGTCAATACTTGATGCTGAACATACTATAGTGGGCTGTGTTGACACTCTTTACTTTCTATCCATACAAGGTACACACAAAGCTCTCAACTGTATCCTCAGTTTCTTTAGACAAGTGTGGACATCCCAATTTTCCAAATGCCTGTGTGTACTCTGTATTCTTTTCCATAATTGTTAGAGGTCGCACCTTCCCCTTGCCTTTGAACACTGGTGAATAATCACACCCTGTCAGTGCATGGAGACCTGGTAGAGCTGCACATACAGGTCTGCCTAACTCTGCTGACAAGCAGGATACATCTATGAATATTCTTGTGTTATTCTCTGAATGGCCAACATCCATGTGTAGTTTGAGATTATCATTTAGACTTGCATGATACAGCAGAATGACCAGAATATCAGTATCATCTGCCCTGACCACTACATGCACATCTTCACCCTCATTTTGACTGCAAATGTAGTGTATGTGTTGCATGATTCTTGTGTCTGCTTCTGTGTTTGCTTTTTAGGGCCTTGCACTCTAGCCTGAGCATATGTCCAGCTTCCACTTTGTATGAGTAATAAGTTTCTCCTACTGCATACATGAGCTTTTTATCACCTAGAACTTCACAGTACACATCAGAATTCCATGCTGTAGCTAGAAAACCTAGGAGTGCCATCTTGAATGAAGATGAAGAGAGGGATCCAGCAAAGTCTCTTGGTCGGCTTTGGTCAGGACCAGTTACGAGATAGGAGAGTGGAGTGATGCTATGCTTTCCTCTTTTTTCTTGTTCAAGACCTTTGATCGATGGTGACTTGTAACAGTCACTGACAAGGTGGACTTCATTTGCTGAAGTACAGCAAACAAGAGACAGGAAGGGTTTTGCCACCCTGTGGAATGTTAGTGGCAGGTTTGTAAGACTTCTGATCAAGAACATGGCATCAACCATCACGGTATCAACTTGTCTGTGTTTATTTCTATTGTGTGTATTTCATTTCTTGCTGGCGCTTGATCATCCGTGTGTGTTCTTGTCATAACTTCTTCAGACCTCTCTTTGGGTACAGCTGTCTCAATACTGGATGGTATGTTCTGGTATGCTATACCCAGTGTCATGCAAAGTGTCATGACCGTTAAGCGTCTGTGTCATCTCATCATAATTGTCGAAAGCCAAAGCAGTGGCTAAACCTGGCTGTATGAGTAATCCATCTAGTGTAGCCATATTCTTTTCTATTATATTGGTTGTGACTGCAGTTTCGAGTTCCTCCACAACGTGATAGCTGACACAGTGACTAAACCTGTTCAAAACAGTTAAAACTTCCTTACTACCTGTCATAGATTCAATACCCATGCCCAACAAGAGGTGTTTTTATGGTTTGATTATTCCCCTTGACATTGCAAACACTATGTTACTTGCAATAGATTGAACTACCCTCTCATGTTGTTCATTGACCTCTTCTAATGAACCCATGAGTACAGTACATAGGAATGTCTGAAGAACGGGTGGCAGTTTTACATTTTCTTCTATTGAGTCTTCAATTTAACTTTGGTTTTATTATGAGGCTGTACCTTTAGGAGTTCCAACAACTGTTCTCTTATGTGTTGAGCTGTTTGTGCTGCTTGTGCTTCCCTCCAATCAGCCTGTTTCTTAGCAGACCTGATGATTGTACCTGCTTTTCTACTTTTTGTAGCAAATATGATACCATCTTTGAAGTGATCTGCCAGTTTTGACTGCAAGCTCTGTGGGTCGTAATTTGTTTCACACTCACTACACTCTATAAGAATATCCATGTACCTTTAGTGTAGCAATAGCAATGACTATTCTTGCATTCCATTAACAATGATGCACTACACATACTTAAGTCTGGAAAAGGCAACCAGGTGACTGTCTCTCAACTAACTGTATTCACATTTTGTACCTGTGCCCTTTATTCGTTCTGCCTTTTTTACATACTTGTTCTTACAGCTGTTGTGATACTTCACTTCTTTAGCTATGAGATCAATACTGCCTACCATCATATCCATTTGTCGATCATCCATTTCTTTTGCTGCGTTTTTTACGCTGTCTGCTGCTCCATAAGTTACACATGTTGTAGGATATTCAAAAGTCTCCTTTGACCCCTTAGGATTCCTTTTCTTGTATGATTTGCAAAATATGCATTCATTTGGGAATATGCCTGATGTAGATGCTACAGATTCAGATAGAGCACTATGCATCTGGGAGTGAAGCAATTTTGCTGGATAACTCTTTACAATGTCTTTTTTTAAAGTTTTCATCAACTGCAAGTTTACCAGAACTCTTATATGGAGTGAAGTTCTTGTAGCAGATATAATGATACCCATGGCTGCTGGAGTAACATTCAGGCAATTCATGACACACCGTGTTGTACTTTGGCAGTGTTTGACTAGAAAGCCTTTCCTTTGCATCAACTACTTTCTCCCAATGAGCATCATCAAAAGGTAATGGGTCTCCATGGTCTGTGGTAACTCCTGGATCAGTGTGTAGGATGCATCGCCTCTGCAGTTTGTGAGAAGTCCTGCTAGCCATATCTAAATAAATTACATTAATAACTAAGTCAACCAAGTCTATTATATAAATTAGATAAATAAATAACTATGTAAACTGAGTCTATTACATAAATGTAAAACTTTTAATTACTCTTAACAAAGTGCATTTTCCAAGAAAACATACAGCTATGGACAAATAAGAGTTGTAAATCTGAATTCTACACACGTTTTTACATGAGAAACAGTCATCAAACCTTTCAGACCTAGACACATAGATAAATTCACCTGGCTTCTGCTCTAGATGAACCAGGGAACTACAGGCCAATGAGCCTCACCTCGATCATGGGCAAATTCATGGAGATCATCCTAAAGGAGAGGCTTGTGAGCTTCTTGGAGGCAAATGGTATCCAGGACGACCAGCAACATGGGTTTGTTGTGGGCAGATTGTGCCAGACAAACCTGGTAGAGCTCTACGACTGGGTGACACGGGAACTGGACAAGGGCCATGCTGTGGATGTCCTGTACTTGGACTTCAGTAAGGTCTTTGATTCAGTACTGCATGGGAAATTGGGGGGGAAGCTGAAGTATGTGGGGGCAGGACCAAAATGGTGACCTGGATCAGGAACTGGCTGAGGGGGAGAAAGCAAAGGGTGGTGGTGGTGGTGGGGGAACTCTCATCACTGAGAGCAGTGATGAATGGGGTACCACAGAGATCCATGCTGGGACCAAGTACTGTTCAGGATTTTCATTGCAGATATCTCAAATTGGATCCGGAGCAAAATCAGTCTGTTCACAGATAATACCAAGATGGGAGCTGTGGTAGATGACATGGGGGGGGGAAGGGTTGCAGGAGGACCTGAATAAGCTGCAAGAGTGGACAGATAAATGGCAGCTGGGGTTCAATGCCAAGAAGTGCAATGTTCTGCACTTTGGAGCCTGGAACCAGGGGAGGAATAATCACTTAAATGGGGTTCAGTTGGGTTGCTCCACAGAAGAGAAGGACCTAGGGGGTGATCATAACAGGGAGCATGAACAACACTGATCAATGCAGAAGGGCAGCAGCAAAAGTCAACAAAATGCTGGGGCACAATTCTAGATGGATCTCCTCCAGAAGTAGGGAGGTTATCCTCCCCCTGTATAGGTCACTGGTCAGACCCAACCTGGAGTACTGCATGAAATACTGGCACCCGTTCCTGAAGAAGGACATCAGATTGTTGAAGGGGGTACAGAGTAGAGCTACAGAGATGATCCAGAGATTGGAGGGCAAGCCATATGAGGAAAGGATGGGGGAGTTAAATATGTACTTGCTGGAAAAGATGAGGGACAGGGGAGATATGATTGAAACCTTTAAGTACCTGAAGGGAATAAACAAGACTAATACAGAAAGGATTTTCCAGAGGAGAAAGGGGAGGGACTTGAGAGGACACCAACTGAGATTGGAGGGGGGTAGATTCAGGAGAGAGACGAGGAGACATTTTTTCACTGAAAGAGTGGTGGACACACGGAACTCCTTGCCGGGTGAGGTAGTGGCCTGCAAGATGGTAGACAGCTTCAAGAGGGGTTGGGATAGGGTAAGGGGAAGGAGTAATTGGATAAGGGGAAGGGAGAAGCAGCAGCATTATAAGGTGCTAGCTGCGCATTCGAGCAGACTTGATAGACCGTGAGGCCTGTTTCTGCTGGCATTTTCATATGTTAGTAAAATAAAGGTTTGGAGTTTTTGGCACTTTGTTTGTCCACCTGTATCTCGGAAACAGCTTTAGCTTCTTGGCTGCAATTTTCAGGGTAGAAAGCCTTGGCCTCACAGGTGTGCCTTTTGAAGGTTTGGTGGAAAAATGTTAATTCATTCCAAAGATATTCCATTTTGCATTTCCCATTATTTCCTATAGAAAAAATAGATGTTTAGCATGACCAAGGATCCCATGTCGCAGAAGCAGCTGCGATGTTGGATTCTAGGTCGAACACATTATGCTGCTGGCTATGTTGTTTCTCCACTTAGCAAGAGAAACAAATAAGTATACCTTTGATGTGTGGAAACTGGGAAGCCCACTCCCAGTGCCACAAATTATTTTAATAGTGTATTCCCCCTCCAAGCACTGTGGGACATTGGGGAGCCCACTCCCAGTGTCCACAAAGAATTATATATTTTTTTAACCTAAAAAAAAAACAAACTTTCCATTGACGTACTTGCCGACATCGGGGTGCTCAATTCCCATGTTGGCATTTGCAGCACCCCCCCAGCATTGTGGAACACTGGGGAACCCACTCCTAGTGTCCTGTAAATTAATAAATTATTTACTGCCGACATCGGGGTGCCCAATCCCAGTGTTGGCATTTACCTCCCGCTTGCGGCAGTGTGGGACACTGGGGAGCCCACCCACAGTGTCCTGATCCATGTATGACCCCCCAGCAGTGTGGGACATTGGGGAGCCCACTCCCAGTGTCCACAAAGAATTATATATGTTTTTAACCTAAAAAAAAATAAAACTTTCCATTGACGTACTTGCTGACATCGGGGTGCCCAATCCCCATGTTGGCATTTTCAGCACCTCCCCAGCATTGTGGGACACTGGGGAACCCACTCCTAGTGTCCTGTAAATTAATAAATTATTTACTGCCGACATTGGGTTGCCCAATCCCAGTGTTGGCATTTACCTCCCGCCTGCGGAAGTGTGGGACACTGGGGAGCCCGCCCACAGTGTCCTGATCCATGTATGACCCCCCAGTAGTGTGGAACACTGGGGAGCCTACCCCCAGTGTCCTGAAACAAAACAGCTATGCCCCTGTAAAAAAGAAAACCATCTCCTGTCATCTTTTTTTTTACAATAACCCTGTAAAGAAGAAAATGGTCCTCGTCATCTCCCCATCCCTTCCCCATCCCGACCCTCCCTCTGCACACCCTCCTTCCCGCACCTCCCCTGCACCCCCAACTTACCTCTAGAAATTGGGTGCTGTCATCTTCTTTGGACTGGGACATGTCTGCACTCTTCAAAGCTGAACCACGAACTGAAGAATAAAGGTAAGTGCCGTATAATGGCAGTCAATTGTGTTTTGAACTTATGTTGATATCTGGGCCATTTTTAGGAATTTTGGCACCAAATTTTCAACAAGGGCTTTTTGGGAACTCACCTCATGAACACTGGCACTGTCGTTTTGTTGCTCAGTCCCAAAAGGTGATTTTGTGGTCACTGCATGGAATCACCTTTCAGGACTGAGTAATGAAACGACAGAGCCAGTGTTCTTGAGGTAGGGTCCCAAAAAGCCTATGTTGAAATTTTGGTGAAAATCTTCCTTAAAATGGCTGCGTTATGAGTGTGCGGTGTGCAGTTTCTACGCAGATGCATAACTTTGGTAATTTACAATATTTCGACTCAAAATTTTTAACATTGCCGTTTTTTTCACACCACCTCATGAACAGTACAGCTATCATTCTTCACATCCTGCCCAAAATGTGATTTTGCACCTGTGGCACACAATGGCGTGGTCGCCGTGCGAAATCACCTTTTGGGACCAATGAATGAAATGACAGTGACAATGTTCATGAGGTGGGATCCCAAAAAGGCCATGTTGAAAGTTTGGTGAAAAAACTCCTAACAATGTCCGAGTTATGAGCGGTCGTTAGAAATTTTGTACGTGCATGCGTAACTTTGGCTATTTTCCATATTTTCACTCCAAATTTTCAATATAGACATTGTATCACACCACCTCATGAACAGTACCGCTGTTATTTTTTTATATCCTGCCCAAAACATATTTTTGTACTTGTGATGCGGAATGACATTTTCCCATGGATTTCAAAATTTTCACCTATGGGGTTCACGAAGTGGGGTGATAAGATGACTATGTTTAAAATTTGGGGTCAACATATGAAAAAATGACACAGTTATGCCTATTCATTGCAATTTTGGTACACATGTTTGTAACTGTGGTTCTTATTTAATAAGGGTAACAACTTCATTGAGTTCTCCCAGCTCCAATAAGGATACAAAAAAAATCTGAAAACATAAGGAAATTCATTGCACAAAACTGCATTCAATGCACCATTAGGGTTATGAACATATGAACATATGAGATTTGCCAGCAGATAAAGGCCTAGAGGTCTATCAAGTCTGCTTGAATGTGCAGCTAGCACTCCTTATTCTGCAGCTGCCCCTCCCTCCCACCCTTCCCCTCTTGACCCTCCCTTGCACTGTCCCAGCCCCTTTGAAGCGATCCACTGTTCTACTGGATACTACTTCTGCCAGTAATGCATTCCACCCAGCTACCAACTTCTCCATAAAAAGTGTCTCCTTCCTCCCTCCAGTCTTGTATCAAGTCCCAGGTGTCCCTCCCTCTTACTTTGAACAGCCCCTCCATACCTGTCTTGTTTACTCCTGTCATATACTTGAAGGTTTCAATCATATCCCCATCTCATCTCCTCTCCTCTCTCCTCTCCTCCTCCTCTCTCTCCTCTCCTCTCCTCTCTCCTCCAGCAAGTACATGTTCAACTCCTCAGCCTCCTCTCATATGGTAAGTCCCCCAGCCCCTTGATCATCTTTGTCCCCCTGCGCTGCACCCCCTCCAGTAACTTAATGTCCCTCTTCAGATACAGGTGCCAATACTGCACACAGTACTCCAGGTGTGGTCTAACTAATGATCTATACAATGGCAGAATCACCTCCCTCCTCCCTGAGGATATACCCTTTGCAATGCAACCCAACATTTTGTTGGCCTTTGCAGCTGCCTTCCTACATTGTGCCAAGTTGTTCATTGACACTGTAATGAGCACCCCCAGATCCTTCTTCTCCTCTGTCTCAGCTAGTTGCACTCCCCCCAGCTGGTAACTCCTCTTTGGATTTTCCCCCCACAGTGCAGCACCTTGCACTTTTTGGCATTGAAGCCCAGTTGCCAGGTGTCCAAACAAGTTTCCAGCTTTGCCAGATCATCCTGTAATCCCTGCCATCCCCTTAGTTCATCCACCACAGCTCCCATCTTGGTGTCCAATGATATGTCTGCAATGAATATCCCAAACAACAATGAGCCCTGCGGAACACTGCTCATCATTACCCTTGGGGATGAGAGGTCCCCACCCACCACCACCCTCTGTTACCTTCCCTGAAGCCAGTTCCCTACCCATCTCATCAGCTTTGAACCCACCCCTGTGCATTCTAACTTACTTCCCAGCCACCCATGTGAATGCCTTACTGAAGTCCAGGTACAGGACATCCACTGCATGGCCTCCATCCAATTGCCTAGTTACCCAGTCATAGAACTCCACCAGGTTAGTTTGGAATGATCTGCCACTTATGAAGCCATGCTGTCTGCTGTCCTGTCATCCTTTGGCCTACAGGATAGTCTCCATCAGCTTACCCACGATGGATGTAAGGCTCACCAGTCTGTTGTTCCCCAGTTCATCCTTGGGGCTGCTCTTGTGGAGGGGCACCACATGAGCCATCCTCCAATCCTGAGGAACACACCTGAGTGTAGTGAGGCATTAAACAGGTCTGTCAAAGGTCCCACCTGGACCTCTGCCAACTCCTTCAGTATCCTGGGGTGGATGTCATCTGGGCCTGGCACCCTGTCCACCCTCAGTGTCCTCAATCCCTCCATCTCCAATTCCAAGACTAAGTAAGGTAACATGGGTATAGAATGAGAGAATGGGGTGAGAATTAGGGTTTGAAATGCCAAGGTACACCAGTCACACCTGTTCCTGCATGCAGGATGGGGATGGAGTCTTATGATTGGAAGCTGAGGGTGTGGATGGGGTGTTGTGAAGCCTAAGTTCCCCTCATGCCTGCTCCTTCATGTGCAGTGGGAGTGGTGCCTTATGCTTGGGAACCCTAAGTTTGCATTTCCCTACTTTTAATCGTTCAGCCCTAATGGTGCATTAAACACAGTTTTTTTGCAAAATATATATATATATATATATATACATATATGCATATATGTGTATATGTATTAGTCAGTGTGTGTATATATATATCACAACACTTAGAAAGTGCAGTTAGGTGGCTAAGTAGTTAGTGCAAAGATTGCTAGACTACATTCCACCGCCATTTAGATCAGTTTCAGCCTTATGCATGTCATTGCTGATTTAAATGAGATGTCTAGAGGCCACCCCTACCCTCTGACGTCCCTCGGAGACTGAAAAGTAGTAGTAGTAGTAAAATATTTTATTCATATAAGATTCATACGAATTGGGATTGACTCGATTGAGTTACACTCATTTACAACAAGGTCCACAGCATGTTTAAAACAAAAATTGTTCCAAACACATTCCTACATCACTTGCTAATAACAGTCATAAAATAATGACAAAGTATAATATGTAATAACTATAAATTCAGAAGAAGAGAAGAGACAAGAAAAGAAGAAAACTGTCCCCCAATATCTTTTTTATCTGTAAAAATGTGTGTAGACAGCGCACTGCTATGTCATACTAGAATATATATGCATATATATGTATATGTGTTAGTCAGTGTGTGTGTGTGTGTGTGTGTGTATCACAACAATTAGTGCAGTTAGGAGGCTCAGCGGTTAGTGCAAAAATTGCTAGTCTACATTTCCCCGCTATTTACATCAGTTTCAGCCTTATGTGGGTCATTGTTGACTTAAATAAGGTGTCTGGTGGCAACTGCCCCACCCTCCGATGTCCCTCAGAGCCTGAAAAGATGAACACAGTCCCTTGATGTCTTTTTTTAATCTGTAAAAAAGGTCCACCCCACAACCCCAGCCTGACCTCCCAATGAGCACCCACCACCCCACACCACCCAGACCCTCCCAGATGCCCTCACTAACCTGAACAGATCCCAGAGTGAAGATCCACTGTCCCATAGAAGACATGTCTTGCTGCTGGATCCGGCGACTGCTGTATGAGAAATAAGTTAAGTGCAATTGAAAACCAATTGAAATACTTTGCACTGCACTTACCTTATTTCTCAAATTGCTCTCACCAGTTCCAGCAGCAAGATGTATCTTCATTGGGAGAGAGGATCTTCACACTGGGACCTGTTCAGGTGAGTGAGGGTGTTGGGGGGGGTCTGGAGGTGGGGTTGGTGGGTACTCAGTGTGAGGTCGGGCTGGTGGGGTAGGAGTCACATCACCAGTTAGTCTGCCCCATTAATCCCTATATCATGTGGGGCCCCATGCCCAAACTGAACTCTGGAGTCCCTTCTTGCCTCCAGGATACCCTTGTGTCTATCCCACTCCTTAAATTCTGTGACCATTGTAACCCCTACCTCTGGTAGGCTATTTCTGGCATTCACCACCCTCTCCATGAAAAAAATATTTTCTTACGTTTCCCCTGAGCCTCCCCCCCCCACTTCATTTTGTGCCCCCTTGACTTGGAGTATCTCTTACTTTGGAAGATGCTTCCTTCCTGTACTCTGTTTATGCCAGTGATGTATTTATATGTCTGAATCATGCCCCCCCCCTTTCCTTCTATAGGGGAAGATCCATGTTCTGGGGTAGGAATCCTGTTCAAGTCACAGAACTACCATTTCTAAACTTATGGAGTTGGATCCTGAGAGAGCATTGTCATTAGACCTTGAGCAGTTGAATAATTCAATGACATTTAGGGTGGTATATGCTTCTCAAACTAAGACCACTATTCTGGAGCATGTAGCCTTTTCTTTATACATCCTAGTTAGATATTTTGGGCAGTGGGAATTTCAATTGCCCTTGGTCCTTGGAAGACAAAACTAGCCAGACTCAAAAATTGTTTAATGATGTAAAGTTTTAAAAATAAATTAGTTTGCCTGCTAACCTTCAGGATGCATATAGGGCCCTTCATCCCAAGGGTGGGCATACTTATATTTTTTTTTTGGGGGGGGGGGTTTCTCTCTTCCAGGATTGACTACTTTTGGTATCCAGTCACAGGGTAATTCAACAGGCGAAAATGTCTATCATGGAGATTTCAGATCATGCAGAACTTCAAACATAGGTGATTGTGCACATAGAATAACAGGCCCTAAGTTTTGACGTTTGAATACCACCCATCTGGAGGATAGTGATACAGTATTTGCTTGTAGAGCTGTATTTTGAGCACACACTTCTGCAGCATGCTGTTTTGATTGTTTGATACTTCGGTGGGATGACTCTAAAACTGAATTAAGGATATTTTTACAGTCCCAAATCAAAATTAAAACAAGGAATGATTATTTCAAATATCTCCAAATTAAGGAAACAATTCAGAAACTAATTACATTACAATATTCCTTAAAAATCTCCTACACTGATCAAATTGAGAAGTTAAAAAAAGATATGAGGGCAGTCCAATATAACAGGGCATGATCCCTGAGGGTGGAGTTAAAATTCGGAACCCAGGGCCTAAAACAAACTGCTGATACATTAAAAGCTGTAATGACAGGAAAAAAACAGAAAGTAATGCAAGTCCTTAAAAACCCTATTGATAAAATATACACAAAACAACATGAGTAAAGGCAATAATTAACCAACATTTGAAGAATTCTTTTAGGTCTAACATTTTGGTCAAGGTAGATCTAGAGACTTTCCTTAGCCTCCCAAGTTTGGAGGGTTTATCCAATTGGGGTGCCATGAGTTAGTTGCTTCAATCAGGTTGGATAAAAGTAACATTGACAATCCGGACTATGAATTTGAAGGTCTCTCCAGGACCGGATGGCCTTAGTGCTGAGCCCTATAAAACTTTTCTACCAGAATTAGGCCCTAGGGTGATCAAGGTGTTCATGGAAATATTGGAACAATACAAATTGTCAGAATACATTTCCCATGAATTATTGAGTATTCTTTATAAAAAAGGTGACAGAACCTATATATGTAACTGGCACCTGATTAGTTTAATGAACTTAAATAAGGAAATTTTGAATCAAATTCTTTGTATTCGTCTAATCAACATAGCACAGAAAGTCAGATCTCCTGAACAAACCTGTGCAATCCCCGGGAAGTCCCTAGTGGATAGTCTGATAGCCATTCAGGAAGCAGTGGTCTGGGGTAATGTAGGCTCCATCAGAGGCTTTCTCCTAAGTCTTGACCAAGAGAAAACCATTGACCTGCTGTCCCATCAATTTCTGTTTAAATTACTCTTGTATCATGGTGTGCCTGAGAAGTTCGTGAAATGGATTTAGCTCATATGGGGTGGGGGCATCATTTCAGTTTTTGATAAATGGCTTTTTAGGGGTACAGTCCTGGGTACCGAGTGAATAAAGCACGGAAAGACCCGCACATGAAATACTGCGTTGTAACAAGCATGAATGGTTCTAAAGCGACAGGGGTTCTTTCAGCATGTGGTAAGAACCACTACCCCTGTCACTGTAGGCTGCCATTAGGGAAGGTGAAGGATGCCACTGGGACAGTTTCTGGCCAAGTTGCTCCCAAGGTGGAGTGGCTAGAGCACCTACCTCTGGCAACACTGGGGACCTGGGGCTGCAGTTTGGTTCTCCCCAGTTCCCACTGTGATATGCCTTTTTTGTGCAAAAAAACAAAAATGTTTCCCAGTCCAATTTTTTTCCCCGAAGTCCATGACCCCCTGGAGTTCATTATAATTAGTCTGGATGGTGTGAGGGGTGATGACCCTCGAAACAACAAAGATATTCCTCCAGTGCGCACTTATTTTGTGCTGGTTGGCATGTTGTGCCAATGTTCTTTTGCTGCACGCTGATTTGCATGTGGCATTCTTGATGTGCATGGTTTTCACTGTGACATTATGACCCCGTGCCCAATCCTGAAGGTGGGAATGGCAGGGTGTCCATTAAGTCTTTACTGTACATCTTCAGCTTGGATGTTTTGATCCATAAGTCTGTGAAGTCAGAACACATTACATAGATTGATGTATTTCATTTAGCTGCTTCCTTTAGAATTTGTGTCTATCCTGATGATATTTGTTTATTTTTAGCAGACATAAATCTGGTGAGGCAGACTTATGGATCTTACACAGTTATGAAACATTATCGGGGGGTCAAAATTAGTTTGTTAAAAAGTAAGGCTCTCTGTCTGGGTGAATACAGGACATGGGGTTTGTCCCATGTTGGATTTTACTATAGCTTCAGATTCTGACTCTGTATTGGGAATTGATTATTTATTTATTTAACAGTTGGTAACTGGGAAAGGCACACTGAGCCAAGGCTCATTTCCAGGTATGACCCAGGGAAGGGTAGGGGTCAGCATGTAACAATACAACTTCAGCAAATTACAATGCTGCTTTTGTGCACAGTAATACATAAGTTATACAGCATTGAAACAGATACAAGGTACAATAAAAACAACAGAGACATAATAAAGGTAGCAGCGATAAACGGCATAACAGAGAGGTAACACCTCAAGATTGAATCAATGGGGTGAGCAGAGGTAAAGGAATACAGAGACAATGCTTTGGTACAAGTACATAAAACAATGAGGTAGACATTGATAGCAGTTCATAGGACAAAGAAGACAATAAGAGCTGTCATTGAAAGGGACAGGGGTGGAGGGGGATTAGGGAAGAGAAGGAGCTTGGGGAGCTGGTAAGTTAAAGAAGTGAATGGCAAAGACATGGGGGGAGATGCCTGAAGTGATTTTTGATGGCTGCCATGGTCGGCAAGCCCTGAACCATGAGCAGTAGTGAATTCCACAAGGTGGGGGAGCCAGTAGGCAAAGGCTTGTTTTCCAGCAACAGAGTGTGGAGTAGCTAATGAGAAAGAGTGTGGGTCACTGGAAACTTGGGGGGGGGGATGCCTGAAGTGATTTTTGATGGCTTCCATGGTCAGCAAGCCCTGAACCACGAGCGGTAGTGAATTCCACAAGGCGGGGGAGCCAGTAGACAAAGGCTTGTTTCCAGCAACAGAGTGTGGAGTAGCTAATGAGAAAGAACGCCAGTCACTGGAGCGCAGGGCATAGCCAGAGCTGGGGGCAGGGGCTATTGGAGAGGAGAGATAGGAGGGGAGACTGTTGAACCAAACTTTTGTGATGAAAGACACACAGTGAGCAAGCCAGCAATTTGCTAGGGAGGGGAGGGATACTGTTTGATAAATGCTGCAGTGATGTGTGTGGTAGAGGAGATTTGTGGCGAAATGGCAGAAGGCATGGAACAGAGGATCTAGCTTGGCTAAGGAAGACTGGGGGGCAGCACTATAGACCATGTCAGCATAATCAAAGGAAGGGAGGATGAATTTGGTTATGATTTCTTTCCTGACTGGGAGGAGGAGACTGATTTTTTGCCTATGTAGCATGCCTAACTTAGGGTGAAGTTTGTTATGAATTGCATCGAGGTGAAGGAAGAAGTCAAGTTTGGGGTCCAGCCAAACTCCCAGATACTTATAGCTATCCACAGCTGAGATTTTGGACCCGTCAAGAGCATAGAGGGAGGGGAGAAGGACAGTTTGGTCAGCTTCTGGGCAGAATCAAACACCATTGCAACTGTTTTTTTTTGTGTTACACACAAGGGATTAAGGGGATCCGTACCACTGCCCAAAATGTAACTTGCTGGCAAACAACTTCCCAACTTCAAGTTACCGACCGGGTTAGTTTGCAGACAAATTCTATCCCATAAGAACTATTGCCCAACAAACATGCTTTTAGACAACATGTAAAAGTAGTCACCAGTTGCAATTCATCATGTCTGCACTGCAAAGGAACCAACTTGCTAATGACCACCCAGCCATACTGAGCAAAGCAAAGGATCAAGAAATCTGGTTGTGAGGCAAACAAATCAGTGCAGGGCTCAGCAATGCCATATAAAAAAAAGATTAACTTAATAGATACCAATCAGAGCCTCACTGTGCTGAACAAATCACTGCAAAGGTCAGGGCTCAAGCAATTACATTCAGTTAGAGCCATGCCTTTAAACATCAGCTCTGCATGTCACGCGTTTGCCATTTGTTCTCGTTGTGCAGTTTTTGCAGTTTTTGGTTACCACTGTGCATTGCAATGACCTGTGAAATGCAACAGTAAAGGTGAACAATTTTTCATGACTTCAACGCGCATTGCAATGTTCATTTGTTTCAAGCTACCCTTTCCCATTATGCTACCTGGAAGGTGTAATGCAACAGTAAAGGTAAGCAATTTTTCATGACTTCAATGTGCATTGCAATGTTCATTTGTTTCAAGTTATGCTATCACATTATGCTACCTGCAGTTCTGGGTTGCAATGCGCATTTACAGGTATTTCCAACTTCGGAAAGTACTGAACACTGTTCTACAGTATTACAGAATTAGCAAATGCACAGAAGTCTGCTGTTGCTCTAAAGTAAAAGTTGTTACGATATAATGTTCTAAATAAACTGAATATTTGATTTTTAGCACTACTGCTGGTTGGGCAAAAGATTCTGTCGGCAAATGATACCGAACGGGAACTCAGTTTACAGGAACTTGCAGCGGGGAGGTAAATTGTCGGGAGATCATCAGTCGGGCCGTCATACCAAACCTAGGATTTAGCGTCTAGCCAGCACGCACCGGGTCATAATGTCATACGCTTAATAGTGTATGGCATTAGCGGCTAAACGACCTGTGCACTCTCGAGTTGGGACCCCCGAGTTGGAATCTTTATTGGGGTCCAGGGGGCGGAGCCCCCCACAGAACAAAAAACTTCAGTACATTGAGCAACGCGATTATGCTGTGCAGCATTCTGCCTTGCGAACTATTGACCCCATGCCTAGCCAGCACAGTATACACTCAAAATCAAATTGGAGGATGGATTCAACTTGGTCTAGGGAAGGGCCTAAGGTGAAGATCACTGAATTGTCTGCATACATTTGGACATGCAAGGAAGGGCAGACAGATGGCAGGTTATTTATGAAGATGGTGGGACCAAGGATTGGCCCCTGCAGAACTCCGGCAAGGATGGGGGGGGCACTTTGCCTTACCAAGCCGCACAAACTTAAATCTGTCCAACAGGTAAGCCTTAAACCAATCGGCTGCAGGGGAGAGAGGCCTATCAAAACAAGGTAATCTATTAGGAGCTTATGGACAACAGAGTCAAATGCTTTGGCCACGTCCACGAAGATGGCCAAGGTAAGGTGACCTTTGTCCATCGCATTGTGAATATGGTTGATAAGACGGAGAAGGGATGAGGAGGTGGAGTGGTGTCATTGGAAGCTGGATTGGTAGGGGGGTCAGGACATCATTGGTGGCCAGGTAGGAGTTTAATCTTTTGGAAATGAGGGATTCCAATATTTTGGAGAGGGCAGGGAGAAGTGAGATAGGCCTATAGTTCCTTGGGTTTGAGCAGTCACCTCCTTTGTGTAGGGGAATGACCTTAGCCAGCTTCCAGGCTTTGGGCAAGGAGCTAGAAGTGAGAGAGAGAGAGAGAGAGAATGATTAAAGAGGGGGGTGATAGGAGGGATGATGGCTGGGGCAGTGATTTTCAAAAGTATGGGGTTGATTCCGTCAGGGCTCTGTTTGGAGGAGTTTAGGGATTTCAGGGCTCAGAGTACCTCTAGAGGAGAAAAGGAGGGAAGTTGTGGTATGGAGGGGGAGGAGAGGGGGGATGAGCGAGGTGGGGGACTGCTGGGAATGTAGCTGGGTGCTGGAGGGGAGGAGCTGGGCCGGGGAGGTGGGAATGGGGGGAGAGAGGGGAGAGGGAGGTGCCCCTGGGGTAGGGCACAGGTGGTGAAGTAGAGATTGATGGAGGAGGTGGCTTCACCAGCACTGTCACGGGACTGAAGGCCAGGGGGAAGGGAGTGGGAGGTGGGACCTAGTAGGAAGTGTAGGGTTTTCCAGAATACAGCTGGGGTGGTGCGGCAACCGTCAAGCTGGGCTTTGAAGAAATCAGATTTGGCAGAGCACAATGCTTTAGTGCAAGCATTCCTTAGGGACCTGTACTTTTGGAGATAAGAAATGTTAGAGGTAGCTTTGTAAATTTTCCAGGCCTGATCATGTTCCTTGAATAGCTTTATCAGGAGGGGAGAGATCCAGGGTTGGTGCCTGCGTTGCAACCTTAACCTCTTGAGGGTGGCATGTGAGTTCCAAATATTCAAGATGGTTGCGCTGAAGGCAGCCAAAGTGGAATCTATATTGGGGACGGTGAAGACTCCAGACCAGTCAGTGAGGTAGAGGTCGGCCAATAATGACTGATGGTTCAGTGACCTTAATGGTCTGAACCACATGTATTTGGGAGGACCAGGAGAGTGGTGAGTCTTCCTATGCAGTGGGTAATGCAGTGATCGCTGAATGCATTGGAAAGGGTTCCAGACGAGGAGTATCTGTGTGGGTGAGTCATCAGAATCCAGTCAATTATTGAGTGGTTGTCTGATCGGCGGTTGAGCCTAGTGGGGTTGGATATCAATTGCGTGAGGTTGAGGGCCTCAATTTCTTGTGTGGTTGGCAGGACTAGAGGGGCAGACCAATTCAGCTTAAAATCGCCCAGGACAAGGAGTTCACTGGAAGAGGAGCGGGAGAGGAGAGAGGTGAGCTTGGATACTATGGATGTGGGAGGGGGATTAGGGGAGAAGTAACAATTAGCTATAAAGAGGGGGGATGAGGAGGGGAAAGCCAGCTTTATTAGGAATAGTTTGTGAGATTTAGGGATGACCTCCTAGATAACCATGGAGGCTTTGAGGGATTCGAGAACATATATGGTGACACCACCACCATGTTTGCCCCTGTCCTGGTGGAAAATGGAGTAACCGGGGATGGCTATGAAGGAGTCAGGAAATTTAGCTGAGAGTCATGTCCCAGTGATGCAGAGGATGTCAGGGGAGCACTGTGCAGTCCAGGCTGTGATGCGGTCTAATTTGGGGAGAAGGCTCCTGTCGTTTATGTGGTAGATGCCCAGCCCATTAGATAGGGGTGGGGAGCTGATGGAGCAGGCCCAGGGTTTTGTTCCACGCCACTGGCAAGTGAGAGAAGAAGGAGGCAAGGGAGGGAGTGGTTTCTTTCTTAGATGGCCGTGATGGTGGAGCCTGGGGTTGAGGGCTTGGTGGGGAGGAGGGTGGCAGAGATGGAGAGGAGCAAGGAGTGGAGGGGGGACTAGGTGAAATGGGGGAGAAGGAAGGGTTGAGGAGGAGAGGGAGGCTGGACAACCAGCGAGTGTGGTGGGGGAGGGGTTGGGGAGGAAAGGACTGTGGGTGGCAGAGGAGGTGGTGCAGGGGGACAGTAATACTAGAAGAGAGGCAGAGAGGGTTGTATAAAGCAGGCTGTCAAACGTTGGCATATATTTTGGTAGCCAGGGGTGTGGCTGGAAGGAAAAAGGGAGAGATGTAGTTGCCACAACTGGGTAAAGAGCCTAGCAGATAAGCCTAGCTTATAGGAGAGAAAAAGTAGGAGGTCTCTGTATCATAGTGGATAGAGGCACCACCTTTGGTGATGAAGGTCAGGGGCTCAAATCCCTGTGAGGCAGAAGCAAGGAACTGAAAAGGGACTGTGGCTGTAAGTGGAATAGAGGGCGAAATGAGAGGCAGAGGTATAAGCCAAGGGATGAGCAGTCTGGGCAGGACCGTCATGTGACCAGTCACATGTGCACCAGCAGCTATGAATGTAGGGGCGGACCGGGGTGGGGGTGGCAGTCATCGTGAAGTGACAACAGGCTAACACAGGTGCCCAGAGCACTACAGCGGGAGCTGCAGAAGCTTTGCAATAACATCTTCTTGTTGAATCTGATCCATCTGCTAACATTGCTCCGGTGTGGGGGGGGGGGGGTTGGCATCTGCTTGGGCTGTAGTGAGGGAGTGAGCCTGTGGAGGGAAGCACTTGGGTTAAAATCTGAAGGAGTCTGAAAAGCATGGGTCAGGCTGTGGTGAAGGGGGTGCTCAGTTGTGCTTGCGTGTCTTGTCCACAAAGTGATGGGGCCTGCTAAATTTGGATTCAAACAACAAGTTGCTCAAGTAAGTACAACTACAGTATCTTAAGGCACACAATAACAGGCTGTAAAGACTGCATAGATGGCTAGTCGGCAGTTAAAGTACCCACACGAGAACTATGGTTGGCAGGGCAGAGGCAGAAATTACTAGCAGCGAAAAACAATCAGTTAAGCCCTGCTGACTGATAAGCTACTATGGCAATAATACATAAAATACTTTTGCTAAAAAGATGGCCAGAGCACCACAGCAGGAGCTGCAGAAGCTTTCAATAACTTCATATTGTTGACTCTGATCCATCCACAAGCATTACTTGTGGGGGGGGGGAGATGGCATCCGCTTGGGCTGCAGCGAGGGAGTGAGCCTTGTTGGCACTGATCCATCCACTAGAGTTGCTCCTTGGGGTGGGGGAGATGGTGCTTGGGCTGCAATGAGGGAGTGAGCCTTGTTGGCTCTGATCCATCTGCTAGCATTGCTCTGGGAGGGGAAGATGGCATCCACTTTGGCTTCATTGAGGGAGTGAGCCTTGCTGGCTCTGATCCATCCACTAGCGTTGCTCCGGGCAGGTAGGATGGTGTCTGCTTGGGCTGCAGCGAGGGAGTGAGCTGGATAACATGGCCATTTTAAAGGGAAAGTCCCCTCAGCCTTTTATTCTGTTTCTCAGTGTGGTGTGTAGGCATGCACAATGATTGCCTCTACTATACCATCCTAATTTCATCAGGATTTAAATGTTAATGAAGGTACTTAAGTCTGGTGTGAAAAGCTGCTTCACCCGGGGGCACTGTGAAGCTTCTAACATGGCGGACTTCTTTCTCAATGCAGCAGATCGAGATGACTGTTAAATAAAGTATTTATTTACTTTAAATCATCATAAATCCCGTACAACTAGTGGCATTCATTTGCTAATCATCCCAGGACAGCAAATATGGGGCCAAAAAAGGACAAGCACGCAACGCATAATCTTGATGGCTTCATTTCCTTGGCGACTGGCTCAAAAACCTCTGCGAGTGGGCCATCTACACTAGCCAACATGAGGTCTGCAGATACCCTGAATCCACAGATCATGGCCATGCTAGAAAAAATACAGGCTACAGGGGAGGACACCAATCAGAGGTTGGTGGCAATAGAGGCTCGATTTACTGACCTGGAGAGTAAGGTGCAGAAAAATACTGCTCAACTCTCGGAGCTTCAGTTGAAGTCTGATCATCAGAGGGACAGAGATGCAACCTTCGTCTGGGACTTACACTTTCTCCAATCCAAAGTAGAGTCATTGGAGAATGCCCAGCGACAGGCGAACGTTCACATAGTTGGATTCCCTCCCAGGCTAGTGGGTAGAACAGAAATCTTGGCAGCGACACGTTTAATTTTTCAGGACCTGGTGCTCTTACCTGTCAACTCGGGAATTACTATAATCAAGGTCTTTGCTATCCCGATCAGACCTCAGCCCAGAAACACCATAGGACATTGTCTGCTTACTGCAATTGTGACGCTGTCAAACCTGGAGGCTCGTATCCCTCTGCTCTAGGCCACTAGACAGAAAGGGGACCTTATCTGGGAGGGCAGTAAGATTGCATTGTTCCCTGACATTTCATCCCAAACACAAACAAAGAAAAAAGCCCTGCAAGACACAAAGAAACACCTTCTTGCCAATGGATTTTCTGCCCAACTCCAATTCCCTGCTTGTTTATGTGTTAGACATGAGAACAGGTCTCATATCTTCACGGATTCGGATGCTGCAGCTGCGTTTGCCTCACAACTTTTGAAGGATCAGCATGCTAGTAAAAAGCAAGGGGATGATGAGGACTCTGATTTAGACCCTAAAGACTGAAAAGTAACCTTTGGGGTCAGTGTTTCTTAATACTCTGGTTATTATACCTATTTGCAACCTTGTGGGGTACTAGTTTGAACTGTATGGCTAATGCTGCTTTGTACTATTCCTGTTACAGTTCTTCTGCCATGTTACAGCTCTAACAATATCTCGAATGCAGTAATTGCAGGACATCTGGCATACTGGAGTCTAAAATATGGTTGAAGCGTGATTAGCGCCTCTCAATTTGTGAACTATGTTTAAAGTTCCTTAAAATAGCCTGTTTCCCTGCCAGCCATCTGGTATGTGCACAAGGGTAGGGGTGCTACTCAACTTAATTGAGCCCAGAACTTCTGCTTGCATTCCTTGGGGGATCCATTATGGGAATTCCAGCCTCTCTCACTATTTTTCTCTACCCTGCGATGGGCGGGAAATTTTGGCCGATGCCCTTCTAGTCATTGAGAAGGTGAGAGCGGACTATTCTACATCATTATCCTGCTGGACCAGGTATAGTATAAAAAAAAACAAAAGAAGAAAAGCTGCTTGACTCCATAGCAAAGATCATGACCTGACTAGTGTAAGGCATCCTGGAATTTTATGATGTTTTGGAGCTAAAGCCTGCAGTAGATGCACCGTATTAGTGATGCTGCTGTCCTCTGCAGTCCCTATGTTCTTATCTAATGCTGGCCATGAAACTTTTCAAGACATAGTAAGTGCCCTGCTGTTTTCTGTAGCTTAAGGTGTAGTTGAGTTAGAAAAAAAGTGCTTTTAGAGAACACAAGGACTTCACAAGACATCTAGCAGAACTGAATGAATATAACCTTTGCTAGCTTGTCTGTGTGCATGTACACATCATCAACTCCCATGATGCCTTGCGTGAGTGGGGTCATGACCTTTGGAATGGAGACAAGCAGAATTTCATGTCAGGGCAAAACAAAGTGAAGCAACCTCATTTATATTTAAATTAGGATGACATTATGGGGATGAAAGAGAGGGAATCATTGTTCATGCTTACAAACTACACAGGTATACAGAAATAGGCTGAGGGGACCTTCCCTTTAAATTAGAATCAGAAGATTCAAGAAGGCAAAAGGAAGGTGACAGCCTGGAAAATACTTCAGATGACAAAGAGAAAGAGTATTTCTGGTGGTGTCTGCTTTTTCATATTTTTCTTTACATTTGCTGGTTTTCCCCCCTCCCCCTGAATTGGAGGCTAGAATTCAAAATATGTTTTTCCAATTATTGTGGGCTAATAGCATGAATCCCGTTAAAAGGAACATTTCTTACTTCCCCATTAACAAGGGGTCTTGAATATGTTTATATCCAATGATTTTTTTCTTTTGTCTTTTTATGTTAGCGCGCTTGCGCAGCCAACATCTTGCGGCAGTGCAGATTTGGAGGCACGGTCACTGTTGGACGAATGCAGGGCACACACCAGTAGATACGTCCTGCATTTCCCAATCAGCCAGCAGCAGGGGCCAACATCCTGCCTAGCTAATGAGGCGAAGACATCACAGAAATGGTCTGCTGCAATGAGAGAGTGAAGCTTCATGCAGCGTGACCACAACACGCCCTCACGCAGACAACATGGCGGCAGTGACTGCCACTGTTGCTGCTGTCAACCTCCCCTTTATTGTGTGCCGGCTGAGGGTGCCCAATCCTCTCAGCATCATGTATCCCCTTTGATTGCCGAGGGGTGCCTAATCCTCTTGGCATCATGCACCCCCCACAGTTTTTCTTTTGTCGACGGGGCCCAATCTCCTGTCGGCATGTATCCCTCCCTCCCTTTGAATTTTGCTGATGGGGAAGCCCACTCTGTCAGCATAATGTGTCCCCCATTTTTGCTTGCCGAGGGGTGCCCAATCCCCTCAGCTTCTGCCCCCTTCCTTGTTTGCTGACGGGGATGCCCAATCCCCTGTCGAGCAAAGCACCCACCCACACACTTAGTCAGGTGGCACGCTGAGCCCACCCCAGCGTGCCAAAGCACCTATTAAAATGAAAACGGTTCCCCAATGTATTTTATTTTTATTTTTTAACCTAATAAGCAAAAACAGTCCATCGTACTTTCCAACCCCCCTCCCACAACCTGCACCCACCCACTGTGCACCCTGCCTCCCCACACACCCCCCCTCACCCCATACTTACCTCTGGAGTCTGGCACGATGATCTTCGGTGGACCGGGAACACGTCTGCACTCTTCAAAGCCGACCACAAACTGAGGAAATGCCAGTAAGCTTATAATAGCTCTGTTTGCTTAGGTGGAGCCCCTTTGTGTAAGTCACAACATTTTCTCCCGCTGCATAGTAATGAGAGGCTTTGTTTTCTCCACGACATAGGCAGCCCCCCCCCCCAAGCTCACTGCTGACCGCGGCAGGCACTCGGGACAAACAAGCAACACATGCAACACAAGAAGATTCACCTGAGGAGCTGAGGAAGCCAAATTTCCAGCCTGATAACTTTTGAGATAAAGAGAGCCTCTTCTCTTCGTCTGGACGCCTGCAGGGGGGTGCTAGCCCGATGATGCTTTGCGTTGTCTGCCCCGCCTGCCCCAACCACCCACCCACCCAGGGGCGGCTGTCAATGTAAGGATCCACCCCCATGACATCACATCTGGTGACATCAAGTCCTGTTGCCCAGAACCTATCTCCCCACTTTTCCATTTGCAGGTTATACCAGCTGGCCACTAGAGGGACCTAAGCTCCCTCGCTACTTCCTACTCCTACCTGTACAGTACTACTTCCCTTGGATCTTGCTCACCACAATGTATTGGCCCTGCCTCATGCTCTGCCTGTGCCTATCCCCACTAGCAGTGCACTTGCCCACTTACCCATCTGCTACTCCACTGTGCCCTGGCACCTCCCTCCCTTGCTCCTGAACCTGCTCTCTTGCCCCTTGGGACCTCTGTGTGTCTCGGTCCTCCCTGCCCTCCCCTAGCTTCCTCCTCACCTCAGGCACATCTGGGTGTCTTCTTATTCTTGCCTTCCCTTCCTGTACCACCCTGTCCACCCCCTGCTCCTTAGCCGCCCCCCCCATGTCAATCGTAGGAAAACCTCTCACCATCTCCCAGCCAGGGTGTTAGTCATGCTACTACTCCTGTCAGGGAACATTCATCCAAACCCTGGCCCGGTTCCCAGGAGCTCCTCGACTAGCACCACAGGCCTATGCATGGTCTCCATGAATATCTGTAGCCTCCTAAAAAAGTTTGACTCACTACAATGCCTGGTCACATCAATTAACCCTGATGTCATCGCTCTGGTTGAGACTTGGCTGTCGAAATCCTCCCCTGACTCCCTAGTCGCCCTTCCTGGTTTCACCCTCTTCCGGTCTGACCGTGTTGGGAGACAGGGCGGCGGCTGCGCTATTTATGTCAAGGAATCTCTCCCCGTACTAGCCCTGCCTGCTCCCATCCTTGACTCCAGGGCCATGGCGCTTATGCTGAAACTAACCCCTGACCCTTTAAAGGGACCCCTTTATCTGACTACTGCATATGTGCCCCCCAGGGACCAAACGCAGGCCATTGCCTCTCTTACAGAATACCTTTCCTCACTACCTCCTTCCGCTGATCAAATTCTGGTGGGTGACTTAAATGTCAACTGGCTCAGCCCCTCCTCCTCTACCCGTGACTCCTTTTCTGCAATAGACCTAACGCAACTAGTTACCCACCCTACCAGGACTAACCCCAAGAGAGGCTCCAGTACCCTGCTTGATGTGGTACTCACCAACCGCCCTAATCGGATCCCCAATGTACAAGTCCTTCCAGACTCTCTCAGCGATCACTCCCCCATTCTATTCCACTGGTCATCCTCAGTCCCCAAACCCATAGCACAGTCCACATGCTGGCGGCGTCTAATACCTGGTGGACTGATAAAACTTAAGGAACTTCTGTCCCAAATTGACTGGTCTCCTATACAGGCAACTCCTGACATTGACACAGCTCTCTCCTTCTTTACCCGAACTTTTAATAATGCCTGTGATATCTTTGCCCCAATGTCGACCCACCGTTCTAAAAGGCAGAATGCCCCTTGGGTAACCCCAGCTTTGATCCACCAACTCAAACATAGGGACAACCTGTGCACGATGCCATTGAGACTGGCCAGCCCAGTGACAGGCAGTTGTATGCTGCCGCCCGAAACAAGTGCACTCGGGTCATCAGAAAGGCCAAGTCTGAGCACTATCGGTCCTCACTCACTGCCTCATGGGGGAACCCCAGAACCTTCTGAGATAACATTAACAGTTAAATGGGAGTGCACACTGCCCCCCACCCACCCAGATCAACATTAATGGCGTGATCTCCTCAGACCCAGCCCTCATAGCCAAACACCTCAACACCTCATTCACTGACCTTAGCCCTATCCTCCCTACAAATTTTTTTGACCCTCCTCCCCCAGTACCTGCCATAAATCTTTCTCGCCCTTATTTTCTCCTCCGCCGTGTTTCTGCCCAAGAACTTAGGCCGCACCTTGTCACTGCCCTCAAGAGTAATAGTATGGGCAGTGACAATTCCCTGATCCGTGTATCCCACGGCTGGTCTTAGACACAGTCCTTACCCGATCACATGCCTCATCAACCACTCTCTTTGCCTGGGGAAGGTTCCAACTGCCTGAAAGTTGCCACTGTCACCCCTATCTTTAAAGGTGGTGATAGGACTGTGGCTGGAACTATCGGCCAATCTCCATTCTCTCTCTCTCCAAGGCCTTGGAAAAAGTGGCGGCCTCTCAAATCTCTGACTACCTCTCCACCTACAATGTCCTATGTTCTGAGCAGCAAGGCTTCAGAGCAGGCCACAGTACCAACACAGCCCTCCTAGAGTTCTCCAACTTTCTCCACTCCTCCTTAGACACTGGTTCTCTGGCTGGTGCGGTCTTCATTGACCTCTCTAAAGCTTTCGACATTGTCTCCCACCCCCTCCTTCTTGATGCCCTTAGTCTCTCTGGTTTTGCTGCTGGGCCTATCTCCTGGTGCACCAGTTATCTGTCTGACTGCTCACAGCGTGTAAAACTTAATGGGACCTACTCAAACATCTGTCCCATCTTTTCTGGGGTTCCCCAGGGCTCCATTCTGGGCCCCTTACTATTCTCCCTTTACCTTAACTTAACTTACCTCCCTTTACACACTTCCACGCTCTTGCTCGGGGAACATTCTATTGTACGCTGATGATGCAGTCATCTTTGCCTCGAGTCATAACCCTATGGCCCTCCAGGACTCGCTGCAGAAGTCCTTCACCGAAGCCGAGGGCTGGTTCAAGGAACGTAGATTGGTGATAAATCTTAAAAAAACAAAAACCATGTTCTTCACTCATCCTCAAAACAAGTCCTGCAACTTCAAACCTCATTCACTCTGGGTCCTCTTTCCCACTCGAACAAGTTTGCTCCTATAAATACATAGGGATCCATTTTGACCCCTCCCTCTCCTTCCATGGACACATCGCTGCCTTAGCCACTGCCACTAATATCCGATTGGGCATCTTACATCGGTATAAACACTGCCTCCCCCCGGAGGCTCTTCGACTCACAGTCACCTCCTCTATCTTGTCCCTAGTGGACTATGGACTGCCGGTGTATGGTGCTGCTGATCAGACCGCACTCCATAAAATTCACACTACTCTGAATAAGGACTGCAGGTTAATTACTTGGGCACCTAGGCTAACACACACCTGTCTACTGTACGCCAAAGCGCTGGTACTTGATCTTGATGAGCGCCTCAAATATCTGACCTGTACCCTTACAAAAAAGACCCTCCTTGGGCTATCCCCGCCAGGATTGACCACCACCATCCGCCGCTCTGTCCCACTAGTTCATACTCAGACCTCTGGGAAAACCTCTTGTTATCCCTAGAGCTAGGACCTCTCACGGCCAAAGAGCCTTCAGCTTTAGGGCCCTCTTGGTTCAACGACTGCCCCTCCATCTCCAAGCTCCAACTATATCGTGCTTCAGAACTTCCTTTATGGAACCACCTGTTAACACCAAGCTGTAATTGCCACTAGTCAAGCCGACTAATCACTTATGACAAAGCTTACTACTAAGCTGCTAAGGACAACATAACTCTGGTATTGTTTGCATCAGTCCTACCTGTACCAGCTTGTTTGTATCTATGTCTTAAGTTACTGTTATACTGTTATACTGTTATACTGTGTATTTTCGTTTGCCTTACTGTGACAAGGTACCTTTGTAAATGAGCCTATGGCTCAAAGGTTTTCCAAACTGCTGTTTAGATAAATAAATAATGGAATAAATAGGGGTTTTTCAACTTTAGTGTATATCTCGGGCATTTTGGGGAATTTTTACACCAAATTTTCAGCATGTGGTTTTTGGGACCCTTCCTCATGAATTCTGGTACTGTCATATTGTTAATCAGTCCCGAAAGGTGATTTCACAGTCACTGCACGGAATTACCTTTTGGGACCGACTAAGGAGATGAAAGTACCACTGTTCATGAGGTGGGCTCTCAAAAAGCCTATGTTGCAAATTTGGTGGAAAAAATCAAAAAAATGGCTGTTTTATGAGCGTGCGTTGCACAGCTGCTATGCAAGCTCATAACTTCACGAATTCACAATATTTTCATGCCAGATTTTCAACATTGTCATTTTTGTACACCTCCTTGTGAACAGTACAGCTGCCACTTTTCACATCCTGGCCGAAATGTGTTTCCGCACTTCTGGCGCACAATTTCGCGGTTGCTGTGGGAAATCAGTGTTCAGGCCAGATTATGAAAATGACAGTGACAATGTTCATGAGCAGAGGTCCTAAAATGTCTATGTTGAAAATTTGCTGACGATATTCCGTAAAATGACTGTGTTACGAGCTTGTGTTGGCAGATTGCACGCACGCTCGTAATGTCGTGCATTTGTAATATTTTCACTATGGATTTTCACCATTGGCATTTTTATACACCTCTTGATGAACAGTACAGCTGTCATTTCACATATCCTGCCCAAAATGTGTTTTCGCATGTCCGGCGCAGAATAGCGCAGTCGCTGTGCAAAATCACTTTTTGGGACAGTTTGAGGAAATAACAGTGACACTGTACATGAGCAGAGGTGCTAAAATGCCTATGTTGAAAATTTGGTGCCCAACGTCCGTAAAATGACTGTGTCACAAGCATGCGCTATGCATTTCCCACGCACCCTTGTAACTTCGCAAATTTACAATATTTACATGCCACATTTTCAACACTGGCATTTTTTTACACCTCCTTATGAACTGTACAGCTGCCATTTTTCACATCCTGCCCAAAATGTTTTTCCGCATTGCACTACCAAAGCCAATGCCAGCGCGACAACATTCGTCATTGACAAATGCTTGTTTTTATAAGAATATTTCCACACTATTGCTTGATGCAGGGTCTTTTAGTGCTTTGTTGCTTCAAGAATGGGTCATGCCATTTTGCTTCAAAGGGGAGAAGGAAAAATGGGCAGCTCCACCTGTGGCCAGAACATCCCGTATCTCCACTTACATTCTGATAGCCTTGAGGAAGATTAGAGCCTGGAAATTAATTTCAGAACATTTGAGGTCATCCTCAAGAAAACAGTTGAATACCACAATTTTACAGACTTTGTTTTGTGAACAAAAACCTGGTATTTCCAGGAGGTTCTGCTCAAACCACTGGTGTCACTCTGAAACAGTTAACTGACCCTAGAATACCAGTGTATGTCTGGGATACTGTGTGGCAAAGCAGTATTGGAAGGCTTGGGGTTCATAACTCCCAGAAACAAAAACATTTTGCAGAAAGGTATTGTCCCAAGGATATGTGCACTGGAATTCTAGAGACTCAACTGCACCTCTTTCTGGAATGCCCTTAAATTACATACTGAGATAAATTTACTACTGCTAGCAGCATAAGAGAATTTTGATCTCTGACATATGATATTCTTGTGCTTGGAGTTTTCCCTGCAGGCTCATCTAGATTTCATGAAAGTACGTTGAGGGAGAGCATGGTAATTTCCAAATTTTTGATTTGGTAATTCAGATGTCAATTGGTCCTTCAGCAGCAATATTTAACACAGGATGAATTTGTTCTGGCTGTTTGGAAGCATTGGTTCTTGTTTTGAAAAAGAAAAACCTAAACATAAGCATGGAGAACTACAGGTACTGTGGAGGCGCTGTTGGTCACTTTTACTTTGATTTCCTGAAAACAACAAAAAGAGGGGGTTGTTTACAGATTCCTGTGTGTATATGTGTATATATATATATATATTTTTATTTTATTTTTATTTTGGTGTTTGGTAACCGGGTAAGGCCCACTAGGCACAAGTGCCTGTTTTCAGGGGCGACCTGGAAGCACTGGGGAGGTTAAGTATTAAATATAGTATATATAAAACTTAAAGGGTTTGTGTGAGTGAATAAGAAGAAGTTCTTTGGGTCAGTGTTTTTTTTTTTGCTTTTTAAAAGTTCTGTAATTCTTAGTAGCCAGGAAAGGCGAATGCTGTAGTTAGTAGAATATTTTGCAGTCTCTTGTTGCTTTGAGCTGATTTATCTTGCAGGTCACAGTGTCTCTCCAGAGAACTGAGGGGCACTAGGAGCAAAGGACATGGAGAGGGTGGAAAGGAGAATGGGAGCAGAGTGACTGTTTTTTCCCTAGCAGGGAAACATCGAAAAGTGTTTTGGCTTCATTGGGGACTGGGGACCCACCTGGAACGATGAAGGCCTGTACAAAGGTTACGGCCTTCATCCATCCAGGAAGGGGACGGTGGTCCTCAATGAATGGTTTAAATGCTTCCTTAGTAAGCATTTAAACTAGCTGGGGGGGGGGCAGATGGGAGCAAGGAGACCCCAGCAGCCCACCACCACATGTCAGAGCAGCCAGCAAGGAAGATCAGGAAGTTAAGATGTTGATGGGTACACCTGAACCAGTTACAAGGGGTACAGAGGAGGAAGGGAGGCAGCAAAAGAAGGAGACCAGAGTTGGAGGGAAAAATACAAGGCAAAAGCAGGAACAGAAGGTGGACAGGCAGTAAAGTGTGGAAGGCCATGTACACAAATGCCTACAGCCTGGGAAATAAAATCCCAGACCTGGTGGCCTTGATGGCAGAGGCTGAACTGGAAATAATGGCAATAACCGACATGTAGTACACTGTAAACTATGACTGGGAGGTGAATGTACCAGGTTATGATCTCTTCAGGAGGGATAGGGAGGGTATAAAAGGGGGTGGCCCTGTATGTCAGGGAAAGTATAAAGGCAACCATTGGTACAGGGCAGACAGGGGGAGGCTGAGGCACTGTGGGTGACCCTTGAACCCAGAAATGGCGCAGCAATTCATACAGGGGTGATCTATAGGCCTCCATCTCATGGGAAGAGGTGGACAGATTGCTATTGGAAGAAATACATGAGATGGCAACAAAAAGGGAGGTACTGCTGCTAGGTGATTTTAATATGCCAGATGTGGATTGGACCATCCTATCGGTAGCCTCATCCAGGAGCCGAGACATTTTGGACTCCCTACAGGGGGCAGGTCTCAGGCAGCTAGTGCTAGAATCCACCAGGGACAGAGCGATTCTGGACCTAGTACTGATGAGTAGAGATAGAATCACAGATATCCAGGTGGAAGGGCACCTGGGATCCAGTGACCACCACACAGTGTGGTTTAACTTGGGTACAAGGTTACAGTCAAGTCACACAAAGGCAAGGGTCTTGGATTTCAGGAGGGCAGACTTTGTTAGGATGGGGCTAGGTATCAAAGAAGCCCTTGCAAGGAGGGATGCAAAATGAGGGGTTGAGAAGCAGTGGGCACACCTAAAAGGAGTCATGGTGAAGGTGACAAACCAGTGCATTAGGCTGAGAAACAAAGGCAAGAGAAGGAACAAGCCACTATGGTTCTCTAAAGTTGTAACAGTGAAAGTAAGAGCCAAAAGGAGGGCTTTTAGAAAATACAAGGAGACACAGAAAGAAGTGGATAGGGTGGTATACCTAAATTTTCTGTGGGAAGCAGGGAAAGCTGTTAGGAGTGCAAAGGTGCAAACAGAGGAAAGATTACCAAAATGGTGAAGAAAGGGGACAAGACATTTTATAGGTACATCAGTGAGAGAAGGAAAGTCAAGGGTGGCATTGTAAGGCTCAGAGGGGAAGAAGGGGAGTGTGTGGATGGAGACCAGGAAAGATGTAAATACTGATTATACAATGGCAAGAAAAAATCCTGGACTCTGATTGGTCAGTCTTGGGCTGGACCCGTGATGTTATCCCAGCACAACATCACGGGTCTAGTCTCAACCTCACCGTGAACCTTCAGATGAGCTTGAGCATGCCATGGATTGTTTCCTCTTCTCTTTAAAAATCAAAAATATTTTTCCACACAAAAACATCTTTAAAATGATTTTTTTTATTCTGTACAACAACGAGCCATTGTATAATAGCAATAATGCCCTCCAGGGTGTGTGTCATTTGGGATAACGTCATGCCTCACTTGGTGGATGCACTCGGCCTGCGGCCTCGTGCCCAACCACCTGAGGCGTGATGTTATCCCAGCACGACACACACCCTATTGGGCATTATTGCTTAAATAAATACTTCTCAGTGTTCACTGAAGAAGGGAGGGACAGGGACCACAGCTAGGCATCAGATACATGGGGGCAGGGAGGGGGAGGAAGTGAACACCAGACCATTTACAGAAGAGAGAGTCCTAGAGAAGCTCGAAAAAACTGAGGGCGGACAAGGCAATGGGACCAGATGGCATACATCCCAGGATACTAAAGGAACTACGGATGGAGCTAGCAGCACCACTAGCAGTCATGTTCAATGAGTCGCTCAATACAGGAATAGTTCCAAAGGACTGGAGGAGAGCGCGTGTAGTCCCTCTTCACAAACATGGAAGCATGGAGGAGGCAGGAAACTACAGGCTGGTCAGCCTCACCTCAGTAGTGGATAAGATTTTGGAGGCCCTGCTTAAGGAAAGGATTGTGGAACACCTGGAATCCAACGGAGCACAGGATCTAAGGCAGCATGGATTCACAGCAGAAAGGTCACGTCAAACAAATCTGATAGATTTTTTGTGAGTGGGTGATGAAGGAGGTAGATCAGGGGAGCACTAGATATTGCCTACTTCGATTTCAGCAAGGTCTTTGACACTGTTCCACATAAAAGACTGCTAAATAAGTTGGGAATCCTGGGTGTGGGACACAAGATGGTGATCTGGGTTAGAAACTGGTTGGAGGACAGGAAGCAGAGGGTGATGGTAAATGGGATCCAATCCAAGGAAAGAGGAGTGACTAGGGGGTACTTCAAGGATCAGTCCTGGGGCCAGTCCTTTTGAATGTCTTTATTAGTGACGTTGCAGAAGGACTGGAAAGGAAAGGTTTACCTGTTTGCAGATGATACCAAGATCTGCAACAGGGTAGACACTCCAGCTGGGTGGAAAAAATGAGGAGGGACCTAGGAAAGCTGGAAAAAATGGTCTGAAGTGTGGCAACTGAAGTTCAATGCAAAGAAATGCAAAACCATGCACCTGGGGTGCAGAAACCCTGCAGAGAGCTACAGGATTGTGGGTGGGTAGTTGCTGACAGCCACCAAAGAGGAAAGGGATTTGGGGATTACCATCTCAGATTACGTAAAGGTGGCCAACCAGAGTACAAAGACTGTAGAGAGGGCCAGTGGCATGTTGTGGTGCATAGGAAGGGGTATCACCAGCAGAAGGAGGGAAGTGGTGATACCACCATACAAAACACTAGTGAGGCCTCATCTGGAGTATTGTGTGCAGTTCTGGAGGCTGTATCTTCGTAAGGATGTAGACAGGGTGAAGGAGGTTCAGAAAAGTGTGACTAAGATGGTGCAGGGCTTGCAACAGAACACTTATGAGGAGAGATGAAAATATCTCAATATGTATACACTGGAAGAGAGGAGAGAATGGGGAGAGATGATAGAAACCTTCAAGTATTTTAAGGGCATAAACAAGGTGCAAGTGGAAGACATCTTTCGGTACAGGAGAGGTACAAGAACAAGGATGCACGATATGAGATTGGAGGGGGGCAGGATAAGGGGTAATGTGACAAAGTTCTTTTTCACAGAAAGGGTGGTGGATGCATAGAATAGCCTGCCCCAGGAGGTGGTAGGAGCAAGCATAGTGGCAGGATTCAAACATGCATGGGATAGGCATAAGGGAACCCAGGAAGTGGGAAGGAGAAGCTAAAGCCGATTACCAAGTAGGGTCAGCAGCCACTGATACAGGTAGGGTATACAGCAGACTGTATGGGCTTAGCAGTCTTTATCTGCCATCAACTTTATGTTTCTATCCAACTGTCAGATCTATATTTCAGCTGATGGGATGAGTGGCTCTCAATATTGTTAGTGTCTTATTGGGTCAGTTTCATGTATCGTTTACTTTTTTAGTTCCGTTCTATGGCACCATCCTACTATATCTTTAAAAAAGTTTGGTTAGGTTTTGCTGAATACTGCTTCTTCTCATTACACTGTTTTCCCCTAAATGGGACCAAGAAGGTTGCTCTAATGCCCTTTTTTACTTTAAAGTTTATTTAATTTCCAATGAACAGATAAAATGAGGTACAATGGTATACAATACATTCACTGTAACAGTTTCTACTAGGACATGCCCCTTGAAGATACAACACTAAATTGCAAGTAACTGAATCAACATCTTTACACTGTTTATTTAAATTGCCACTCAAAATAGGTTCAACTAAACAACTATAGGAGGCTGTACATTTTCAAATGTCTCATATCTTACCCTTATCACATTTTGGTCTTGTACATTGCATTTTAATACATTAGAAAATGTCAATATGATGGCATTTTTTTTATTCACAATCAATGTTTAATGGATGTTGAGTTTGAGCAAGGTGTACCTACAGTACTTGACAGTTGTTAAATTGCAGTCCCTTCCCTTTCTGCAGCTTTTGTTCGGTCTGTGTGTGTGTGTGTGTGGGGGGGGGGGGGCATCTGACTTCTACATCCCGTAACACATTATTGGGTAATATGTCTTGTGGTGACAGGTGTTCATTATGAGGCTGGCTGGGGTGGTAGCCTTGTGGGATGCGGCACTACATGGATTTTAGATAGCTGGCTTTTTTCCTTCCAGTATTGATTTAGCCTGCCTGTGTTTTTTATAATGTACCTGTTTGAAACTAGTCATTTTGCCTAGTTACGACAATTGTTCTTCACCCCTGTGGAGTTCAGGCAGTTTCCTGTGGTGTAACAGGATTCTTTTGGCTGTAATGAGCTCTCCTGTTAGCCATCTGGAGGGTCTAGGAGTGCTCTCCGCTTCTGTAAAGCCACTTCCTAGCATCACCCATGTGGGGTTAAATTGTACATTCCTTTTAAAGAGTTTAGTACAGAATTTTTGTATTTTTGACCAGTTTTCAGATAATTTGGTGAAGGTCCATATAATAGGTGTAATGGACCCTTCTGCCTGGTTACATCTCCAGCATCTATCTGCTGGCATATGACCCACATGTTCTGCTTTTGGGGTGGGGGGTCCTGTGCCAATAATATAGAAGTTTATATTGCATATAGCAGTTTGTAGTGTCTTTGACATCCTACCTAGGACTACTAGGGGTTGATATCTGCCGCTTGCAGTTGGTGCAGAATGCGGCAGCCAGGCTCCTGACTGGGACTTCTAGGACCAGTCATATTATGCCTGTGCTCTGCAAACTGTACTGGCTGCCTGTTCAGTGGCAGATCACCTTTAAGGTTGGTTTGCTAACCTTTAAAGCCCTACATGATCAGGGACCAGGCTACCTGCAAGATCTCCTTGTACCCTACTACATAGATACATAGATACATAGACAGTGTCAGCAGATAAGGGCCTATGACCCACCCAGTCTGCCCATTTGAGCTTGTAAGTTCAGTTTGTTTTCCTAGAAGTCTGTTGCCCCTTACCCCTGACCTCCAGAATTCCTTTATGTCTATCCCATGCATTCTTAAATCCCGTGATTGTTTCAGCCCCCACCACTTCCTCTGGCGGGTGTCCACTTGTCCACCACCCGCTCTGTGAAGAAATTCTTTCTCATGTTCTCTTAATCGCCCTACCTCCAACTTCATCCCATGCCCTCTAGTCCTGGAACATCTTTTTCGCTTAAAAATAGTGTTTTCCTGCACCCTGTTCCTCCCTGTAAGATACTTGTATGTCTCTATCATATCCCCTCTCTCCCTCCTCTCCTCCAGGGAGTACATGTTCAGTTCCTTCAACCTGTCTTCATAGGACTTGTGATGCAATCCATGCACCATCTTTGTTGCCCTCCTCTGAACCTTCTCTACCCTGTCTATGTCCTTACGTAGGTATGGTCTCCAGAACTGTACACTGTACTCCAGGTGGGGCCTCACTAGTGTCTTGTATAGTGGAATTATGACCTCCCTTTTCCTGCTGGTGTTGCCCCTGCCTATACATCCCAGCATCCTATTTGCTTTACCTGCTGCCTTGTCACACTGTTTCCCTACCTTGAGGTAATCAGAGATGACAACCCCAAGATCCCTTTCCTGCTTGGTGCATGCTATATCCTCACCCCTCAACTGATATATTGTGCCAGGGTTTTTGTGCCCCATGTGCATTATCTTGCACTTCTTTGCATTGAATTTCAACTGCCAAACCCCTGACCATTCTTCAAGTTTCTGCAGGTCCCTTCTCATTCTGTCTACACCCTCTGGTGTGTTTACTCTGTTACAGAGTTTTGTGTCATCAGTGAACAGTGAAATTCTGCCTTCTAGGTCCTGCGCAATGTCACTGATGAAGATGTTGAATAGAACCGGTCCCAGCACTGATCTCTGTGGTACCCCACTGGTCACTCTTCCCTCTGTGGAGTGACAGCCATTTACCACCACCCTCTGTGTCCTGCCACCCAGCCAGTTACCTACCCACCACACTACTGTCCTGCCCACACCCATATTCCCCAGTTTGTGTAATAGTCTTCTATGTGGCACAGTGTCAAGGCCTTGCTGAAGTCCAGATAGGCCATGTCCACTGCCCTCCCCTGATCCACCTCCCTAGTCACCCAGTCAAAAAATTCAACGAGGTTGGTCTGACATGACCTCCCCTGGTGAAACCATGCTGCCTTGGGTCCTGTAGTCCATTGACAACCAGATGTTCCACCAGTCTCTCCTTCAGTAGTGCTTCCATTCTGCCCCCTCCGCCCACTCCGTTCGGCCGATGAGGGATTGCTGGAGATTCCTAGGGTACGACTGAAGACATCTGGTTCTCAAGCTTTTCCTTTTTTGGCTCCAACCCTGTGGAATTCTCTACCTTGTCAGTTGAGAGAATGCCTGACCATTGACAGGTTTAAAATTGAGTTAAAAACTTATTTGTTTGATTTAGCCTTTCCAAAATATTGATATTTTTTTTTATTGTTTCTTTTAACTTATTTATACTGTTGCATTTGGTTTTATGTACAGCGCCTTGGTTTGGAAAGGTGCTACAAAAATAAAGTTTGAATTGAATTGAATTGACCATTTGTGGACCAACACTGTTCCCACTGCTGCGGAGTTAGGGGTGTACCCAACTCCTCATTTCACTTATTCAAGGTGAGTAGTGTCAGGTCTGGTGCTCATGTTAGTAGGAATTTGTATATGAGGCTGCTCGTGGGTTTCCCATTTTTATCCCTGTCCAGCATAGTGTTTTTGGGGTTGAGCTCCTCTACCTTACATTGGTTCCCCAGTCCCGCTTTTAAGGTATGACACAGCAGGCGATATTGCCAGTGTTGGTGTTTTTTTTTCCCTTACTTTTTCTCCCCATGACTCCCAGTCAGCTCCTACTTTCTAGGCATTCCCTCTTCTGATTGCCGCCATTTGTCTGCTCCCATCTCCCAATCAGGCTACCATCTTGCTACCCCTATGGCTTACCCCCCCATGGTGGGGTGGCAGGGAGCCCCCAACTCCCCAACAGGACTGGATCCAGTACAGATGGTACCCTTGGAGATGGCAGCCCATTTTCTTTTTCTCAGCGGCGCATGCAATGCCAGCAATAGGTATGCCATGCATGCTTCCACATGCAGCTCGCCTGCTGGCTGCTCCGCCTCCGTGCCCCACTGCATTGGCCAGGCATGCCAACACCCAGCCTCCACTAGGTGTCAGGCAAACACTGGCCACTGTTCCCCACTCTCCCCAGGAGAGAAGAGCAGTCCTCTGGATGCTCGATCCTCTCCCACCCTGGCCGGCCCCCAATGACCTGCTTGCATTGCGAACACAGGTCACTGGTATGGCAGGAGGTAAGGCATCGCTACCTCTGCCTTTCACGCCACCAGGCCTGCTCAGTGTTGGTGTTTTGGTCTGCTATATTATGCCTGTAACTGGGCAAAATAATTCAGTGCCCATGTCTTAGCTTCTAAATGTCTTTAAAAAGGCAATGTCCATGGCTTAATGGCATGACAGATTCCTCTCACCACTCTGTGATGACCCCTAAAGAGAAACTAACAGGTGGATGCAAAGCCTTGAAGAAAGCAGTGGCATTGGCTTACAGGCATAAGAAATGTCTAAACTATTAGGCCTAAGCATTCGCTAGACAAGGAATTTCAAACCTGCAAATTGCCCTCCTTCACTGTTCACATGCAGCCTCCAAGGCGTAACTACAGACCAAGAAAAAAGAAAAGTCTTCTCTCCATGACTCTGGATCCTTGCCTTCTGATTCCAAATCTATACGAAAGGTATTAGGCTTTACCTATCAGCTGGCTGCCTGGCTGGCTGGCTTGTTAGTACAGTGGTATTGCAGCCACTTGGCATGCCAGTGGCCAGGCAACTGAGAGTTCAGTGGATGAGGAATGGTCAATGTTTACTTTTGATGCTCATGTGTCAGGGAAGGGTTGTAGCTGCTTCCTTTTCACCGCTGCCCCAGTGGCCCAGCTGAGGGCAGCCAGGTGGAAATGACTTTGTGGCTCACACAGGTAGTCTTCTGTCACCATGTATTCATTTACCCAACATACCACTCGCATACTGCATGACCATGAGACAGTCACATAACGTTCCTGTGCTTCCAGGATGCACCTGGAGAGCAGCACCAGCTTAGTGTGTCTTCCTGCCCAAAAATTGTAAAACAAAAAAACTGTAAAACACTGCTGAAGCATTGATACATAGATACATAGATACATAGACAGTGTTGGCAGATAAGGGCCTATGGCCCACCCAGTCTGTCCATTTGAGCTTGTAAGTTCAGTTTGTTTGCAAATTGTGCAATTTTTTATTGGCAACACCTTTATTGCTTAGTAAGTATTCTGTTTACACTTTAAGTTTTCTATGTGATTATCTTTAAAATACTCATCAGATAGCCATTAAGTGTCAAAGCAATGCAGAAGACCTGCACATGTATGTAGATAACACTAGGCAGAACAAAAGTAATAGTGCCAAAAGAGATAACATAGTAATTGCTTAAGAGATTTGATGTTACCATTTGCATTAGCTATTACATGTGTAGTTGTTACCCTTGTAAGAACAATTTATATAATGCCATCAGAGATATAATAGTTGTGCCATAGATTTACTTTTACACTAGTAGCTCTTACATGTGTAGTTACACTTGTCAGAAGGAATTGATTACTGTCGAAAGGGAGACAGTAGTAGCTGCATACAGTATGTAAACTGTTTCTTCAGGCAAATTGTATAACTACACAATCCACAAATGTGAAAGTTCATAACTACATAGTGCAGTGTAGGTATACAGTAGTAACAGTGTAGTTAGTGATACTACAAAGTGCTTTATTTATATTTTTATATTTTGTTAATGAGTAAGTATACTGAGCAGTAAGACCATTTTCAAGAACGACCTGGGCCACAATGCAATAGATAAACTGCAACATGTAAAAATATAAAACAGTTAAGCTAAAAGGATACAAAAAATAAATGTTTAAGCAACATTTTTAAAAACACACATGGACATATTTTTCTTTAAAGTAATTACAGTGTACATAAGTTTCTCCTTAACACAAGATGACTGGAGAAAATGCATAATGATTGTCGTCGAGGCACAGGTCAGAAAGCATAAGAAAACCAGGAGCAGTTTCAAAATTCACAAATAGCGTTTTTATTTTTCTCAATAACAGCAAAATAAAAAAAAATCAGTATAATTATTTGCAGACAGTACAAACAGAGAAAACAGTCCTTCATCTGAGTTTCTTCTCAATTTCCAATCTCAGTCTTTCAGTCTCTCTAGCAAAAACTTTGCTGCTCCTTTTATAAGTCTTTGCCTGGGAACCTCATTAAAAGATGTGCTGCTTCTCACAGAATGTTCTTGTCAGTTTACAGAATGTTCTTGCCAGTTTCCTTGCAGGTGCAGCAAAACAGTACATAGCCACCCAGAACTGACCTCTTGTTCACAGCTCTGCAAGAGGCTTAAAAAAACTGCATCTCAGATTAACCCCTTGAGTTCCAAATAGCTTTTCAATCATTTCAACAGTATAACTATATACAGTTTTAAACAAAGGGATCTCAGTATCACATACAGTTTTACACAGAGATTCACATATATTTTTTATACCCACAGATATGCAAGGAGGAAGAAATAGCAAGGGAAGGCAGAGAGAAAGGGAGAGGTGGAGAACTGCTAAACCATTGGAGTGATCAGTTCCTAGGTCTCAGAAGAAAATGTGGTTGCGCAATCAGACAGAGAAGAGACAGAAAAGGAGAGTATAGAACAGACCCTTGTATTTAAACTCTTTCTGTATAACAAATGGGACAGGGCATTATTCAGTCCTGCCACAATGATACTGGTGAGTTGTTCCAAAATTTTGTAGCAAACCTTGTAAAAGAGTTTTGGCTTAGGCCAGTGTGAACCGTAGCAATTGATAGCAAATGCACATCATTCAGTCTCAAGTTCCTATAGTTAATTTTAGGCAGTAACAGGTCTGTCAGTGAGGCTTTTCCAAAGCTCTTAGGAACCTATCGGTGAAACAATCCAAAGAGAAATATATGTGTTCCTGAAGGGGAAAGCCTCCAAATTTTTGGGAATATACAGTACATCCCTGTGCCGGTGCCTGGGGCAGACTAACAAAGTAAATCAACAGATGTATTTGTTAACTGTCAAGGCAGGGGCGATGAACTAGGTAGATGCAATAGAGGGGATGCTGGAAGTGGAGGACAGAGGGATGGGGGAGGGACAGTATATGGATGGAAGGTGGTCACCATGAATGCTAGAAGCCTGAAGGATAAAATGAATGACTTACAGGCCCTCATGATGGAGAGGGAGGCGGACATGGCAACCATCATGGAAACATGGGCCACCCAATACCATGACTGGGACCTGATGGTCCCAGGGTACAGAATATTTCTCAGGGATAGGGAAAACAGGAGAGGGGGAAGTGGCATTATACATGAAGGCGGAGGATCTAAAGTGCGATAGGGAGAAGGGGCAGGAGGGAGAAACAGAGTCATAATGGTTGCTAATCCAGGATTCCAGGAAGAGGACTCTCGGGATGGAAGTGGTGTACAGGCCACCCTCCCAGATAGAGGAGTCAGACAGGCAACTTGTGAGGCAGATTAGAAGGGCATGCAGGAAGGGGAGTGTAGTCATTGTGGGGGACTTCAACCTGCCATGAGTAGATTGGGGAACCCCAGCCACCAGCAATAAAAGGGAGCAGGTACTGCTGGACAACTTTCAGGAAAGCTTCCTGACACAGGTGGTCAGTGAGCCAACTGAAGGGGGGGGGGCACCTTCGACCTAGTGCTCACAAATGGGGAGTTTGTGAGGGATATCAAGGTGGATGAACCACTAGCGGGGAGCGACCGTCATTCAGTATGGTTCAGGTAGATTATGAGCAAAGAGGGGGTGGTAACCAGTGCAAAGGTGCTGGATTTCAGATGGGTGGATTTTGCAAAGATGGAGGAGGTAGTGAGTGGGTACCTGACCAGGATTCAGCCTAGTATGGACAAAGACCAGAAATGGGAGTTCATTAAAAAGGGGATACTAGAGGCTACCAGTTCTTGTAGCAGGACTTGGAGTAAAAGGGCCAGAGCAAAAAGGCCAGCTGGATGAGCAGGGGAGTTGTGGAAAAGGTGAGGAGAAAAAGGGTGGCCTTTAGGAGATACAGAAAATCAGGGAGGGGGAAGAATGGGAGGAGTACCTGAAGGAGGCAGGGGAGGTGACAAGGGCAGTAATAACAGCAAAAGCCACCAAAGAGCTCAGGCTGGTGCAAGGGATTAAGGAGGGGAAGGGGGAGAAGAGCTTCTTCAGGTACATCTGAGAGAAAAAGAGCTGTAAACAACAGATACAGTAGTAAGGATTAAGAAGGATGGGCAATGGGTACAGAAGAGGGGAAAAAAAGGCAGAAGCACTCAATGACTACTTCTGCTTGGTATTTAGGAAAAAGAGAGGGGGAGCACTACCCAAGGGGTTGGGGGGCAGAAAAAGGCTAGGAAGGGAGTAATGGATGGGGTGATCACAGAAGTAGAGTGCTGGAGGACTTGAGAGTGCTGAGGGTGGACAAGGTACCAGGGCCAGATGGCATTTACTCCAGGTACTGAAGGAGCTAGCAGAGATCCTGTGGAGCCCTTGGCAGGACTATTCAATGCCTCACTGAATTCAGGATGCGTACCCAAGGATTGAAGGTTGGATCACGTGGTTCCCCTGCATAAGAGCAGCCCCAAAGATGAACCAGGGAACTATAGACTGGTGAGCCTCATGTCCATCGTGGGGAAGCTAATGGAAATGATCCTGAAGGAGAAGCTGGTGTCCCTTCTGGAGTTCAATGGGCTACAGGACAGTAGACAGCATGGCTTTGTCACAGGCAGATCCTGCCAAACCAACCTGGTAGATTACTATGACTGGGTAACTAGGCAGATAGACAAGGGCCATGCAGTGAATGACCTGTACCTGGACTTCAGCAAGGCATTTGATTCGGTGCCGCATGGGAGACTTGGAATAAGACTTGAAGGCACAGAGGTCGGGGCAAAAATGGTTGGATGGGTGACAAATTGGCTGCAGGGAAAGCAGCAGAGGGTGGTGGTGGGAGGCGAACTCTCATCCTCAAGGGCAGTAATGAGCGGGGTTCCACAGGGCTCGATGCTGGGACCAGTGTTATTTGGGATATTTATTGCAGACATTTCCATGGGCATCAAGAGCAGGATCAGCCTGTTTGCCGACAACACCAAGATAGGGATGGTGGTGGATGACATAGAGGGGTGCCAGAGTTTGCAGATCTGAAAAAGCTGAAGACCTGGTCGGACACTTGGCAGCTGGGGTTCAATGCCAAAAAGTGTAAGGTACTGCATTTTGAGGCAAAAAATCCAAGGAGAAACTTCCAACTGGGGGGAGTGCAGCTGGTGGAGACTGAGGAGGAAAAGGATCTGGGGGTGGTCATCATGGGATCAATGAACAACTCAACACAGTATAGGAAGGCAGCAGCAAGGGCCAACAGAATGCTGGGCTGCATTGCAAGGGAATAACGTCGAGGAGGGGGGAGATGATTCTGCAGCTGTATAGATCATTAGTTAGACCTCAGCTTGAATACTGTGTGCAGTACTGGTGCCTGTACCTGAATGGGACATTAGATTACTGGAAGGAGTGCAGCACAGAGCAACTAAGATGTTCCAGGGACTGGGAGACTTATTGTATGAGAGTAGGCTAAAGGAGTTGAACATGTACTCGCTGGAAGAGAGGAGGGATAGAGGGGATCTGATGAAGACACTCAAGTACATGAGAGGAATAAACAAGACTGGTATGGAGGGGCTATTCAGGGTAAGGGTGGGGAGGGACACTCGAGTTCATGATATGTGATTGGAGGGGGAAGGTTCAGGAGGGACATGAGGAGACACTTTTTTACAAAGAGGGTGGTGGCAGGGTGGAACGCGTTACCAGCAGAGGTGGTAACCTGTAAAACAGTGGGCTGCTTCAAAAGGTGCTGGGACAGGGTAAGAGGGAGGATAAAGGGAGGGGGGTGAGGAGGGGCAGCTACAGAATAGGGCTGCTAGCTGCAAAATCAAGTAGACTCAATAGACCAAATGACCTTTTTCTGCTGGAAAATGTTGTATGTTCATATGTTCGTAACTGGTAAGTCAGTGTTTGAATGTACAGATTTTTTCCTTCCCAAATTCTGGTTTACTGACATATGAACAAAATATAAAGGCTCAGAAAAGGATAAACATTGATGATGAAAACTCCATTGAGACAATAGGTCTCGAGGTAGAGAGGGTGAAACATGGCACACTGGATGGACAAATGCCTTTTTTCTGTTGATATTGTCTGAGTTTCTATGATCTAAGTAGATTCTAAGATATCTAAAACTAGAAACTTCCTCTTCTCCTATCCTCTGACACCCTAGCAATAAACTAAGCTCTCCATACAAGATGTAGCCCTGAGAAAAGACTAATGGTGGGATTAAGGGAGTACAGTAAGGCAGCTGGTCCCAGAACAGATGATGTTCCTCAGCCCCCCCCCCGGCAAAATGTGGGCTGTCCAGGCTTGGCCCCTTCCTCATCAGCTCCTCCCATCTGATCCACCATCAAATCAAAGTATGTCATTGAGGAGCTGATTACCCAGAGATCTGCTCATAGTGACAAGGTCTGGGTTACTGTGGAACCAAGACACAGAAAAAGTAGTTAAGGCTGGTCAGTGTCAGATCCACGGGGGCACCTTGGATATGATAATGTGCTTGTGTGTTTTGAAGGAGGTTCCTGGGGCTGGCCTGGGAAACTGAATGAAAAAACATAATGTAAGAAAAAAAAGATACAGTCAGGTTGGGGACACTCCTGCTGAAATTTGAAAGGCTTAGTCAGAGAAAGTGGTTATCACTTTCACTCAGTACAGAAGAAACAATGGGGAAGTTTATCAGTAGAGAAATTAAAAACTGGAACCACAGCCTTGAAGGTACGAGAGGAATATTTGAGCTGCTTTCAGCAGTCTTTTTTGTACAGGATTTCACTAAAAGCAACAGAATAACAGAAAAGGGCAGAAACTCTTAGCAAAACTGAAGATTCTTCCATTCCAAAGTCAGAGTACTCATACCAAGAGTCAGATGACATTGCAACCTGAAGATGAATAGGGTTCTTCCAGTTTTGATGGGAAGCACATAGGCCCAGAAAGGAATTGATCTTACCTGTACCACCACCATCTTGAAATGGGAAGGAGGCTTGGAATACAAGCATGCAAGCTGGCATCGGCTAGGACTGTTTCTCATCTGCCCAGTCCAACCTAGGACACTGCTGAAACACAAAATAGACATTTTAAAATAATTATCTCCAAAAACATAGTACATTTTGCGGTTTATGTTTTTTCATTTGTGACAGGGTTGGATAAGACCCTGCCCTATTTGTTATGGAGAGAGAGAGAGAGAGAGAGAGAGAGAGAGAGAGAGAGAGTTAAAAGCAAGGATCTATTCTGTCTTCACCTATTCTGTCACTTGTGTATCTCTTGACTGTCTTATTCCATAAATAAATTTTCTCTGTGGTACTTAGGAATTGGCCACTCTGATGGTCGCACAATTGCCCCTTGTTTCTTGCTTCCTTCACTTGCTGTTTCTACTTTTTCTTCCCTTGCTTCCCTGGTTAAAAAAATATAAATCTTGATGTGAAACTGGGATCTTCTAGTTTGCAAATGTATATGATTATATTGTTGAAATGATTACAGACAGCTACTTCGGTGTTAGAGAAGTTAGCAGTTTGGAACACAGAGGTTGATGTTGAGAAACCTTTTGACCTTTCACAAGCTTGATAATAGAATTGTCAGCAGGAAATCAGCCCTGGGACAGGATGTCTTAATTGGCTGCACATGTTAAGAAGTCTAATGTGCTCTTCAGGCTAGTCACAGGAAGGTCAATGAAACAAGTCGTGTTGCTTTTTCGGAAAAACAGGAGATGAAAGTTACAAGAAAAGGATGCAGATATTAAACTGCTAAGCAAAGACATCTCATATAAAGAGAGCAACATTTTGTCTAGATAGATAGAGCTGGAGATTTTAAAGAGACTTTCAGATGAAGGACTGTGTTTTTTGTTTGTACTGCCTTTAAGAAGAGCTATCATGTACAATTAAATGTTTGTTATTTTATTGTTATTGATAATAATGATACTAAATTGCTACCTGCAAATTTTATAATTTCTTCTGGTGTGCTTATGCTTCCTGACCTATGCTGCTATAATATCACTCACTAGCACTGCATCCATTTCACAGATTTGTGCTGTAGTCCCCCCATCCATGCTACTGCTGTGGTTTGTTCAGGTGTCTCTTCTGTGTTACCCATGAAATGATTACAAACATAAAATTTAAAATACTAGACAGTCTGCTATCTTCTCTAGGAGATTTCCTGGCACACATCAGAATTTTCTTACTGATCCCTTTCACATTCTTAATGAATTCAGTCATACTACGGTAACCAGCCTCTGTCTTTACTCGGCTCAAGTCTGGTTACTAGAGAGCACTTGAAGGTTTAATTCTGACACTGAGAGTTGTCTGTAGGGGAGAACATTCTTGAAGACAGGGGGCCTGATTTTAAAACAATCTGGACTGGTGCAAGGAGCTTGTACCAAGGTGAAATAGTGCAATGGGCTGCTTGTGCCACACCTTGTGCCAGTTCCAGTTTTGTAAGGCACCCAGCACCACTGGGGAGGACGACCTGTGCCAACTGGGCTTGCTCTGTCCTTGTGGCACCTGCACTGGTGCACTATGGTGGAAGGAGGCTTATGCCAGGGCAGCACTGCAATATCCCCTAATGCTGTATTTTGCAGGCCCCCACCAATGGACACATGGACCCTGCTCTTAGACCAGCCTGGAGCTGGTGTAACAAGCTGTGCACCACTCTGGATCCCATGCTGGGTGGGGGGATGACCCTGTGGCCTCTGGGGAAGGTGCCCATATAGCCCTTGACACTTGCCAGACCACCACTGGAGTGGCTGGTGGTCCATGGCAGGTACGGGCCCACTCCCCCCTTGGTGGCACTGCTGCATCAGGCCCCCCCATACAGACACACAAACTCACACAGACAGTGCACTTGCACATCAGGGCAGTTGCCACCCCCTCCTTCCCAGCCTGACCCACGCTACCCACCCCCTCATAAGTCAGGGCATACCCAGGATGACCCACCAGCCTCCAGGGAGGCCAGCTGGTGGGTAACTATCACTGGCCACTGCTGCTGCAAGCTCATGCATGGTTTGCAGCATTCCCTTCCAGTGTACCATTTCTTTGGCACAGCTGTCCGCTTGAGGTAAAGCCAGGGACTTTAGTGCAGGGACCCCATATTTTCTGAAATCAGGTGCAGGGTCCCTGGGGCAGCCAGGGTTACTGCAGGTGGCAGTTCAGTGCACCACGCACCAGTCTAATGGGGCTTTGTAAAATCCAGCCTAGGATGGCTGGATGTTTGTGAATAAAGTGTTCTGACTCAGCTAGAAACGAGAAACTCTGTCATGAACATTTATGATCCTGCCTTTCTTCCAAAAAAGTATAAGAAGGGAAGGCAAGCAGAGACCAGGGACAAAGGACCAGGATTTAGGCCCCTAATGAGGGCAGGAAGAATAGCAGAGGAAACCCAGCTTGCTAACTGCAATTAAGCCAAGAGACATGTGGGTCCAATGATGGTGGCAGGGTCCCTGGGTCTGGGTGGCACTGGTCCCTCTTGGTAGGTCTCAGGAGCAGAGGGAAGAACATCAGGTAGCAGCCAGGAGGATGGAGCATTCCAGGATATCTGCTTCGAGAACCCAGAAGTTCGAGATCAGTGTGGCACAACAGGTAGTTGCAGAGGGCCAACCCTCAAGGGAGGTCACCAGGATCCAAGAGGATCTGCTCCCATCATGAAACAGCATGAAAGAGAGCACAATTGTAAGTAGGCCTTGCATTAAAGATGCTCTATAGGAATGTAAAAATCCCAGTTAGTATATGACCCCTGACACGGTAGCCAAGCAAAGTGGTTCACTGGGAGGAGGGGGGTCTGGCAAGAGTCGGCATCAGAAAGTTCCTGGGATGGGACCAGGTATGTGAACCTGTTCTTTGGGCCATGAGGGCTATCAGTGTAGTTGCCAGAGAGGCATGCACAGCTGGACCAACTTGCTAGTTTGAAATTAAAAGAGTGTGTCATAGACTGACTTGCTTTTTGTAATGTTGCCCCTCGTGAGCACAGTAAGGCATGTGCTGGCACAGATTTGCCCCAGGGAACTGCTCACCCTGCCTAGGAGAGTGCCACTGCATTAATAGTCTTGTGAGCATGAGGGCTCTAGGTACCTCGACAGGGAGGTTAGAGGTGTTTTGGAGAATCAAAACCTGGACATGGATCTAGTGAGACTTCAGTATCAGTGCCCCTTAGATTAAGGGAGGTAACTTGACAGCAAGTTTATAGGATTACTTCAGGGTGAATAGGCCCTGGGAAGACTGTGGGAGGTCGAGATCTGGATCCCAGTGAAAATATTATGGTACTGTGTAATACAGTGAGTACCTATGACTTGATGAACTGAGATAAAGATCTGAAGTGGCAAACAGAATGTCCTTAAGGCTGTTTATCACCTGCAACATAATAAATACAGCCAGCTTTTTCCCCAAAACAAGAGTTGGCTAGAGCCAGCAATAGTTGGCTATGTATCAGTGTCATGAGTGATGTTTTATTTTATTTGTTGTATTACTAAGATGTGTGTGCTAGCTTGTAGAGAATGGAGAGGTACTATTTTTTTCAGCTTTTCAAATGTACTGGCAATTCAGTCATTTAACATATGCTGACGTACAGTACTACAGTCTCAGACAGTGATCTTCTGAATATAAATTCCTGTTTCTACTAATCAAGTTAAGCCATATTTAATAAGTAATCTTCCTAGAGTTCCATTGCATGTGCAACAGGGTCACCAGCGTGAGTCCATTCTTGAGTTATGGTGTTCTGTTACAATGCTGTCTTTTGGAGAACTGGAAATCAATTGCAGGAAGTGTTCTGTGCTGGCAGAAAAGAAAACAAGCCCACTGCGAGACAGAAAGAGAAAACTTGTAGCTTCTAACTAGGACATTTTTACATCAGTAGGAATTAGGAGGGAATGGGTAGTAAAGGGAGTAGGAACATTAAAAATCAATAAATCACCAGGGTCAGATGGGATTAATCATGGCATGTTAACGGAAACAAGGCAGGTGCTGGCAGAACCGCTATCATTCCTCTACGAGGAATCAAAAGCAACAGGTGTAATGCCTATAGACTGGCATACAGCTAATGTGGTTTCACGTCACAAAAGGGAAGATAGGAAAATCTGGGTAAATATAAGCAAGTGAGCCTGACATCAACAGTGGGAAAACATTTGTGGAATTCTTGGAGGAAAACAATGTATAGGAACTAGTATGGATTCACCTGGGGCTGGTGTTGTTAAAGCAATTTACTAGGCTTTTTTAATGTAGTGGCAAAAATAGTAAACAGGCACCAGGCAGTGGAGATGCTATAGATTTTAGCAATGAATATGACTTGGTACCATTTACGAGGCCAGTTAGAAAGATGAGGCAACCCAGCTGGGGAATGGGTCAGCTGCTTGGATCAAAAATTGCTTGACTAATTGAACGTAGAGGGTGGCCCTGAAATGTAAAGTCTTTGAAGACAGGACAGTGACTAGTGTAATACTTTAATAAATGTATCTGTGACTTGTGCTGGGGTATTTAGAGCAAGGTAAGTCTATTAATAGAGGCTACCAAGCTCCATGGGAGGAGATAATACTGTGCTCAGCAATTATTTATAGTTAGGAATACCCCCAGTGGAAGACATTATGTTCACAGTTAATATTGGAGAATTGTACAAACCATGTAACGTGCTTCTTAGAAAGAATGTACAAAGTGCACCCATTAATGCAGTGCAAAAACAGCAAATGATATTGCCAAGTCAACCAACGATTGCCAGCCAAATGTCCCGGCAATTTGCTCTTCACTTTGCTTGTTGTAATTTGCACTATGTAGTAACTATGGGCAACCTTGGTATTATTTAAAGGACAGTCCCTTCACACATGCCATCCCTCCTGGCGAAGCTCATGAAAAGCGAAGTGTCAGGGCATTTGACTGGCAGCTGTCTGTTGACTAGACAGCGGCTGATGTTTTTGTCCCCCCCTTGCAGTGGACAGACTGCCAAATAAGAATGCTGAAGGAGACATGAGATTGCCTCCCACCACAGCTTTGCTGCCCCCTGCAGAGGTAATCACCACCAACTGCGGGAGTGACGAAAGCTGCCAGCTGCAGCTTTGCTATTTGTGTCTTCCCCCCTTCTGTTACAGAGAACCAGAGATTGCTGCAGCTGAATTTTTGGGCAGCTTCAGACATGACTGATTGGGGAAAGGAGAATGGAGAGCACTGCTGAGTCAATCGTGGCTTTGCTATTGCAGCTCCCCCACTGACCAAAAATATCACTGCCTACTGCTTTTAAACCAGCAGTTGAAGCTGAGTGACTAAGCTTTAGGCCTTTGTGGCTTTGTAATGTCATTAGAAACACAGAAACATACAAATTGTTGGCAGATAAGGACCGCTAGGCCCATCCAGTCTACCCGTAGGGCCTATACATTGTATGTGGCCACTGACCCTATGTGATCAATGGGTTTTCATCACTCCCTCCCCTCTCAAACTTCCCTTGTGCCTGTCCCAAGCATGCTTAAACCCTGCAACTGTGCTTGCCCCAACTAACTGCTATGGCAGACTATTCCAAGTGTCGACTACCCTTTCTGTGTAGAAATGTCACTAATGAAGACATTGAACAGGACTGGTCCTAGTACTGATCCCTGTGGTACTCCACTGGTCACCCCCCTCCCCAGATTGTACCCCATTTATCACCACCCTCTGTCTCCTGTCTGTTAACCAGTTCCTAACTCAGTTCACCACCTTGTCTCTCATGTCCAGATTACCCATCTTGTTAATCAGCCTTCTATGCTGGACGGTGTCAAAGGCTTTGCTGAAATCTAGGTAGGCGACATCTACCACCTCTCCATGATTTATTTCCCTAGTCATCCAATCAAAAAAATCTATTAGATTCATTTGACATGACCTTCCTGCTGTGAATCCATGTTGCTTCAGATCCTGAGCACCTCTGGATTCCATATGTGCCACTATCCTATATAAATCAGACTGGGGTGCTGTGATTAGAGGTGTGCAGCAGGGGTCAGTCTTAGGACCAATTTTGTTCTCATTACTGGTCTCAGGTATGCATATATCAGATGGTGCATGGTTGAGAAAGTACGCTGATGACGCCAAAGTGGACGCAAGAGTCAATACCAAGGATGTGATGAAGAAATTTCAAAACCAGATAAATGATCTAGAATCAGGGCCAAAATGTACGGACTTAAATTCAATGAAGAAAAGTGCAAAGTAATGCATTTTGGAGTGAATAACATGAGTTCTGCATACTACATAAACCATAAATTAATACAAAGTACAGAAAATGAAAAAGATCTAGGGGTACAGATTACAAATAACCTAGATTGTGACACACATAACAGAGAGGCCATTAAAATGGAGAATAAAGTAATGTGGAATGTTTTCAAAAACATTAAAAACAGAAGTAGTGAAGTTATATTGCCACTCTACAGGACACTGGTCAGACCCATCCTTGAATATGGGGCCCCACTTACAGCCCCACAAAATGTTGGGACTATTAAATTGAGAGAAGGAGTTCAAAGAAAGTTTACAAAAAGAGTAAAAGGAATGCAACAAGAACCTTATGCAGACAGGTTAGATAAAGTGAGTATCTTCTCGCTCCATTATCAAAGTATTAGAGGAGACCTGTGTTTTATATATAGAGCCTTTGAAAACAGGGTGTTATGGGAATCAGCTGGATTACAATTAAAAACTAACTCATGTAGAGCAACCAGATTACATAATAAACAACTAAAAGAAGAGTTGTGCAAGACTGCCAGAGGAGCACGTTGGTTTAATCAAAGGGTAGTTAGAACATGGAATTCATTGACTCCAAGTATTGTCGAAGCCCCAGATATGCAAATCTTCAAAAAATTACTAGATAGACACATGGGAGAGTGGTCATAGAAACGTAGAAACATAGACTTTGACTGCAGATAAGGACCACTTGGCCCACCCAGTCTGCTCATTTCCCTACCTACTGGATAAGCTGCAGATTCTAGTTAACCAACAGTCTACTTCCTGCAACCCCCCGCTATAATTGCCTTGTGTCTGTCCCATGCGTGTTTGAATTCCCCCACTGTTTTAGACCCAATGACCTCCTCAGGAAGGCTGTTTCATGTATCCACCACTCTCTCCGTGAAAAAACATTTTCTCACATTATCCCTGAGCTGTCCCCCCTCTATCTTTAAATTGTGCCCCCTTGTTCTTACACATCTCTTTTTCTGAAAGATGCTACCCTCCTGGACTTTGTTGATTCCCTTGAGGTACTTGAACATTTCTGTCATGTCCCCCCTGTCTCTCCTTTCATCAAGAGTATACATATTAAGCTCACTCAGTCTCTCTTCATATGGTTCTGCTGCAGACCCTGCACCATTTTAGTTGCCTTCCTCTGGACTGCTTCCATCCTGTCTATGTCCTTGCATAGATGAGGTCTCCAAAACTGCACACAGTACTCCAGATGGGGTCTCACCAACTGTCTGTACAGAGGGATAACCATTTCCCTTTTTCTACTTGTGATGCCCCTTCCTATGCATCCCAGTATCCCCCTGGCTCTCCTTACCGACTTTTCACATTGCTTACTCACCTTTAGGTCATCTGATATGACTACCCCAGGTCCCTTTCCATTTTGTTGTTGTTAGTACCTCCCCTGCTATTGTGTACTCTTCTCCTGGGTTTTTGTTTCCCAGGTGCATTACTTTGCACTTCTTTGCATTGAATCTAAGTTGCCATATGTCTGACCATTCCTCCAACCTTGCCAAGTCCCTTCTCATCTTTTCTACCCCCTTGTGTATCAACTCTGTTACAGATCTTTGTGTCATCTGCAAAGAGGCATACCTTTCCCTCCAGACCTTCTGCAATGTCACCTATAAAGATGTTAAAGAGGACTGGACCCAGTACTGAGCCCTGAGGTACTCCACTAGTAACCCTCTTTCTTTGGAATGTGTTCCATTCACTATTACCTTCTGTCCTGTTGTGCAACTAGTTTGCTACCCAGGCTACCACCCTGGGACCCACTCCCAGGCTGGCTAACTTGATTATTAATCTTTTGTGCGGGACTGTGTCAAATGGCTTGCTAAAGTCTAGGTAGGCCATATCCACAGCCCCCTCCCTGGTCTATTACTTTGGTCACCCAGTCAAAGAAATCAATTAGATTCATCTGACATGACCTTCTGCTGTAAATCCATGCTGCTTTGGGTCCTGTGCCCCAAGGCCTCTAGGTACTCAACAATTCTTTCTTTCAGAAGTGAGTCCATTAACGTACTATCTCCACTGATACGTGGCAAGTTTCCTATGGCCAATAGGCTACAAGACTTGTATCTCATTTCCTATGTTCCTATGTTCCTGTGTTTTCTTTCAGCAGTGTCTCCATGATCTTTCCCACCACAGAGGTGAGAATGACTGGCCTGTAGTCCCTGCCACCTCCCTACTGCTGCTTTTGTGCAGTGGGATTACATGTGCCCTCCTCCAGTCCTCTGGAATGATGCACGTGTTGAGCGACTCTGTGAACAGGGCTGCCAGAGGCACTGTTAGTTCCCTTCTCAACTCCTTTAATATCCTTGGGTGGATGCCATCTGGCCCCATGGCCTTATCCACCTTCAGCTTTGTGAGTTCTTTCAGAACTCTCTACACTGTGACTGGACTGGTGTCCACTTCTCCCTCCCCCCATTGCCTCTGCAACCCAACTGTGGTCCTTGACACTCCCCCCCTTAGTGAATACCAAACAGAAATATTTGTTCAGTATTTCTGCCTTGTCCAGATCCCCCTCAGTACACTGTCCCATCTCACCTTTGAGCCTCACCCCCCCATTTTTCTTCTTTCACTTATATACCTATAAAATGCCTTATCCCCTTTGTTTACAGACCATGCTAAACCCTCTTCTGTCTGTGCCTTGGCCCTCCTAACAGCCTTCCCTGCTTCCCTTAGACATTCAAAGTACACCTCCCTGTCCTCCTTCCTTTGGCTCCCCCTTATATTTCCTGAAACACAGCCTTTTAGCCCTGACTTAGTCCCCCACCTCTTTGGAGAACCATAGTGGTTTCCTTCTTCTTTTCCCTTTGGCCACAGTCCTAATGCATTGTTTTTTTTCTATCTCCACTATGGCTTCTTTCAGTTTCTCCCATTGCTCTTCCACCCCCTCTGTTACCCTTCCCTTCCCCAGGACTGTTTGTATACATCTATCCATTTCAGTGAAATCCGCCCTCCTGAAATCTAATACTCTTGCCCTTGTGTGGCTTAATTGAGCCCGTGTCTCAATGCTGAACCACATGGTTGTCAATGGACCCCAGTTGCCCTTCCACCTGTATTTATTCGACTCTGTTCCCATTGATCCATACCAGGTCCAGAATTGACTTGTCCCTGGTTGGCTCATGCACCAGCTGCCTGACTCCAGCCCCCTGCAGGGATTCTAGGATTGCTGTGCTTCTGGTTGAAGCAGCCACCTGGGTGGCCCAATTGATGTCCGGCATATTGAAATCCCCCAGTAGCAGGATTTTGCCTTTGGCTGCCATGTTATGTATGTTCTCCTCTAGTTCCATCTACTTCCTCCCTCTCTGCTGGAGGTCTGTAGATCACCCCTGTGTGTATTGCTGTTCCATTCCCTTTCTCCAGGGTGACCCACATTACCTTGGCATCCCCCTGTTTTCCTTACACTTCTGTAGCCTTTATACCATCTCTGATGTACAAGGCCACGTCCCCATCCTTTTTACCCTCCCTGTCCCTCCTGAACAGTGTATAGGCTGGTACACTGAATTCCCAGCCATGATTAATAGAGTACCACATCTCTGTTATTGCTGCTTTTTGAAATGGCTTGTCAATTTCAAGGCATCTCATTGGATGCCAGGTGTGTGTTAAAGTTTCTAACATACAAAAGCTAGATCAGGTCATGCCAGCTGGGCATTGATATGGGTGATGCTGCCCACAAAGAATGTTAAAAAATCAAATAGCCGCCATCTTGTTTTGTGCCACAAGCGATGCCACCCTTCCTGTAAAAGTAACTCACACATGCTAAAGTAAATGCACAACCTGTGTGATTTTTTTTTTTTTAAAACAACTGCCACGATCACAATCATCTCTTAACCCACCCGCTCATGTCCTTACTTAGCGCTCCTCTGTGGTGGCTCCACTCACAGAAACTGAAACTGCAATGCGTGATGCAACGTGATCAACTAGCCGCGGATGAGTGTTTTTTTTTTTTCCTCCTGCCATCCTCAGTGACTGATAGAGTTTAAGAGTTTGGAGTTTAGTGACAACTCTGAGTTCCTTGTCTCTCTGCATCTTACCTGTTCCATGTTTCCGTACCCCAGATCGCAGAATTTTAAGACGATCTGGACGGTGTCAGATTTCCTGTCTGCCGTGTTTTTCCCTCTTGTCATTCTCTGTGGCTGTGTGCTCTCGCGTGACGTGACGGACTCCCTGTCTCATTTCCGCACAGATCTAAAACCCCAGCAACGAGAAACCCAGTGGGATGGGGATAAAACTTGCCGTAAAATGTTCGTTGCTGGGTTAAAAAAAAACACAAGTTAAGCAGGGGTTGCACTAGGCAGCATGAACTGTCACAGTGTCTGCATGCACACAGCCGGTAAACACACCGTTACCGTGATTCAATGTCCCGGTAACCTGTTCACTGGATAACACTGGTGACCGGGAAATTGCCGTTAACATGATGCAGCGCAACCGGGAAAGGGCTGGCTGCAGACCTCAAAAACGTGCAAATTCGGCAGTGGTAAAGAAACACACTCCAAAACACATTTAGAGACGGTGCATACCTGAGGTAATAAACGCTCTCGGTTGAAATCACGGAAGCCTAAATAGCTCAAAAGTCTTCACCTCAAAAAAAAAAACAGACGGAGGAACTATTTTATTAAAAATTAACACAAACTTTTACATTTTTCGCTATTAAATGCTATATATTTAACTTAACACATACCTCTGTATTTTAGGTGGCCATTTCATAAGTGCAATAAGCCACTCCAGGGTGTGTGTTAGACACTTTAACACATGGCTAGGAGGCTGGACGCACTCGGCCGGTGGCCTCGTGCCTCACTATGCCTCCTAGCCGTGTGTTAAAGTGTCTAACACACACCCTGGAGTGTCTTATTGCTTACATGTCAAGGTCTGCATCTGTCAACAAGGCCTCCAGGTCTGGAACCTTATTTCCTAGGCTAAGGGCATTCGTTAGCATGTGCTTCCATGGTTTACAGTCTGCCTTCCCTCTGCTCTTGTTCTCCCTCTCCAGCATCTTCCCCCTTCCCCGGTTTCCTTTTCTATGTGCTGTCGCCCTTCCCCATATCACTCATTATACTTTCTTTGCCTGCCTGCCCCTCCCTGCCTGCTTTAGCTGTTCCTGTAGTCAACTTATGTTCCTGCATGTTCCCATGGGGGTTGTCATTAATGTGCTCATGCTCTTCTGATCACTTTACCAGCTAGTGCAGTGATGGCAGGGAGACAGCCATGGAGGTGTTACTTTTGCCATCCCATTTAGAGGGGTAGTGGCTGCAACTACATGTTGAAACAGGTAAGGGAGGCAGCTAGGGGGTGGCTGGCAGGCAATCAATGAGGATGGAATGGTAGGTACAGCACATGTTACTATTGCAGTTACTGTGTGAGGCATGATAGTAGTCCTCACACAATAACTGCAGTAGTAACAGCTTAATCTGGTTCAAGGTCAGTTGGCATTCATCTGTATCCCCTTCCCCTGGGTCATGCCTGAAAATAGGCAGAATTTGTCTAGTGCACTTACCCGGTCAACAAAAACTAAATAAAATAAAATCAAATAATAAAATGCCTGTTCTGGATTCTGTGGACTCGTTTATAGTAATTCCAAACAATCTGTCCTGACTGTCAGGCAGCCTTAAAAAACACAACACATGTATTACAAATGTTTATATTCATTTGGATTATGTCACTAAGCTCAACGTAAAATATCTACTATTATCTCATTTATCTGTTGACTGGTGTTGTTTAAATAACATTATTAAAATAATGCTCTGGTGCCAATTACATTACTAAAACATTGCCCGAAACCCTTACTATCTGACTGCTGAAACAATATCTGAATGCTGAATTACACCATTAGAGAAACAGTGTTCCAGTACAGTTTCTGGAGACCTTGTTGATCTTACTCCATGGCCTGGTAGGTTTCTAATCTTGGGCTGAAGCCATGGACTCTTTCTTGCGCTGGTAACCCTAGGATAAAGGAAGGGCCATAGAAAGAGCTCACTTACATCACCCAGTGGACCCCCTTTGTCCCAGGTCCCTTCCCCAGCCAGCAGTTAACAGAGGGAGAGACAGCAGCAGAGCAGGCCAGGTAGAAAGGGAGCAGGCTGGAAAGAGGAATAGAGAGGGGAAAGGTTGTAGATATGCTGAGGTTAGATGGTGTGGGTCAAGGGACAAAGGAAGAACATTATTTTAAATAGTGCGCCAGATTTGAATGTGTGTTTCCCATTTTATTTTTTATCAGATTACATTAGAGTGGTATTATTTGACATTTAGGTAACACGAGGATATTGCTGTATGCATCCAAGTCAAAGTCTGAAGGGGGATTTCCAGTGAGTTTCTGTTTACTTCATAAATTGCAGAGAAGCAGTAGTAGTATTTATAATTTATTTACTTGATTGCTCTGAAGTGCTCCTCTGAAACTCAGATGGCTTTTACATAAAAATACACAAGATACCTTCAGAAAAAAACTACAAATATAATTTAAAATAAAGACACAATACTTTAGTACAATATAACTAGCTGTGGAACACAAAAACAACAACCAGAAAACAACAAATGATATTACCAAGTCAACCAATAGCTGCCAGCCAAATGCCCTGGTGATTCTCTTTTCACTTAGCTTATTCACTTAGCGTGTTGTAGCTTGCACTGTGCAGTAACTATGGGCAGCTGGGGCAGGACACATATGCCGTGCTTTCTGACAAAGCTCATGAAGAGCAAAGCCCCAGGTCATTTGGCTGACAGCGCAACTGTCCATTGACTTGACCTCGATTTATGTTTCTGCCCCACCCTGTGATAGACCCCCAAAGAAGAGAGCAAATGGAGAGAGGGTGGACAGCATTGCTGACCGTAGTGTTGCTACACCCTGCTGGGTGATTGATGGCAACTGTGACATTTTCTGTCCCCCTGTGCAGCAGGGGACTGGATAGGTGATCGCCACCAACTATGACTTTGCTGTTTGCATCTCCCCCATCTTCTGTTGCAGGGAACCAGAGATCACTGCAACTGAATTTTTGGGTGGCTTTAGATGGAGCTGACCAGGTCAGGGGGCGAACAGAGATTACTACTGGGTTGACAGCTGCTATTGCAGCCCCCCGCTAACCTCAAAGATCATCACCCATTGCTTTTATACTGGCAACTGAAGCTGAGTGATTAACCTTCAGGCCCACATCAAGTTCTGTGTTCAGGCCTTTTCATGGCCTTGTGATGTCATTAAAGTGCTCATTCTGTTCTGGTCACTTTACCAGCTAGCGCAGGGATGGGAGGTGGACAGCCATGAAGGAGTTACTTTTACCATCCTATCCAAGGGAGTAGTGGTGGCAACTACATGCTGAGGCAGGCAGCCAGGGGGTGGTTAGTAGACAATCAATTAGGCTGGAATGCTAGTAGGTACATGCTACTACTGCAGTTTATTTTATTTTATTTAATCTTGGAATTAAGACTTTTGAGCCAGGTGCTCTTTTACAAAGGCTCCACATCAACAGGGAATTATACGGAGGAGGGAGTAACAGGAATGCGTACATTGGGTACAAATAAGCAGGTTGGGTGAGGTACAATAAACCCAGGAGACATTTGAAAATGAACCTAGTACATACAATACATAATAATATTGCTATTAAGTGCTAGGGTTAAAAATACATAATAATACTGATATTAAGTGCTAGGGTTAAAAAGGTAGCCAGGTGTTGGTCGAGGGCAGGTGTACAGGTAGAGAAAGCCTGTTAGAAGAAAACTAGAATAGTGATGAGTTATGAGGCATAAACAGGCTAATAAGTGGAGGAAGAAAAGAAGAAGAAAGAGCAGGAGGTTGACTTTAGACAGGGGATAATATAGAGAATAAAGTATGGGTTGGGGTATGTAACAAGAAGTTTACACACACCCGAGGGGTTAGATGCTACATAAACCCCGAGAGCAAAGCTCGAGAAGTTTATTAAAAGCATCTAACCCTGAGGGTGTGTGTAAATTTCAAGTTTACTCACACTGACCCATTTTTAATTTTATATAATTGCTGGGTTTCCCTTTTTTGCCACAGCAAATATATAAAATAAAAAAAGCTGTTGCTCTGCGACCATGGTCTGGTTTTAGTGCGTGTTCCATGGTTGCCATCAGGACTGACAAATCTCTTTTACTTTTTTATTTGGTAGGGCAGGCATATGTTTGTTTAAGTGTAATTTTTGCAAATTTATGTTGTAAAAAACACTTACCGCCGAGTCCAAGTGGCGGTTCACGATTCGGCGAAAAGGAAAGCTGACAGCGTCGGAATGGCAGGAACTCAGGTGGATGCATGCGCAGAGTAAGGGAAACCATGTGAGTGTTTGCCGTTATAAATGCTCCTTTATAACGCCAAATTATGCCATGGTTTCCCTATGGAAAAAAGGGGAAGCTAGTTATTATAGTGGTGATTTTCCAGGTTATAGTGTGGGAAATGTTTCAAATGACCGTAGACTCAGAGGTGACACAGAATAGCAGCCCAAAAAGGCGTTGTCGTTAAAATGGCAGGATAGGTATAAGCAGAGGGTCCCAGGGTTAAGTTGGGCAGTCACAGCTGCTGTGGTTCGTTAAGTGCTGTCAAAGACAGTTTTTGAAAGGACCAATTTTCAGAGTAGATTGAAGGTATGCGAGGAGGTTGTAAAACAAGCTAGGTGCTCTGTACATAAATGCTCTTTGTCCTTGAGATGTCCGGCATAAAAGTACCTGATAAGTTAGGTTGGGTACGCTTCTCGTGCAGTGCATGTTAGTGTGGGCCCTGTTGAGGAGCCGCTGGGTAGACAGGGGGCTAACCCTAAAGAGATCTTTTTGGCAGTAAGACAGGTGTGATAGGAGATTCTGCTATTGAGGTTGAGCCAACTGGACTGTGCGTATAGGTCACAGGTATGTGTGTCCCTACTAACACCAGTAACTAACCTGCAGGCATTGTTAAGAATAACTCCTAACCTTCTGATGGCAGTGGTGGTGGTGGCAGCACCATATAATACAATGTCATAATCAATGATAGACCGTATGGAGCTAGTCACTGTGAGGCGTAGTGCCTCTTGGGTCATACAGTGCCGATGATTGTAAAGAAGGCCTAGCCTATTAGCAGTTTTGAAGATGTTATTAATGTGCTCTTGATAGGAGAGAGTACTGTCTAGGGTGATGCCCAGGTGCTTAAAACTAGTTATCTGCTCAAGCTGTGTACTAGTATTGTTGGAGATGGGTAGTTGGGCTCTTTTAAACTTGTTTTGAGTCCCAGCAAAGACCATTGCTTTGGTCTTTTTATAGTTCATAATTAATCTATGCTCAGCAAACCAGGCTTCAGAGGTAAAGCTACGTTGCAAGTCTCTGGTAAGGGGTGTAGGATCAGGCTGGCTGGTGTAAATCACTGCATTGTCTTCATACAGGAGAAGGTTACAAGGGCAAGCTAGGGGAAGGGTATCAAGGTAGGGGCTAAATAGTAGGGGACCAAGGATAGATCCCTGTGGAACACCAGACTGCACGGGGGCGGCTACTTGTGAGTGAGTCTAAGATTGTTATGTGTTGGGTTCTGCCACCTAGGTAACTTCTGAACCAGGAGGTAATGTCATTGGAGAGTCCTAGGGAGGGTAGGGTCTGGAGCAGTAAGGAGTGCTTGACCTCATCAAACACCTTTGTAAGCTCTCTCTCTATTTATATGTGTGTATATATATATATATGTATATGTGTATGTATATGTATATATATGTATATATGTGTATGTGTATATATGTATATGTGTATATGTATATATGTATGTGTATATGTATATATATATATGTATATATGTGTGTATATATGTATATATATATAGACCCTACAAGGTGACTATGGTCGAGCACTTTATGAATATAGTCTGTGTAGGTGAGGAGGATAGAGGCAGTGCTATGATCTTTCCTAAACCATGTTGCTGAGGGCTTTGAATGCCATGGGCGGATAGATATTCAGTTAGCTGTTTGGCCACTAAGCGTTCAAGGGCTTTCAAGAGGGTTGGTAAAATTGAAATGAACGGTAGTTGCCATGGTTTGCTCTGTCGCCACTCTTGTGGATTGGAGTCACAACTGCAGCTTGCCAGACAGAGGGAAATTGACCAAAGCGTAGGGACAGATTTAGGAGCCAGGTGAGTGTGGCCAGGACTGCATCAATGGAGAGGAGAAGCAGTTTGAGGTCAATGGTGTCAGAGCTGTGCCTTGACTTATCAAGGGCCTTCACAAGGTGATTTCTGGCAGCAGAAGGGGAGACTGATCTGAAGTAGAACTGGGGAGCATTTGGAGGGGAGGTACTATTATGGGCAATATCCTCAGCAGGTGGCTCACTGAAGACAATTGGGGGGTGGAGAACTCCACTCAGATCAGTGAATGAAGTATAGAAAATGTCAGCAGTTTCATTCGGGTCTTGAACGGTGACCCCATTAGAGCTGAGTAAGGTGGGAGGGGACTGATTGGGCTTACCCATAAGATTTTTAATATTGTCCCAAAATGTTTTACTATTATCCCAGGAGCTAGCAAATATGCCTTGGTAGTATGTGGCCTTTGCCTGCTGGATGGCCCAGGTGCAATTATTTCTGGCAGCCTTATAGCAATGCCAGGCTCTAGGTTTGCCAGTGGCTTGTGTCACTTGCCGAAGGTGGTCATGAGTGGCCATAAGGTGCAAAAGAGAGGGTGTAATCCAAGGGTTAGAGATGCCTTTAACTTTCCATTTCTTGAAAGGGCCAAAAAAGTCACAGGCCGTGTTGAATAGGGTGATGAAGCAGTTTAGTGCCTCATCAACACTTTCAGCGAGGAAGACTGGGGACCAGTCACAACTGATGAGATATTCTTGGAACAATTCCTGATGCCCTTTCTTGAGAAACTGCTGGTAAAAGGTTTTGCAAGGATGTTTAGGGGCCTTATTGGTGCAGAGATGTGTGATTGGGGAGTGGTCACTCAGGGCGTCAGGTAACACTGCAGTATCTGTGATCCTCTCAGGGCAGTTAGAAAATTTAAGTTCGATCAGAATGCTAGTACCAGTCCTGTAGTTCATTCTAGTAGGAGTAGAGACCAACTGAGACAGGTCAATGGCTGTGGCTGCATCCTTGCAGGGGGTTAGAGTCAGGAGACAACCAGTTGATGTTAAAATCCCCTAAGTGCAATGACCTCCATATGCTGCCTAAAATACATAAACCTGGCAATCCAGGGAGAGACCCATAGTCTCTGGTAATGGTACCTTGACTGAGGGGATCTCAGGGTTTATAGAGACCATTTTGAAACCGCTGGTTATGGAAAGAGACAGTTATATCCAGGACACTACACACTTGTTGCGTGTACTTTCTGGTTATAAGGATTTACCACCTGATACCATTTTAGTGACAATGGATGTAACATCCCTTTACACTAATATTCCACACACAGATGGCATTGCAGCATGCCTTAAATACATACATGAGAAAGGACCTGACCAAAACATCAACCCTGGAGTGGTGGGGAACTTATGGAATTCATTTTGACACATAACAACTTCAACTTCAATGGTAAACATTATGTTCAAACTATAGGAACAGCAATGGGCACCAAATGGCTCCACAGTATGCTAATCTCTTTATGGCTGACTTGGAGGAGGATTTTTAAGGCAGTATCCCCACAAACCACTGGCTTATTTCCGTTACATTGATGATTTGTTTATCATCTGGACGGAAGGCACAGATGCACTCAAAGATTTTCATCACAAACTTAATAATCTCCACCCTACTATAAAGCTTACCTTGGAGTACTCTACCACAAGGTTAACTTTCTGAACACCACAGTCATCATTAAGGATGGAACCTTACATACATGTATTTACAGGAAGCCAACAGACAGACAGAGATACCTGCAGGAAAAGTAACCACCCAAACCATACAAAAAATCTGTCATATACAGTCAAACACCGTTGTCAACGTATTTGTTCAAATGAGGATGACAGAGATACACATTTAGCTATGTTGAAAAACACCTTTATGGAGCAGGGACACTCTTCCAGGAAATTGACAGGATAACAGAGGCAACGCAAGTACCAGACAACAACTACTTCAATATAAAGAAAAGACAGCTACAGAAAGGATACCCTTGGTAGTTACATATCATCCAGACCTTGAGCGCTCACGTAAGATTATTAAAGATCCACCCAATATTTAGTGAGGATGACACCCTTAATTGTATTTTTAAGGAACTCCCACTACTATCTTTTTAAACAACCGCAAATTTATCCAGCCTAATTATTAGGAGCAAACTTTCACCGAACAGAATACCATGTCACACAATGGCACACGACCCTGCAATCGACGCCCTGCAAGACTTGTGGGCTCATTTCTACCTCAGACTGTGTGGTTACATCACAAAACAGACAATTCCAGGTGCATGGGAGTTATACATGCATGTCACGACATGTTGTTTATTTCATTCAGTGCAAGAGATGTCCACAAACAGGTTATGTAGGAGAGACACGCCAACAGCTCCGCGCTAGGATGAACTCACACAGACATACTATTACGGCAAGGAAGACTGAAAAACCAGTGGGGCATCACTTCTCCCAGCCTGACCACTCAGTCTCAGATATGTCAGTAATGGTCTTAAAAGGAAATCTCAAAAACACACAACAGAGACGAGCTTTTGAGATTAAACTTATTTACATCTCAATATGGTAGCAGATGGGATGAACTTGGATATTGGCTTTATGGGACACTACAGAAACTAACATCCACAGACCTTTTCTTCTTCAAACTGACATATTATAGGACTTCAGCATGTGTGAGATGTGGATGCGTGTGTGTATGTATGTGTGTGGGTATGTGTTGTAGGTATGTGATATAACAGATGTGGGACTTGCTGTTACTTTGAGGTAAGTCTCTATTTAGCTATATGGAGTTATAATGTGTTACTATTTTTATTTCACACACAAAAATTTCTCCTTACTTTTTATCTTTGCCTGTGGGGGAGGGGAGGATTGATTCCATTGCACCATATTCAGATTACCCAGCCTGCTAGTGTACATACAGAGTGTTATCTTATACTGTTATATATAATTTTGTAACTCTGTACATATTGGGATGTGTGATCTCATTTGCTTGGGGTCCTGCACATATCTTTTTACATTAGGCTAATATTGTAGTAATTTACTCAGGATTTCATGACAAGTTGTATTCCTTTGGGAACTATTACAGTGACTGAAGTTAATATAGGTTCACTAGGAGAGAGATTGAGAGTGTGTGTATGTGTGTGTGTGTGTGTGAGAGAGAGAGAGAGAGAGAGAAAAGGAGGGAGAGAGAGAGAGAGAGAGAGAGCAACATCTTGTTTAAGCTATATCTCCCACCCACATTATTGTGATGTGGGGTGGGTTAGGTTGTATTGTTTGTATGAACAGGAGGAGATAAATTACATTTTATCTCTTTTTCAGATTCCTTGACACTTGTGGTACATGAAGTTGCTACATTCTCAGTATATATTGACATCAGTACATATCAGGCTGCATGGTCTGAATTCCTTGAGGTTCCTCGACTAGAGTTTTTAACACTAATATTATCAATTTATATTTAAATTATCATTTATATAGTCCTGAGGTTTTGTAATTTCTTGGGCCTTTTATTTAGCTTGAGAATACAGCTGGGTGGCATGTCCAGCTAGGTTTTACATCACACAGTGTGCACTGATGTTTTTAGACAACTTTACTGGTAATTCTTGTCTTTAATGCATACATTGTAATTTCATGAGCCCTATAACTATCTTAGTTTGTCTTTAAGCTGGGTGGGGTTGTCTTTCAGTAATCACATCTTATACTGACTGTGACACTCATGGCTTGATTTGGGAGTTATCTGCTTCAGCAGTGTTATCTTATGTCAATTAAATTTATGTGCAGTAGGATTCTTTGCATGTGTGTTGCACCAAGCACATCTGACCCAAGGTTCATTCGGACTGAGAGCAGTATTGTACTGTTAAACTTCTCTGACATCATCTTCTGGTTTTTTTTTAAATGAGTATTTTAAACCAATGGGGATTTTTTTCTGTTTTTCTCTGCATTATCTAGCTGTTATAAGTATTGTATTTTCTAAACAACTGCCATGAGCTTCTGAAGAAGGACTGGTTGGTCCGAAAGCTAGAGCACTTTGTTCTTGTTGTTACATCTATGTTGGTCCATTAAAAGGTATCAAATCATTTGCTTCTGGCTCCATACCTTTAGGCAGGTTGGCAATGAAATCAAGGAACGAGTGGAAGTCTTTGTGAGTCTCCCTAGGTGGAATGTAGACTGAGAAGATATTGATTGACTTCCCTTTTTTACCTAACATAATTTTAACCCCTAATGATCTAGCACCATCCCTGGGGGGCAATGTAGGTAGAGCCTGGCCTTGTAGGGAGAACAAGAGATATAGGGCGCAGCCACCACCATGTTTACCAATCCTATCAGTCCTGTATAAAGTGTAACCATCGAGAGAGACTACTGAGTCTGGTACCGCAAGGGAGATCCAGTTTTCTACTATGGAGAGGACATCAGGCTTATGTTGTAGCACCCAGACTTGCAGTTGCTCTAGCTTTGGTAGGAGGCTTTGAATGTTAATAGAGATGATTTTAAGACCCCGGGGGCTACTGTTGCTACCAAATGGTTGTTGCAGGGGCCCTGGGTTAGGGTGCACGTTACCTGACAACAGCAGTAGCAGCAGGAGCTGTCTAACCAGGATGTATTTGAGGAGTTTACATTTGGGCTTGGGCAGGTGTGTGGTGGGTTTCAGGATGATTGCAGTGGTCATTAAAGAGGAGAGATGAAGGGACAGATAGTATGCCTTGTGGGACAGCCAGCATTAAAGTGAGAAATAAACTTTACTGACTTGAGGGACAAGACAGGTAGACTGGTCATGGTGCCAGATTCTACAGAAACTGGGAATGTTGGAGACAGGTCTATAGTGGGTATAGAAATGTCGTCTGAGGAGAGTGGCAAAATTAGTGTTAGGAGAGCATTAAGGAGAACATAGAAACATAGACTTTGACAGCAGATAAGGACCGCTTGGCCCATCTAGTCTGCCCATTTCCCTACCTACAGGATAGGCCGCAGATCCTAGTTAACCAACAGCCTATTTCTTCCTACCCCCCACAAGAATTGCCTTATGTCTGTCGCATGCATTCTTGAATTCTCCTACAGTTTTAGACCCCACAATCTCCTCAGGAAGGCTGTTCCATGCATCCACTACCCTCTCTGTGAAAAAATACTTCCTCACATTGCCCCTGAACCACCCTCCCCATCTTTAAATTGTGCCCCCTTGTTCTTGCACGTCTCTTTTTCTGAAAGATGCTACCCTCTTAAATTTTGTTGATTCTACTGAGGTACTTAAAAGTTTCTGTCATGTCCCCCCCCTCCCTTCTTTCCTCAAGGGTATACATATTAAGCTCCTGTAGTCTCTCCTCATATGGCTTCTCTTGCAGACCCTGCACCATTTTAGTTGCCCTCCTCTGGACTGCCTCTATCCTGTCTATGTCCTTGTGGAGATGGGGTCTCCAGAACTGGACGAGTACTCAGATGGGGTCTCACCAACTGTCTGTACAGAGGGATAACAATTTCCTGTTTTCTGCTGGTGATGCCTCTCCCTATGCATCCCAGTATACCCCCAGCCCTCCCTACTGCCTTCTCACATTGCTTGCTAACCTTAAGGTCATCTGATATGATTACCCCCAGGTCAATTTCCTTTTTTGTTGTTGTTACTAACCCCCCTTGTGTAATCTTCCCTGGGTTCTTGTTCCCAGGTGCATTATTTTGCACTCTTGCATTGAATCCTAGCTGCCATACTTCTGACCATTCCTCCAACCTTGCCAAGTCCCTTCTCATCCTTTCCACACCTCCTTGTGTATCAACCCTGTTGCAGATCTTTGTGTCACCTGCAAAGAGACATACTTTTCCCTCCAATCCCTCTGCAATGTCGCCTATAAAGACATTAAAAAGGACTGGACCCAGCACTTGAACCCTGCGGTACCCCAGAGAAAGTAGCGATAAAGTGCCATAATTTGTCTGTGGTCCGTTCCAGATGTGAGGTAGGCACTGACTATGTATCTTACTGTGTGGAGGAGGAGATGGCTGTCAGAAGGCAGCAAAGGAGTTGTATGTTGCCAGAATTAGAATAAGGATTGCAGGAACCTAGCATACAATTGTACCCCCAAGATAATGTAGTGGTCAGGGTACTCATCTCTGGTGTAGAGGGTTGCAGGTTTAAATCCAGATAGGACAGAATTTTATTTATTTATTCAATCTTGGATTACAATACCTTTGAGTGCAAGGTGCTCATTTACAAAGGTTCCATGTCAGTGGGGAGGGGTGAACAAACATACAGAGGCGGTAATACATAGACTAGGTTTAAAAAACAGTAAAGTACATACTTTAATTATAGAGAATTAATAACTTTAGTAGTGAAGAAGAAAGTAGTGGGGGTGGGGTAATAACAGAGAAGAAGAGGGGTAAGTAGCCAGAAGGCCTTGTCAGTAGGAGTAGAAAGAGTGGTCGTGGGTGGTAGGTAGGTGGGAGGGAGGTGGTGGGGGTGGGAGAGTGGGGGAGGGTAGAAGAATATAGCAAGTGTTGGAAAGTTAAAGCTTTGGAGTGGAAAAGAGGGAACTGGAGTGCGCACAGGTGGTAGCATCATTGGGTGAAGCAGTCGCAGGAACTATTTGTCATAAGATGCTGACGGAGCCTGTGCTTGAAAGGACCTAATCTTGGTATGGCTAGGATTTCATTAGGAAGTGCATTGAACCCAAGTGGGGCTCTATAAACAAATGACCACTGCCCTTGAGATGTCCTGCACCTAGAATGTGGAAGTATCAAGAGATACTACCAGAAACTGGGGTAGCCAGGAAGGTGAAATGGCATTCATGAGGCAAGAAGAGGCTAGAGGATGAGTTAACGTATTCAGGAGCAGGAGCAGTAGCAATATGCTCAGGGGTGACTGTGTGAAGCATGAAAATAGTCCTCAAACTGTGGTAGTAACAATGGGTAAAATGCCTCTTCTATATTCTATGGACTCATTAAGATGTCTGTCCTGACTACGTCAGGCAGCCTTAAAAAGGGATCTTGTATTAGTAAAATGATACAAAGGACAGTAAAAAATACAGAACAAAATAGGAGAGGCAGGAAACGTTTTAAAACAGAAAAGGAAGAACTTGCAATAGAGGTGTCAGCAGACATCAGATGTGAATGTTGTGGCTAATTTGTCTGTCTCACTCTCCATCTTCAGGAGTAGTAAAAATTAGACAGCAGAGCAATTTGTACTGCATAGTAAGAGTAAGTAGTGAAGTCAAGTGTTCTTTATTGTATGATAGGGCATGTTGTTACAAAATACATATAGGGCCCGATATTTAAAAGTGCACCTGGCAATGGCCCAAGTGGTTGTTCCATGCAACTGAGTTGCACTGGAGTAACAAAGGAATATATTCAAAGGAGATGTGCCATGGCGCAACTTGTCTTAATATACCAAAAAAATGCCCTCGACACATATACAATGCACCAGCGCATCCCCCAGACAGGTCTGAATGCCAGGAATGGGAAATGCGCCAGCGCATCAGAGATACACCATGCACACATTCCTGATATTCAGACACAAATATGCAAATGGCTCCCCAATGCATGCAAGGTGCAAATGGGGCCATGTGCATGTCATTATACCCCATTTGCATGAGTTGTGCAGGCTGGCCAACAAATGCACCTGGTGCCCTGCACAGCCTTGCGTCCCAGTACCAATGCCACATAGTACCCTCCCATCCTGTACCACTGATACGCCATCATAAGGTATCTTTAAAATCCCTAGTGGTCCAGTGGTTCCCCCTTCCCTGTAACCTCGATTGTTGTCATAAGGTATCTTTAAAATCCCTGGTAGTCAGTGGCGCCCCCACCCCAACCACATAGGACCCCAACTCACCCAGATCCCCCCTGGTGGCCAGTGGGCAGCATACCCCACATACCTCCACGGCTGCCTGTCAGAATGACAGCTTCCACAGTATGCATTGCAAGCTCATTGGTCACAATGTGGACCAATGAGCTTGCAGCAGATACTGTAAGCTGTCATTCGGGCGGCTGCTGAGGTATGCGGTGGCAGCCACTGAACCACCAGGATTTAAAGATACTTTATGATGGTGATTGGTGTTATGGGTGGGAGGGGGAATCACTGGACCACCAGGAATTTTAAAAATACTTTATGATGGTGATCGGGATTATGGGCTGAGAGGGAGGGAACCACTGGACCACCAGGGATTTTAAAAATATTTTATGATGGTGATCAGGGTTATGGGCAGGAAGGGGGAACCACTGGACCACCAAAGATTTTTGTGGCTGCTTGTGTAAGGTGTTTGAGGGGGGAAGCCACCCACAGCTGGCGGCTGCTGTGTTGTGCCTTGCATTATGGTAGCTTGCCTGTGGGTGGCTTCCACTTCAGCGTGATATTCCCATGCTCAACTTTGAGCCCAGGTATGTGGCACATCTCTGGGATGTACTGGCATATGCATTGCGCATCTTGGCTGAATATCGAGATGTGCTACATATGAATAGGCACACCCCATGGAGATGCGCCGTATACATTATCTTTGCTCTGTGGTGCATCGGGACTTACGCTGCGCAATTCCCCCTTTTGAATATTGCTCCGAGGTGCATTTCTGGGGTTGCACTTGTACAACTCAGTTGCGCCAGTCACAACTCCTGTTAATATCTAACCCAAAATGCATAAAAAACATTATTGTATGACAGATAATATTTTTACAAGATATATTAAAATTATTGCACAATTCAGAATGCACATACTTCATACAGGAAAAATGTACCATTGTCTTATTTTGTTATGTTGACAACAAATAACTGTCTTTCTACATCATATCATTTATAATAATTTATTTCATTACAACTATTTAAAGGATACCTAAACAACATTTTGACAACAAACTATTCATAAATTTGACTTCGTAAGGGACTAAAGCAAAGGCTGCTGTATGCATTAAGGCTAAAACTAAATTTATATAATTTACCTAAATGCAGTTCCATAGAATTTGAAAAATGTAAAATCAGCCTTCCAATTAAAAAAAAAAAAAACTGCCCTGCCTGCCTTCTTTCTAAAATGACTGCTGTGATTACATCGTTGAAGCCAGAGGCAGAGAGCTTTAGGGGTTTCTGTAGTGCTAACTAGTTCTTTTCTTCCCTTTGTTTAGAATTGTTTCACCAAAATGGTCAAACCCATGTGCATTATTTTGATCGATACACGTTAGGCTATGGTTCTGTTTATTTTGTTTACTTTGACATGCTGAAATTGTGTTTTAATCCAACCGACTTTCTCTTTGGTAAACCACAGTGCAGTACAAATCTTCAAATACCTGGTGGTCTAATGGTTATGGTTTGTGGATTATGTAGAATGTTACGATGGGGGTGCTGTGGTGGTGTGCATACTTGATAAGCACTTTTTAACATTTTTGTCTCAAACCATGTTAAAACTCCAAATCTCTGGTTCTGTGACAAGAACTGTAACAGAATGCTGCCCATAAAAACAAAATAACAGCTTTTCACACCACTTTTTTTAGGTAGTTACATATGGATTATTTGGTATTATGGATATCATTTCTCTAAATGGGAATATTATAAACAGCTTCCAATTAGGAATAATTTCCTATCCTCTTTAATAATGCTTGGTGCCAAATATGAGCCTGTCGATCCCACAAAGACAATTAGCACACTTCATATCATAATCTTGTACTGCAGAGAGTAATGCACACCTATACAGATACCTGTACACTTCATCAACTGGCACTAGTAATTGATGCCTACCTAATCACTCTCCAGTCCTCTTTCATTAATGTTTCACTTCTGCTCCTACAGTAAACACTGGGCAGATCACCATTATTTGCACAATGAAGGCAGCACGTACAGTCCCCCTGTTTTTTTTTTCTGCCTCATTATCCAACAACCAGGTCTTCCCGGATGGCCAAGTAGAGGTTTGTGAAAGTTATTTTTTATTCATTGATAATTCAGTGGACTGCCAGCCGTGAAAGAGAGAGGAGGGCGGTGCCACTCACCCACTCGGGTTTGAGATGGGGGAGCGGGGTGGTAGGACACTGCCTGCCGGGGTGGGGGGTGCACTAAACTACCAGGAAATAAAATTTTATTTCACGGATTGGGGATAGGAAGGCTGGGATTCACTAGTCCACCAGGGAGGATTGTTATTTATTTATTTTTTACTATAGGGTGGGGGATTGGGGTTAAGTACGTTTGGGATAGGGGGTTACACTGGACACCAGGGCATGATGTCCTGAACTGGTAGGGGGGGTTGATCAGGTGGGGGGGGGAAGCACCACAAGCCACCAGGCATTTTTAAAAAATAATGGGGAAGGTGATCGGGAAGGGGATGGACTGCTAGCCACCAAGGATTTATTTTTAAATATTGGGTGGGAGTAGGGACCACTAGCCACCAGGGAATTAATTTGCAAATTCTGTATTATTGGGTGGTGATGCAGGGCAGGCGGTATTTCTGCAAAAGTTTGGAAATAGATTTCCAAACATTCATGGAAGCTAAACTCTGACTTTCACTTCAATTCTGCCAATGCAATACAATTTAAACGCGTTTGTGTGTTTTTTTAGCTTATAACATTTTGAAACGTTATATGTATTTTTAACATTTTGTGGCTAAACTACCTCTCGGGTTTTAACTTAAATTTTTTGTCCATTTGTATCCTCTGGGAAAATTGCCTCGGGAAACTCAAGGTGAGGTGTGACGGCTGAGTGTGCCGTGTGTTTGAGCGGTAGCCCGTGTGCCACCTGTGTTTGCGGCTGCATTGTGCATTTCGATAATTCATGTTGGAGTTATTTTGTTATTTCGTTATTTCTTCTGTTTGAGACTGTATACAGCTGTGCCACCAGTCTCTGTGAGTGACTGTGAGGATACTGGGAATAGACTGGGAATAGACGCTGATTGAGAAGGAGAGAGCAGAGAGGGGATTCAATTTCTTTTTCGGTGAAAATCTGTGGATTATTTTTGATTGGACTTTGGATTTATTGGCTTTGTGGCTTGATTCTGAAGGAGACTTTCTAAATGGTGGTTTATGCCCAGGAGTAGTGGACCCTTGGAGAACAGCTTTGGATTTGGTCTCTGTGGTTAAGGCTTTGATTCTGGGGGAGCTGGCTGTGGTATGTAGCTGTGCGGGGTCCTGGTTTTATTCTGCCGGGTAGCTAGTGGCTTAGTCCAGTGTCCCTTTGGTCTCTCACTGTAGCTTGCTGGAAAGTGAGCCTCATTGGGGGACTCTTTAGCAACGGCCGTGGACCTCTGGGTTGGCTGCCCACCAGGATTTTTTGGAGCTTTAACCGATACTAGAAAAGTGACTATTGAAGTGGACCACTCTGGATCTTCTCTGTGTTCATGGTCAGACTTATCTTTGCTGTTTACAACTTTAATCTGTTAAGGCAGTGAGAATGCCTTTTCTATCTTGACCTATGGCACAGTGAGAGTGTGCCTGACACTATAGAATTTGGACATATTTTACTCTTCCCCTCCTTAGTAGTGAGAGTACTTGGAGGGTGAGGAGAGTTCTGAGATTCCCTGGCTAAAACTGATCCCCTTTTGGGGGTGTAAGGACCATCAGGGATTCGATCCTCTGAATTCCCAGCTACTTATTACAGTTCATAAGTCTTCACAGCGATTAACTTAAAACTACAGGCTTGGACTAGATGACTGAGACATTTTTAGCTTATACACAAGCTTGTGTTGTTACTGATTTAATCCTATTTGTTATGTTTATTTACTTTGATTATGGTTTTTATGTAATTTTTCATATAGGAATTTATGTTTTTATAGTATTTTAATTTTGTTTAGTTTATTTCGTCAATTGTGTAGCTTAATCTGGGTCATTGATACAGTATGTGTAGGAGGCCTGCCCCCACGGTCGTGCGCTATTTATCCTCTGCTCTCCTTGCCTTCTGCCCCTTTACTCCCCTGTTGCAGTTTACCACATACCAATGTTGTAGAGCATTGGGTATTGTGCATCGGGGTTGGGGAGTTGGGGGGTGTGGACAGCGGAGGGTGAATGAGCAGGACCATTGCATCAGGGTAGTGAGATCCAGGAGATGCCCTGGGGCAAAATGGAATCCAGATCATGGTCCTCCATATCTGATTTCCATACCCAAGGACACCACTAATTTAGGTGGGCAGGTGGCTCGGATGGCCCTGGAAGTCCATCCAACTCAGGCGGTGTTATGTAATGCCAGGTCCATTAAAAATAAGACTGCAATTATTGCAGATCTTGTTGGAACAGTGGACCTGGCATGTCTCACTTAGACCTGGCTGGATGAGAACTCTGGCCTCATACTAGAGGCCGCAGCTCCAGCCGGGTACTTGGTGATTCACCGCCCAAGATTGGATCGCAGGGGGTGGGTGTGTGTGGCAGTCTGTTTTAAGACCAAACTGGGCCTCACGATTGTACCAGTTGAGGAGATCCAGTCATTTGAATGTATGGTGGTAGCAGGTGTAGGATCGCCCTCATCTACTGTCTATCAGGGGATGAGAAGTGGTTCCTTCAGGAAGTGGCGGACTTCATGATTGACATGGCATTTGAGTAACCCAGACTGATGGTCCTGGGTGACTTCAATGCCTGGGTAGAGGACAAACTCTCGCAATTTGGTCAGCACTTCCTCCAGTTGATGACTTCTCTGGGCCTTACACAGATTGTTTCCACTGTTACCCATAAACATGGTCATTCTCTTGACTTGGTCTTCTTCCTGGGGGGGGTCAAAGCCTCGGATTTGAGGGTGGAACCAGTCAGATGGTCCGACCATTACACCATGCGGTTCAGTTTTTGTGCCCCCCCCTTCGCAGGCTTACTCCTATAAAGATGGTCAGGTATCGCCCTTTATGAGATATAAGCTCTGAAGGCCTGGCAGCGGTGCTTGACCTGTCAGTTCTTCCATCAGCAAACAATGACCCAGAAGCCCTAGTGGTGGCCTATAATATGGCCATATCTAAGGCTCTGGATGTCATTGCTCCTGTCCATGTTCGATCTCTCTCCCTTCATCCTCAGTCCCCTTGGTTCGATGGGTCCTTGAAGGAGATGAGGCGACTTGGATGAATGTTAGACCGTTGCTGGCAGAAGTCCTGCCTCAATGCCGATCACCCAAGACTGATGGATGATTATCAAGCCTATCAATCCGCAATCACCCGTAAGAAGCAGAGTTCCTGTCCAGGGAGATTGAGGCCACTCAGAATTGACCGGCTCAGCTTTTTCGAACCGTGGACCGACTGTGCAACTCAGTCTGCCTACAGGTCCGAAAAGCATTTTCGCAAATTGAGTGCCATGAGCTTGCTCAATTCTTTGCTGCTAAGGTGGCTGACATCAGGGTGATACTCCAACCAGCACAGTCTATGAGCGTTACTCTGGACCAGGTTTTGGGCACTGCCCCTTAGTTTTCCTGTAGTACCTTCAGCCAGCAGGAGCTAGTGGATATCATGCAGATTGTACAGGGTATGTGCCCTATGTGCTGTAGTTTGGATCCAGGACCAACTTCCCTGATTTCGGGATGTGATGATATTCTTGGCCCAATCCTTGCTTGGATAGTCTGGTGCTCCTTGGAAACAGGTGAGTTTCCTGCTCCCTGAAGGAGGCAGTGGTGACAACCCTCTTGAAGAAAGCTTCTTTAGACCCAGACTGTCATACAGACTACAGACCAATCTCGAATCTCCCCTTTACGAGGAAATTGATTGAGAAGGTAGTGGCCGTACAACTGGAGAACCACTTGACCATCCATTATATCTATGAGCCTCTCCAGTCCAGTTTTCGAAAAAGGCATAGTACTGAGACGGCACTGTTTCGGGTGCTCAGTGATCTCCTGATGACTTGAGATTGGAGGAACCGGTCCATCGTGGTTCTTCTCGACCTCTCATCAGCATTTAACACTGTGGACCATGGGGTTCTTCTTGATCACCTGAAGTTCATCTGTGGCCTGTCCGGTACGGTCTTCAGATTGTTTCATCTTTTCTCACTGGAAGAACTCAGAGAGTGGTGTCAATGATTTATTCCTCTGACCCAGTTCCGCTATTGTGTGGGGTTCCTCAGGGATCAGTGTTGTCCTCCATGCTGTTTGCAGTGTACATGCTGCCCCTCGGAGACATTGTAAGAAGGTATGGGCTGAGGTTTCTCTGCTATGCTGATGATACCCAGCTCTACCTTTCTTTTGCACCTGGCCAGGATAGAGCCCTCTCAGTATTTAATAATTGCCTCATGGAAATCCAGGAGTGGATGAGTTTGAGCTGGTTGAGGTTGAACTCGTAAAAGACTGAGGTGTTGGTGGTAGACCCGGGTCACCAGATAGGGGGGTCGGGACTGGGGTCACCCTCTTGACTTTTTCTTGAGGGTGTACCACTCCCGATCTCTGAATAGGTGCGAAACCTGGTGGTAATTTTTAACAAGGGATTAACACTGTGTTCGCAGGTGTCAGCCATCGTCAAATCCTCTTTCCACCATCTGAGGAATCTCTCCAGAGTTAAGCATCTTGTTCCGTCCGGTGACCTTCCAACACTTGTCCATGCCCTTGTGTCCTTACGCTTGGACTATTGCAATTCCTACCTAGGGCTTCTGGGGGTAGATATTCACCGTTTGTAGCTGGTGTAGAATCCGGCGGCCTGACTATTGACTGGAACTTCTCGGTCCTGTCATATTTTGCCAGGGCTACATGAACTGCACTGGCTGCCGGCACAGTGATGAATCACCTTTAAAATCAGACTTTTGGCTTACAGAGCCCTATATGGACTTGGTCCGGGCTACTTGAAAGAGCTCCTGTTCCCTTACTGCCCTGGGCTATCGCTCCACTCGACTGATGAGGGGTTGCTAGAGATTCCAAGGGTTTGTTTAAAATCATCCGGTTCCCATGTATTTATGCACGCTGCCCCTACCCTTTGGAATTCTCTACCCCATCAGTTACATGAGTGCATGGCTGTGGAGGGATTTAAACTGGCCCTAAAAACATTTTTATGGACTCAGACTTTTTGCGAATAATTGGAATATTATCTTATTGCCTGTTTTGTATTTTATATTATTTATAATAGTTGTATGCGCTGAAGTTATTTTAATTGTTATGTGCCGTGCCTTGGCATTTGAAAGACGCCATATAAATTAAAATGAATTGAATTGAATGAAAGTTCTTTTTCACACACCTCTATGTTCAAGCAATTAGCACCGGGACACACCAGAAAAACTTCTGTTCATACCTTCATAAGTGCTACACTTCCTGTGGATAACAACATTATTAGACAGGAGAGGTAATCTAACGCCTTAAGCAAATCCACCCAACATCCAGAGTCAGTCTACTCCCTTACCTGTGATCAGTGGAATGCCATAGGACAGTCATCAGCAATCCTCCACCACTCCATGTCTGTGCCTTCCTCCACAGTGCTAGTTAGTTGGCTCACCAATCTTCTGAATCTTGAATGGGGTAGTCAAACTCCCCTTGATACTGCCTTAGCAAACCTCGACAAACCCCCTGAATGTACTTTCCGTACACTGAATGCATGTACCAATAAGGGCACTGCCCCACCACTCCCAAGTATTTGTCATCACTGGCTGCTCTGTTCCATGGTCAGGTAGTGATCATGGTGCTGGCTACCCCGCATCTTATATCTTACAATGTCTGCTCACCCTTCTCCCCTTCTGTCTTCCCCCTTCCTGTATATAGCTGTACCCTGCAGGAATGGCCTCCTCAGTCTACCCTCTGGTATTGATTCTTCACTTCTGCTCCCCACACCAAAATCTGGTGAGCTCATCACCCTTCTGCACCATGAATGCAGTTAGTACAGTCCCCTGGGTTTTATGACATATCAAAAATAAGCATTATCTTTCCAGTAAGTCAGGCTGATAGCAGCAGGGCACAAGGGGAAAGATGGGCTTTCAAACAACATGAAGTCTTGCTATATTATGACATATGCAGTATAACCCCAGGTTATAACTGCTCCGGAGGTGAAAGAGTTAACTTTCCATGCAGGGCATGGAATCTTGAGCGTGAGCTCAGTTGAACACTCTGTCTGTTGAAGCTCAAACTTAAACTGTCAGATTCTTTACTCCGCCTCACTGAACAGTCGCTCCGGAGAGTCCTCCTGCTGCTCGGTTCGTTTGTCGGTTTTAAAGTATAATTCTCGGTTTATTTAACCGAAATTTAACAGCAATCGTCGGTTCAAGCTCTGTCTGTGGTATTGTAAGTAATAGATAGGCTTATTTATTATTTTTTCTTCTGTGTGGAACTTTTAAACGTCTTTTTCAGTTCAGTTTGAACCGATCAGATGGGTTTTAAAATTACCTTCTAGTCCTTTAGAGTGCGGTTCCCGGTTCTTATTGGTTCTAAAAAAACCAGACTTTATTATGTTTTTTTTCCATGACCCGTGACACGGTTGGGAACCGATAAGAGAGTCTTGCTTGGTGGATTGCCATTAACGGGCAAGTTTTGGTTAGGGTGGCACTATGTCTGAGAAACCCAAAAGAAAAACCGGACCCACTGGGTTTCAGCACTGTGGCCTCTGTGGGGAAGCCTTTGCTAAAGCTGACCACACACCATTTATGTAAATTGTCTGGGTTTGACCACCTCAATGCAGACTGCCAGATTTGTAAGAATTTTCCTGCTGCCACCGTGGAAAAAAGAGTTGGTAGGCTCAGGGAAAGGGAGGCCAAAAATTCCGCTGACCCAGATGGCCAGCCCGGTTCGGTTCCAACTGAACCTGAGGGAGTGCCCTCTGACCAGGGCGATACTTCCTCGGGCAAACGAAGAGCCAGCTCTGAGGAGCTGGTTCCAACTAAAAGGACTAGGAGGTCAGCCAGTTTGGCGCTGAGGAAATAGCCAAAGCTATTCAAATTGTCCAGTCTCTTTCCCCGGTTCCGTCCGAACCGGCACCATTAGGAAAGCGCCCGGTTCGGTCAGTTCCCTCGGTTCAAGATTATGATTTTGAGGATTTTTATGAACCGGGGAAGGGGAGGAGGGGTACAAGGAGAGTGAGTGTGATTTTGAAAGTCTGGATGTGCCCATTGAACTGGACATCTCTTCAGACAGACCCTCAGGAGTGTCCCCTCCCGAGCTATCTGAGTCCCCTTCTCATTTTTTGTTTTACAAGAAAGTTGCTGAGACTCTGCAAATCCCTGTTGAGGAAGTTGTTGATGATCAAGAAGAGCCTGATTTTGTGGAAATGATGGATATTCCAGAGTCTAGGAGACTGTCTATTCCCTTGCATAAATCTTTTAGGAAACAGACAGTAAAAATTCTGAAAACTCCTCATTCTATCCTCCCTGTGGAAAAAGGATGGACAAGAGGTATGTGTTTTATCAGGCTTTGATCATGTTCCTATCCCAGCAGTGCAGCCATGTGGGGGTAGTGCAGGCTGCAGCCTGTGACAAGGCTAATATTCCTCTAGCCTCTCACCCTCCTGAAAAGGATTCAGGAGGATGGATGCCATGGCAAAAAGCAGTACATGGCAGCATCTTTGGGACTCAGACAGGCAAACTATATGGCTTACGCAGCTAGGTACCAGAAATCCAGGTGGGATACTGTCCTGGCCCTAGCAAAACAGGCCCCTGACCAGCTTGCCAGGGAGCTGGAGCAGGTGGCTGCGGATAGTATTGAGGCATCAAGGTGCAATTTCATGCTGCAGTAGACTCTAATGATGTTTCATCAAGAGTCATAGCTACATCTGTGTCTCTTCGCAGAATGGCCTGGCTCAGATACTGCGCCTGTCACAGGATACCCAGTCTAAGGCTATGGATTTCCTTGTTGTGGGAAATTCTCCTGTTTGGGAGCAGACAGAGAATTATACGAATAAAATGGATGAGTATAGGACCACCTATAGGAGTACACAGGCCAAAGAAAGGCAAGTCACTCCTCAAAGGCAGCATATCAGGGGCAGGGGCAGGCCTTTTCATAGGCCGTTTTACCAAGCCCAGGCCTCCTCTTCTGCTTATGCCCAGAGAGGGTTCTTTAGAGGAAGGGGCAGAAGGGTTCTAGTAAGCCTGCTTCTACCCCTCAACCTAAAGCCCCTGCAAAACAGGCTCCCTGATGGGGTAGCCAGGGCCGATTCTCCACTACCGGTAGGGGGCAGGCTGGCTTACTTTGTCCAGGACTGGAAGTCTTTAACATCAGACAAGTGGGTCCTGGAAGTAGTAAGCCAGGGACTGGTTCTCAGCTTCAAAAAATTTCTGAAGATGAGAGCCAGGTCTTTTCCACCTGCAAACCCTTCAGAGGCACTTGCCCTGGAAGCAGAAGTTTCTTCCCTCCTGGCTCTCAGAGCCGTGGAAAAGGTTCCACCCATACACCAGGGCAAAGGGTTGTACTCCAGGTACTTCCTTACTCCAAAATAGACAGGAGAATGGCGGCTCATCCTGGATCTCAGGTATCTAAACAAGCACCTTTTAAAACCAAAGTTCAAAATGGTGACCCTGGGGATTATTTTACCCTCTCTAAGGCCAGGGGACTGGCTAGCCTCCCTGGACCTCAAGGATGCCTATTTCCATGTTCTCATCAGAAGCTCCCATCGAAAGTACCTCAGATTCGAACTGCCTTCAGGCCATTACCAGTTCAGAGCAATGCCCTTCGGCCTCACCTCGCCCCAAGGGTATGTTCACAAAATGCCTGCAGTAGCAGTTGCTCATTTAAGAAGGCAAAAGATTGCCATCTTTCCTTATCTGGACAACTGGCTTATTGTAGGCCAGTCTCCAGAGCAGGTCAAATTACATTTACAAGTAACCCAGCAACTGCTTACATCTCTAGGTTTCCTTCTCAATCTTCCAAAGTCAGTTCTGGAGCCTGTCCAGCTTCTCACCTTCATAGGCGCAGAACTGAACACAAAAGAAGCCAGAGCCTTCCTTTCTCTGGAAATAGCAAGAACCCTGGTGTCTCTGGCCTCCTCTTTCACCCTGCAGGTCTCTCGACCAGCAAGGCATTTTCTACAGCTCCTGGGGCACATGGCTACTTCTACAGCAGTTGTGCAGGGAGTGAGATTTCAGATGAGGGACATTCAGTTCCATTTGAGAGCCTTTTGGTCTCAAAGGACAGATCCCCTAACCAAATTGATTCCAGTGACTCGAACCCCGATCCAGGCCCTTCAGTGGTGGCAGGATCAGAACACTCTGAGACAGGGGGTTTCCTTTCACTCCCCAGTCTCATTCCTTGACCCTTACTACAGATGCATCCCTCTTGGGGTGGGGAGCTCACATGGGCGACCTTTCCACCCAAGGGCTGTGGTCCCCTCAAGAATCCCTGCTCCACATCAATTTGCTGGAACTCAGAGCAGTTTTTCTAGCACTCCAGGTATTTTCTACATCTGTCCAGAACAAGGTGGTTCAGGTCAGAACAGACAATACCACTACAATGTGGTACATCAACAAGCAAGGGGGCACTCGGTCTACGGCCTTGTGCACCAAAGCAATGAAGTTGTGGTCTCTGGCTTATTCTCTGAACGCCTCCCTTACAGCAGTTCACCTCCCAGGCAAGGACAATGTCCTAGCGGATGCTCTCAGCAGGATTTCCCAGGGCCATCACGAATGGGCACTGGATCCCCTAGTACTGGAGGTAGTATTTGCCAGATGGGGCACCCCGCAAATAGATCTCTTTGCAGCCCCAGACAATCACCAACTTCCCCTTTTTTGCTGCAGGCCCCCAGTGTTGGGCTCAGTCCCTCTGGATGCCTTCCTCCTCAGTTGGGAAGGGAAGTTTCTCTATGCTTTTCCCCCCTTCCCCCTTCTTTTCAGAGTGCTAGTCAGAATCAGATCTCAATCCTGCAAGATGATCCTGATTGCTCCAGATTGGGCCAGGCAGCCCTGGTACCCACTCCTCATGTCCTTAGCAGTCCACTCTCCCCTATGTCTTCCCAGGAATCACAACCTGTTAACCTGTGCCCAGGGGAGAGTTTGGTATCCCGAACCTCAAATCTCTCAATCTCAAAGCTTGGCTCTTAAAGAGTTAGAGTTTGCTGACCTACACCTGTCTCAAGGTGTATTGGATATTTTGAAGGCCTCCAGGAAGCCTTCCACCAGGGATACCTATAATTCAAAATGGAAGAGATTTTCCATATGGTGTGCTGGAAAGCATATTTCCCCAGAATCTGCTGGCGTGCCCACGATCCTGGATTATTTGGTGCATTTGATTTCCTTGGGGCTGAGACCAGCTACCCTAAAAGTGCACTTGGCAGCTGTGTCTGTCTTCTTATCAGCAGGTAAGCCCTTTTCTTTATCAGCTAACCCTGTGTTCTCCAAGTTTTTTAAAGGGTTGCTTCACACCAACCCTCCGTTCAGGGCCCCTGCCCCTGCTTGGGATCTTAATATTTGCATCGCTCAGCTTATGCAACCCCCTTTTGAGCCATTGTCTTCAGCAGAGCTTAAGTACTTGACTTGGAAAACTGTGTTTCTGGTAGCCATCACCTCTGCCAGGCGCATAAGCGCACAAGCCTTGTCAGTGGAGCCTGATTTTATCTCCTTTCATAGAGATAAGGTAGTCCTCAGGACTAACAGGAAGTTTTTGCCTAAGGTGGTTTCAGACTTTCACCTTAATCAATCCATGTCTCTTCCTGTGTACTTCACTGACCATTCCTCCTCTGGTGAGAGGAGATTACACAGTTTAGATGTCAAAAGAGCCCTTAGTTACTATACAGAACGTACAAAGGGTCACAGGTTCGAATCCCTACAATTGTTCCTCACTTATGGTGGGGTTGGTAAAGGGAAACCTGCCACTAAAAGATCCATTGCCAGGTGGATTGTCTCTTGTATCCAATTCTGTTATGAAAAACTGGGTAAGGTTCCTCCCTCAGGCCTGAGGGCTCACTCTACCAGAGGTACAGCTGCATCTCTGGCTGCTGCCAGGGACATTCCTATCCTGGAGATATGTCAAGCAGCTACCTGGAAAACAGTTCACGCTTTTACTAAGCATTACTCCTTGGATATCCAGGCTAGGAGTGATGCTCGATTTGGCACAGCTGTGCTTCAGAGCCTATTTCCCAAGTAGGTTCTGTCCCCCCTCCATGGAGGTACTGCTGTGTAGTCTGCATATGTCATAATATAGCAAACCTTCATGTTGTTTGAAGAAAAAATTACTCACCTTAGTAATGTTGTTTCTTCTAATGGAGTCTTGCTATATTATGACTCCCCCCCCAACCTGCCCCTCTCAGAACCTCTATTTTTTGGGATGTGGGTGGGCAGTGCAATGTTGGCACTTCACTGATGCCCACTTTATTTTCACCCTTCTGGGTGCTTAGGTGTTATACTTAATTTTCTTTCTTGAATCCCCCAACTTGAGTCTTTGCTTTGGGATCAAGAACAAAAAGGTGTTTTTGTAGTTAGTAGCCAGTGGCTATTGTAGGTTTACGGCTTCCACACAGAACCTTAGTGAGTTTTTGCTCGTAAAGATCTGACAGTTTAAGTTTGAGCTTCAACAGACAGAGTGTTCAACCGAACTGGCGCTCAAGATTCCATGACCTGCATGGAAAGTTAACTCTTTCACCTCCAGAGCAGTTCTAACCTGGGGTTATACTGCATATGTCATAATATAGCAAGACTCCATTAGTAGAAATAACATTACTAAGGTGAGTAATTTTTTCTTCCTATCCTTAAACGATCTAGGTTAAATTTCATTAGGCACTATTAAATGATGGGAGTGTGCATCATCATTATGCATGTCATTTAATAGTGCCTAATCATAGGTAGCTTATACCTTGTAAGGGTAGGAAAGCCTATTTTTCCAGGTGTATCCTGCTGCTTTCAGACTGCCTTACCAGAAAGATCATGTTTATTATTGATATGTCAAAAAAAACCCAGGAGACTGTACTAACAGCATTCATGATGTAGAATGGTGGTGGGATCATTGGTTTTTGGTGTGGGAAGCAAGTGAAAAGAATTAATGCAAGAGAGGGACTGAAGAGGCAGTTCCAGAAGGGTACAGCTATATTTGGGGTAGGGGAAGACAGGAAGGGGGAAGTTGAGCAGGTCATTGTGAGATGTGAGATATGGTCTTCCAGCACCATGATCACTACCTGACCACGGATGACAGCAGCTAGTGATGGCAAATACTCATAGTGTTAGGGCTGCACCAAAATTGTTACTTGGATTCAGTGTAGGGAAATTAACCTCAGGGAGAGGGGTTGAGGTTTGTTGGGGCAGTGTCAAGGGAGCTGTGTATAGCTCATTCAAGATTCGGAAGAGTGGTAGCCAGTCAATTCACATTGTGGAGTAGGGCACAGAAAAGTACTGGGGAAGGATAGCTGAAAACTGTCCTGCTGGGTTCTGCAGATTGCAGGTAAGGGAGTAGACCAACACTGGAGGTCGGGTGGATTCACTCAAGGTGTTCGTATGCCTCTCCTGCTAATAATATTGTTGTCCATAGTAAGTCCAGCCCTAATGAAGGTATGAACAGCAGTTTTTGTGGTGTGTCCTGATGCTTATTGCTTGGCCCTCCTGGAAGACCTAATTGTTGGTTAATGAGATTAGAAAAAAAAAAACATGGGGCTGTGCATACTGTCTTCATTGTGCAGAAGGGTAGTGATCTGCCCAATGTTTCTTGTGGGAGCAGAAGTGAAATACTGAGAAAGAGGAATGGAGAATGATTTGGGAGGCATTTTTTAACAGTGTTTCAATGTGCTTATGCAACTAGATTTGATGAAATAATGCTTGTGTAACATGATTTGGTTTGTGGCTTTCCACCTCTCTATCCATGGGATATACCACCCTGTAGGGGTACGATGCAAGCAACCCTAGAGGAGGGTTCCCCCCCTACAAGTGCCACAGGAATGATTGCGTCGGCTAAAGGTAGGTTAGGAAGAATCCCAAAAAGAATACCCAAAGGTGTCGAGCATTGAAGAGGCAAGGAATGATAAATGAATGAATTCTGAGACGATAAGGGATGACTTCCTAAGGATGGAGGGGAATGCCAGGGGCCACCATCCACCTCCATCCAACAGCAGAATTTAACTAATTAACTAAAGAGAGCACTAACTCTAACTAATATTATGACCATTGGGATGGAGGAGAGGAAAAATCCACTTTGAGAAGGAAACCTCTGGGGATCCAAAGCCCAGGTCGCCTTCCCTCCAGGCTGATGACATTTGATTTGAGGATGTATGTCGTTAAAGAGAAGGATTCATTAACAAGAGGGATATAAGTAGGGAAGATGACAGGATAGGGAAAAACCTCAAAAAGGAAGCACAGATCGAAGAGGGAATATGAGGCAACAGGGATCTGACAGGGGTATGCTCGAGTAGTCGATGGGAAGGAGTAGATCCATGTAGATGTCAGAGGAGCAAGGGGCATCCACATGTGCTCATGAGAAGACAGAGGATAATTAAAAGCGAGGATGATGAGTGCCGCAGGAGTGCAGCAGTTAAATATGAGAAGACCGAGGCAGAGGAGACAGGACAGGAACTTGAAAGTGAACTTCAACCATGGTGGAGAGCAACCAGCCACACAGTGGTTCGATGAGGCAGCATAGAATTCAAGGATGGAAATGCTCGAGTAAGTGATGTAAAGAGGTGAACCATGAGGTAAGGATGAATGAATGATGACTGGAGTCAGGAACTCGATACATGTGGCAGGAGGGCCACGGTTTCATGAGGTGGCATACGAGTCATGATAAGGATACCTAAAATAATTATCGATTGCAGGTCAGATGGAGGCAGCCTGCCAGGAGAAGACTGGCATAAGACCCAATGAGAGGTAGATGTGATTGATTGATGAGAAGAAGGAGACTCAGAGTGCCAAGAAGGCATGTCTAGAACCAGAGGGTATGCGAACCAGATGGGAAGCTTAGGTTGAGCGATCAAGAGGAGCAAAATTGGATGACGGATGATGAGGAGTGAAGCCATGAATGGAGTGAATTCATGATGGCTGGGACGAGAAAAGGTGCTAGGACGAGGAAGGTAAAATAGGAAATGGATGAAGTACAATGATGGATTGAAGCCGAGGAGGCTGGTGCAGGAAAGGGAGGTATGAAAGGATGAAGGATGGTAGGGAGGTCAATGGGGTAGCATAGGACCCAGCTGGTATGGAATGAGAACTGCAGCTGGGCGAGTTGGATGAGGTGGCATGTGAGCATATGATCCATGATAGGTATGCCCTGCTCAAGTCAGCGATGTAAATAGAGAAACCGTGGCATGATGAGAAATGGAAGCCATGAGTGGAGTGAATCCTTGACGGCTGATGATGGATGGAATCAGGAACCAGATACTACGGCATGAGGGCTGCGGATCAATGAGGTGGCATATGAGTAATGATAGGCATGCGCTGGAACAGGGGGAAGGTGACTATCGATAGCAGGCCAAATGGAGGCAGCAGAGACATACTGAGAGAGCGATAGAAATAGATGAGCAGGTCAAGGCAAAGTATCGTAGAGGTGTCTGGCCCTTTTTTTTTTATACCAAGCTATATAGCTATAAGCAAGTTGAGTAATAACGAAGGACACAGTGAGGCAGGGATAGGGATAAAACCCCAAAAGAAAGCACAGGAGAGACATGCAAGGAGCAGAATGGAGGGAAACCAAAGGAAGCCAAAGCTGCAGAATGAACGAGAAATAGAGACACGGCTGGGGGTGAAGTGCATGGACAGTGTAATGAGTAAATCTGCAAGACCCAGCCGTGCACAGCAGCCTGAGCAGGAAACTAGAGCCACAAACACCATAGGGCTTTAGGGCTTTAGGTGCACCCTACCCAATCCTCTGCACACACAATGATTACCATCAGAGACCCACATCATGCATTTATGTCCTGATACAGGTGGTGACTACAACTGTACCTCCCTCCATAGCATAGAACTGAGAGTTTGCAGACCAGCCCACCCTATAAAGGAGCATCAACTGCAATGTCCAATAGTTACACCAGGTAGGCAGAAAGCTGACCCTAGACAAACAAAGCAAGGAAGGCCAAAACAAGGGGGAGAGATAATATCAGCAGCCTCGGTGCAAATCCTAAATAGGTTCATAAGGCAATAGCGCCCAAGTACAATGGAAAATGCATGTCAGGTAGCATAGCTGGCAGGATAGTCTATAGGCCAGAGTAACGAATCATGAATAAACTGGCATATGAAGCAGAATCGGGTTTGATGCCCGCAACCCCCATGTCGATTGTGCATGAGTGGGAGCATTACTGTCGGACACACCCAGAACCAGAGCGGCTGCAGGATGGCTGGAGAATGAATGAGAGATGCAAGAAGAGGAGGAGCTGGATGAATGGAGCGCCAACAGTGCAGCTCAGAAGGGGAGCAGAGAGGCACTAGGCAACAAGAAAAGTGGCCAGGAGCGTTAGGAGAAGTGGCTCCAAACAGTAGGAGCAGCACAAAAGGTATGGGGAAGGGAGGAAATGGAGGCAAACAGGAGGGGGTCAAGAGAAGGGTGTAAGTCGGTCAGGCATGGCGAAGATGAAATTCAGGAGAAAGTGGTACGTACCTTATGGAATGTAGCAGAGGTCGTGAGGCTTCTACAGTCTGACTGCATGAGCAGGGAAGTGGCAGAGAAATGCAGCCATGGTGAGGTAAGCCCAGAAGGCAAAGGGCACCAAGAAGACGAGAGAGCAAGGGGAGGAACTGAAATGCAGTCAGAGCAGAGGGAGAGGAGCGCCCGAAAGGGTCGATGGCAAAGGGGGTAGATGTGGGTAGAGCTAGGTCTAAGAGAGGAATCAAACTCCTGCCATGGAGCAGATGATAAGGCGGTGAACAAATGGAGACCAAAGAAGGCTGAGATGAACAACAGGCAGCTCTAAGACAGGAGAAAATGGAAAAAATGCCAGATAGGTACGGGAAAGCAGTGCCTCTGGATGCAACGAAAAGCGAATCCTGGAGGGGCCCAGGATGAGTGACCTTTTAAGTCCAATGGGGGAGTGACGTTGTTGCTGCACCCATCAATCCTCGGGCTTAAAGCCCTCCCATAGTTGATGAAGGGTATCTGTACAGGTGTGCACTACTCTCTAAGGTTCAAGATTACAGTCTGAGGTGTGATCATTCTCTTCATGGGACCACAAGCTCATATGCAGCCCCAGGCAGTACTAAGAATGGAGTGTAAATGGTGGGGTGTTTGACAGAGGGCAGGCTAGGTGCAGGGGGTTCATGTGGAAAAAGACTTGAAGAGAAGCATATTTTTGGATTACTAAGAAAGCATGAACTTTGGCATTGGACCAGACTAGTACTTTGCTAAAGATTTCGGGACATCACATAACCACTAGCTCATCAGGTATTTGAAGTGGTGTACTGTAGTGTAGTTTGCCAAAGAGAAAGTTTTCTGGATTACAACACAATTTCAACAAGTTAAAATAAACAAAATGAACAAAACCATAGCATAACGTGTACTGATCAAAATGATCCACTTCTTAACACATGGTGCTGATCATTCTGGTGAAACAGTTCCAAACAAAGACGGGACAAGATCTAGTTAGCACTATAGAGAGCCATGTGTCTCTCTGCCACTGGCTCCATTCATGTAAGCACAGAAGCCATTTTAAAAAGCAGGCACAGCTGTTTTTTTTGACACTGGAAGGCTGTTATTAACATTTTTCAGATGCTATGATACTGCATTTATGTTATTTACATAAATGCAGTTTTAGCATACATGTAAACAGCATCCTTTCCTTTACCTTGATATGAAGACATATTTTAGAGTTTGCAGTTTTAAAAAAATGCTTGTTTAGGTACCCTTTAAAACTCACTACATAGGTCAAAACACGTACAGCATGGGTATAATTTAACACCATATTAATGATATAATAAAGTGGCAAATTACTTTATAAGAGTGAGTAAAGGTTTGTTTATATGTAAATAATTAAGTACAAAGTATTCTTATGGCAAATTTATAGCTGTAGGGCTGGATATTCAAAAGGGTTGCCCCATGCGCAATAGGGTTGCGCCTGCGCAAGTCCAAAATTGCGCCATTCTGCCATATTCAGCAGGAGGCAGTTGCGCCCCCCAAGTCATGCTGAGCAACAGTGCAGTGCTAATGAAGGCATGTTCAACTGGAGGGGGAGGAACCATGCATAAACTGCACAGCCCGATATTCAGCTGGGCTGTGCAGAGCTGTGCAGGCGCAACCCTCAACCTGCGCCTGCACAACTTTGAGCAAAAAAAAAAAAGGAGTAAGTCGAGGGCCATCCACAGGTGAGCTGCCGCATTGCAGGGTGCAACACAGCAGTTGCTACCTGTGGGTGGCCATCCACTCCTCCCTGTGCCCTGCAGCCCAATCGCAGGCATAATAGTAACCCTCCCCGACTGGCCCGATCAAGGGCATAACTGTAGTAATCCCTCCCACTGATCTGGCCCGATTGCGGGCACACCTGTAAACCCTCCCCCGACTGGCCCAGATTGCGGTCAAACCGTAGTACCCCCTCCTCCACTGGCCCGATCACAGGCAGAACAGAGTTCAAAAGCCCCCAGAACAATATCCTGGTGGTCCAGTGGACCTCGAGCCCGATCGTGGGCATTTGGGTCATCCCCAAGGTCCACATGCCCTGGTGATCTGAGTGGCTCACCACCACACCCACCCACACAGGAGCCCCACCACCCGCCCCCCCATCAGCCGGCGGGCGGCAGCACCCAGCCGCCGCCTGTTGCTGCCGCTGACTGACTACTGCTCGTAGGGCTGCAAGCCCATTGGTTCAGAGCAAGAGCCGAAGTGCAGAAGTTCATAGTCATAGGCAGTTCCAGATATGTGAATGAATTCATTCATTCATTCACATATCTGACTGCCTTGGCGGCTGCACGCCATTGGCTCTGTTTGAACCAATGGGCGGCAGCCCTACCGAGCAGTCAGTCGGCGGGCAGCGGGCGGCAGGTGGTGGGGGCTGCCCCGCCGGCTGACAGGGGAGCGGGTAGGCTCCATGGGTGGTGGGTGGGGCCACTAGATCACCAGGGTACGGACCTGGGGTGGATCTAATGCCTGACAGCTTTCATGCCACTGACCACCAGATATTGTTCTTGGGGGTTGAACTCGTTCTGCCCATGATCGGCTAGTGGGGGAGGTGGGTTACTACGGTTTTGCCCGCGATCGGTCCAGTCGAGGGGAGGGGGATTATTACAGTTATGCCCACGATCGGGCCAGTCGGGGGCGGGGATTACTGAGTTATGCCCACATCAGGCAGCTGGGGGAGGGGATTACTACAGTTATGCTCGCGATCGGGCCAGTTGGGGGGAGGGGGGATTACTACAGTTATGGCCGCGATCGGGCTGCAGGGGGCGTCGGTCCCCGATGGCTGCTGCCTGGCAGGGCGCCAGGCGCAAGTTGTCAGGGATCGGTGCACCTACATGCTAATGGCATGCAAATGGGGCCATAAGTAGATGCAAATGGCCCCCCCATGCCTTGCATGAATTATGGCCCCATTTGCATGTCACCTTTTGAATATCGGAAATTTACGCATGGCGCAATGGAACTTGCGCCACCGCATCTTGAATGCTCCACTCTGACCACTTGCGGTGGCACAAGTTCCACTGCACCATGCACAGTGGCTGTGGCAAGGGGGTGATAGTCAAAGGAGTTGCTCAATAGTGCAACTCCGTTGAATATCACCCCGGCCACACCCCAGCGCAACTATTTTGAGCAGCGCAAGGGCTTGCACCACAGAATGGCGCAGTTTGAATATCCAGCCCGTAATGTATAATTTCTGAGAGAGTGCTGATGATAAAATTGATTTTAAAAAGCACACCTTACTATTAGAAGGGTTACTTCATGAACAGGTGTCTCACTTTGTGGGCACTTAAAAGCACTATGCTGCAATGAGTAACTTACTGAACGTACTGTCAGAGTTCCTTTTACAAAATAAATAAAATATTAAATACAAAGAACCAGATAACATCAGGTTCACTGTGGCTTACCTTATTGCTGCTACTTTTATCCACTTCCCCTCATCATCAGGAGTCAGGACCTGTGAGGTGAAGCATGGCCTATGTTTATTACATCCAGTTTAAGGTATGGCACCCAGCCCCAGAGAGTTACTTGTAACTTACGTTTGGGGCTCCTGTCCTGTTTTCTCACACTGGGTAGGGGGGGTGGATATTACACCTGTGAACCGGCCAGCAGGGAAGTGACTGGAAGGTTGAGGGGATCCGCAGCAGAGGGTGGTATTAGAATGTTTACCAGCCAGCAGTGAAGCAAGTGGCAGGTTCTTTTTTTGGGATTGGTGACCTGGTATGTGTCTGGCAGCATGAGAAAGTGCCATGTGACAGCTGAAAATGAAATGGCAGCACAAGTAGGGGAGAGTCTGGATAAAAGTGAAATTGCCTTGAAGCGTCAAATAAGTGATGCGGATGAAGGAGAAAGAGACAAGCAGTATTAACAATTAGCAGCACCACTAGTTGTTTAGTAGGGGCTGTGGGGGTATTGCTGCATAGTGGTAATGTGGGAGTGGTGGGTGGGGGAGCGGGATTGCCCCTAGCAGTTGACAGCAAAGAATGAAATGGCAGCATGAGTACGGGGGAAGGGGGGGCAGATGAAAAATATTAATTACAATGTGGTGGCAAAAAATGGATGCGGACAACAGAGAAAGTGCCAAGTGGGAGGAGAAATAGCTTTTTAAAAAAGTTGTTTTAAATACATATATTTTCATGGTACAGTACTTGCTTCCGGGCGCTATCCTTAGATCAAGAATAGTGCTGTGCTGTGGAATAATTCACATGCTCAATGTGTTCCGATAAACAATGGAAAGGAAATGAAGCTGGAATACTGCTGAATGCCAGTTCTGCACTTACTGTGATGAGATCTTCACACAGTAACTGTGGTAGTAACTTTTTTTGAAATTTTTTGGTAAATAGGTAAGGCCTGCTAGGTACAAGTGCTTCTTAACAGGATTTACCCGGGAGCACTGGAGAGATTAACTGACTTGTTCAGAGTCACACAGTGTGCAAGTGGAGGTTGTGGGAATCAAACCCAGGTCTTCTGGATGTACCAAGTTCATTTACAGCTTGTTACTCTAACCTCTAAGCTATACTGCCAGCCATCACATTACATTGTGTAATATGCCTCTTCTGGATTCAATAAACTTATTTTATGACTAAGGTCATGCCAGACGAATCTAATAGATTTATTTGACTGGGTGACCAAAGTAGTAGATCAGGGAGGGGCTGTGGACATGGCCTACTTAGACTTTAGCAAGGCATTTGACTCAGTCCCACACAAAAGATTAATATACAAGTTAGCCAGTCTGGGAGTGGGTCCCAAGATGATAGCCTGGGTAAAGAATTGGCTGGAGAATAGGACACAGAGGGTAATAATAACTGGAGTCCACTCTGAAGAAAGGTGGGTTACTAGCGGGGTACCGCAGGGTTCAGTATTAGGACCGGTCCTCTTCAATGTCTTTATAAGTGACATTGCAGAGGGACTGGAAGGAAAAGTATGTCTCTTTGCAGATAACACAAAGATCTGCAACAGAGTTGATACACAAGGTGGGGTGGAAAGGATGAGAAGGGACTTGGCAAGGTTAGAGGAATGGTCAAATGTATGGCAGCTTAGATTCAATGCTAAGAAGTGCAAGGTAATGCACTGAGAAACAAAACCCAGGAGAAGAGTACACAATGGGGGGTGAGATACTAACAACAACAAAAATGGAAAGGGACCTGGGGGTAGTCATATCAGATGACTTAAAGGTGGGCAAGCAATGTGAGAGGGCAGTAAGGAGGGCTGGGGGGATACTGGGATGCATAGGGAGAGGCATCACCAGTAGAAAACAGGAAGTTGTTATCCCTCTGTACAGACAGCTGGTGAGACCCCATCTGGAGTACTGTGTGCAGTTCTGGACAGCCAGTCTCCACAAGGACATAGACAAGATGGAAGCTGTCCAGAAGAGGGCAACTAAAATGGTGCAGGGTCTGCACCGGAAGACATATGAAGAGAGACTAAAGGAGCTTAATATATATAGCCTCGAGGAAAGGAGGGAGAGGGGGGACATGATAGAAACTTTCAAGTACCTCAAGGAAATCAACAAAGTCCAAGAGGGTAGCATCTTTCAAAAAAAAGGTGTGCAAGAACAAAGGGGACAATTTGAAGATAGAAGGGGGCTCAGATGTAATGTAAGAAGTATTTTTCACAGAGGGTTGTGGATGCATGGAACGACCTTCCGGAGGAGGTTGTGGAGTCAAAAACAGTGGTTGAATTCAAACATGCATGGGACAGTCATAAGGCAATTCTAGGGGTTGGGGGTAGAAAGAAGTAGGCTGCTGGCTAACTAGGATCTGCAGCTTATCCATTAGGTAGGGAAATGGGCAGACTGGGTGGGCCAAGCGGTTCTTATCTGCCATCAAATTCTATGTTTCTATGTTATAGTAACCCCAAGAAGTCTGTCCTGACTACATCAGGCAGCTTTAATAAAGATTTGGAGTTAAATGTAAAGCACACACATTTTTGTATATTTTAATACACTAAAAAAATAAAAAATCTGTGATCCCAAGAAACAGCCCTATATTCATTTGAATATGCCACCTGTGCTTTTGATCTCTGTCCCTGAACTAGCTTAACTGTGCCCCAGGATTCTGTTGAATGTTTTACCTTCCCACCTTCCCATTGTGTGTGTGTGTGCATATGTGTGTGTGTGTGTGTGTGTACACGCATCCGTGTATTCAACAGTGCGAGACAGGATCTGTATGAAAAAGTCAGTTTCCTGCTAATTAATGAGTCTGGACTTGACAGATTCTTCAAGTGAGTGGGAGAACATACCATTTCCAGTTAGTAATACTCATCCACAGTCTGATTAAAGGAGTTTTTTTTTAAAGACCAACAGGCTATTCTCATTGGTTATTCATCTTCAATTCAAGCAGCCAGCAGAAGCAGATAGACTGTACCAACATGATGTCATTACAAAAGCTGCTACAGATTGACAAACTCAAATCCTGTATGGTGCTATGTATCTGTCATTTGCTGTGACATCATATGCTTCACCACTTTGTGACCATAGGCTCCAGCCACACAGTGTCACTAACTCCAGCCCTGGCATTACTCGCCCCACCCCAAAAGACGTTAGGAGAATCATCTGGCTGTTCTAAGCAGCCAGCAAAGAGCAGTGCAGCTGAGAAACACAGATCAAGAAAACATACTTTGGGAGAAGCAGCAAGCAGACCAGCCAAGTTTCATTAATTTGGAGGAAACCCCTCTGATATTGGGTATACTATCTCTTTACCTTTGATGGGATGGTAAGGAATTGTTGGTGTGGTATTAGTCACTGCTAAACATTTAAAATCAATTAACCAAGGCACTTTATTGCAACACTACACTACTGATGATCACACCCAGCTGAAATTTATACAGTGTACAAAACAAGATGCTTGTTTGGCACATGGGGATTAAGAAAACCTTCACAGAACAGATTGTGGTCTAAAACCAGTAATAGCCACTCTACCAGGTTGCTGTTGATGTTACGGTAGCTACACTATCTCACTGCCTTGCAGGCTTAACAAGGTCGAGGGGCTGAGGTCCATTAAACTCCTGACGGGTCTGAATCCAAGTTAGCATAAATACTGTAATGTGGTGCCTCCATCCACAGCACACAGTGCGCAGTGTTTTGGTTGCAGTTTCCCATCTATGCTGGGGTACTTCCCTCTCCCCACTAGTACCAGTGTTGAACACATTTCATGCTATGGAGCTCCAGGTGCCTCACTGGGTACCCAGCAGTGGGAACATAGCAAGCCCAATTACGTTGCCTATGGTTGCCTGGCAGTGGTGTAATTAAAATAGTTTGCAGTGCTTTGCAGCTTTAAAACCCAGTTACCAGGAGGTCACATTATTTCTTTCTCACCACAATTTGTGATTGAAATTGCTTTGCAGTGTCTAACACTGCATCAAGGAACATCTGTTTGTTATCCTGATTATTCCTAGTTGCAGGATATGCAGTACCAGAGAAAGGAAGCATTTCCGGGAACATGTTTAACCATGTGAGACTATAGCTCAGTGGTTAGAGCATTGGGACAATATTCTGGGGGCCTGGGTTTGATTCCTAGTAGGTCACATTATTTCTCCGTCACTACAGTTTAAACTTCCAAACCCAAAGACTCTTAAAACCTGAAGGAGTATTTGTAAATCCTGGCCAGATAGCCTAGTTCCTTAACACATTTCCCAAAACTATTTTACAATGATGTAGGTGCAGGGCAAACCCTGATCTACTCACAGTTCTCCCAGACCAAGGGATCTCTTTTGATGTGTGGGGCAATGGCATAGTTTTCAGCGAGCCCCTCTCTGGCAGGTTGCACCATCTCACCTTCTTCCTTAAAGGCCTCCAGTGTTGGCTGGCAAACAGCTATTTCAGTGGCCCAGGTCAGGCCTCTCGTGACCTCAGCATTCAGCAGTGCTCCTCTGATGCAAACAAAGGGCAGTTCAACCTGTGAGAACACAATCCTATCTGCCTATCCCACCACATCCTGGCATCGAACCCATAGTGGGTAGCAAAAACTAGTACCGGGCTGTGGTCCTGTTTGGGTGGCCATCCAGACTAGCTTCAGTCGCAGTTCAGCTATCTCCTGCTGCAGCCTGTAAAAAAGTCTCTATTTAATTGCTGCAACTTTCAACTTTACTTTCGTGCAGAGTTAACATGTGATTACCTCCTTTTCTTGGCAGCAGGAGTATTTTTCAACCCTTCTCACTCGTAACTTCTGACACATGCAGTCTTTTTCTGCAGCAACACAGCAGCAAGCTGTCTCTGCCAACAGCACATAGGCACCTCACTCATCAGGGTCTTACACAGATCTGACTCAGTTCTGAAACAGCCCCTGCAGGAGAAGAGCAGCTCCTGACTGGTTGTCTAAGCTATAAATCAACTTTAGCAGGCTTGAAGGTCAGTCACTCACCAGGAAATTGGATGCTGCTGAGGTGCCTGAATTACATAAATCAGTTACAAGTCTGTAAGCCCTTGTGGATCTTCCATGGGCATTCTGAACCAGATTGCTCACCTAGTCACCCTCTGACCCCTTTACATACCAGGTCAGGTCAGAGGTGATGAAGATGCCTGCTGATCTGTAGCCCAAAAGGCAGTCCTCCCCTATTTACATATCGTTCGGCAATTTAACAAAAGTCTGGGCACAAAAACTAGTGCAGGGTGCGCTTTCTTATCATGTTTAGTTGTGGCAGCGATCCAACGAGTTCCAGTCCAACTGAACAGTGGCTTCATCAAAAGTGACTGATGCCTTTGATGTCTGAGCGCAGGGAGCATTAAAAGTTAAAGCCTCGGCGGGGGGGGGGGTACACTAAGGAATGCAATATAACATGATTTAATGAATCATTACAAAATGCAAAATCCTAATAAAGTATGACAGTCAAAATTCAAGGAAGGTTAAAAAAAACAACATGCAACATATTACAGAGACCATAACATGGAACATATCAGAGAGACCACAGTGTATAGCAAGCAGCACTTTTTTGACACTATCAACTCAAAAACGTAGCAGAGTACTAGGGAATAGCACTGTTATAGGTCAAACTAATACAATATTGATTGATTGATTGATTAAAAGTTTATTTTTTCACAGGAAATTCACTTGTTAGGACAAAGTCCCGTTTACAACAAAGTCCTGCATGTAAATTCTAATACAATTACCAATTAACAATTGACATTTAACATAAGTAATACAAACACAACTAATACAAACAAATGTAATTGCACTCTACATACATACATTATTTAAAACACACACATAAAAAATACAAACTATTAAACAATTCACTTTTAAATTTAAAAAAAATCTAAATTTGTTTTCTGTGATTCAGTCAAACCATTCCAACTTAATGCTACTCTATTCTGGAGCATACTGTCCCCTAGTCTATTAAAGCTTCTATACATTGGGATATTGCTTAATGGATTCCTAGTCTTTGTATACAATTCGTTATTTATCTTTTTTTTAATTGCTTATACAAAGGATGGTTATACTTTTTGTGAATTATCTTATGGCATATAGTAAGCCAGAGATAGTTTCTTTTTCTTCAGGTTGAAGCCAATTTAACTTATTATAAATTATACAATGTTGCTCATTTTTAATACTTCCGGAAGCAAATTTACCTATCCTATAATTTATTCAATTAACCAAATTTAAAGCAGTTTTAGTCGAATTCATGTAAATTATAGAACCATACTCCAATATGGGTAACAGCATCTGTTTTGCCAATCGCTCCTTTGCCACCAAAGGTAAAGCTCCAGCAACTTTGCAGTTTTGGAGGCCACACTTAAAGAGGGACATTAAACTCCTGGAGAGGGTCCAGAGGAGGGCAACCAAAATGATTTGGGGCTTGGGGGACAGGACCTATGAGGAGAGGCTCAAAGAGCTAAATATGTACACATTGGAAGAGAGAAGGGACCGGGGGACATGATAGAGGTCTTTAAGTACATGAAGAGGGTAAATAGGGGAGGAACAGTCAGGGTGCTTGAAGGAAGGAGGAGGGGCCACTAGAGGCATGGGTGGAAGCTGGAGGGAAGATTCAGGGGAGAAAGGAGGAGGTGCTACTTCACTGAGAGGGTGGTGGAGCCATGGAATGCACTGCCTAGGGGCTGGTGGAGGCAGAGGCAGTGGAGGGTTCAAGAGGGGCTGGGACAGGTACAGGGGAAGGGTTCTGGAAGCAAAATCCAATGCAGCAAGAATATCCAGAACTGGGAAGGGAGAAGCCAGAGAAGGCGAGGGGGGCAGCAAGGTCAGCACCCAGGGTGGGGGCTGACCAATCGAGCAGACTCGAAAGACCGTTAGGCCTATTCTGCTGGCATTTTAGTATGTTAGTATGTTAGTAACTCTTCTAAGGACCCCTAATCTTTTATTCACTTTCTTTACCTGAACTGATATGTGATTTACATATGTCATTCTAGCATCTACTTGAAACCCTAAGTATCTGTATGTTAATACATTTTCAATCTTTGTACCATCTTGTAAATGTAATTGTGGTTTGGGCTCTTTTCCTCTATATGAACCAATCGAAAACAACATAATTTGTGTTTTTTTAGCATTCAAAAAAAAGACCAGATTTACTGAACCATTTTTGCATTTGTAACAAATCACTTTGAAGCGAATCCATCTTACCTGTGAGACTGTCAGCAGACGCCACTAAAACAGTGTCGTCTGCGTACAGTCTCACCTCACTAAGTTTAATTTCATGAACCAAATTATTAACATAAATATTAAATAATAATGGGCCCAAAATAGAGCCCTGGGGAACACCTCTCTCTAGTTTCCCAGGGGCCGACATCATTGTACCACATTGAACACATTGATATCTATTTGTCAAATATGACTCAAGCCATTTTAATATTTGGCCCTTAATCCCTATGGCCCTTAACCTAGTCAAAAGCAAATCATGTTGAACTAAATCAAAAGCCATACTGAGCTGACTATTGTATGTAGCATTCTCATCCTAAAGTCTTTGTAGTTCTGTGCAGCCTGTGGTAGGAAGCATTTTCTTGGAGTGAATCTCCTCCAGAGAACCAAACTCTTTAGTCTTAGTGCCAGACATGCATCAGTCAGAACTTTTTGGTCTGATGGTGCCAGCATCCAGCACTGACATATGATATTGCATGCAGTGGTGCAGTATCTACTGTGTTGCCAGGTTCTGTTTTTTTTGTGCATGTATAAATGCAGATCTTTCATTTTCAATTCCCTAAGTGCCCATTTTGTTATACTCTACCTTATTAAAATGCATAGTTTCACAAACAAAATGCACCAAAAACAGCCAGAGTGCTCAATACTTAAAATTTGATGTTGTGCAATTTAAAAAAAGTGCATTTTTCATCTAAAGAAGTTGCACTTTTAAAATGGACTTCTTGTGAAGCGTATGGCATTTCCTGAAGATTTGTCGCATTGTGCAAAATCTGCACATAGCAAAGAGAGCACATTTCACCCAGCTGTACTGCATGTACAGTACTGTAAAAAAATCTGCCTTCAGTTGCTTGTGCTACTGAATTGTATTTCAGCTCCATTTTTGAAGTGCGTGAAAAAATATAAAAAAAAACCCAAAAAGATATACTGTAAGGATAATGGCAACCCCATTTCTGCAGCAGGATGTTTGGGAAACATAGTATCCCAAGAAATGCCTGAAAAGAGACAGTTTGTCTAGTTTAGTCCACTTACCGGGTCAACAAAAACTAACTACAGAAATAAATAAATTAATTGATTAATTAATAAATAAAATGCACCTTCAGGCAGATCTCTCAACTGTCCCCGAGTTTGCCTCAGAAATGTTCTTTGCCCTTTCTAAAATTTATGTTTCTGTTACTGAAGAGTAAGGATGAGAAGCCTAAAATAATGACAGACTTTAGTGTTACATCTGAATTCTTTATCTGAAAAAGTTTTTCACATTAAACCACAAATTGTAAAAGGCTCCTTGAATAGATATTACCATTTTGAGGACCTGTCCCTGATTTAGTCATTTGCCTCCATTTTTATATTTGCCGTTGTGCTTGTGCAAAGAGAACATATGGTAATGGATTTTGAAAGGTGTGTCACTGTTGATCCAATGCAGGGCAGTCTGCAAGGGGCTCAACAGTGTCAGACCAATCATCAGCCAGGCTGATCATGAAACTAGTTCGGTGTTGCTGGGTGGAAACTGCGTGAAGGTTAAAGAAAAGAGCCACATGAATCATAGGGCGGCTCTTTCCTTTAATCTGCATAATGTCACCCAGCAAACACAGCTAATCAGCGTCATGATCAGCCTGCTGTGGTCCTCCCCCCCAACATAAAACAACCCTTCCCACCCTTTGCGAAGTATCTCTCCCACCTCACATTGCCCCCCACAACTTTTCAATTTTCTAACACTGGGGTGCCCCATAAACAATGCCGGCTAGTACCCCCTTCCCCACCCTTTTTCACTATGTGACACTACGAGCCTACTCTGGTGCTGCCAATCATAACGCCAGCACCGGGATGCCAAATCTCCAGTGTAGGTACCTGAAATAAAGAAAACCATCAATCGTAGTCTTTTTTAAAAATAAATTCCTGCAATACCATCTTCTACCAAGTATCCCTCCTACCTTCCTGTCACTTCCCTTGTCCATAGAGGTTAAACCAATGCTGGGCTGCCCAGTTCCCAGTGTCGGTACCAGAAATAAATAAAGCAGGGACTTGCAGTCTTTTTTTGTTTTTATGCACCCTGTAAAAAAGACAACTGTCCATCGATGTCTGTTGCCACCATCGTTACCCTCGCCCCACTCATCACCCACCACCCCACACCCCTCTACCCTTTACTTACCTACCGGGGGTCCAATGCTTTAATCCTTTCTGGATCAGAGACAAGTCTTTACTCTTCAATGCTGGAGTGGGAAACTGAGGGAATCAGGTATGCGGTTCAATGTATTTCAATGCGTTTTTAACTTTTGCTCATAACTTGGCCATTTTGTAATATTTTCCCCCAAAATTTTCAACATGGCCTTTTTGGGACTTCGCCTCATGAACAGGATGGTGAAATCTTTCAAATTCAGCCCAAAAGGTGATTTCACGGTCACGCCACAAAATTACCTTTTGTGGTGGATTTGAACATTTTCACCTACCAGGTTCATGAAGTGGGGGTCATAAGATGACTATGTTGAAAATTTGGGTCAAAATATTGAAAAAACAACAAAGTTATGAAGGTACCTTGAAATTGTTCAACGCTTGCTCATAACTTTGGTAATTTTCAATATTTTGATCCCAAACGTTCAACATAGCTATTTTAGCACACTGCCTCATGAATGTGACAGGTGTCACTCTTCAAATCCTGGACAAAATGTGTTTTCACACTTGTGGTGCAAAATGACATTTTGGCCAGTATTTTATAAATGACATCTGCCATATTCAGAATGAGGGGTCATAAAAAGACCATGTTGAAAATTTGGGGTCCGAATGCGAAAGAACAACTAAGTTATGAAGAAACATTGAATTGTTCTAACATTTACTCGTAACTTTATTTTTGCACATTTTGGCCCCCTAATGATCAATATATTCCTTGTGTTACCCCACCTCTTGAACATGACAGATTTCATTTTTCAAATCCTCTCTCAATCATGTTACCTTTTTGATGGGATCTAAAAAATTCCACCAGTCTTGATCATAACATCGGGTTATAAAAAACTGTTGGAAATGTGGGATCAAAATGTGAAAGTCCACTTAAAATTAGATATTGCAAGCCAGCCTGTCCCAGGTAAAAACATTCTAAAAATGAGAAAAAGTAGGACACCACTAAAAATGAGATATTGCATCTTATCCAGTCTATCTTGGGTAAATATTTAGTAAAAATATGTAAAAGCAGGGCCCCAGTACAGCAGAGCCCCCACTGAAATGTGCATCTTTATTACTCTATCCTGGGAAAAATACATTGTAAAAGCTGGACCCCCCTGAAAATGTAGCTTGCCTTTCAGCAAGTAAATACATTATAAAAATGGGTCAAAGCAGGGCCCCATTGAAAACAAATGTATTGCATCTTGGCCATGCAATCCTGGTTACATACAGAGTAAAAACTGGGAGATCAGGATCCCACTGAAAAAAGATAGCATCTGAGCTATGCTGTCCTGGGTAAATACAGCACAAAGATGTGTTAAAGCAGGACCCCTTTGAAAATGATATATTGCATCTCAGCTGGATTATCCTGGGTAAATATACTGCAAAACTGTGTAACAACAGGACCCTGCAGCAGAAAGGAGAAGCTGCATTTAAAATGAGCTGTCCTAGAAAAATACATTATAAAAGCAGGACCCCACTAAAAATGAGATATTGCATCTCACCTCTACTGTCCTGGGTAAATGCAGTATAAAACTGTGTAAAATCAGGACCCCACTGCAATTTACACATTATGTCTTATCTGGTCTATCTTGGGTAAATGTATGGTAATAAGGTGTACAAGCAAAACCCAGTACAACAGCTATGCAAGCAGTGAATATTTAGCATTAACAAATGCCCTGTCTCTAGTTTTCAAGCATGAGGTTGAGAGATTTGCATTGCTCCTGCTGAAGTCTGTTTCCTTGCTCTGTTGTTCTTTGCTGCACTGATCTTGATGCCTGTTTAAAATAGGCGGGCTTCTCTTGAAATGATAGTTTGGGGGTGGGGCTAAGAACATTGTGTAGCTAGAGTTTAGGGCATGAAGTGGGCGGGCTATGATGTCACAGCAAAGTGCAGCTGTTGGGATATGGAGGAGGGGGTGGAGTTTCCTCAGTCTGCAGGAGTTTGGTAAACTGATCCTGGATTAGTCGTTCATTGTAGACACTATCTGTCAGCAGCAGCAGTAGAATACAAAAGCACTGGCTGCAGCATTGGTCATACTGCTGTCACCCAATCAGCACCACGGCCTGTCTCCTGGTTGCCATGACAATACATTAAACTGGGGCTGTCTCCTAGAGAAGCCCAGGGGAGCAAATGCTCTGGCTCATTTGCCATGCAAAGCAAGGTGCAGCGGGAGCTGACAACACAACAAAGGATGAGCAAAGAATAGAGTCACAGGAGCAGAGCCAGGGAGGGCAGGTAAAGAGAGCCTGGCTGCCTCGTGCTTTTTGGAATGAAAGCTTGGTCTCAGCCCCGTACAAGGGAATGACAGCTGGCAAACTAGGAAGAGCAGCATCCTGTTTGTCATTTTCCTTTGGATTTCTTCCTATTGGACTCGTATATGGATGCAGCATTCTGGAGCAGAAAAAGGACAAAGCCACAATCTGAAAGGGTAAGCAAAGGGAAACATTTCCAGTTGCAATATTACAGTAGTTTGTAGAGAAAAAAGTAATCCTGATATATACTAAGGTGAACAGACTGCACATGACAATGGAAAATGAATAGTTTGCTGTGAACTGGTGAAGTCGCCTATCACAGAGGAACAGCCCCAGGGATTCTTGTATCCTTCAGTGTTACCATGTCTACATTCTTTGCTGAATTTAGTTAAAAAATGTTACACAGCAAGTGAAGGCTTGCTGGATTTTGAATTGAACTTTGGTTTCTACATGTTACTGTATTTTCTAAAACTTGGTTCTACAGAATTAAATGGTAAATCTCTACTAAAAAAGCAATACGAACAACCATGACATCTACAACTGTAATATTTACCTTTAGGGTTTTCTTTTTTTTTTTTTTTACTTTCTGCTGCTTTCAAAAGACTGACGGTCTCTAACTGACCTCACGGTTGCCATTTGTGGCATCACAGCCTCTTAGCATAGTGAACACTATGATGTCATAAATAAATGAACTGTGAGGCCAGTTTGGAACAGTCAAATGCTTTTTATACAGATGTTTTACTCTGCCATAATGCATTATAAACTCTTAGAAAAGAAAACTGAAAATTAATAAAATGTATTTTAACAATATGTGGTCAGCCCTTGTAGTTCACCTCTTTTGTCATAATTCACAGCTGTGACATCAGAAACCATGTAATTAACAGCTGTGTCAGAACGGTGAATTATGCCTTATATCTGTATCACTCACACTATCTGAGATGTTACACTTAATGTAGAACTTTCTGCGGTTTACAATGCCTGATTGATTCACAGTCTACTGATGAGGAAACCTCTTCATTCATACTGTATGTAACAGTTCTACACCTACAGTAGTTAACAGTGTTTGACCCTATATTGTAAAAAAATTAAAAACTAGAAAACAGTCCAGCTGTAGATAACAAGGCTTGTAATGCCATCTGGATGTTCTGGTGACATTTAGAAACCACTTGAGCATTACTTTTGTGGTTTATAATGGCAGCAGAACCCTTAATGGAATTACAGGCTTGCAGTTCACAGTTGCCGACCATTTTTTCTATGTGTAGTAACCGAAACATCATGTTTATGAAAATACACACTGAAGTGCAACCATCCTTTGATTTTATGGCTTCTGTTTACTTAAGTTGCGCATGTGTGGTTGCTGACAGTGTTTTTATATTTTTTTTATAAATGCACTTAATAATACCTCTCAAACAACTATCAACTTCCAATTATTGGATACTTTTTTTGGGTGGGGGGGGCATAGGGACTCAATATTATAGAAGACAGAAGCTGATGAAACTGTGAAAAATAGTGCCTTCATGCTCATACAATTTATTGCTGACTGATCAGCAATTGTTAAGATGATAGCTTTGCTTTAATATCTCAGTGTACAATGGGGGAGGACAGCAGGACTCTGAGTGGTAAAATGATGGTCACCTGTCCCCGTGTGGGACAGATTCCATAAACAGCAGTGTAGTCTAGTAGTTCACACAACGAACTGTGCAACAGCTGAACACAGGTTTGGAACCTGGCATAGCTGCAGGATAATTGTTTGACTTGAGCGACTCTCTTGATCTCCTTTTGCTTCTGCCCTCCCGGCAGTACAACTGGTTAGAAGTAGGACCCTGCTGAAAATGAGACACTGGGCCCGATTTTAAAGGTTGATGCAGGGCTAGTGTCATGCCCGCATCAACCCCACTGTTTGGTGGAGGTACGTCCAACACCTTTGATGCAACTGCACCCAATTTTAATACATGGGGCACAGTTGCGTCAGTTTGCACACTTTATGGCAGTTTGCTCTAAATATTTAGCACAAGGCCCATAAAAAATGTTCCCCAAACGGTACAAGTTAGACTGGGGGCAGCTGGTCTAACTTGTGGCATCTGCAGCAGAGGAATGAAAATCCTGATTGGCACTGACAGAATGTTGCAAGCCCCCTGTACCATACAATCGGCGCACCAGGGGCTTGTGGCATTCTCAGGGCTTTTGAAAATCGGGCCCATTGCATCTCACCTGGGCTATCCTGGCTAAATAATTGTATAATGAAGACTAAATACCATTAAGAGGCATGTACCTAATGTAGAGATTATACTACAGTAATTATGTTATTAGGAGGCAGAATAGCACAGAGGTTTAGGGCTCTGAGCTGCAGACCTGGAGAGCTGGGTTTGAATCCCACAGCCCCCACTTGCATACTGTGTGATCCTGACAAGTCACTTAACTTCCTTGTGCTCCCAGATCACACCTGGAAACAAGCTTTGGCTTAGTGTGCCTTTCCTGGTTAAACAACTCCCCCTTTTCCTTATGTAACCAGAGCGTCATGTAACAGCGGGTCACTACCCCTGCATGGTGGGCTCAAACCAGGTTGAGGGGCCTGGGCTGTGTTCTGATAGTTATTGGGGGGTTCTTTCCCAAACAAAAAATAATAAAATGGTGCCTCCACTCAGAGTAAATTGCAGTGAGCCACTAGGTAAATGGGTACAACCCCCGGGATGCTGTACCTACCCACCTCCCCTCAGAGTCACTCCACACATAGAATACCATAAACCAACTTAATGCTTTATGTTGTATGCAGTTAATAGCTATAATTAATATTATGCTCACAGACAGTTTTAAACACCAACAATAAAAGATTTATTATTAGGAAACGGGGTAGTGGGAATGCAAAAAATAAACAGCCATATGAACATTGGATAAACTGCATAACCAAGATAATCAACAATGACAGTGCCCACCCCCCAACAGCACACATAAGCAAGCCCCCACCTCACTGGCACCAGTGTCCTCAAATATCTGTCTGGGTACCAAGGTAAAGATGCAGGCCTGAAATGTTGCCGTGGGTTGGCCAGCATTGGGGCCCTTGGGAATGAAGGAGGAAACTGTTTGATTTAAATTGTTTGAATAACCCCAGCCAGGGCAGGCACTGGACTTACTCACATTTCTGAAGACACCAATGTGGACTATAATTATGGCTGCTAACAGTCGAGGAGCTGGGGCCTTGGACAGCAGAGCAGGGTAGAGGGCTAACAGGAGGATCTTGCAACTTGCCACCTTCTATCTTGACTGCCAAGTCTTGCAGCTTGCCACCTTCGGCCCTGACTGCAGAGTCTTGCAGCTTGTTACCTTCTAGGCACTGGATTGGGCCAGAACTGAGGACCAGGGCCACACGTTCACTCACCAACGTCCAGGCATCCCTCTCCCAAGGCAAATGCCCAGTGACACCAAGCTGTAGCATCACCTGGTCAACTCCCTAGTTTGTCCCTCTGATATTGACCCCCCTACTTATAGTGCAGGAATCACACAGTCTCTGTGGCTTCTCAGGTCCTGAACATTAACAGTTCTACAGACCAATCTGGGCTGCTCCAAGCTGAACAGGAGTCTCTTAGTGAGTGCTCCAGCTTTCAAACAGCAGGGATTTTCAGCAGTATTCTCTGGCTGCCCAGTCTCAGGAACACAGCAGTCTTTTTCTGGCTCCGGATCTGGTCTCTGGCAGATACTACAGTCTTCGGCAACAAGCAGTCTCTGGCAACTCCCAGTTCAACCCTTCTGCTGGCTTTCTCAGGATGCTAAGGGATTTATTCCCAAACAATCTGGTCACTCTCAATCTGAGGTTTCCAGATGCTGGACGGTTAGGCAAGTCTATCGGTCTTTGGCTTGACTGTGAAAACCCTTTGCTCTGATCATTAGATGTATGCCCTCCTCTCTTGTGGAGAGCCCTCATGAGAACTACCCCCAAGCTGTGACTGTTCCTGGTGTCTCAAGGAAGAAAAAGCACTTCAGATTGACTGAACACAATTGTCCGTCTTGGAAATTAATATTCATTGAGTCCTCTTCAATCAATCAATCAATCTTTATTTGACTAAGTGGAACACCATTGTGTAAATACTCATTTGCAAGACGGGCCTAGGCGGATACATAGAAACATACAAATCATACAATGATACAAGGTCATGCAAAAATGCAAGAGTCATACAATGGTGCAAAAGGTTGTAGGAACAATACTGCTAATATATATTGGAGTAATGTATACAGTTACATTTATTTATTTATTTATTCACAATTCGGATTTACAACCTTTGAGTCAGAGACTCATTTACAAAGGCACCTTGTCACAGGGAGGGGAGACAACATATTGGTGGAGCAAGACAGTGGAGAACAATACAGGTGAGATACAAAAGAGCATACAAAGCAAGGCATTTCAGTGAACAATATAGGTGAGATACAGAAGAGCATACAAAACTAAGCAATTTCAGTGACATAGTGGAGCACCAGGTTATAGTGCGTGGTGTACAGACTACAAGAAGCTATTCCAAGTAAACTAGTACATACGTAATACTATAAGAGACTAGGAGTACTAGGTGGTGGTTACCTGGGGGGGGGTCTATGTTTGCAGATTGGTTCAGAACAGAGCTCTCGGTAAGGCCCTATAATGGGCATTTACAGCTCTGAGTGTCAGTGAGGTGTTTGTGTAGGGTGATTTTGAAGGGGTCGATTTTGGAGATGTTAGTAATGTGCATGGGGAGGGAGTTATACCAGGAAGGTGCTCTGTAGTGGAAAGACATTTGGGCGAGTGAGGTCCTAGTTCTCGGCACCTGGAAGATGGCCTTGGTTGTATTTCGGGTGACGACCGAATGGGAGGCCTGTTGAAGGAATGTGGCGACTCCTGGGGGGAGAGCCCAAGTAGAGTCTTTTTTGCCAGTATACAGGTGTGGTATTGCAGGCGCTCTTCAAAAGTGAGTAGATTTGAGATGGAATAGAGCTGGCATGTGTGAGTTCTGCTGGGGGAACCAGTCTGGAGCCTCCAGGCTTTGTTGATAGAGGTCTGGACTTTGGAGAGGGCAGTGGAGTCAGCAGCTGCATAGGTAGGGAGTCCATAATCAACCAAAGACAGGATGGAAGAAGTGATAGCCAGCCGTAGGGCAAACTCAGAGAGGCAATCTTTGTGGCGGTAGAGGAGTCCAATCCGGGCATTCATGGCAGAGAACAGAGAGTTAAGATGGGCATGGAAAGAGAAAGCTGAGTTGAAGGTGATGCCCAGGTATTTGTATGTTGATACCTGTTCAAGGGGGTGTAGGGTGCTGGGGATGATCAAGGCCCCTAGAATTCTGCGACCTCAGAATTTTGCGCAGAACTTGCAACCTACTGCAGAACTTCTGCGGTGCCACAGAATTCACTTGTCTTGGTGATTTTTTAGTAATATTCCTGTTTATCCATAGAACCTGGTTCCCTTCCCCTCTTTATATCCAAAACCGCCTATATGCTCAGAATGTGATGTTATCATTGCTATAACATCATACATTAGCTAATGAAATGGCTGCATTCTGCAACAGAAATGAACAGTCTGTTATCTACTACAGCTCCCACTACCAGAGACGGTGGCACAGCACATAATGCATGGTGATATTTTCTCAACCTGCACTACAGCCTAATACAATTTTCAGTCTTACATTATTGCACTAGGGCCAACTTAAACAAAACCTTGTCAATACCACAGGCCTGTTAAGTCCATACCTTACTTTGTACAAACCTATTTGTGCCTTTAAGGCATAGAAATGCCATCTGAAATGAATAACTGGTAAAATTAATTTAACTGTAATTTTTAAGAAAAATAAAGTAATTATGCCCAGCAAAGTGGAATATAATAATGTGTAGACCTGCTGAAAGAATAGACCTATTAAATAAATAATTGGTCTGTACGCATTTTTGCCAGGGTTATTGATTACATATTGTCATTAGTTGATAGAATCACCTAAAAGTTATGGAGAAATGTTGTGTGCAGGAACAGCTGTTGGGCCAGAGGGTAGCATGCTGTGTTTCTGTGCCGGCAACTAAGGTTCAGAGATTAGTTCTGAGAGCTGGCTGGGCAGCACAAGGATTGGTGCAACACATCACTGCTCAGACCCTGGGAAGGTATGGTGCAGTGTTCTGTCACATGGTGAACACATTGTGATGGGCTGGAGAGCTCTATCTCACAGTCGGTTCACATGTATGTCATGGCCTGATGGTGTTATGCAGTGTGTCAGGGAAAGTAGGTTGACATGAAAAATTAGTTTTGCAATAACTCCTCTATTCCATTTCCAACGGAACCTGTATGAATGAGGATGCAAGTTCATGGAAATTAAAAAAAATATATATATATATATACATATACACACACACACACACACACACACATATAGTATCTCTGTCTCTCTCACTACACACACACACACACACACACACACATTTGTATGTATGTTACAGACTACATATAAATATATAAGTGATATACAGTGGGAACCTCATGAGTGGTGTAGAAAGCACATACAAATACTGTATATAAGTGATAGATAGTGGAAACCTCATTAGTGGGATAGATAGCATGCATATAGAAATACCTTATTTATCACATAAGATCCCCTCTGCATATGTCATTTATGCAACAGGCTAGGACCTTAAGGGAGAAACATTTGTTTTGTTTTTTTAGGCATAAAATTATTTTTATGTCTGCTATTTTTTGAACTAGTGTTACTGTGCTTTCCATCATCCTGATTGCTATAACCACTGCCATGAAAGTGAAGTTGGGATGACAAGTTGACTCTGATGTGGTAGCTTGTTAGGGCCGCAGAACTTCCGTAGAAATTACAAACCACTGCTGCAGTAGTTCTGCTGCAAATGGTAGTCTTGCCGCAGCACTTTGTACCACTGTGCCGCAGAAAAGTAGGGGCCCTGGGGATGATGTAAAGGGGAACATTTCTGGAGTTACTTTGGTGGTGTGCAAAAATCATAGATTTCGTCTTCTTGTGGTTCAGAACCAGATGATGGTTGAGGAACCACTTTTCAGCTTGGCTGAAGGTGAGTTGCAAGGAGCTCTGGAGTGTGAGTGGGTCGGGGTGTGAGATGACGAGGACTGTGTCATCGGTGTATAGAAGCATTTTGCCCAAGCAGGAGCTGGGGAGGGTGTTAAGAAAAAGACTGAACAATGTGAGGCCCAGGATGGAGCCTTGAGGGACCCCAGAGCATACAGGTAGGGCAGTTGATAGGATACCATGTAGTTTGACCCGTTGGGATCTGTCACGGAGGTAGCTGAAGAGCCAGGCCAGAGGGCCAGATGAAAAACCAAGCTGACAGAGGAAGTCAAGCAATAGTGGGTGACACACAGTGTCGAAGGCCTTAGATAGGTCAATGAACACTGCCCCGGTGATCTCCCCAGCATCAAGTGCAGAGTGTATTTGGTGAGAGAACTCCAATAGGGCTCTAGTGGTGCTGCGACCAGGGAGAAAGCCATGCTGATCTGGGCATAGTATGTTGTGCTTGGATAGATAATCCACGAGTTGGGTGGATACTATTTTCTCCAGGGCTTTAGAGTGTGGGGGGAGACTGAAGATAGGTCTGTAGTTGTTTGGTAATGTGCGGTCTCCATTTTTATGGATAAGGGTAATTTCAGCCATTTTCCATGCGCTTGGGAATTGGCCGAGGCATAGAGATCATTTAAGAAGGTCAGTAAGGGGGACTAACATGACATCAAGTGTTAGGCAGAGAATCCTGGAATCAAGGGGGTCACAACTAGAGTTGCGGGAGGAGAGGGCTTTTAGGAGGAGTGGCTTGGCGTCGCAAGGAGAGATGGTCTGGAAGAGAAATGGGGTTGAAAAATAGCAGGGGGGTTGGATGCACAGATAGGATCGAAGAAGTGGGCAGGAAGGACTGCACTTAGGTCAGAAAAGGTTGTGTTGAGGCAGTCGGCAACAAGTGGTAGATCAATATTAATTGCACCGTTAATAATCATCTGAGAAGGGGGGAGAGCAGGTTTTCCCATTAAGCTCCTTAATGTTATCCCAGAAGGCTCGGGCAGAGCCCCAGGAAGAGGTCAAGGTGGTTTGATAGTACCTGGCCTTGGCTTGTCTTATGGCCCAGGTGCATTGGTTGTGAGCTGCATTATAGGCTTGCCTGTCAGCTGTGCTGCCAGACTCAACAGCAATGTGCCACAGGTTATCCCACTGCTTCAGTTGCTGAATGAGGAAGGGGGAAATCCAGTCAGCATTGTGTCTCTTGGAGCGAGTGCTGGTGACAGGGGCAAAGATGTCACAGGCCTTGTAGAAGGCTCAGGTGAGGAAGGCTAGAGCAGTATCTATATTCGTTATGATGGAGATCGGAGTCCACTCGAGCTGGGCTAGGTACTGCTTTAGTTTATTAAGTCCCCCAGGTCAAAAGTGGTGGCTGGGGATGGCTTTGTACACAGGATTGAGCATGGGGAGGACCAGAAACAGAGAATTGGGGAGTGGTCCCTAAGGGAGTTGGCTAGGACGTTAATAGACTTGATTTTGTGGGGGTGGTTGGACAGTACTATATCAAGGAGGGAGCTGGACCCACTTGATTGGTTAAATCTGGTGAGACAAGTGACTAACTGAGATAGGTCAAGGGCTATGAAGTTGTCCTTAATGTGTGTTGTAGTGGAGCCAAGCCAGTTAATGTTGAGGTCACCTAGGACGAGCTGTTTGGCTTTGTGTGGCAGAGTAGAGAGATAGTCAGTGAGAAAGTAGATAGCTAGACTTTGTGCCTGTGGGGGTATGTAAGTGGTTGTAAGGTAAAGAGGGCCACGGCCCGGGTCAGGGGTGATTTTTAGGATGAAGGCTTGGGCACCATGGTCGAGCTTGGGGGTAGGTAGTGCATGGCCCAGGAGGGAGTCACACAGGTAGACTGCACATCCGCCACCACGCTTACCCACACGATCTTCTCTAAAAAGGGTGAAGCTGGGGAGGGAGATAGTAGAGTCAGGAGTTAATGGGGAGAGCCAGGTCTCCACTATGGCAAGAATGTCAGGCGTGTGTTGGGAGACCCAACACTGGAGTGCAGCAGTCTTCTTTGGGAGACCGCAGATATTCAGAGAGGCAATGCAGAGGCCATGTCCAGTAGGCCAGTAGGCGGTGACAGAAGGTGGGTAGAAGGTCCAGGTCCAAGGTTAGAGTGGACATTCCCAGACAGCATGAGGAGTAAGGTGATGAGATGGAGATGAGGACTATGGTGGTTGTGGTAGAGGTGCTTGGGCAGATGCAAGGATCTGGGGGGGCAGTGCAGGGGATGGGTAGGGGTGGAGGGTAGGCATGGCTAGGACAGAGAGGGCCCACCCTCGACTGTGTACAGGGGGCAGGGGGGTGGACGTTGATGGTGGGTGTGGTGGGGCGATGGGGTGGTCCAGCGTGCGAGGTGCATTAGTGGTGAGTGGAAACAGATGGGAAAGCTAGAAGCAGTGGGGGGATTTGCAAGAGTAGGCTGAGATTCTGGCAGATGTGTGCCTACAATAGAGCTGGAGAGATTCATTGCAGGGATAGTGGGGGGGGAACAGCACAGTGAGGAGCAAAGCGAGTATACAGAACACTACAAGGGACATACTGGTGTATGGGATGAAGGAAGAGAGATAAGTGGTGGCAGGCAGGATCCCTCTAGTGGTCAATGAATATAATCTGCAGGTGGAGAAGTGGGCTGATTGGTTAAAACTGTGCCGAGTCCCTATTGGCTAACTCGCTCTATAAAGTTGAGTGTCGACCAAGGGTGGTGGTGGGGCGGTGGGGAGCTGACTCATAGCGTTGGTGGTGCAGCACACTGGTTTGAGCTGTGCCACTGTTCTGAAGCTGCAAGCTGTGTCCACGGTTTCGTACCTGCAGCAGTTTGGCTGGGGCATCTGCACTAGGGCACCACACTACCGGTCTGTCCTGACCGAGTCAGGACTCAACTGGATGGCTGTGGAGAGAAGCAGGTAACACTTATTTACTCTGTACAGAAAATGGGGTGGAGACTTGAAACACAACCCTACTATCGGGACATGGCTGCGAGCATTGTTAGGCTATCAAACAGATGGCTAAAGTGCTAACAGATGGCTGATTCTGAGTTAATGTGTCTGCCAGTAGTAGCTAAGGTTAAGTTTTCCTTTTTTTTTTGGTCACAGTATATGCGTATATGCAGTAATCACAGTTCTACAGTTCCTTTAAGGCTGATTCTGAATTAATTTGTCTGCCAGTAGTAGCTAAGGTTAAGTTCTTTTGGTTTTTTTTGAGTCACAGTACATGCAGTAATCACAGTTCTACAGTTCCTTTAAGGCTGATTCTGAGTTAATTTGTCTGCCAGCAGTAGCTAAGGTTAAGTTCTTTTTTTCTTTTTTGGTCACAGTACATGCAGTAGTCACAGTTCTACAGTTCCTTTAAGGCTTAATATTAAATTAGGCTTATATGCAGTTCCTGGGCTCTTAAGGCACAAGTAAATGCCTAATGAGTAAATGTAAATGGAGATTTAGCTGAAAATAAAAACTATCTCCACTACTATGCCGACAGAAAAGTACTGAGAGAAAAAGGCGCCAAAGCACATTGGTTTGAGCTGCGCCACCATTCTGAAGCTGCAAGCTGTGTCTGCGGTTTCATGCCTGCAGCAGTTCGGCTTCTTGGTGGGGGGGGATAAGGGCATCTGCACCAGGCCCTCGTGACCGTCGGTCCGTCCGACTGGGAGTCAGGACTCAACTGGATGGCTGTAGCAGTTTGGCTTCTCGGGGGGGCGTCTGCACCAGGCTCTCGCGACCATCAGTCCATCCGACCGGGAGTCAGGACTCAACTGGATGGCTGCATAGTGTGTAAGTGGAATAACAACAGAATTTCATTTAGCTGGGTTACAAGAGCAACTACATATTGACGCTGAGTAGGAATAAGTGCGGCAGTGGGTAGATAGTAAGTGCTGACCTATAACTGAACAGGTCTTATAGAAGGTAGGTGCTAGTGTCACCATAGCAGAGGGTGTGTGCATACTAGGCAAGGAATCATGAAGGATGAGGAAGAGATGCAGAGACTGGCATGCAGGAAGGGAGGGATGAAATGTATGATTAGGTCAGGTCTCATGGGCAAAGGATGGGGTATAGGTATATAGGTAAATATTGGGGGAAATAGAAGGGTGTCATGTATTGACATGCTCAAGGGGAGACAGCTGTGCCACCAGGTTAGGGTGGCAGGATGTGGAAGAGGCAGCCATTCAACGAGTACTGACAGGGAGGTGGTGTCTAGGAAGAAGAGTAGGAAGGTCTTAGGCATAGCAGATACAGCTGTCCTGCCTGATCTGCTTTAAGAGGGTTTTGAATTTTGCAAGGCAGACAAGGTTGGAGAGTTTGAGGGACTTTGGTAAATCATTCCATATGGTGGGAAGCACATGGCTTAACAAATGGGAGCCATGGTGAGTCCTGGTTTTTGGGATTTCCAAAGTAATATAAGAATATCTCCTGAGCGAGTAAGACCCATGAGAGAGTCAGAAGGTTGCAGATACACTCTGGGAGTTTGCTGGATTGGGCTGTATAGGTCCGGATGGCTGTAGTTTTTAATCTGGTCTTAAGTGACTGCCAGCCCAGTGAAGAGTATAGGGAGCAGTGGTGGGTGTTGTAGGGGGCGCCAATTATAAATCTTATGGCCTTGTGATACAGGGTGTCCAGGTTAGCTAGGGCGGTGCTTGGACCATGGCTATAGAGGAAGTCTGCGTAGTCTGTGAGTGGGAGGAAAGTAGATTGTACCAACTTTGTTTTGGCCTCATATGTGAGGAGATTTTTGATGTGAAAGAAGAAACCCAGTCTCTGCTTAAGTTTTTTGCATAGTTCCTCTATATGGACCCTAAACGAGAACTTGCTGTGGATCCATATGCCCAAGTACTTACATCTGTCCACAGATTCCAGGAGTTCTCCCAGTAGGGTGGAGATCAGAGGCATAGCTCCTGTGGGTGATGGCAATGTATGGTGTGCGTGGGGGAGAGGAACATAGATTTTGTTTTTTTTGTGTTTAGCAGCAATATCAGGTTCAGAAAGTTGTGCTGCAGGGTGTTAAATTCTTGTTGTAGTGTGATACTGGTTTGCTCAAGGGTGGGGTTAGAGACATAGATTACGATGTCATCTGCAAACAGGAGAATGGATGCTTTTTTTTTGCATTATATGTTTATTAAGTTTTTCAATAACATTGTTACAAACACTACAGTTAAACTGAGGACAAGACAATGACAAACAACAAAAAAACATAATATATACATTCAGATCCAAGTCCTTCCTTTTTACAATCAAATCAATACGGCTAATTTATAAATTCACTTATACAGATCTCATTTGCATGGGGGTCCTGGACAGATCTTTTTACATTAGGCTAATATTGTAGTGATTTGTGGAAATGTAGGTATGTTAGACCGCTGGTCTTACACACATACTTTATAGTTACTTCTAGTTACCTTATCCTGGGGAGGGTGGCAGTTTTATTTCATTGTAGTTCTATTCAGAATCCTTGGAAATGTTACTACGCAGATAGGAGTACGGTTAAATAGTGTCACATTTTTGTTCTGTAGGTATTAGAATACATGAACTCTTTTACTTAGGATTTCATGACAAGTTGAATTCCTTTGGGGAACAATTGCAGTGATGATGTGAATAAAGGTTCATTAAGAGAGTGAGTGTGTGTGTGTGTGTGTGTGTGTGTGTGTGTGAGAGAGTATCTCCTTAAAGCTAGTTATCCCGCCCTCGCATTATGGGGATGTGGGGTGAGGTAGGGTGTATTGTTTGTGTGAAGAGGAGGAGAGAAATTAAAATTATTTCTTTTTCAGATTCCTTAGACACTTCTGGTACATCAAGTTGTTAAATTCTCAGTGTATATTGACATCAGTACATATCAGGCTACATGGTCTTAATTCCTTGGTGGTCCTTGACATGAATTTTTTGTTTGACAATAATACTGTCAATTCATATTTAAATTATAATTTATAAAGTCCTGTCACTACACTAGAGGTTTTTGAAGTTATAGGGCATGATATCTAGCTGGGAGTACAACTGGGTGATAGGTCCAGCTAAGTTTTACGCATCATACAGTGTGCACTGATGTTTTTAAGACAACTTTAATGTTAATTTCTTGTCTATAATGCATGCATTGAAACTTCTTGGAGTCCTAAGACAGTCTTAGTATGTCTTTAATCTGGGTGGGGGTTGCTTTTTGGTAATCACATGCTTATACACACTGTGACACTCGTAGCTTGATTTAAGCATCATCTGCTACAGCAGTGTTATGTTATGTCAATTAAATTTATATGCAGTAGGATTCTTTGTATGTGTTTTGCACCAAGCACCTTTGACCCTGGGACCCTCCTGGCTAAAGGTAATATGGTACTGTTAAACTTCTCTGACATCATCATCTGTATTTTTTAAATGAGTATTTTAAACCAATGTGGATTTTTTTCTGTTTTTTCTGCATGATCTAGCTGTTAAAAGTATTGTTTTTTTCTAAACAACTGCCATTTTGCTTCTGAAGAAGGACTGGTTGCTCCGAAAGCTAGAGCACTTTGTTCTTGTTGTTACATCTATGTTGGTCCATTAAAAGGTATCAAATCATTTTCTTCTGGATCTTATACAGATCGGAATTTATCTAGAACAGAAATTAACCTCATTTTTTTAAAACCAATTATGCACCATCAGTAAGCAGCAATTTAATCAATATTCACTCTATGTGATCTCTCACTGCTCACCCCACACACCCCTCCCCTAGCATCGAAGTCTGCACAGGTGACAGAGCAACTAGGTACGGTTGCCAGGCATTATAAAATTGTTCCCCTCTCTCCTGCAGTACATATGTTAGCCTTTCCAGGGTGAGAGCCTGCAAGATCAACGTCTTCCATTGCTGGATAGTGGGCTTAACTGCAGAGACCCACATATTAAGAATGCAGTGCCTTGCCATAATTAACAAGACTCTAATCCACCATGGCAGATGAATCCATTCATCCTCCTCCCCTGATCCCTCCACTCCAAACAACATCACCATTGGTATCTGTGGTATTGGTCTACCTGCAAGTGTCTGCACTTCCTGATTCACCTCCCTCCAGAAGTCCTGTAAAACAGGGCAAGTCCATAAATAATAATAATAATAAGAGGCTATGCTGGTTGTACACCTCGGACATATCAGGGAGATCTCAGGGTTAAATTTACTGTTAGTGGGGGACAGATAATCTGTGACAAAATTTATAAAAAGGGCTCCTTATATTTATTGCATATCAAAATACCCTGAAGCAGTTGGGACATGATCTTCCAAGCATCCTCTGTAATAGGTATTCCCATATCCGTTGCCCATAGTTGTCTAATTTTCTGTGTCACATCTGGGAGCAATTGTCTACCCACTTTAGCTACCCGTCTTATGGTGCCTTTGGGATTCATCCATCCCTTTTGTATCAACTGCTCCACCTGACCCATCGTAGATTCTGGTTCAATGGTTCTCCCTAGTGTTTTATGATATGTCCTGACTTGTAAATAATGAAAAAAATGCTTATGTCCCATACCTGTCTTAGTCCGGAGGCCCTCAAAAGTGGTCATCCCTTCCCTAGTATACAAATCCCTCAGGCATCTTATACCACTAAGCTCCCATTCTCTAAAACCTGAAACAGTCAAGCCCAGAATAAAGAAAGGATTTTCTGCCACTAGCAGAAGCAGGGTCTCTTCCTGTGCCTTCCCACTCTGCTGCGTCATTCGTCCCCAGCAGTCCAGTGTAGATCTAACCAGCAGGTTTGATCTAGGCAGTCTTGTATAAGCCCTCCATCCTTTTGCTGATAAGTATGCTGTGACCCTCCCAGGGCATCCCTTCTCCTCAAGATCCAGCCATCCCGGCTTTCGAGGTCTGCCCACCCAGTCCTGTAGATAACGGCATTGTGTAGCCAGGTGGTAAATCCCCAAATCAGAAAATTGCAGCCCTCCTCTCTCAACCAAGGACTTTAAACAGGCAAGGCCCATTCTCAGCCACTTTCCCTGCCACAGAAAATCTGAAAAGGATTTTTCCATATGCTTAATATCCATCCTCTTCAATCCCACATGCATCATTTGCATGATATACAGTATCCTGGGCAGGACATTCATTTTGAGCAGATTTATCTGACCCAACCATGTTATGGGTAGTTTTCCCCACCTATCCAGGTCAGCTATGATCTTCTGTACTAGGGGTATATAATTCAGATCATTTAGGGTTCCAATACTCGCTCCAATCCTGATATCCAAATATACAAAGGAATGTTGCACTTTATGCAAACCCCAATCCTGAACCTAGCCGTCCTCTGCATCCCTAGCTCTCCCTAGACACATCTCTTCTGACTTACTTAATTCAGTCTATAGCCCGAGAATTTAGAAAATCGTTTGATCAATCTTAGAAGTGGGGGCATAGACTGGGTTGGTTTGATCACATATAACAACATGTCATCCACATAGAGAGAGAGCTTGTGAGCTCTACTCAATTGTCCCACAACACCCCCTATTTCTAGGTGCGCTCTGATTGCCACTGCCAGAGGTTCCAGCACCAGGGCAAATAGGAGGGGTGACAAAGGGTGTCCCTGTCTGGTCCCTCTTTCAAGTGCAAAACTTTCTGTAGGTGTTCCATTAACCAGAACATGTGCTGTGGGAGCAGAGTACATTAGACTCACCATCCCTATACATTTATCACCCAGACCAAACTGGGCCAACACCTCAGTCAAATATTTCCATTCAACCCAGTCAAATACTTTTTCTGCATTCATTGATAGTATATGTATAGGTTCATATCCATTGGAGGCTCCCCAAATCACATTAAGGAGAGTTCGCATGTTATGATAGGAGTATCTGTTCCGGATGAACCCAGTTCCGTCTGGGTGAATCAGTTCTGGTAAAAGCCTATCCAGGCGGCTAGCTAAGGCCTTAGCCATTATTTTGGCATCACAGTTAAGAAAAGAGATAGGCCTGAATGAGGCACATTCGAGTGGTTCCTTGCCCTCCTTGGGAATCAGACAAATCAACGCCTCTCTCCACATTTGAGGCAATGTCCACCCCCCCTTCCGTTGCAGCATTAAAGCACTGCTTCTAGATGCTCAGTTATATAGGGTTCCATGGCCTTATAATATTCTGCAGTGAACCCATCTGGTTCACTAGTTTTCCCTCTCTTTAAGCCCATGACAGCCTTGGCTATTTCTTCCTTTGTCAGCTTAGAGCCCAGCCATTCCCTCTGGCTTTTGGACAGTTTAGGGAGGTCCAACCCTTCCAGGAAGTCCTGCATCTCAGCCTCCACATTCCCACATTGTGTTCTGTACAATTCTTGATAAAACTTTCTGAACCTTTCCTTTATGCAACTTTCAGTTTTTTGTAATGTCCCATCCGAGTCCCTAACTACAGAAATCAAGTGAGTGCTCCTCCTCCCTCGTATTAAGTGCACCATCATGGTACTAGGTTATTCCCCCATTCATAAAAATTCTTCCTGACAAATAAGCACATTTTCCTGGTCTCCCCCAACAACAAGTTGTTTAGTGCCTCTCTGGTCACTACCAGCAGCTGGTGGGCAGCTTCCCCTCCCTCCCCTTGCACTGCCCGTCTCTCCAGGACCTTAAGGCGGTTTTCCAGGTTAATTCTCCTCTCTTGAACCTTTTTCTTATGATATGCTACATACCCAATAATACAGCCTCTCATAACTGCCTTCCCAGCGTCCCAGAAAACAGCCTTTGAGGGGCCCATTTCCTGATTGGCCTGTATATACTGCTTCCACTGTTCCTGTAAGTATTCTCTAAATTCTTTATTGGCCAATAGGTAATATGGGAACTTCCAGGTACGGGGTACTTTGCTATCTTTTCCTAGTGACAACGTTATTAGTAGCATTGCATGGTCAGATACCCGTATTGGGCCATGTTTGGCCTATGTGACACGCTGGTACCAGGAGTGGAGAATATATACATAATCTAATCTGGACCAGGTCCAGTGTGGGTGGGAGAAAAATGTGTACTCCCTAAGGGTGGGATTTGCTGCACTCCAGCTATCTATTAAATCTAGGTCAACCATCCCTGCCTGACGGTTACGAATGGCCTCTCTAACAGTACCCTTACCCTCAGAATGATCTACTGTAGGGTCCATCAGGCAATTCAAGTCACCCCCCCACCATCACTAGCCCTGGGAATTGCTCCTCCATTAGGAGTGCTAGGAGGGATTTATAAAAGTCTGGGTCATGCACCGCCGGTGTGTGCATGCTCCCAAAAGTCAGCCTCTCCCCCAAGAGGTCACCCATCACAAAAATGTAGCGTCCATTGATTGGGTCAGCCACCACTCTTTCAGTCTTAAAAGGTAGCCTCTTGTGTAAGAGTACAGCTACTCCCCTCTTATGAGAGGTGTACGATGCTGCGTAGCACTCCCCAATCTACCGTTTTCACAATTTGACATGTTCTTTCTCTGTAAGGTGAGTCTCCTGCAGTAGGGGCACCTTTACAGATTGTCGTTTAAGGGCAGTTAATAACATAGTTCATTTAACCGGGGTAGAGATCCCTCATACATTCCACAAGGCCACCATTAAGTCTGATGGGCTAGCCATACTCCTTGCCCCAGTTTTTACTCAAGGCCCCACTCATCCAGGCCCACCTCTCTTTCGCTGGCCAATGGTGCATACTAAATGATCTTCCGTTCTGACTGGATCTGCTAAGCAACAATATAAGAACCAACAAGTAATAAACAATAACTAGATACATGCCCCTTTGTCCCTCCCCCCATACTTTCCCACATCGATGCATTGTATGACTATCACTCCCCTTTGCAACAAGAATTGCGTAGAGCAAGCATTTTGCAATCCCATTCCAAGGTCAGTGAGGATGTTTCCCTCCGCTCCCCATCCCACCACAAACTGCTAGTAAAAAATATTTTTCCTTAGACAACCATCCCTTCAACAGTACATTTCAAAGTATTCTAATATACTATCTTTGTCCTTCCTTATATTTAATACATCTGATCCCTATACGCCACCCTCTAACAGCCACGAGGATATTTAAATTATAGTAATAAGATTCAGTTAGTCCCCTGTAAGTATTAATAGAACTAAAAAAATGTCCCATATTTACAGTTCCTGAGGTGAATAAACCAAGGAAACACATACTGGCTGCTCCAATCATCATAAGCCGAGGAAAGTTCTACATCCATGTGCATTCAGCCATGGGGTTTGGCGAGTTGTAGTAGCTCGCAGTTCAAAAGAAAATATAACTAAACAGTTCTTTCACAAAGGGAAGCCTGGTCTATGCCCCTTGTATACTCAGGCTATCATCATTCGCTTTCCCTATCATTTTGTCCAGTGCAACAGTACCTCCTTACAAGTACTATGTTGGTTTAGTACACAGGCCCAAGATGACCATCCTTGAATCTCTTCATCCCACCTTCTTTTTAAAATCCTTCACAAAGCTTTCCACTTTCAACACATCCCAGAAGGAGTACATAGCACCCTCATGTTTGATTTTGAGTGTCGTTGTGTAACCCCTAGATGGCGCTATCCCAGGGGCTACTACCCCTGCCTGATTTGCCACTAACAGGCTGAGGGGCCTGGATCCAATGGCGGGTGCCTCCACCCAGAGGTCAGGGTTTGCAATAGTTAAACTAACTTGGTCACAGCCCTCTGGGACACTGCAACCCCCCTTTCTTCCCACTAGTGGCCCACACAATATATCAGAATTACCTTCACAGTATACACTTACCCCAGGTTTGGTTCCGGCACTGGGACCTCCTGTGAAATGAGATACAGTGCAACAATCACAGTACAGTACTTTAACATAGACAAATACCTCAGGCAGTATAACTTTGCTGAAACAAGCAGCTCTGATTTATTTGGGGATATAACAAGGACAGGGAAATCAGGTTAATTAGCTTATCACTCTAATAATCTACCTATGGCTCTGTGCACGAGGCCTATCCCTATCAGTTACTGTCCCTGGGTACCCAAGCCTAGTGGCTAGTCAAACCGTGGCAGCTGGTGGGGCCCTTTCACACAGAGAAAGGAGAATTAAACAGTCAGCAGTACAGTAATTCCATTTGGATTTAATGTGGCAATTCAACAGGGCGACCCTGAATTAGTACTCACGACCTCCAAATAAGATAGGGTCCTTCAATGTCAGCAGGGCTCACTTGAGGTACACAAACCTCTTCACACATCCATATAAAGAAAGCACTATACCAGGCAGGCTGCATCTGTATCCCGATCGCAATTACTACACAATACCGGGAGAACACGAAGCAGATTCAGTTCCTGACAGACCGGATGCAATTTTCAGCAATTCCTCCAGTCTTCTACAGGGTGAGCCTGGTTTCTACTCTTCAGAGATCCTTTGATTCTTTTCACGGGACAGATTCAGTCCTAACAAGCTGCAGACCGAACTCTGGGCCTTACACACGTTTTTTGACTAAAACTGCACACTGAAAAAGTACAGGGCTCCTTCCTTCTTCACTGCCAAAGCTCAACTCAACTCCAACCGACAAAAACCGGGCACTTCCTTTGAGTTCCTCCCAGTTCTTGACTGGATTGGCTGTCACTCACAATAGACTGCTGCTGTTGGTCCAAAAGGCACTGAAGTCTAAACTACATCTCCCAGAGTCACTGCCCATACAATCCTCTTGTGGCTGGCTCAGATTATGAGTCCAAGTTCTGATTCGTCAAGGCACCATTTTAGAGCTAGCTTACCCCACACTGATTGGTCCAGTTCAGCAGTTCAAAACTAGAATGGGGAACTAGCAGACACAGTTCTGACTGCAAAGAAAGCAGGTTAGACAAACTGTAATTTCATTATTACTCTAAATAATTTCTGGTAAACAGTTACATCTTTCAGATAGGTTCCCTTTGCACTCCTAGTGACTGCAAAATTAAGTGAATTGGCAGCAGCTCAGTGGTACTCAGAGAAGCACACAGTCCCCCATACAAACTAATTATGTCTGCAAGCAGACAGCTCTTAAAGAGACAGTGCCAGAGGTTCTAAAACACTCACTGATAAATGGCTTAAACGCCAAACACCATTCAGGCTTGGAGCATTCAAGCAAGCTCCTGGAAGTCTTTTGGGAACCCCCATTTGCAGGGGGGTTACAGTTGGATAAATCATGAAGCATTCGATTTGGGCCTCTCTCAGCTGCACCATCGCCGAATTGAAGGTACGCCGCTTTTTGAGCAGCCGAGCAGAGTAATCTTGAGAAAGATATAGGTTGTGGCCTTCATACTGCATAGAGGGTGTGTTTCAATAAGCTTTTAATATTAGCTGTCTGTCCTGAAAACTGTGAAATCGTAGCACTATCTGCCGTGGTGGCTGCTTCAGTGTTGGCCTTGGCATCATGGCCCTGTGTGCTCGTTCGAGCTTGACTCGACCATTTTTGGGTGCAAGACGCAGGATTTCTGGCAGGGTTTTCGCACAAAAATCCATCATGCTGGGGCCTTCCAGCCCCTCCGGTAACCCCCGAAGTCTGAGATTTAAGCATCGCTGGTAATTCTCCTGGTAGTCAAACTGGTCTTTGAATTCTTCCAGCTCTTTCTGTAAGGCAGCTATCTGGTCTGGGACTGATGCTGTGGTATCCTCGAAGTCGGAAATTCTCTGCTCCATTTCAGTGAGCCGTGTGGCATGGGAAACATGCAAATCTACTTGTTCCTGCAATTTGGGGTCGAAATTAGATGCCAGGCTGGTTAGTAGGGGCTTGAGGGCCGCTAGGACTTGATGCATAACCTCGCGACCTAAGGCGCTAACTTCAGTTGCTGAAAGGGAGACAGGTTTGCTGCTTTCCACATGCAAGGCTGGGGGTTGCTTTCTCTGGTTTTTGGCTGCTGCCTGAGAGCCCTTAGCCAAACCAGATGTAAGATACTCATCCATATTGCTGTTAGACAATCCAAGCTTAGTTTTAGCGAGGTAGTCGATAAGAAAAACTGCTTTAAATTCCTTAAGTTTGTGGTAGTTTGTGGAGCGAGACAGAAACACGTCATCATGCTAGTGTGCTCATTAACGCCCCCCCCGATGCATTTTTTATGCTGGAGTAAAGATTGTTGATGACTGATTGACTTGCTTTTTGGGCGCCAAGACATTGTCTGTACCCCTTACCCAGGAGTCATAGCAGCAGTGCTCCAGGGCTCCCAGGATGCTGTTTGGCTGTTATGGGGTCAAAGGTAACCAATATGGCTGCTGGAAACACAGTTTATATTCAGACCCAACTTCACAGCTCTTTTTCAGCCAAACAGTACGGTTTTAATATTCGTTGCCCCAAATGTCCATTCGCTACCCCTCTGTCCTAATGTCCGATGGCAGAGTGAGGTTTAAATGGGACTTCCTCTGCCTGTCACTTGTGCTGTAGTACTGAACCCCTAGGCAACGGGCAGAGTCATTATGTACATGGTAGTAGCTTTCTTTAAAGGCACAGGTGCATTTATGCACCACATCAGAGTAATTTTTTAAGGTCCTCATGCCCCTCCCATGTGTCTCCGGACCCTGATTAACTGTCCTGGGGTCAGAGCACATGGAGGGAAACAGATACACAATCACAATGAGCGGTCAATATTACAAGTGCTGTAGCACTTTTCTGAGCATGCGTGCTTCACTGGCCACCAGCTTGCACTTCCACAATGCAAGCTGTGTGGCAGCAGTGGTCTGCTGTTTGGCCAAAATGGTCAATTCAGATCTTTAATTATGCACTCCTCTGGTCCCCTTTCTCAAGGAGGCAGCACCAGAGGCCAGCAGGAGGTGAGGAAAAAAGCCAGGGACCTGGGACAAGCAGCAGACAAACTGGGAGGAGGGAAGGCAGCACCGGAAAGCCCCCAGCCTTTGGGGGGGGGGGATTACAATTATATATCACTAATATGATTTCAGACAATCAGTAAGCAGAGCCAATATACCTCTTTTAATATATGGATTGTGAAAATAATATGCTTAAAAAGCATACAAAAAATCCTTGTAATACCATCGCTACAGGCGATAATACTATAGTAGTGATAATATTATGGATTGGTGCCGTAATGGTATGCGTTCGGCACCGATCGATAGTATTATCAAGAAAGCTGAAAGCGCAAGGGTATCCTCGACGCTTTACAAGCGTGCCCTCTGATTGGCCAGCCTCTGTGGGCGTGGGCGGGCAGAAGGAGTCTGAAAACATGGCGGCTTGCTCGCTCGCTTAGCGAGACAATCTTCCGTGAAGCAATCTTTTTTTTGTTTTTTTTTAGGTTGAAAACCATTTGGCAACCGCACTCGCTCTGGGGCTCCTCTGCTCGCTTGATACCACCACTGAACAAAAAAAAAAATAAATGAAGCCCACAGCAGCCACTCGTCCACACAGGACTGGGGAACCCTGCCAGCATGCACATCCACCCGCTAACTCCAGTGCTGAAACAGAGGTGAGTCAATTCACCTCGTATCCATATACTAAAAAAAATAACAAATAGGTTCTGCCATTACAAGGTAGTAATTCCATCTCGAGGTTCTGGGAACACGTGAAACCTCTCGAGCTTCGCTCTCGAGGTTTTCTGTGTCCCCAGAACCTCTCGATGGAATTACTACCTTGTAATACATCACAACCTATCTATTATTCTATTTATAATAAAAGACTGTTATGAGAGAATGCGCCACTTACGTGCCAGGAAACAGGATGGAACAATAAAATGAAAAATAAATAAATAAAAAAGTCTCTAAACTTATAAATCACTTGAGCTAAACTTTAGTGATTTATAACAAGATAAATAGACCTCTGAGGGGTGTCTTTTATGACATAAGAGACTCCTCTCACAATGTTTGGGCAGCCGGAACCACATCATTGCTTTGTAGTCCTCTCATCTAAACCTCATGCTCAGAGTCTCTTGTACCATAGGAGACACCCCACCGAGGCCCTATTAACTTGTAACACACAGCATCATGTTGAGTTTGTGTGAATACATGGCATTGGTCCCAGAGGTGCTCACTATTAAGAGGGACCACTTATTTAAATTTTGTGCATGCAGTTTAAAAATGGATTTTATATATATATATATATATATATATATATATATATACCCATGTCAATGTTTTTGAATTAAACTTAAAATGCTAAATTCTCTGATTAAACACAAAATGAATACATTCTATTTTGTATTGTTTTTTCCATAAAAAGTTCTGAAATGCATTTAGCACTGAAACATAGCCACTTCTTCTCTCTTGCCTTCTTCTTCTTACCCCTTTTCTCTCCCTTCATCCTAGAGTGTATTGCCCCTACTACCCCTCTTGGACAACTATCATAATCTGCTATCTTTACTCGCACCATTCTCATTTGAATTTTGACTACAGCTTTTAAGTCTCCTTTTGTATTTGCACCATACCTTATTTATTTTTCGACACTTTTGCCTTTCTATTTTTTTCTGCCACTTGCACCATTCTGGTTTTTTTTGCTTTTTTGTTACTTGTACCATTCTGTTTTGTTGTATTTTTGGCACTTTGCAACTTTGTATTTGTGACACTTGCACCTTTCTATATTTTTTTGTTTTGTTTTTGTATTTTTGGAACTTGCACCATTCTCTTTTTTGTAGTTTTGTTACTTTCACTATTCCTTTTGTTTTGCATTTTTGTTACTTGCACCATTTTGATTTTTGTCACTTGTACCTTTCTGTTTTTTGAATTTTTGTTACTTCACCTTTCTGTTTTTTTGTATGTTTCTTACTTGCACCATTCTGGTATTTTTTTTTTATTGTGTCATTCTGTTTTTGTATTTTTGTTACTTGCACCTTTCTTTTTTTTTTTTTTTTGTATTTTTGTTACGGGCACCTTTCTGTCTTTTGTATTTGTGATACACTTTTCTGGTTTTGGTTTTTGTAGTTTTGTTACTTGCACCATTCTGTTTTTATAGTTTTGTTACCGTTCACCTTTCTGTTTTTTGTATTTTTGTTACTAACACCTTTCTGATTTTGTATTTTTTGGTACTTGTCCATATTTCTGGAACTTGCCTCATCCTATTTTTTGTATTTTTTTGGGCACTTGACTCTTCCTATTTTTTTTATTTTTATTTTTGGCACCTGTACCTTCCTGTTTTCTGTATTTGCACCTCTGTCTTGTATCATCTTGTGGATTATTCGGGTTCCTCATACTGATATATCCTCATTTACACTGCTTATATTGTATATTTCAATTAGTGCTACTATCAGTGCACTATACTAGTTATTTTACTGTATTCCTTCTAGTTGTAAATACCTTCCCCTGGACACACCTAGAAATGAGTCTTGGTTCACTATGCCTTTCCCAGTTAACAAATTGTAAACAAATAACATAAATGAATAAACACACATACTGCACTCCATAGTTTTATGACCTGTACCTGAGAAATTGCAGTGGAACTGAACAGCATTTATAAGTCTAATTAATTATTCATGACCTCAGCTAGCTCACTGAGTGACTACCGTGCCAGTCTGAAATCTCTTAGAAGTCACTGGCACGACAGCCGCTCTGCTGTTCCCACTACGCAGTGCTTGTGGTGCCACAAAAGCAATTTTTTAAAATAAAAGAAACAACATCATTATTCTGATTTGACTTATAATCACAATAATGACCTTAGAGCCAGTCATTTCCTCATGATTACTGACCAGCTGGGTGGTGGTGCCCCCCAGCCCGTCGTTAATCTCTAGAAAATCTCTTTGGTCATTATTGCTTAAGTATTGTGCTTTTCTATGGCTTTGTATTAATAATGTACTGTAACTTTCAATGTAATGACATGCCTGTACCCATCTTGTAGGCACTAGCCCACATCAGGCATTTTATTTATTTATTTATTTAGAGCTAGGATTACAATTAGCTTAGAGCCAAGGCTCTTTTACAAAGGTTCCATGTCAGGAGAGTACATACATGTTAAACAAAGGCATACAACATTAAAGAGAGCATAGAACAATATTCATCAGTTCAGGTGTGACATCACAGCAAATGGTATACATGAATAACAAATACAAGAAATCATTTCAGAAACCTAGAAGAAATCAGGGAGGAAGGGTGAGAGGATAGGGGAGTGGCAGCCAAAAGAGAGACTACAGCATTTATACCATGCTAATGAATTCTGCTGACCTCTCCCAGTAGTCAGCAAAGCTTGTTGCATGGCATGCAATGGAGAGGCAGACTGGTGTCTGCAAGGTGGCTTGTCTTTACATTAGAAGATAATGAAAGCAATAAGAATGATCATTTAAAGCTAAAAAACTGTAATCATGGGATGCCAATCAGCTGGGAGGGGTCAGTTTGTGCAATTTTCCCGTAACAATTTTAATTTGTAGGAAGAAAGGAAATTTTATATAGTGCTTTTCATATATACTCGATCCCCAAATTCTCCCAATCCAAGAGAGAGAGATAGAGATGTTCTGCATTTAGGGCAGAAATTGGAAAGAAACAAACTTAGGTAGGTACTCAGGGTCACACATTGAATAAGTGATGGATGTCAGATTCAAACCTGGGTTTCCAGGTACACCGCTGTACACTCTAAGCAATAGGCCAGACTACCTCTCTTTAGTTGTACATATCCAATGCAGGAGCAAAGCACTGATTCAGACTGGTCTGTTGTAGTTTTTTTGTGTGTGTGACTATGTTACCACCTCAAAAAACATCACATTTGCAGCCTTATTGTATCCTGCTCCATTCTGTCACGTACAGATTATGGCCTCCCTGTCTACACAGCTGCGTGTGACATGGAGCTAAACAGAGTAAAGCTGATCTGTAATAAGGCATGCCACTTTATACTTGGTGCATATAACTGCACTAATCATTGTACCCTTTACACACTCAGTAACTGGCTATCTTTACCCTGCAGAATAAAGCTCCAGATCTGTTTGCTAGCCAAAAAGGTGTTCCTGGGCTTAACATCCCCTGCTTTAACAAATTGTTTCTGTATTGTCTCCAACCACTACAACACCAGGAATATTGCCAGAAATGCCCCTAAGCCTTCTTTCCGGCATACTCAGCTGGGCAAGGGGTCATTTGCTGTCAGAGCTGCTAACTGGGTATAACAAACTGCCTGATACTCTGCTGAGTCTCCCCAAGATTAATCAAGTTTAAGAAATATTAGCAGTCTGTCCTTGCAGTCCAATCCAATTGTAACTTTTAAACCATTTTATCTAGTTTCTCTCTGCATATGTTCTGTTATTTTTCATACATTGATCTGTATGGATTTTTTTCAAAACTTTATGGGATTGATCTGTCTTAAGTGCTTTGAGTCTGACTCAACTGCATTTCCTCTGGAACTGCTTATTGTACTTGTAATGTTTTCTAGTGACAATGCATTTGATATGGAACCTTTGTAAATGAGCACATGTGCACAAAGGTATTCTCCAAAGTTTTCAATAAATAAATTAATATGCTTCTAGCTGAGTCTTCTAGCTGCTTAGCTGATTTCTTACCCAACAAGTTTTGCTGACTACTGGGAGAGGTCAGCAGAGAGAGATAGAGTGAGGGAAGCCCTCAGGTCCCTTAAGATGGAGAAAGAACCAGGGCCGGATAAATTACATCCCAGAGTGCTGAAGGAACTTGTGGATGTCCTGGCGAAACCCCTGGTGGACCTTTTCACCATCTCTCTGAGGACAGGGTGGGTGCCCCAGGACTGGAAGGTAGCGCATATAGTGCCTATCCACATGGGGGGATCAAGAGAGGTGGCAGGGAACGACAGGCCTGTCAGCCTGACATCAGTGGTTGGCAAGGTGATGGAGGACATTGTCAAGGAGAGGCTGGGGGGGACCTGGAAAAGTCAGGGTGCCTGCATGATAGACAGCATGGATTCGTCCCAGGGAAATCGTGTCAGACAAACATTGTGGAGTTCTATGACTGGGTGACGAGTGCCTTGGACCTGGGTAGGCCATTGGACATCCTCTTTCTAGACTTCAGCAAGGCATTTGACTCTGTTCCTCACATGGACCTGTTGGATAAGCTGGGAGAAATGGGGGTGGGGAACCAAATGATCAGATGGATAGGCAATTAGCTCCAGGACTGGACCCAGAGGGTCGTAGTTGGTGGGATAGTCTCATCCCCAAGGAGGGTCATTAGTGGAGTCCACAGGGATAAGTCCTTGGGCCCCTCCTGTTCAACGCCTACGTCTCTGACATAAGGACAGGTATCAGGAGCGAGATGAGTCTCTTTACGGATGACTCAAAACTGGGGGGGGGTGGTGGTGGATGGGGAGGAGGGGAGGGTGACCCTACAGGGGGACCTTAGGCTCTGGGAAGATGGTCTAGAAAGTGGAAGCTGAGGTTCAATGCAGGGAAATGCAAGGTACTGCACCTGGGGGACAGAAACCTGGGCCAAGTGTACACCCTGGGGGGGGGGAATGCTGCAAGTCTCGATGGCTGAGAGGGACCTGGGGGTGGTGGTGGATGTCAAAATGAACAACTCGGAGACTGGTAGGAGGGCAGCAGCCAAGGCCAACAGGATGCTGGGATGCATCGCTAGGGGGATCACCTCCAGAAGGATGGAAGTGATACTCCCTCTGTATAACTGCTTTGTGAGGCTGCACCTCGAGTACTGCATGCAGTTTTGGAGGCCACACTTAAAGAGGGACATTAAACTCCTGGAGAGGGTCCAGAGGAGGACAACAAAAATGATTTGGGGCTTGGGGGACAAGACTTATGAGGAGAGGCTGGAAGAGCTAAATATGCACACATTGGAAGAGAGAAGGGACCGGGGGGACATGATAGAGGTCTTCAGGTACATGAAGGGGGTAAATAGGGGAGGAACAGTCAGGGTGCTTCGAAGGAAGGAGGAGGGGGCCACTAGAGGGCATTGGTGGAAGCTGGAGGGGGAAGATTGGGGGATAAAGGAGGAGGTGCTACTTCACTGAGAGGTGGTGGAGCCATGAAATCGCGCTGCCTAGGGGGCTGGTGGAGGCAGAGACGGTGGAGGAGTTCAAGAGGGGGTGGGACAGGTACAGAGGAAGGGTTCTGGAAGCAAAATCCAATGCAGCAAGAATATCCAGAACTGGGAAGGGAGAAGCCAGAGAAGGCAAGGGGGGCAGCAATGTCAGCTCCCAGGGTGGTGGCTGACCAAACGAGCAGACGCGAAAGACTGTTAGGCCTATTCTGCTGGCATTTTAGTATGTTAGTATTTATATTTTTAGCTAGACAAACCCCTTAGTCTTTTCGGATGATGATCTTGTACACCTATTGGGAAACCTATAAGCAAGGTTACCAGTGATGACTGGCACCAGTATTTAAAAAGACTGTATGCACTTATTGATATCTATATTGTTTGAAGGTCTGATCTTCCCAGGGAAATAATGGTCCCAAAGCCCAAGCCAAAAGCTGTTGTTAGCCATAGAATCCACATTAGACCAGCAGTTAACTCACACAATATTGCTACTGGCTGACATAGAGATTAGTCATATTGGCTGGGGTTCAGCCAGTGTAACTGAAAGTCTGTACAAAGGTGGAACTTGGGACTAGCTGGCAGTGCTTATTATTCAAGTATTAAAATCTTCATAAAATGTTGCAAAGTCAGCATTCTGGCCCTTATCTTGCTAGCAAAAGAATGCAAGTGTTAGTAGGATGTTTGGCACACTTCTCACAGATAACCATCTTTTTGGTGGGATTTTAATGTAAAATAGCAGAAGGGTTATACTATTTTTCTGCCTCATTTGGGATCATGGGAATCTGTGGGGGATTGGAGCTGCCTTCTATAACTGGCCTGTTCAGGTTAGGTAACATTCATTATCCAAACCTATTGACATAGCTGGCATTGCTATGGAAAGGCAGTGCAGCTGGAGGGGCAGCCAAGGGGGTGGCTGCTTTGGTAGGATGGTGGGGTGTAGTGGATGTGGGGCAGCCATGGTTCTAAATTGGGCTTGGAGGATGGGAGGTTGCATGGTGTGTAAACAACTCACACAGCTGAAGGAGGAAACAGAATGGCAGTGGTGGGCACTGTGCAGGGGGGAGGGAAGGGGAGAGTGGTGAGAGGACAGTGTCAGTATTAGCCAGGGTGTGAGAGGGAGGGGGTAGGGGGATGCAGTAGCGGTTTGGGCATATGGTTTGTGAGTGCAGAGGTTTGGAGGAAGGAGGACGGAAGGGGACAAGTGGATGCAACAGGGTGATGGAGGAGGGTAACAACAAATCCAGAGGTGAGATGAGGAATCTTGAGGCAGGAGGCAAGGAGGCAGCCAGGGACAAGGAGGCATGAAAGGTAGTAGGACCAGGTAAAGGAAGGCAAGTGCCTGCAATTCAGGGACAGGCTTCAAATAAGGCCTCTACCAGCAACAAAAAGGGTAGCATGGAAACAGAGCAAGAGAACAGATTTGCACCCCTCGATCTACTAGTAGAGGAAGTAATGGAGGAGAGAGACTGAGAGGAGCCAGCAGAGGGGGAAGCGGGGGTAAGGAAGTTGGGAGGCACAGGGAATGATTTCTTGAGAGCAGGGACACTGAATGGAAAGGGGAAGGACTCTTTGGAGACACACAAGAGTGAGGTACTAGAGGGGCCTGTCCCAGGGTAGGAAGCAGCAGCGAGGTGACCACGGTGGGAGAGGCAAAGGCAAGGGAAATAAAAGTGCTAGGGATGGGGCCCTCGAGGGCCAGCAATGGAAAAAAGTGCAAATGGAAGGGAGAAAGGGTAGAAAATTAAATGGGAGAAGCACTCGGGGGGAGGGGGGCACAAAGAAGAACCCATGCAAGCAGAGCAAGTGCCGAGGAAGAGAATTCCCTCTAGGGGATCACAGTGCACGAAAAACTTAGAAATAGCAAGTTTGTCGAGAACAGGCAGCAAAAGAACCAGTGGTGAGACAGGGGGGAAAGAGCCCCAGGGAAGAGCCAGTGTGACATAGAAGAGGGAGGGGTACCTGGTGCTGATGGGTCTGAGGGGTGGGGGTGCCTGGAGCTGATGGATCAGCTTGGGTAAGGAGAGGAGTTGTGCCAGCACTTTGGGCAGATGAGGCAGTCAGGGTAATGCATTGGGATAAGAGGAACAGGGCTACAACTGACTCTCATATAAAGGGGCTAGCAGTCACCCAGTTGAAGGGCAGGGCCAGGGTAGGGGAAGAGGTAGGGGTTGGGGCAGTGGTCTGCAAAGGGGACGGGCCTAAGAATATGATAGGAGTTAGGGTGCTCCTGTTGGAGGACTCCATGATTAGAGGTATTCAGTGGGAGGGGCAGGGTGAGGGGAAAACCCAGTCCTGTTGGGGTCAAGAGTATTTCTGGGTTGACTGTGCACAAGGCAAAGCACCTGGTTTATTCACTGGCACAGGGTTATGGAGATTCTCCTGACATCTTAGTGCACCTGGGCACAAATGATATTTCAGGAAACAGTGTGCTGGAAGTTCAGGCTAGGTTCCATGAGCTTGCCAGGGTCTGTCACGCCAACAGCTGTTCGGTCTCCTTCTCGGAAATCCTGCTGGTACTGAGGGCCAGTTTGGAAAACAAGCAGAAAATTAGGGAAGGTAATGAGTGGCTCAAGGGGTGGTGTGAAGCTCGGGGGTATGGGGTGGTGGGTGATTGGGAGGTAACCTGGGAGGACAAGGGGCTGTACGCAAGGGATAGACTTCATCTCAAGCTGGTGGGGAAGGAGGTACTAAAGCAGAAACTGACCGAATTTATTCAGGCTAGATGGGGTTTAAACTTGTGAAGGGGGGAGGGGTGGGATGTGTGAATGATCCTAGCATGCCCCACATGGGAGTGACAGATTGCACACAGGGGGCGGCAAGTGGGCAGGTGCATGTAACCTCTCAGGGTGAAAACAGGATGTGGGGTAGGGGTAAGGGTTGGAAGATGGTCCTGATAAATGCCAGGAGCATGGGGAAACAAAATGCCTGAGCTCCAGGAAATGCTGGCAGATGGGGATGTGGACGTGGCTGCTGTCACCGAAACTTGGGCCACCCCAGACATGATCGGAACCTAAACCTGAGTGGGTATGCTGTGCTCAGAAAGGACAGGGCAGTGGGGGGGGGGAGGAGTAGCACTGTTTATTAGGTACAGCATCGGGATAAGCAGAGTGGAGGAAGCAGAGGGCAACGTGGAGGCCTTATGGGTCACCATACAAACCCCTGGGGCAAGATGGTCAAAATGGGGGTGGTCAACAGGCCCCCTATGCTGGCTGACAATTTGAAGGATAGCTTGCTGGCTAATATTAAGGACAACTGTGGTCACGAAGAGGGTGGGGGTGGTGCTATTGGGTGACCTTAACATGCCAGCGACTGATTAGGGAACTATGACGTCCCCATTGGCCAATGAGCAGATGTTGCTGGATGTTTTCCAGGATGCATTCCTACATCAGCAGGTTGTTGACCCAACAAGAGAGGGATGTATCCTGGATGTAGTCCTAGCTGACTGTGACCTAGTTAGGGAACTTGAGGTGGGGAACCCCCTAGCTGGAAGTGACCATGCCGCGGTCTGGTTTGTATTGGACCTGGGAGGGGGAGGAACTGCACAAGGATGATGATAGTTGATTTTAGAGAAGCAGACTTTAACAGCATGGAGCAAATCCTCAAGGGCCACTTGAAGGGGATTAAACCGGGCATGGACACGGAGAGCAGGTGGGAAATCATCAAAAGAGGGTCACAGGGAGGCTACTAGGTCCTGTGCAAGGGTGAGACGTAAGTGTGGTAGGTCTAGGAAGCCATGCTGGTGGACCAGGGAGGTCCAGGAGGTAGTTAGGGAAAACAGGGCTGCATACAGTAGGTACACAAGTTCACGCAGGGTCTTGGATAGGGATGAGTATCTCCAAATGGCCAGGTGGGTTACCAGGCTGGTGAGAGGGGTCAAGGCTAGGACAGAGCAGAGGCTGGCGCAGGAGATCAGGAGAGGGTAATAAAGGGTTCTTAAGGTATATTGGGGAGAGAAGGAGAGTAAAGGGTCAGTTCAGTAGGTTGATGATGGGAAGGGGGTTGGTGGAGGAGGCAGGTGAACAAACGGAGGTACTCAGCAAGTGCTTTGCATCACTAGGGAGGATGTGGGGCAGCTACACAAGGAAGGAAGATGCAGGGAGCAGAAGGGACTGGGGCCTTAAATGTTGGGGTACCTGTTGTTACTCAGGGGGCTGAGACAGCTGCTCCTTACAGGAAGGGGCATGCTGGATTGGCTGTGGGGGCAGGAGGCATGGATGTTGAAATCCCTGTCGGCAGGTGTGGGAGGCCCTCAGGTCCCTAAAAAAGGATAAAGCCTTGATGGAATCCATCCCAGGGTACCGTGGGAATTGGCTGATGTCCTGGCTGCATCCTTGGTGTCCCATTTTAATGCTTCTCTACAGACGAGGAGGGTGCCCAAGGATTGAAGGGAGGCACACATTGTGCCCATCCATAAAGGAGGATCGAGGGAAGAGCTGGGGAACTATAGGCCTGTCAGCTTGACATCGATGGTGGGCAAACTGATGGAGGCCATTCTAAAGAAGAGGCTGTAGGTGTTCTTCGGGGAACAGGGGTACCTGGATGATCACTAGTATGGCTTCATCCTGGGTAGATCATGTCATACTAACCTTATGGAGTTCTACGAATGGGTGACAATGGGGCTCCACCAGGGTAGGCTGGTGGATGTCCACTTTCTGGACTTCAGCAAGGCATTTGACTCAGTCCCCCACACTGGTCTGCTGGATAAGCTGGGAAGGATGGGAGTGGGGCACTGATGGTCAGGTGGATTGGTAACTGGCTATCTGGATGTACTCAGTGGGTGGTGGTAAGGGGGGTAGTCTTGTCTTCCGGGGGGGTCATAAGTGGGATCCCACAGGGATCAGTTCTGTGGCCACTGCTGTTTAAGGCTTACATCTCCAATGTCAGGGAGGGTATCAGGAGTGAAATGAGCCTCTTTGCGGAAGACTCTAAGCTGGGGGTTGTGATGGATGGGGAAGAGGGTAGGGCAGCCCTGCAGGAGGCCTGGATGCTCTGAAGAGATGTTCTCGCACATGGAAACTGAAATTTAACTCCAGGAAATGCAAGGTGCTCCACCTGGGGCTTAGGAACCCAAGCCAGGTGTACACCCTAGGAGGGGACATACTGCAGGTTTCAAGTGGGGAAAAGGACCTGTGGGTGCTGGTGTATGCCAAAATGAATAATTCTGAGCAATGTAGGAGGGCTGCGGCCAGGACCAATAGAATGCTGGGCTGCATTCTACTACCTCAAGAAGCAGGGAGGTGATTCTGTCGCTGTACAATTGCTTGGTCAGACCACACCTCGAGCACTGCATGCAGTTTTGGCATCTGCACCTAAAGAAAGCTATTCAACTCCTGGAGTGGATACAAAGGAGGACAACCAGGATGATCCAGGGTCTGGGGATAGGACATATGAGGAGAAACTTGTGGAGCTCAATCTATTCTCACTGGAGGAGAGGAGAGATGGGGGGATATGATTGAGGTCTTCAAGTATATAAGAGGGGTGAATGAGGTAAGCCTACATGGGGGCTTTCAGAGGAAGGTGAGAGGGACCACCAGGAGGCACGGTTAGAGGCTGAAGGGCAGGAGACTCGGGAGGAAAGGAGGAGGTGGTACTTCACTGAGATGGTGGTGGAACCATGGAATGCGCTGGTGGAGGTATCAATGGTGGAGGGGTCCAAGAGAGGCTGGGACAGGTACAGGTTGGGGAGGGTGAAGCTGGAGAATGCTTGTCTGGGGGGAACTCTGGTGGGGTAAAGGTGGATCATGGGAGGGGCCAGGAGGATGGTAACGGTTCCCATTCAGGGTACTGACTTCTGAGCAGACTCAATAGACCATGAGGCCTACTCTGATGGCATTTTAGTATGCTAATAAAAACCGTTGTCATACGAACATACAAATAAGCCAGCAGAATAAGGTCATTTGGCCTATCTAGTCTGCTCATATTGCAGGGTCCACAGCCTTAGCTATTAACCCTGTCTCCCTCCCCACTCCTCTCATCCTTTCCCTCCATCCCACCCATGACCTTTACCTTGTTCTGGTGGTTTATGTGCTACTTAAGGGGCCCCTAATGCTATTGGGAAAACTTTGAAAAATATAGTATTTAGACACAAGTAAGCTTATGTTCCATTTTTATTTATGTATGTATCATTATTTCTTAACTATGAAGGACATCTGCATAAAAACAAGATCTCTGTCCTGCTGACTGCATTCACTCTGGGTGTTTATCTGCCTCTGACATCATAATTCTCTATTTTATGACATCACAATCTGTTGATGTGGAGATGATTATAATATCATAAAGAAAGGATAGTGATGTCAGGTTTGGACAAACAGCTAGAGCAGAAGAAGTATAGGGGAAAGCGATCCTGTTAATTTGCCACTGTTTTGAATAATGAAGAAAAGAGGGAGAATAAATTACACCTAAAATAAATGTAATTATTTAGTTTTTATTGACCCGATAAGCACACTAGACAGTTATAATGGATATTTTCCTGATAGACAACTGTGAATTACAAGGCTGTAATTCCATCAAGAGTTCAGGTAACATCATAAACTGTGAGAAACTGGTTGAACGACAGAAAGCTGAGGGGTGATGGTTAATGGGATTCAATCCAAGGAAAGGGAAGTGACTAGAGGGGTACCTCAAGGATCAGTCCTGGGGCCAGTCCTTTTTAATGTCTTCATTAGTGACATTGCTGAAGAATTGGAGGGGAAGGTTTGCCTATTTGCAGATGACACCAAGATCTGCAACAGGGTAGACATTCCAGAATGGGTCTAGAAAATAAGGCGGGACCTAGGAAAACTGGAAAAATGGTCCGAAGTGTGGCAATTAAAATTTAAAGCAAAGAAGTGCAAAATCATGCAGTTGGGGGTACAGAAACCCTGCAGAGAGCTACAGGATTGGGGGGGAGGGATTACTGACGGTTATCAGGGGAAAAGATATTTAGGGATAATCATCTCAGATGACCTAAAGGTGGCCAAATGGTGCACCAAGGTGGTGGAGAGGGCCAGTGGAATGTTGGGGTACATAGGAAGGGGTATCACTAGCAGAAGTAGGGAGATGGTGATGCCACCATACAAAATGCTGGTGAGGCCTCATCTGGAGTATGGTGTGCAGTTCTGGAGGCCTCATCTTTGTTAGGACATAGACAGAGTGGAGGCGGTTCAGAGAAGGGCATCTAAGATGGTGCAGGGCTTGCACCACAACACATATGAGTAGAGATTAAAACTCACTATATATGCACTGGAAGAGATGTGGAAATGGGGGGATATAATAGAAGCCTTCAAGTATCTTAAAGGAGATGGGAAATGAGATTTACAAAGTTAACTGCCCTTCCATCTTCATTTCCATGCCAGTTATGTATTCTGCTATGCTTTGATGATTTTTTGATAAATAAATAATCTAGCTGTGGGGTGCCCTCAGATCTGCATTGAGTTCCACTCGTCTCACCAGCTACTGCTCTTGATTTTCATATCTCTAAGACATTCTATGACATCAGAAACTCACATTCCATGCTATTAATCTGAATAGCCTGGAATGGGAGTTTGTGATGTCATAGAATGTTCAGGCAGTATGAAAACAGACAGCAGCAACTGCTGAGGAGAGAAGGATTCAGGGTAGTTACAAGAGCAACAAAATTAGATTATTAATTTTGACAAAAAAGGTCAAAAGCATATCATAACAATGGGTAGCCAATAAAAGGACAACTGGAGGGTATCTAGAGGTGTAAAATCTATTTCCTATCACCTTTAAGGGCATAATCAAAGTGCAAGTGGGCAACATCTTTCAGTATAGGAGAAGAGCAAGGATAAGGGAGCACGATATGAGATTGGAGGGGGGCAGGCTAAAGGGGAATGTGAGGGAGTTTTTCCTTCATGGAAAGGGTGGTGGATGCATAGAATAGCCTGCCCCAGGAGGTGGTGGGAGCTCCAACAGTGGGGGGATTCAAGCATGCATGGGATAGGCATAGGGGAACCCTAGAGGGGAAAGAGAGGTGAAAGCATATGACTAAGTAGGGTCAGCGGCAGTTAATGCAGGCAGGGAATACAGGCAGACTGGGTGGGCCTTGCAGTCCTTATCTGCCATCAATTACTATGTTACTATGAGAGCGAAGCTTGAGTGGTTTCTTAATGTCACCTCAACCCACAGATATATGTATATATAGTTATGTCTCCGAGGAAGGACTTGGTGGGTCCAAAAGCTTAGACATTATTTTCTTTTTGTTACATCTATGTTGGTCCAATAAAGGTATCGAACCATTTGATTCTGGATCTGTTCATAACCCGCCGATGGAATTACAGACTTCATTATTTAAAGTTGGACTATTTTGTTTGGTATAATATAGGGTCAAAGAATGCTAACTGGGTTTGGAACTTTAACATATCAGTGAATACTGTTTCCCTGTTAGTAAAATGTGAATCAGGCAGGTTCTAGAAAATATAATATATATATAATTAACACTAAATTTTATTGACTGATACCATGCCATGCATAGAATGGTTTAACAGTAGTGTGCAGGAATATGTAAATAATAGATACGAGGTAAAAGGGGTAGTAGTCAGAACTGTACTATGTAGCAAGATTTGTGCAGATCTGTGAGTCAACAGGGAGGGATATGAACCTTCCTAATTTTCTAAGTCATTTGTAACAAGGGTCTGTCTGGCTTTTCGTTTAGAAACTGTTTCACTACTGAATTCCTGGCAGTTAGTGTGATTGAGTGGTTAGAACTCTGAACTGTCAAACTGGAGATGGCATGTTCAAATCACACCATAGCCCCTGGCTCAATGTGGGACCCAGAGAAGGGGTCTAGAGTCTTGACTACCATCATCAACTTCAATAGTGCCAGCTGTAAAATTGTTTAATTACAGGACCCCTCAGAAAATAAGATGCCACATCTTAGTTGGGCAAACCTGGTAAAATATGTTAAAACAATACCATTAAAAATATAAGCCTTTTATTTATTTTAATTTTACTGTTTATTTACCTAGGACAGACTAGATGTGATGCAATATCCCATTTCCAGTAAGGCCCTTCTTCCCACTTCCATGGCTGGGTAGACAGGAGCACTGGGAGGTTAAGTGACTTGCCCAAAGTCACACAGTGAGTGCTTAGCTCTAGCCTGGTATGAGCCTGTGAGCGCAAGGTTCCCAAACTGGAGTTTTAATCGCTTACTTTTGTACCATATTGTCTCCTGGCCTGTCATACAAGAGCCTTAATCTGACAAAATGTTGTGTATGTATCAAGATCAAAAGTAAACTTGAGAAGCTGAGTAAAATGGATGTGTCCCATTTGGTTGGCTGTGTACAGCAGTTGGCCCCCAGTACACTGTAATAAAGCGTATTATGGTTTCTATTTGATCCGTGCACTAGAGTGCCTTATTTCATCCGCAGTGGAGCATGCATTGCCAGACGTTGTTTCACTATTCGGAACTTGCAAAAAGGGTGTTTTATGAGGCAGAAAATTAACGTGGTTAAAACAGAGTGAAACAAAGCAGTCTCAGTTTTTCAAGGCACAGCCCAGACTCTGCAACAAAACTTACCTGTTATTGCTACTACTGTGAAGCTAACTGCTTTATTATAGATTGAGGGAGTGCTCACGACCAATCGGAGTGTTCATTTCCTCTGCACGTGAAACACTCTTATTCTGTAAGTAGCATCTCATGTGCAGATGCCCTGGAAATGGGCAGATTCCAGGATAGTTTTAAAAGTATATATATTATTAATCACGCTCGATCAATAATATAATAATATGTCCCCCGTCGCCACTCGTTGCTGGATAAGAGTGATTTCATTTGGGTTCCGCTCGAGCCAGAACAGCTTAGCTTCACTTTGCTGGTCCTGTTCACGCAGAACACGTGAAGTCACCTTTATCACGCAATGAGTGGCCCGGGAGGGCATATTAGATATAACTCCTGCAGGTGGTGGTGGTGGGATGGCAATGGTGATGGTGCTTGATTTGGAGATGGCCCAAAGGGTGGTGATACTCAGGAAGCTTTGGTTTGTACTACTTCTTTAGCTGATACTAGTGAAATGCACCCAACCCCCTCTGTCTCCTTCAGAATGTCACCATCTTTATGCGTACTGCCTCGTGCATCGTATATCTGTTACTAATTCACTACCAGTGCTGGTGTGGTAGTCCCTTTGCCTGACTCTGGCTACTGGTGGTGGCTGGGTTCGTGAAAGAGTGTCTGAAACTTGGGATGCATACCATGGTGGCTGAATTACTTGAATAAAATGTCTTATCTTGCTTCCCACACTAACTATCCCTACTGGCGATCAGTCTGACTCTGACTCAAGTGGGTAATGGGCCTTGCTGTGAGAAGGATGCCATAGTCACATTTGAAAAGATTGGGCAGAACACTCGTTCCCAAAGTTTGAGAAGACTTATCCTGACTGATCTTTTTACCACATTGGGTACACTATGCTTTCAGCGGATTTGCTGTGTCATCTGTAACATGCTGTCACTCTGCAGAGAATTTCTTTTGCTTTCTAGTAACAATGGATGGGGGACTATTGTAGGAACTGGACAGTGACTGAAAGCTCATTGTTTTTGAGGCACTGAGGAATGGTGTTGCTAGGGACGGACAGCAGCAGCTGGTGGTACGGTACTTCTGTGGGGCTGATCATGATATGATAGCTGGGGGATAGGCTTGCCTTTCAAGTTCCCTGCCTAAGAAACTTTCTTTGTTTTACAGAACTGCAGTGTTATTATACCTTACTCTTCTTGCATCAACAACATGTGCTTCTGATGAAAGGATTACAATAGTGTCCGTGCCAAAGCCAGAGTTCGTGTCACCTTCCACACACGTACTGTAGTAGATGATTGAGCAGCACTGGTCTGTGTGGTGCAGCTGCATGCTGTGGGGGTCATATATGGTTCTAGGCAGACTGGCAATTTTTACCACCCATGCACAGACACAGGCAGCTGTGGCACCTAATGTTGTGTTGTTCGTATGAGATGATCAGGAGGAGTGCTTTTTCCTTTTTTGTTAAGGATGGATCATTTGAAACTTGCTTTTATGTTGGGGAAGTAGAACTGGGACTGGCAGCACTTGAAGGAGGGGAAAGAAAACAGTGTGCTTCTGGATTGCTCAGGGTGGTGTCAAGTGCATTGGAAGACCTGGGATGGCTGCTAGAAGGAGTGGTAGCAGAACCAGTGGACTTATGTGGACTACTGAACAAGGGTTTATCTGGCCATGCTATCACATGCACAGCCCTAGTCCTCACAGCCCTATGACTCCCTGTACTCCATAACCGTCTCCACTGCCACTAGTTGCAGAAGTTGCACTTGAAACTGACATGGTGGAACTTTATTTGTACCGTTGTTCCCCCCTTGCATCTCTTTCTCCTCCTGTTCTTTTCTTAATGTTTTCTACACCATGGGACAGATAACACTACAATGGTGTACCAACGCAAGGGCAAAACCCTGTCGTCGAAATCCCCCACAGTGATGTTTTCGACAAGTTTCAAAAATGTCGCTGTGAGGCACCCGCTGGCAAAATTTCACACTTTCGAAGTGTTTCTCCAACTCGGAGTTAACAATCTTTAGAAGGTGGGGGCACAGGGGGCCCAGCCCCCCGATAGAAAAACACACACACATCTGATAGGCGAAATTTCGCCTGTTGACATCGGGGATGTCTCTATGCCGAACATTGACAACAATGTTGTCTCGTCAGCATAAGTAAACCCACTACAACAATGATGCAGCAGCAGGACGCAGCACAATACCACAAACTATGATGACTCACTAGTCACTTAAATAATGAGTTTAGTGCCTCCCACCAGGATCAAGCCCTCTTATCACAGTTGTTAGCGGGAAATCTTGCAGGATACTTCAAGAACTCAACGTAATTCAATGGCAATTACACCAAATTGTCATGCAGTAAACTGTGAAACCTCACACACAGCACTTGATCCTGCTGGAGGGCACTGTAGTTAAAAATTGGATGCCCTTGTGTAGTGTGGCATAAGGTGAGCAGTGAGAGGGAGACAAGTGACAGTGAGACAACACCCCGGGTCTCAGTCAACCACTGACAGACTCCACTGAGAGAGAGACACTAAGTAAACAGAACTATAGTAACACACTTTTAGTAAAGTCTCACAGCACGACAGCAGGCTTCCACGTCACTTTCATTCACTTTACTAACTGGCTAGTGTCTGTTTGGCTCAAACACAAGAGAAAAAATAAAAAGATGTTTTTCTGCACCCCGTACCACCAGCAGTAAAATAATCAAAGTACCGAAGGTACTGAAAGGCAGAAAACTATAATTTTTAAAGCAAAACAAAAGTAAGGATCAGCTGCCGACAATCTCAATATGAAGAAAGTATATAGGTGTGGAAGTTAAACTTGTCTTGTATAAATTAATCTCCATCACCTGTCAATGTATTTATTTATTTAAAATTGGTAACTGGGAGAGGCACACTGAGCCGAGGAGGCTTGCTTCCAAGTGTGAGCAGGGGGAGAGGGAAGGGAAGAAGCACAATAAGAAACAAACTACAGCCAGTCAGGTGCTGTGGTTACAGTGAGGATGACATAAAGAGCATACATTTAGTCCAGGACAGACAAACTGGCAAAACACTGAATATGGAGGTCAAATGAATTAGCATACAAATCATCTGTGCAATTTGGACAAACTCAAAGTACGTAGTACCAGAGTGAAGGGAGGCTGAACTGGTGCTGAACGCAGAAGTCAAAGCAGGTTGATAGACATCAGAGAGTTTTTGGCAACACTGAGGTTAAGAGGAAGGGGGAGGCATACCTCTGCAACTGTCCCTGATTTTCAGGGATGTCCCTGATTTTGCCTCAAGATGTTTCTCTGTTCCTCTAAAAATTGGGGTCTCTTCGAATGAACAGTAGGGACTGCAAGCACAAAATAATACCACACATTGCAGTTACAGACTTGATCTTGCTCAGAAAAAAAGCATTTTACACTAAATCTCCTACTCTACCAGCTTCCTGAGTGGCCATCACCAATGTTGAAGATGTGTCTCTGATTGTGGTCATTTGTCCCTGATTTTTTTTTTCCTTGACTTGTCAGACAGGGGGTCAAGAGGTATGAGGGGAGGTAAGGGGTGGTCAAAAGTCAGGCAAGGATAAGGAAGTGTTCAGGAATAGGGTTGTCAGGAGTGGGAAGCAGAGTTTTAACTGGCATCTAATGGAGGAAGGGGAGAGGTGGATGGAGGAGGGCAGCTGCTTCCAGAGGAAGGGGAGGTAGTGTGAGAAAGCAGATTTCCTGGCTGAGGAGCATTTGGGGGGAGAACGTGCATGGGTCTCTTGAACACAGGGAGTAGGGGGAGGAGAGGTTGGGGAGGGGAGAAGGGATAGGTATGGGGGAGGGGCCCAAACCAGTATTTAGAGATGAGGGAAGCACAGTGGGACTGGCAAAATAAGAAGAGAGGGAGGGTGGATGGGGAAGAGTAAAGGAAACAGTGGTGAATATGAAAGGGTGAGTTGGTAGCAAAGCAATAGAAGGCATTGCAGAGAATGTCCAGTCTGGCAAGGGAGGTGGAGGGAGCGGTGCCATAAACCACATTCACGTAGTCAAAGACTGGCAGAACCATTCTGGTGACCAGCTCTTGGTGGACTTGGGGAGAAAGGCAGTCCTTATTGCATTACGGGGCACCAAGTTTGGAGCACAGTTTAGCATGGATGGCAACAATGTGGGAAGAGAAGTCAAGCCTACTACCTAACCACACACACTGAGGTACTTTAAAGCTGGGACCGCTTCAAGCAATGTGCCACCCAGCTGGAAAAGTTGGGGAGGGGGTGAGCTGGGCCAGCTTCTGGTTGGTACCAGTGGTCATAGACACTATTTTTGTTGTGTGTGTGTGTTGACCCAAAGTTGGTTGGACCGGAACCTGTGCAGAACATTGTGAAAATCTTGGTGAAGCAAAACTTCCAGAGTTGCAGTTGAGGGACCAGAGGTGCAGAGAACTGTGTCATCTGCATACATGCGAATATGGAAATTGTCACAGGTAGAGGGGAGAATTGTATGATATGATCACTTTCTTGTTTAATTAAAGCTGATTGTCTGGAACACTTAATTTCTGATGGAAATTTGGAGTGTATCGTTCATGAAGATGATGCATGGGGGGAATATCTAATATAGCTGTCTACAGTGTTTTGTCAGATATTCAACTAAATCGAGTCATTGTTTGGTAGCTATTCCCAGGTGATTTGCAATTGAGGCCACATGGTTTCCAAGTGTAAAGTACTTGCTGTCTATGGATTCAATTATTTATGAAGAACTGCAAGTAGTTTCTGGTGGGGTGGAGGGAGGTACAGTTGACATCAACCACTGCAGTGTCTCATCCAGTATTTACCCTTGCTGAAGTAAAGAGTACTAGAAATTCCAGTCACTAATTTCATGCCACGGTGGCACCAGAGTGCCTGCATCTTTTAGCACCTTTACATGTTGTACAGCTCTGTATTAACTAAATCTGAAATTATCTTGTAAGACAAAATATTACATTAATTTAATAAATTATTGACAGTGTAGGAATTCCTTATTCGACTGCAGTTTTTGTAAAACATATATTGTGAATAACAGACTGCAAGTAACCCTTCACACATCAGCTGCCCTATTTGTTGATACAGCGTGACTAACCAAGCAACCAAAAAAAGAGACTGAGCATTGGTGGATAACAGGTCTGACATAACAGTAGAACTGAACCAATGCCTCCCTTCCCAAAGTGTTTTGTTATTCTAAGTACTGTAAATCATTCCATGAATGGACTGACAGTACTCCTTACACAAGTACTGTACTGCACCACTACGAGAGCTCAGACAAAAGAAATGTGCAAATCCTTGATAGCAGTCACACCAGCCCTCTGGTTCAAGGGCATGCAGCCACCACAGAAGCAAAGGAAGCAGGGACCCCTAAAATATCTAGCCCTTTCCTTCTCAGCAGTGAAAATCATGAACACTGGAGAAAAAGGTAGAGTTTCACAGTAGAAAGGACACGTGCCATCTTTAGCAGAACACAAAGGACTATAATGCAAAAATTCATGAATGCCCTGTTAGGCTGAAGCACAATGAAACCCCCATGCACGCATAAAGAAATAATGAAATAAAGGCACTAGTTTCCATCGTGGTCTGAGCTTGTATACTAACCTTTCACACAGTTACACTTCTCCATGTTTTTAATACCTTCTGGGTTAGCAGAGTGGAATCATTTATTTACAGATGGACTGATGAATCGAAAGTCTGACCCAATCGTTTCGGGTACAGGAGCTCATGGTCATTTACTTACAGAGTGCTACAACATGCACATAGGCAGGTAAAACACTTGAGCTGCACATCACCTGCTATTAGAGAACAATGCAAACGTTTCTACTTATTTATTAAAGAGCAGCTGACACCTCCAGGAGAACTTTATTAAGATATAATATTTTGACACAGTTCAGCTTGTATTTCACATTAGTTCTGTATTCCTCCTCCCCTTTATTTATTACTGAGGTCATTTGCATGAAAACAGTGTCTTTGCTCCTGAACAGTTTATCTATTCCTATTGCTTTCTCCCTACCTGAGGTCATAATGTACTGCTTGTGACATCACAGTTTCTCTCATGGCAAAGGACTATGATGTCACAACAGAAAACTATGACTTCAAGTAGGGAGTTGGCTACAGAGGCACATGAATTGTAAGGGAACTCTGCAGCATAAAGATCATATATTCATGCAAATTGAGTCAGTAATAAATAATGGAAATAGAAATATATAGACTATATATGGAATGCAAGCTGAATTGTACCTAATTATTATGTTTTTCAAAATTTTGCTTGAGGCATCAGTAGCTCTTTGACAGAGCTGATGCAATAAAACAATAAATCAATAGCAGATTTTGTTTTTGGTCTGTTTTGTATGAACAACATTGTAATGTTGAAGATATTAAGGGAGGCAGTGCTGTGTAATGGTTAGAGCAATATTAGGAACCAGGGGACCTAGGTTCAAATCCTACCACAACTATAGTGTTTGATCCCATAGCATGTTGGGGGGTGGGGTAAAAAATGAAAAAAAACACTAGCATTTTTCTTCCCAACTACTGGAGAGGTGCTAGTCTATGAAGGGAGCAGTTTTCCCAATATTGTAATGTAATATAACTTTTTTTAAATGCACTGAAGCTCTATACATTTACAGATATTAAACCTGTTTTTGACAACTATAGTGATTTTTATAGTGATGCTGAACTGGGCCAGGAGAAGGAAAGCTGCTGAATGATCCTTCCGCCCCCACTCATAATAGTATAGATGCAACTTGTAACCAAAATCAGTGAATTGGCAGGGCTTAAGCAGGTCCGTCCCCATTCTCAAGTCCTATGAGGAAATTGTCACTGCCAGTGCCAGGTGTGAGTGTCCCCCTGTGACAGGGTTGGGATAAGACCCTGTCCCACTTGTTATGCAGAAACAATTATAAGCAAGGATCTGTTCTGTCCTCTCCTATTTCTGCTTCTTCTCTTGTCTTTTGCCCACCTGATTGCACAAATGTTCCTGTGGCACCTAAGGAACTGGCCAGTCCGAAGGTCCCACCTGCTATTTCCTTGCCTTCAATTGCTGCTTCTTGCTGTCTCTGTCTTTTCTTTGTTACCTTGCTTCTCTGTGGTTACATAGAAACATAGAATTTGACAGCAGACAAGGACCACTTGGTTCATCCAATCTGCCCATTTCTCCCTATCTACACTATTACCTCAGACCATGCCTGAGTAAAGCTTTTTCTCCCCATTTTCCTTTCCACTATGATTCTTGATTCCCTTGTGTGCTTGGCCTATTCATTCTTGAGCTCCACCACTGTTTTTGCTCCAACCACCTCTGCTGGAAGGCTGTTAAAAAGTATATGTGAATCTTTGTGTGAAACTGGGTTCCCTTGCTTTGCAAATGTATATAGTTATATTATTGAAATGATTGCAAAAAAAGCTATTTGGAACGCAGGGGGTTAACCTTGAGATGCAGTTGGACCTTCATAGTCTCATTTGTAGAGTTGTCAACAGGAGGTCAGTTCTGGGACACAATGTTCTATTTTGTTGCACCTGCAGGAAAGGAATTGACAAAGTTTTGATACATTTTGTGAGAAACAGGAGATGTATCTTAACGAGCTCAGAAGTTAAATGCCAGGAGCAGACATTATATATAAAAAGAGAGCAATCTTTTGTTAGAGAAAGAGACAGAGATTGAAATTTAGAATTAGAGTTACCGTCAGACGAATGACTTTGTTTTGTTTGAACTGCCAGTATAAGAGCTTTCCTGCACAATTTGATTTTTTATTGTATTACTATTGACAATAAAATGCTACCAGTAAATGTTATAACTTCTCCTGGTTTGCCTATGCTTCCTGTCCTATGCCTCGACCATACCCACCCAACTCTTGTACATCAGTAGGGCTATCCACAGTCAGTAACTAATATAAAAACATTTGAAAAAAAGTAAAAAAAAAAAAAGTAGAGGTAATCAATGGTGGATGTAATTAATTTCCCAGTCGCTCCCCCCCCCCACTGTATTGAAGACTAAAATAATTTCTCATAGCAGATTAGTCTCTCGACTACTACAGAATATTATTTGAAATCAAGCAGAGTAAAGAGTAGCAGACATAATTACAGGATCAGGCAATCAAGGTGCTGCTGCAAATTTATGGAAAAAATCCTCACCTGTACACCTGTAAATCTGCCATAGTGCAATGTATTATCAGGGAGAGAGAGAGACAGACAGACAGACAGAGAAAGAGAGAGACAGAGAGAGAACGACCGGTGGCTGACACAGACATTTGTGCAGGCTGTTTGATTTACAAAGTTTCTTACAGTTCACATTAGGGCACAACAGCTGGAAGTGATTGTGCATTATTTTTACTGTGGCTTTGGTGTGGGGATTATCATAAGCTATGAACCAGATCTGTTTGTTGCTGAGCTACAAAAACCAAAAAATGATAAGAGTCTGAATGATAGCTTTTGCCATTTGTTCAGTACATGTGTGATGGTGACATAATAAGGTGTTATGTGACATCAGGCAGCACTGATATTAAGTCAGAGAAAATAGATGAAATCCTGAAATAAAATCACTCTGCAATTACAGTATTATTTGCCCTGTTTACTGCTCATCAATTTAATCTATTTAAGTTATAAGGGGCAATCCTCCATCCCATCAGCCATAGACAAAAGTCAGTCTCTAATAAAAATGTTTAGAGAAACCATAATTCGGCATCTATGGGCACGACTCCTATATGTTAGGCATATACATATCCCTGCCAGTTCAGACATTTGTGAATGGTGTTGCATAACCATGGAAGACTAATCAAGCTCACCATTCTGCAGTGAGAAACGGTAAAGAGGAAGTTGTGCAGTCATCTGCACATTTAGTTTGCACATAGCCTTCTTGGACATAGTACCACATAAGTTATATGGCCCCTCGTCTCTCACACGATCAGTTTATCAAACCACTGAGGTTAAAGGCGTTAGTTCCCCAAAAATGAAAAGAGCATTCGAGAGTTTAGCAAAAACTTCCACTTATGACAAAACATTTCTGTTACCCTATAACACAGAAGCCCAGGCTGCAACATGTAAGCCCTAAAAGCATTGGGGTGTGGGGAGAGGCATTAAAAGGTGGGACAGGTGTCAGAAGGGGGGGGAGGCAATGTACAGAGCAACTCAACAGTCCTGGTGGAAAGAGAAGAGCAGTGTGACTACTTTCAACTCTACCTGCTGGAACACCCATAGTATAAATCATAAAGTCCCTTGCTTCAACAGACATTTGACACTTATTATTATACAGAACTAAAGGGGATGGGAGGAGGATTGTATATGCCAGTGTGACAAAAAGATTGTGACCGGCATTACAGTTATGGGCTCCATGGTGACTGCACGTTGCAGTCAGCATGGAGCCACACTGTTCAGATCTATTTATTACATCAGGGGGCTTCACCCCCAAACCTCCCCGAACTGAAGGATTCTATCTCCAGGTCGGAGTTAGTTCAGGGAGGGGGTGCAAGTTGGGGGAAGTGGTAGCCCCCTTCCAGTGGCACTTCTATGGCGGCATGGCGCTGAAGTCGATATTGACACATGTTGCCGTAGCAATGTCGCTGTTAGGGTGGCATACCCTGGAGAATAGAAAGAAAGAAAGCCACTGAGAAAACAATCAAAACTACAAAAAATAAAACACAGATAGGAGGCTGTGACAGATCACAGTAATGTTGCACACTGGGATACTGCAACTCCCTTCCATGGCCAGGAAAGCAGCTAGCACAGCCCAGGTTCAGAGCAACTGTGGAATTGTATTAGCCCATTACTGCTTATGCCCCACCCCTGCACCCTGGGTGGACACTACCCTTCTAGGTAGTCCAGGTCATGTTACCTATCAAATGACCTGTCACTCCTGGGACTATCTCCCAATTTTCCCCATTGTTTTTATACTGCTTCACCACAAGGAGTCATTGTTGTACATACTAAGTTACACTGCATCCTTAGCATGATTTAACCCTTTCTATGTTAGTTCATAGCCCTGTCCTGTGCTAGCTCACTCTTAGCAGCTGCATCCAAATGTGTTCTTCTCTACCTCATCCCACCAGGATTCAAACCCTCAACCACCCTCACCATAGCTGGTGGCCCTAACCATTAGGCCATCCAAGCAGCTGCACTTCATCTAAATTTTTTATGCACCTTAAACCCCATTAGTCCACACCAGTCCTAGACCCTCTTGTGCTACCGCCCCACCAACTGGTATTCGGGAAGAGTCTAGGATTGGCCCTTTTAAGTCTAATCTTAGGAAACATCTCTCTGCACTTAGTAGCTGTGACTGGCGACTATAAGTCGCTACTCTCCCTACATGGCACCTTTCCTCTACTTCCCACCTCCCCTTAACACCCCTCTCCATCCCTCTTCCTGTCTCATTCACTTCCCCACCCTCTTACCTTGCCCCATACCTTAATCCCCCTCCTCTCACTACCTCCCTTTTCTCCCACCCACCTACTGTTGATACTGCTCACACCACCAATACCCTACCATCTCAACCCCTCCTCTATCCCGCCCTCCCATGATATTCAACATGGTCTCACTCTACCTACTCCACCCCCTCCCCAATCATGCCTACACTTTCCCTCTACTTCCCACCCCTTATAAGTGTCTGTCATTTCCCTCCCCATCATACTGTACACCTCTCCCCCCCCACCCTCTAACAATGCCTACCTCTGGCAGCATCGTTTTCTTACTATTACCGTACTATCATCTCGATCTTTTTATTGGTTACGTTTTTCGCAGAATGTATGAATTTGTCTCCACACCTCCATGTTCATTTACCCCCACGGTCTAACTTGTTTTTTACCACATTTTGGTACACTTAGGCTATTCCTCTGAATGTACCGACATAATGGTATTCTAATCTGCCTCAATTGTACTTATCTTGTTGTTATCGAATTGTATGTCAGAACTATTGTTTTAATGTACCATTGTATTCTTATGTTTTTCCAATGTGGAATGTTTGTAAAAGAGCCTCTGGTTCAAAGGTATTGTAATCTGAGATATAACAGGGTTTTAAATAATTGATTAGTAGTTTTTTCCTTAGGACAATACTAACTGTACAGAAAGTATTTATATAGATTTTCTAGAAGTGTTATATTTGTTAAACACAGTGAGGCAGGTGTTATGCATTTTCACAATGTTTTAGAACTTTTATGAGTAAAACGCTAATCAATTTGTAGAGTTAAATAAAACCCTGTATAAATAAAAAAAACACTGTTTAGTGACAATAAAATGCAAAATCAGGAGACAACAAAGGAGTTCTTTGCTGTCTCCCAATTTTGCATTGTATGTGTCTAATAAACAGTGTTTGTGAAGACTTTTCCTGGTGTTCTCCATGTTCAGCAGGATCCTTTCCCAGTCTACTGCAGTGCTGTTCTCTTTCCTTTCCTCTCTGTGAGACCAAACAACTCCTTGGGAAGTCTGAGGGTGCAGGGTGCATGTTGGTACAATGCTGAGGAATGAAGTCCCAGCCATTGCAGTGAACAAGCCCAAAACATATCACTGTGCAAAAGTTTGGTACAAGCTAACAGAACCAATTCACCTCTGGGATCTCAATGAGGCATGTGTCATGCACACACAAAACTTATAAAAAAAAGTCTGGATCTTGACAATATGCACCAAACTTTATTTGGCACCTAAAAATGTAACTGAAAAATAAAAAGTTCAAAAATTCCACTATCCTGTTTTTTGTCGCCTGCTGGGCAGATCCTAAGTCACTGCCCTCCACCACCTTACATAAAAAATACTTTATGATGTCTTTTTCAAATCTCCCACCCACCAGTTTCATGGAGTTCCTCCTTGCATACATGTTTGAATGCACTGTGAACAATTCCATGCTGTTCACCCTGTTTACTTGCTATAGAAACTTACAAGTCTCTATCATGTCACCCTTTTCCCTCCTGTCCTCCAGCTTGTACATGTTGAGGTTCTCAAGCCTTCCCTTATTGATATTTCCATGCTGCCTCTGAACCCTTTTGGCGATACTCCTCTGCACTATCACTACCCTATTCCTGCCCTTCCTCAAGTGCAGCCTCAAGAAGTACCTCAGTATTCTTAAGTGTGGCTCTAGAAAGGATCCATACAGGGGCAGGATCCCCCTACACTGCACCTCAGCATTCTATTTGCCCTCCCTACTGTTCTACCACACTGCGCTGATGGTGTCAGTCTGTCTGTAATTCAAGGTCCCTCTCCACAGTTGTCAAATCCAGTCCCACCACTCCCATCCTGAACTCTGTTCTCAGGATCTTGGCCCCCAATGTGCATGAGCTTGCACCTTCTGCTTTAAATTTCAGCTGCTGGACCTTGAACCATTTAATCAGCTTCCCCAGATCCTCGACGTTGCCCTTACACCCTCCTGCTTGTCCACTGTGCCACAAATGTTCTTGTCATCTGCAATGAGGCAACTCTTTCCCTTAATTTCCTTCCCAATATTGCATACGAAGACATTAACAAGCATTTGTCAATGCCAAATGATTGCTTGCTTGCACTTCCTGTGTAGCTGTTGGGCATAGATAAAGCAGCAGTTAAAACTGACAGATTAATACCATGAGTTGTAACAATGAAATTGCCATGACTGGGAAATGAAGAGATGCTATGTGTCCCGTGCTTACCATAAATCAGTACCATTGATGGACGGACTTGAAAAGGTCCTGACACATCTAAGCAGGAGCAGGATCTAAGTTACAGTCCTGACTTGTTCTGATGCAAACAAGAAACTTTTGGAAATTATTGTTAATATAGAAAAGCATCACAAAATGCACTAAAAATAAGTATTTTTTTCTAACCTGAGTTTGAGGGCCCTATTCTCAAACTCCGGCATGGGCCATGCCAAAGACGGCTTGCACAAATTGCTGGTGCACCATGAACCCTGGGTCCGATTCTCTGTCTGGCAGGGTCCTAGCAGCAAAGTCCCATGGATTGCGGCAACCATAGCCATGCACCAGAGGGCGCACCTAGACAGGTTTCCTCAAGCCATGGGTGGCCATGTGGCAATGTCCCCAATCATTCCCTGGTGATCTAGCAGACCCCCACCACCCAATCCCTGTATAATAAGAAATATCTTCCCTAGTGGTCTAGCAGACCCCCCCAACCTGATCCCCATATCATTAAACAACACTAGAGGGGAGCATATTTTAGATTTGGTGTTGAGTAATTTGAATAGTAATGTACAGAACTGTATAACTTTACCCCCACTTGGATCTAGCGATCATGCCATGGTCAGATTTGAGTGTTTGGGCAATCTGAGGAATTATACTGGCAGTACAACTATTTTTAGGTATTAAATTTTGACCTGATGGGAAAATAACTGGTGAAATGGAATTGGCAACCCGAATTTGCAGATCTAACAATAACAGAAATGTGGGGGAATTTAAAAAGCATTGTTTGCTCACTGGTACATAAGCATGTACCAGTAAAGGAAATATAATGGATCCAAAAAATCTCTCCTCCCCATGGCTGACCCCCCCAGTCAGGAAATTAATTAAACTAAAAAAGATTGCATATTTGAGGGCAAAACAGAGTAATAACAGTATTTCCTGGGAATTGTACAAGGAGTGTTTAAATATTACAAAAAAGGGAATTTCTACAGCAAAAATGAATTATGAATATAAATTAGCAACAAAAGTACAAAATAACTACAAATCATTTTATTCGTATATCAACTCTAAAAGGGGGGATACTGGAACCATTACTTCCCTAAAAGAACAGGATGGTGAGTTGACATCAGATAATTAGGAGATGGCCGAATTATGCAATACATATTTCTCTTCAGTATTTAATAAAGGGCCATATGTAGTAACTAATGATAGGAATGTATCTCCAGGCTGGAGTGTTAAACTTAGTACCACTGATGTAGCTAAATGATTACTGGAAATAAATCCTAATAAGGCACAGGGACCAGATGGAATACATCCGAGAGTTATTAAAGAACTAGCGCATGTGCTGACAGATCCAGTCACTCATATTTTCCAGAAATCTTTGGATATGGCTGAGGTACCAGATGAATGGAGGCATGGTTATTCCTATATATAACAAGCATTTGTCAATGCCGAATGTTTGCTTGCTGGTATTAGCATTAGAAATGCAGGAGTTAGACAGATACAGAATAGGAATGGCAGTGAAGTAGTGAACTTGACATGAACCGCACCTCCATGCTGTAGAAACGGACAGGATGTGGGGTAAGTTTTTGGGTTGTCACCCATGACGGTCAAGCCATGTCACCTCACCCTATTCTGCAGACAGGGAGATGTATTGACTTGTGCCTTAGGGTGTTTGGCTTTACAGTCAGCCCATTCCAAAAGTACATACGTTGAAATGGGTGCAACATAGGAGAATGGTGTGAAGTTTTGGGACGAAGAGTCCAAGGTACACCTCGATGCCTGTCAGTGGCAGGGGGATGGGGTTGGGATGGCATGAGCAGTACAGTCAGCAATCCAAAGGCACACCCCGATGTCTGTCTGTCTGTACAGGGTAGGACATTATGATTAGAAACCCTAATGCCTCAGGCGTTTGTTGGTATTCACAGTACAAATTTTGAACATGGCCTTTTTGTGAGCCTACCTCATGAAAGCATTTGGGACCTCTTCTTATGAGCAGTGGCAGTGTGATTTTGTAAATATGTCCTGAAAAGTGACTTCCAACAGTGACAGTGCCATTCTGCACCACATGTACGAAAACACAGATTGGGCAGGATGTGAAGAATGACAGCTGAACCATCCATAGGGAGGTATGAAGAGATGGCAATGGCAATGTTGAAAATGTGTAGTGGGAATATTAACAATGCTTGCAGTTCCCGAACATACATGGAAAATGCGCAATGTATGCGTGTAACACAGTCATTTTATGGAGTTTCATCACCAGATTTTCACCTTAGGCATTTAACGACCTGTGCTCATGAACAGCGTCACTGTGATTTTGTTACTGTGTCCTGAACACTGATTTCCCACAGCAATCACGGTAGTCTACGCCGAAACTGCATAAACACATTTCAACCAGGATGTGAAAAATGACAGCTGTACTGTTCATAAGGAGGTGTGGAAAAATGGCAATGTTGAAAATCTGGAGTGAAAATATTACAAATGTGCAAAGCTATAAGTGTGCGTGGAAAATGCGCAACGCATGCTCATAACACAGTCACTTTATGGACTTTCATCACCAAATTTTCAACATAGGCATTTTAGGACCTCTGCCAATGAACAGTGTCACTGTGATTTTTGTAATGTGTCTCAAACAGTGATTTCCCACAGTGACCGCACTATTGTGTGCCGGAAATGCGAAAACACATTTCGGGCCAGGATGTGCAAAATGACAGCTGCACTGTTAATAAGGAGGTGTAGAAAAATGGCAATGTTGACAATATGGCATCAAAATTTTGCAAATGTGCGAAGTTATGAGTGTGCATGGAAACTGCGCAATGCACACTCCTAACACAGTCATTTTATGGACGTTTGTCACCAGATTTTCAACATACCCATTTTAGGACCTCTGCTAATGCACAGTGTCAGTGTGATTTTCCTAATGTGTCTCAAACATGGATTTCCCACAACGACCGCGCTAGTCTGCACCGCAAGTGCAAAAACACATTTGGGCCGGGATGTGAAAGATGACAGCTGCACTGCTCATAAGGAGGTGCGGACAAATGGTAGTGTTGACAGTCTGGAGTGAAAATATTGCAAATGTGCGAAGGTACGAGCATGCGTAGAAATTGCACAATGCACGCTTGTAGCACAGTCATTTTATGGACTTTTCTCACGACATTTTCAACATAGACATTTTAGGACCTCTGCTAATGAACAGTGTCACTGTGATTTTCATAATGTGTGTCCCAAACATTGATTTTGCACACCTACTGCGTCATTGTGCGCTACATGCACAGAAACACATTGTGGGCAAGTTGTTCAAAATTAAAGCTGTACTGCTTATAAGGAGGTGTGGTAAATTGGCACTGTTGAAAATCTGGAGTGCAAATATTAAACATTTGCACACTTACGAGCGTGTGTAGGACCTGTGCAATGCACGCTCGTAAAACAGCCAGTTTTAGGAATGTTTTCACCAAATTTTCAAAATAGCCATTTTAAGACCTCTGCTCATGAACAGTGGCACTGTGATTTTCTTAATCTGTCCCAGCATTGATTTCACACACTAACTGCGCCATTGTGCGCTGCATGCGTGGAACCCATTTTGGGTGAGATGTGAAAAATGGCAGCTGTACTGCTCATAAGGAAGTGTGGTAAAGTGGCAATGTTGAAAATCTGGACTGCAAATATTATAAATTCACATACTTATGAGCGTCAGCATACAAACGCGCAACGCACGCGGTAAAACAGTCATTTTAGGAATTTTTTACCAAATTTTCAACATAGCCATTTTAAGACATCTGCGCATGAATAGTGTCCTGTGATTTTCTTAATCCATTCCAAACATTGATTTCACACACTGACTGCGCCATTATGCGCTACATGTGCAGAAACACATTTTGGCGAGATGTGAAAAATGACAGCTATACTGCTCATAAGTAGGTGTGATAAAATGGCAATGTTGAAAATCTGGAGTGTAAATGTTACAAATTTGCAAACTTACAAGTGTGCATAGGAACTGCGTAATACACGCTCGTAAAATAGTCATTTTTAGGATTTTTTTTAACAAATTTTCAAAATAGCCACTGTAAGACCTCTGCTCATAAACAGTGCCACTGTGATTTTCTTAATAAGTCTCAAACATTGATTTCGCACACCGACTGCTCAATTGTGCGCTACATGCGCGGAAACACATTTTGTCTACATATGAAAAATGACAGCTGTACTGCTCATAAGCAGGTGTGATAGAATAGCAATGTGGAAAATCTGGGGTGCAAATGTTACAAATTTGCGAACTTACGAGCCTGGGTAGGAACTGTGCAACACACGCTCGTAAAACAGTAATTTCTAGGAATTTTTTCACCTAATATGCAACATAGGCTTTTTGAGAGCCCACCTCATGAATCCTGGCACTGTCATTTCGTTAATTGGTCCTGAAAGGTGATTTTGCGCAGTGACCGCGAAATCACCCTTCGGGCCTGATTAACGCCATGACAGTGACAGAATTCATGAGGAAGGGTCCCAAAAACCCAATGTTGAAAATGTGGTCCCAAAATTCCAAAAAAATGCCTGAGATATGCAGCAAAGTTGAAAACCCCCTATCTATCCCATTGTACAGCTTACTGGCATTTCCTCAGTTTGTGGTTGGCTTTGAAGAGTGCAGACGTGTTCCTAGTCCACCGAAGATCGTCGCGCCAGACTCCAGAGGTAAGTATGGAGTGGGGGGTGTGGGGAGGCAGGGTGAGCAGTAGGTGGGCGTGGGTTGCGAGAGGGGGGTCTGGGAGACTGCGAGGGACCGTTTTTTCTCCACAGGAAAAAAAAAGACAACACAGGATGGTTTTCTACTTTGCAGGGGCATTTAGCATGCTGGGGTGGGCTCCCAGTGTGCCAACAGACTTTGTTTTGGGGGACCTGTAGCCGACGGGGATTGGGCACCCGGTTGCTACTAAGAAAAGGGAGGGGACATCATGCCGATGGGATTAGGCAGCCCATCAGCACAAAAAGAATGGGGGGGATCATGCCGATGGGGATTGGGCACTCCCGTTGGCACACAAGAAAACAGGGGCAGGGTTGGGTCAGATCATGCCAACAAGGAGTGGGAGTCCCCATCGGCAGACATTTGCGCACTGAAGCCGGTGGGGATTGGGGCCCCCATCAGCAAACAAAGACCATCCTGGGGGGGGCACTTGCTGCCAAGGGGGATTGGGCACTCCCTTGGCATGGGGGCAGCTTAATATTGTTTGTGAACATGGCGGCAAGCTGCCCGCCATGTTCACAAACAGTATTATGCTACTTAACATTCCGCCCTGCAATGATGGGTCACTCCCTCATTGCAGCACAATGACGGATGCTGCAATAACGAGGTGGCCCCTGATTACTGCAGCGAAAACGGTACAGGTTGGTGCACTTTTGGAGACCAGTGTCATCACCACACTGTGCATCCATTGGTCCACCATTGCCAAGCCCTCTAATGCAGTGCCTCCCTTGGCTGTAACAGTGCCGCGCCTCCACAACCCTGCTTCTCTCCTAAGCACTCACATCACGTTTCTTGTGCATGCACACAAGCAAACATAAAAAGGGATCGAAACAGGAGGTAGCAAACTATAGACCCATTAGCTTGACCTCGGTCTTGGGTAAGATCTTAGATAAAATAATTAGGAACCAGATTTTGGAGTTTCTAAATAGTGAAGGTATTACTGATCGCACACAGCATGGATTTACAGGAGGTAGGTCATGTCAGACCAACTTCCTAGAGTTTTATGGCAGGGTCAATAAAGCCCTGGATAAGGGTAATTTGGTGGATATTATATTCCTTGATTTCACAAAGGCATTTGATAAATTGCTACATGAAGAATTGATTAAAGCTCTCAAAGAATTAGGGGTCCATGATAATCTAACTTACTGGACAGAGGCTTGGTTAAATGACAGGAGACAGAGAGTGTGTATTGGAAGGGAATGTTCTGACTGGGTGGATGTGACCATTGAGATCCCCCAGGGTTCTGTCTTAGGCCCTTGCCTTTTTAATCTATACATTTTGACAATGTGTGTCAAAAATGGGGTGTGGCTATCCAAATTCGCAGATGACACATGGGTGGGATTTTCTGTTGATAATACTGAAGAGGCTATTATCCTACAGGCAGTCCTAACAGACTTGGATACATGGGCAAAAGCAAAGAGATCTACATTTAACATGGAGAAATGTGTTGTTATGCATATGGGGAAGAAAAACATGCAGTATAAATACAATTTGGGAGGTGGAGAGCTGAGGAAGGTGCAGAATGAGAAAGACCTGGGAATACAAGTTGATAATGAATTAAAATTTGGAATACACTGTAGTCAGGTGGTAAATAAGGCTAGTGGAACACAGCACTGCATATTTAAGCACATTAGAAGTAGGGATAGAGCAGTACTTTTGCCTCTGTACACCTCATTGGTGCGTCCACATGAGGAGTATTGTGACCAGTTTTGGGCACCAGGCTATAAGAAGGACATTAGAGCCTTGGAGAAGGTCCAGAGAAGCACTACAAAAGGCATAAGAGAAGTCCGGGGATTACATTATGAGCAAAGATTACAATATTTTGGACTTTACTCCTTAGAGTTCCATAGATTATGTAGTGATATGTGCCAGATATTAAGGGCACTTAAAGATGATCGTCTAAGAGAACAACTAGGCCTGGAACTAAAGAAACAGACATACAATACTAGAGCTACAGTAAATGCCTTCAGATATATAAAGATAAGTATAATACAAAAAGAAGGGAAACATGGTTTAATATGAGAATTTCAGGCATATGGAACGCACTTCCTAATAAAGTAGTGACAAGTCCTACTATGGATACTTTTAAAAATAGGTTGGACGCATACTTAATAGATAAGGGTGTACAGGGTTATTTCTAGAATACTGGCAAGTTACATGGACATGTGTCTTCTATGCTCAGATATAACCTATGAACCTATATCACTGTAATATACTTTCCCTGGTGGTCTAGTGGACCCCCCAGTCCCCATGTAATAAAGAATACTTTCCCTGCTGATCTAGCAGACCCCACACTGCCTGATCTGCCTGAATAGTAACATATACTGTATATATTCCCTGGTGGACTAGCAGACCCCCCTCACTATCCCCGATTGGCCCATGTGATTATATATGTGTTTCCCGGTGGTCCAGTGGACACCCTCCTCCCACCCCAGCAGGCAGTGCCCCACCACTCCACTCCCCCATCCCATCCCCAGCTGGTGACTGGCACAGCCCTCCTTTACCACCGTGGCCAGCCGCCGACTGAACTACAGTGAGTGCATACCTTACACAGTACATGCTCATTGATTAACAGCTCATCAATGAGCATGTACTGTATACAGCATGCGCTCCTTGCAGTTTAGTCACTAGACCACTAGACCACCATGGAAGGTATTCTTTATTGTACAGGGTTTGGGAGGGTCCACTAGACCACCAAGAAAAGTATATTACCATGCTATGGGGATCAGGGATCAGGGCTGGGGGCGCTACATCATTGGCAGTACCTAACACTCCAGAGGGCAATTTAGGTACCTTAGACCAGATGGTCTAATGGTACTTAGACATTTGCCATCAGGAGTGTTTTGAGACTCCAGAATTAGGAGATGCGGCAGCCTGTGTCTACCTCAAGCCCTATAGCCCATGCTGCAGCCCATTTTATAATGCAAGGATGGTGTAAGCCCCTTTTGGTATAGGCAACCACGCCTCAGGCTGCCTTTGAGAATGGCTACCCATGCATCTTTTGGTTCTAGGGGCACTTTGCACCATTCCTTGTGGCACAAGCCCCTTGTGCCATTTCAGGAGCTTTGAGAATTGGGCCCTGTGTGTCTGTGTTTGTGACTCCATTTGTCCATTGTTCTGCATTCCACTTATTCTTCACTATAGAGAATTCATGTACTGTGAGTATGTTTCTTGTCAGCATGCGTATCTCCACACCATCCTGATAATCTGGCCAATATGTAGCTTCTTGACCCCCAAACCCATCTATTAGCACCCTTTTTTTTTTTTTAATTGGGAGAGGCACACTAAGCTGAAAGCTTGTTTACAGTTGCAACCTGGGAGCACACGTTAAGTGATTTGCTCAGGGTTACATAGTATGCAAGTGGGGACTGTGGGATTCAAACCCAGGTCTCAAGGTTTGCAGCTCAGAGCCTTAAACCACTGCGCTATACTGCCTCCTTAAGGCTTAGTGCACTGGCTTAGTGCATCTATCTTCTGCCCCACTATTAATTACTTTCCTGTACCAGTGACACCTATCCTGTTACAATGTGTGTAACCATGCCCCATTCTATCTGCTGGCACCCACCTTTCCCCAGTATGTACACTTGTGTCTCAGGATGCACACCCCTACCTATGCCAAACCTATCTAGCAGCTACCCTGTCCCAATATGAACTCCTCAGTGGCCTCTCATCTGCAGAAACCCACCCTGCTCCAGTATGAACACCCCAGACTCTGTATTTACCCCCATACCCACTCATCTGCTGGCATCCACCTTGCTTTAATATGAAAACCTCTACCCCCACCCAGTGTTCCATCAAAACCGTGTCTTCTAAAAGAGTGTGATGAAAACCACTCCATCTAAATTGCGCAAGAAGGAAGAGCAAACTATAAAAAAATAGCCAAATCCTAAACAAACGAACCATGCACTCGGAACCTGCGGTGCTCTCAGCCAATATTTTGCGATATCTTCCAATAAGCTGATGCACTCACACACCCACAAGAGACCGGACACGGAGCTTGTTTTTAAAGTCTTATTTATTGTACCCAAATACACTTGACGCGTTTCGGACAATAGTCCTTTATCAAAAGCTAAAAACACAAGATCAAACTTGATTTAAATACTCGTATATAAATTATGTCATAATAACATATTACAATTCATTGGTACAACAATCAAGCACCTCCACCATCTAATTACAAACAACTAAACCTTAAGGTTTGATCTTGTGTTTTTAGCTTTTTGTGTACACAATTTTGTATGACTCTTTGTTTTGGGATATTTTTTCCTTGATGCAGTTTTTACTTGTTGCTATTATACACAGACGCGCTTCTTTCTTTTATGTTATTGATGGCGCTGTTATTGACTGTGCTCTCTTTGTTTCCATGGTCTTGATGTTGAACCACCACCCATCTGCTGACAACCTCCCTGTCCCAGTATGTATACCTATACAACTGCACATCTGCTAGTACTTCTGCTAGCAAACCCCTGCCACTGCCCCAGGACAAGCACTTTCACCCTCTCCCATCTGCTCGTATCCAGTCAGCCCAGCTTGAGCACCTGCTGCCCCATCTATCTGCTGGCACCCACCCTACCACAGTACACATATTGCATACAACAATGACCCCCCCCCCCACACTACTAACATTGCTACCAGTGCTAGAAGAGACTAAGGGTCCCTTGGGCCAAAACCCTGAAATACCCTGCACCTTCTTCCCACCATAGCTGATCCTAGCAACACCTGCATTATCACACACCTGACTGATGGCTGCAGACCTGCCCCTAGACCTTTTAAAATTGATATGCAAATTTCTTAAACATATCTCCAGTTCCTGTCCACACATATAGCTAGTAAGGCTGCATGAAATGTTGATCGCTGCTTTTTTATATATGTGTATACAGGCAAAAAGTAGGTGACTGCCCCCCACCCCCAAAAAAAAAAAAGAAATTGATCCTGGATGTCTGTCTTTTTAACCCAGTCTTTAAGATATAATTGGTTACATGCAAACCATATAAAATACATTGACAGAAATTAATTGGTTAGTTAGTATCATTCCTGTTAAATGAGTCTGATCATCTTTGAAACACTGCTGTGGAAAATTATGAGATAGCTGGAAATTCAGCTATATCTTGTAAGAAACCATTTCATGAAAGAAAATGTAAAAAGATAAAATCCATCATTTTGTCACAGAGAAGTGTTACCCTCTCAAGAGCATTTCAGAGGGAATATGAGATCACATGAATGATTTCCTCAGTAATATGAGTGTATATACAATGCCTCAAGACTAATGCATCAGTTGGTTAAATTGCTGAGAAATATGCTAATATGTAATTTAAAATGACATATTGGCAAACTGAGGTAGAAAAAAATACCTCTATTAGAAGTATTATTTTTCTACCTCGGTTTACTAATATGTTATTAGTCCACTATATTTCAGTCTAATGGAACTAGAGGAGCTGCCAAGATGTTGGTGTGTGAATTCAGCAGCTGTACTTGATCCATGCCTTGCCAAAAATTACAGGAGAGAAGAAAGACAACCAGAACAAACATTTCAACTGATTCATAATCTGAATTTGTGAAACAGCTATTACCATTAGGGTGGGAATGGGGGCTCTAAAGCACCTACAAAAAGCGCTTTTGCCACTTGACCACTTTGAGTTGCATGGAAACAAAATATTTTTGTTCTATCGAACAATCCACTACAACAACATAGTCAGCTACATGTAGACATTTCCGTTATTAAAGTCAAAAGTAGAGGTTATTGTAAACTTCATTCATGGAAGGCAGCAGATGAGTTCCACAATCTTTTTCTTTCCAACTCTATTTATGCCTGTTACTCACTGGCCCCATAGGTCGCTCTCCAGTGTAAACTAATGGGCATGGTATTCTCCCACTTTGCCCGAGATCCTCTGGTCCAACCTCAATCCCAGGGTGCTCTCGTGCCTCACTCTGACCTACCAGCCCCCCCCCCCGGCTCAGAGTCCCTTGAGGTGGGACCACCAACTCCTTCAGCACTCTATCTAGAATCTAGATGGTGGCTGGAGTGAGGGTGAGATGGAGGCTGACCATAAGGATCTGGCGGTGAGCGTGGGTGCCATCCTCGGGGTCCTACCTTCGTCTACCTGGGTGCCAGAATTTTTTCTGCTTTCCATTTCTCCAGGGGTGTGGACTTGCATTGACATCCAGCATGCAATGGGTGTGCTCCCGCACCCATGTGCAGGAAAGTGGTGACACCCCCATACCCCTTGTACATGCCCCTGCTAGCTGCGATGCCCCCAGTCTCCACTGGGAGCTGCCAGAACTGTGTGGTGCTCCACCCTCCCTCCCCAGGAGAGGAGAGCAGTCCTCTGGATGCTTGATCCTCTTCTCCCCCAGTGACCCGATTCTGCTTCTGAACCCAGGTCGCCAGCATGGAGCGAGGTGTGGCATCCAGTGCCTCAACCCTCAGTGCCACCGGGCTGGCTTGAATTCCACAATCTTAGTTTTCATGAAAATACCACTGTACTGTAGTATTAAAGCAGAATTTGTGGTGGTGGTGGTGGGGTTACTGGCAGAAAAGCATGAAGTGTAAAGTGGATTAGGATTAAACAGGACTAAACAGTGGCATCATGTTTTACAACTTTCTCTCACGCGGATTTATACTTCTACTTTTCTGAATTTGGTTGTTTTCCCACTTGCTTAACTGTACAGAAAAAGCCCACACTGACTCCAAATCTCACAGACACCACTCTCCTCCCTCACTCAGCTAGCAAAAAATTTATTCTTTTGGTAAACAATGAAACTGGTCTCAGACCAGGTTTTGTGGGAACAATCTTCCTCCATTCTTTTAAATAAGAAGAGAGTAAGTGACAGAGCTGCTCCGCTCTAATGCCCTAACACCATCACTATTTTATTATGCTTGAATGAGCCTCTTCACCAGTTGTGAAATGTTCCTTGTATAGAAACATAGAAACAGAATCTGATGGCAGATGAGGATCGCTTGGCCCACCCAGTCTACTCACCGCAGACCCTACTTGATCTCCAACTCTTTCTCCTCCCCCCTTTCCACTATGATTCCCTTGTGCCTTGCCCATGCATTCTTGCACCCCACCACTATTTTCGTGATCACCACTTCTGCTGGAAGGCTGTTCCAGGAATCCACCACTCTTTCTGTGAAGAAGTACTTCCTCATATCACTCCTCAGTCTACCCCCTCCAGCTTCACAGAATGTCCCCTTGTTTTTGAGCACCTCTTTTTCTGAGAAATAAATAGAACAAACATGCTTCTATCAGGAAGCACAGAGTTAAGTCCTACCATCACCTTTGGATCACCCCTAATTTCACTGATTTGTGCAAGAAACAAGATCACACTTGGGTCCAATTCAAACTCTCCCACTCTTTGTCTGACCGTCATTCTGACAAGAGTGCTCAAAATCTTCTGTACTAAGGCCATTCATAATGCTAAGTCCATCTATTTCAACACAAACCTCCAGAACAATCTTGACTGCACAGCCAAATTTTGGAAGGTGATCCACTCCCACTTTGATCCCCTTACCCATTCTGCTCCTACAGTCCTTGTGGCTAATGGCTGTCCAGTATCTGACCCTTCCTCTGTTGCCACTCTGTTTGATTAATTTTTCACCACTTGCGCTCCCCCTCTTGACCCTCTCCTAGCTCTTCTCCCCTCCCTTTATCCCTTCACTTCTCTCCATCCACCCTCACCCTGGGATTTCACTTCCCTCCAGTTTTTACACAGGAAACCCTGCTGACCCTCTCTTCTCTTAATCAGTCCAAAGCTAGCACTGATGGTCTAGATGCTAGACTCTTCCATCTCTCTGCTCCTGCCTTCACATGCCCTCTCACTAACCTCTTAAACCTGTCTTTCACACTCTGCAGTGTCCCTCAGGCTTGGAAGTTGTCGGAAGTTCTCCCCTCCACAAAGGGGGTGATCCCTCCTCTCTTAGCAATTTCCATCCTATTTCCCTCCTCCTCCTCCTCTCTGTTGCAAAGTTACAGGAGAAACTAGTCTACTCCCGGCTTTCTGACTTCTTTACTCGTCTAACTTCCTTGCCCCCTGTCCAGTCTGGATTTCAGAAACAACATTCTACTGTTCCATATCTGTTACGTGTTACTGACTCCATTTTCTTTGGGATTCATAAGGGACACATCATGGCTGTCAGCTTCATAGATCTGGCCAAAGCCTTTGATTCGGTTGCCCATCCGCTCCTTTTGGAAAATCTGAGTTCTGATGGCCTCTCAGCCTTCATTGTTGTGTGGTTTAGTTCCCACCTTACCAGCCACCAGCAATCAGTTCAGGTCAGTGGTGTCCTATCCCCTCCACTTCCAGTCCAGGCTGTGGTCCCTCAGGGCTCCATCCTGGGTCCTATCCTGTTTTCAATCTTCTACAATGACGTCCCCTCCATCTGTGTCAACTCACATATTCATATGTATGCAGACAACACAGTTCTCTATTCCTCAGGCCCATCAATGGAGGCTGTGGAAGTCTCACTCCAGCAAGTCTTCAACAAGGTCTTGCATTTGTTTCAGGCCAACCAACTCCAGGTCAACACCAAACAAACAGTGTCCAGGATCTTTTGTTCCAGTCAGAAACTGGCTAGACTTGCTTCTCTCCATTCCTTTACCACCCTGGATGGTTCCTCCCTTAAAGTGGTTTACTCATTCAAGTACGTTCAAGAAATGGAGGGTAATGAGTACCAATGCCCATAGTCTGGGCAACAAGCTCCCTGAACTGGTGGCCTTGATGGAAGAGGGATTCCTGGATATTGTTGCAGTCACAGAAACATGGTACACAGAGAACCATGACTGGGATGTTAACATACCAGGGTATACAACCTACAGGAGAGACAGGGAGGTTAGAAGAGGGGGAGGAGTTGCTCTGTATGTAAGGGAAGGGATAAAAGCAACGGAACAAAAGAGTAAACAGGGAGGAGAGGAGGCACTGTGGGTCACCTTAGAGACTGGAAATGGCACCACAATCTGCGCAGGGGTTGTATACAGACTCTCATCTCAGGGGGAGGGCATGGACAAGGATATGATAGAAGGCATCCTTAGGATGGCAGAGAAAGAGGAGATATTGTTGATGGGGGACCTGAATATGCCAGATGTTAACTGAAGCACCTTTGCTGCAGCCACATCCAAGAGCAAGGCCATTCTTGATGCCCTACAGGGGGCATACCTCAGACAGCTAGTGTTGGAACCCACTCGGGAGGGAGCAATCTTAGACCTCATACTCTCAAATGGGGACAGTGAGAGGATCACAGATCTAGAAGTAGGTAGCCATCTGGGAAAAAATGACCACCAAACAGTGTGGTTCACGATAAACTCAGCTGCAAAGTCAAGCCATACAAAAGTGAGGGTACTGGACTTCAGGAGGGCTGACTTTGCAAAATGGGAGAGTGCCTTTGAAAAGCACTAGCAAACAGGCAAGAAGGAGGGGTGGAACAACAATAGAGAAACATCAGAACTGCAATCACAGAAGCAGCAAGCCTTTGTTTGAAGCAAATAAACTAATCAAAATGAAAGAAAAAGCCACTATGGTTCGCAAAAGAGGTGGAGGGGAAGGTTAGAGAGAAAAAGATAGCATTTAGGAAGTGTAAGGAAACACAGAAGGAGCAGGACAGAGAACTGCACCAGTTAAGGCAGACGGAAGCAGGGAAAGCAGTCAGAATAGCAAAGGCCCAAACTGAGGAAAAAGATAGCCAACTCGGTTAAGAAGGGGGATAAAACATTTTATAGGTACATTACATAGAAACATAGAAGTTGATGGCAGATAAGGAGCACAAGGCCCATCCAGTCGGCCCATTTCTTTTTCTACCTTATAAATGTGCCATCGGCCTTTGCTGTGTCAGTAGCCTATCTATTCATACTCATTTGTATTGCTCCCTTATGCCTATCCCATGCCTGTTTGAAGCCCTGCACTGTATTCATAGCCACCACTTCTTGAGGTAGGCCATTCCATGCATCCACCACCTTTCTGTGAAAAAGAATTTCCTCCGTTCCCCTTAATCGGCCCCCTCTAATCTCATGCTGTGTCCTCTTGTCCTGCTATTTTCTTATATTTAAACATGTTAGACTCTTTCACCTTGTTAATGCCCTTAAGGTGTTTGATACCTCGATCATATCCCTCTCTCCTCCTTTTCTCAAGGGTATACATATTGAGCTCTGTTAATCTGTCATCATATGTCTTCTGATGCAGTCCCTGCACCATTTTGGTTGCCCTTCTCTGGACTGCCTCAATTTGGTTAATGTCCTTGTGAAGGTGTGGCCTCCAATACTGTCACGCAGTACTCCAGATGGGGCCTAACCAGTGTCTTGTAAAGAGGGATTATTACCTCCCTCTTACGACTTGTGATACCCCTACTAATACACCCTAACACCCACCTAGCCTTACTTACTGCTTTAGAGGTCTGCTTGGATGATTTCAGGTCATCAGTGATGATGATGCCCAAGTCTCTTTCTTCCTTTGTGACTGCTAGCAACTCCCCTCCCAGCCTATAAGTGGCTTCAGGGTTTCTCTTCCCTATGTGCATGATCTTGCACTTCTTTGCATTAAATCCCAGTTGCCACTCTTCTGACCATTTTGCTAGTTTATCCAGATCTCTTCTCATTCTGCCCACCCCATCTGGATCATCTACTCTGTTGCAGATCTTGGTGTCATCTGCAAACAGACAAGCCTTACCCTCTAGTCCATCTGCAAGGTCACTAATGAAGATGTTGAAGAGGACTGGCCCCAGGACTGAACCCTGAGGTACCCCACTTGTGACTTGCATCTCTTCTGACTGTATACCATTTACCACCACTCTCTGTTTTCTGCTCATCAACTAGTTTGCCAGCAGTTGACCAACTTCTGACCCACCCCAAGCCTACCCAGCTTATTTATCAATCTTCTATGTGGAACAGTGTCAAAAGCTTTGCTGAAGTCAAGGTGGCGACATCAACTGCTCCCCTTGGTCCACCACTCTGGTTATCCAGTCAAAGAAATCTATGAGATTAGTTTGACAGGACCTTCCTTTGTAAACCCATGCTGTCTTGGATCCTGTGCCCTATGGATTCCAGGTGTTGCACTATCCTTTCCTTAAGGAGTGTCTCCATAATCTTGCCCACTACTGAGGTAAGACTGACTGGTCTGTAGTTTCCTGCCTCCTCCTGCTACCACTCTTGTGGGCGAGATCACATGAGCCCTTCTCCAGTCTTCTGGGACCTCTCCTGTGCTCAGAGACTCACTAAACAGTTCTGCTAATGGCTCTGCTAGTTCCACCTTTAGCTCCTTAAGTACCCTGGGATGTATGCCATCAGGTCCCATTGCCTTGTCCACCCTGAGCTTAGCAAGCTCTTGTAGGACCCTTTCTTTTGTGAAGGGAGTAGTGCTCACCTCCCTCCCCCCGTATCCATGGTGCTGAGCTGTGGGCCTTGCCCTACCTTCTCTTCAGTAAATACTGAGCAAAAGTATCTATTTAGGATAGATGCTTTTACATGGTCCTCCTCCTCACATGCTCCCTTTTCTCCATTAAGCTTAACAATACCCCCTCTGGACTTTCTCCTTTCACGAGTGTATCTATAGAAAGTCTTGTCACCTTCTTTTACTGTTCGTGCTAGTGTTTCCTCAGTTTGGGACTTTGCCTGCCTTACTGCCTTCCCTGCTTCCCTTAGGGCAGTTTGGTATGCCTCCTATCTTCATCCGCTGTGTTCCCTTATATTTCCTGAAGGCCAGCCTTTTGGCTCTGACCTTTTCTGCTACTGTATTTGAGAACCAAAGTGGTTTCCTTCTTCTTTTGCACTTCCTTTTCTGTCTAACACAATGAGATGTTGCTTCAAGTATTGCATCCTAATGCTTGCCCCTTTGCCTGTACCCCTCACCTGTGTTTCTTTTGCCAGAGCTAAGCTTAACTCTGTTGGCCATCTTATCAAAGTCAGCTCCTCTGAAGTCCCATATTTTTGCCTTGGAATGGGATGATTTAGATGTAGTAGCCAAATTGAACCATACCATGTGATGGTCACTGGCCCCCAGGTGACTTTCTACCTGGAGATCTGTGATCCTTTCCTGTTAGTCAGTACTAGATCTAGGATAGCCCTGTCTCTTGTGGGTTGCTGTACCAGTTGTTTGAGGCCCTCCCTCAGAGATCCACTATGTGTCTAGTTCTGGCAGATGTTCCTGCTGGTATGACCAATCTGTATCCGGCATGTTGAAGTCTCCCATTATCAGAACCTCCCTTTAGCTGTCATGTTTGTATATCTTCTAACAGTAATGTGTCTATGTCCTCCCTCTGGTCTGGGGGCCTGTAGACAACCCCAGTTCTTATGGTTGTCCCATTTCCTGTTTCCAGGGTGACCCACAGTTCTTCTGGCTCCTTATTTGTATTCTGAATTTCTGTAACTTTGATATTTTCATTGACACACAGGGCCCCTCCCCCCTGTTTGCTCGGTCTCTTCTGAACAATACATAGCCAGGTACTGAAGTCTCCCAAGTGTGGTTACTGGTAAACCACATCTCACTAATTGCTACTATGTCCAGTTTAGCCTCTGACATTATTGCCTGCAGGTCTGGGATCTTATTTCCCACACCCCACCCTCCCACACCTCTCTCCTCCACCCCCCTCTTTTAAAGCTCCTCCCTATTCTTCTATCATTCCTCTGGCCCTTTCCATATCAAACCTCAAACATATATGCCCACCCATGTACCATTATCCAAGCCTTATCCCTACTGGACTGTTTATTTCTCTCCTTTATTAGGTTTTAGGTTCACTGTCCTTTGCCTTGTATATATGTAAATATTTGTACATCTATCTCACTCTTAAATGATTGTATTTGTGCCTATTCAATATCATGTTTTTGTATACAATCTGTAACCTTTTTTGTTATGACCACTCAGGTCCATCTTGTATATGAGCTATGCTCAATGATGTTCGCCTGAATAAATAAAGATTTGATTTGATTTCCCAGGCTGTGAGCATTTGTGTACATGATTTTCCATTGGTCAGATTTCGGTGTGTTAGTTGTTGGGTGAGGTTTGGCATTACCCCTGTGTGTTGTATGGGGAGACAAACCTTTTTTCTTACCTGGTGATGCAAATGAACTGCAAACATGCTGAATCCCTGTTTGACCACTAGCTGAGGGGGGAGGGGTGTTCTTCCCATTCGACATATGGGGTGCTGCACCCCTCCCCCATTGCTAGTTTAAATATTATGCAAAGACATCAAACTTCTGCCCCAATGCACTGACTCCTTCTTAGTCAGATGCAGTCCATCAAATTTAAGAACTTTCCTCCCAGAACTGTTGCCAGTTCCCTACAAATCTGTGTCCTTTTCCTAGCACCAGCCCTTGAGCCACGTGTTTAGCTCCCCATCTCCCCTTCTCTGACCTTCCGTCCATCTGCCCCCTCTCCCAGACTGGCAGGATCTCAGAAGGAGATGCTAGACAAAATGGATGATAGTTTGTCACCAAGCCTGGTCAGGTGTTCCTTGGTCTCCACAACTGACCAGCTGGCGAGATCATTAGTCCCTATGTGTACTAGGACATCAATGTTTTCTCCTGCTTTGTGAACAATTTTAGCAATGCGGTCAGTGTCTCTCCATGCTGATGTACCTGGGAGACATCTGACCATTACCTCTGGCTGGAGATGGGTATCAACTCCCCGAATCATGGAGTCTCCTATGATCAGAATTTTTTTGGATTCCCTTTTTGCTTTTTTTGTTTTGGTTCCTGATTTGGGTGAGTTTTGTTGTGCTAGCTCCTGTGCCGCAGTGTCCTGCTCTGCAGTGTCTTCTGCCTCTTTGTTTGATTTCAGAGATAGAGTCAGATACTTGTTTGTAGTGTTTAAGGAGTGTAGAAAGACAAAGGGAGGGATAGTGAGGCTGGATAGAATGGACGGTGGGTGGGCAGAGATGGACAGTGAAAAAGCAGGGGTACTGAACGAATACTTCTGCTCAGTATTCACAAAAGAGGAGGAGAGGGAGGTACCTGATCCAGTTAACAGAAGCACTCTTGATAGGGGGGGGTTGATCCCAATCCTTTTACAGAAGGAAGGGTTCTGAAAGAACTCCTAAAACTGAAGGTGGACTAAGCAATGGGGCCTGACAGGATTCACCCCAGAATTCTAAAAGAATTAAGGGGAGAACTAGTGACACCACTGACTACCCTTTTTAACAAATCAAGGGAGGATGGTGTGGTACCTAAGGACTGGAGGAGAGCGGATGTGATTCCCCTTCACAAAAGTGGGGGCAAGACAGAGGCAGAAAACTACAGATATGTCAGTTTAACCTCTGTGGTAGGGAAAATGATGGAATCACTTCTGAAGGAAAGAATTGTTGGGTACCTAGAGGCCAGTGGGGCACAGGATCCAAGGCAGCATGGATTCACAACAGGAAGGTCATGTCAATCAATCAATCAATCACACAATCAATCAATCAATCAATCAATCACTTTATTTAACCAGGCATGTCAGATGAATCTAATCGATTTCTTTGACTGGGTGACCAAAGTAGTAGACCAGGGAGGGGCTGTGGACATGGCCTACCTAGACTTTAGCAAGGCATTTGACACAGTCCCGCACAAAAGATTAATAAACAAATTAGTCAGCCTGAGAGTAGATCCCAGGGTGGTAGTTTGGGTAAAACATTGGCTGGACAACAGGACACAGAAGGTAATAGTAAATGGAGTCCACTCTGAAGAAAGAGGGGTTACTAGTGGGGTACCGCAGGGTTCAGTACTGGGTCCAGTACTTTTTCATGTCTTTATAAGTGACATTGCAGAGGGACTGGAAGGAAAAGTATGCCTCTTTGTAGATGACACAAAGATCTGCAACAGGGTTGATATACGGGGGTGGAAAGGATGAGAATGGACTTGGCAAGGTTGGAGGAATGGTTAGAAGTACTGTATGTCAGCTTGGATTCAATGCAAAGAAGTGCAAATTAATGCACCTGGGAAACAAAAACCCAGGGGAAAAGTACACAATGGGGCGGAAGGTAGTAACAACAACAAAAATGGAAAGAGACCTGGGGGTAATCATATCAGATGACCTTAAGGTTAGCAAGCAATATGAGAAGGCAATAGGGAGGGCTGGGGGGATACTGGGATGTATAGCTGGGGGGATACTGGGATGTATAGGGAGAGGCATCATCAGCAGAAAACAGGAAGTTATTATCCCTCTGTACAGACAGTTGGTGAGACCCCATCTGGAGTACTGCGTCCAGTTCTGGAGACCCCATCTCTGCAAGGACATAGACAGGATGGAGGCAGTTCAGAAGAGGGCAACTAAAATGGTGCAGGGTCTGCAAGAGAAGCCATATGAAGAAAGACTAGAGGAGCTTAATATGTATACTCTTGAGCAAAGGAGGGAGAGGGGGGACTTGATAGAAACTTTTAAGTACCTCAGTGGAATCAACAAAGTCCAAGAGGGTAGCATCTTTCAGAAAAAGAGATGTGCAAGAACAAGGGGGCACAATTTGAAGATAGAGGGGGGACAGCTCAGGGGCAATGTGAGGAAGTATTTTTTCACAGAGAGAGTGGTGGACGCATGGAATCACTTTTCTGAAGAGGTTGTGGGGTCTAAAACTGTGGGAGAATTTTAGAATGCATGGGGCAGACACAAGGCAATGATTGTGGGAGTAGGAAGAAATAGGCTGTTGGTTAACTAGGATCTGCAGCTTATCCAGTAGGTAGAGAAATGGGCAGACTAGGTGGGCCAAGCGGTCCTTATCTGCCATCAGAGTCTATGTTTCTGTGTTTTTCTACTTTGGTGTATGACTTCACAGCATGCATGACTTCTCTGCCCACATTGATGCCATCCATGCCATGCTCTGCCCCAAGTTTGGTGCCCTGTTCTGGGTCAAAGACTGCTTGACCCCACGTCTGCTGGAAAGTAGTTACAAAGATGCTGTTACCCATCTTTGACTGTGTGGATGTGGTCTATGGTTCCATCCCCACCTCTTCACTTGCCATACTGAATACCCTGTGTAACGCCTTCTGTCGTTTTACCACTAATATACCCCCTTGTACTCATCACTGTACACTCTCTATTCCTCCCTCTCCATATTAACCCTTCCCTCTTGTCACCTGCACAATTGTGCTTCTTTCATCACTAAATACTATTTTGAGACAATGCCCTCATATCATTCCATTGTCAACTCCCTCAATCCATCCACCTCGTACTCCCTTTGTTCCAAGGATGCCCACTTCTTCTCATCCTCTCTCATCCTCACTCCTCTGTTGGAGAATCTGCCTTCTTCTATCCCCTTCCCTGACTCTGGAACCTCCTCCCATCTTCTACCCATCTTTCACCCTCTCCAACTTCCCTTAAGCATCAGCTAAAACTCATGCCCTCCCCTCTCCATGTCTGTCAACTCCTCAGATGACCTGCTTTTTCCCTCCCGCCCAGCTCATGCCCCCCTTCTGGGGATGATCTTACTTCTCATAATATTCTTTGCACTGAGTGTTTTTATCATTCGCTGTTTGCATCTATGAATGTTTAGCATATCATGATCTAGTCAGCTGCTGTATATGATGTGTCTTCTTAACAAGTTTGCACTATTTTTCATTTGCACTTTACTTGTATTGTACTGCTTAATTCAATTGTTTATTGTTTGACTGTATCCTTATCCTCACTCCCTGGGTCACACCTGGAAATGAGGCTTGGCTCAGCGTACCTTCCCCGTTACCAAATTTGAAATCAATCAGTCAGTTAATCAATCAATCCTTTCCTCCTGTACCTTATTTGCCCTGTAAGGTACTGTAAAACTGGGTGATGACTGCGCTAAAACAAGTACTAATTTTCCAAAACTGAACATTTTCAATGGAATTGAATTAGACACTAATTATTAAGTGCTAAATTAAATGCGCACAATTTGAGCCAATAAGTGCCCTGCGCTAAATGAAACTAACATGAAAATAATCTGTTTTACAGTGTTTAAAGGGCTCTATCATATACACCCTCCCTCCTCTCTTCCGGGGTGTACATTTTGAGGTTCGTTAGTCTCTGCTGGTAGGGTTTTGATACAGACCCTGCACCATTTTAGTTGCCCTCCTCTGGACTACCTCCAACATGTCCATGTCCTTCTGGAGATGTGGTCTCCAGAACTGGACACAGTACTCTAGGTGGGGTCTTACCAGTGATTTATACAGAGGCAACACCACCTCCATCTTTCTGCTGGTGATACCACTCCCTATGCACCCCAACATCCCACTAGTCCTCCTGACTACCTTGTCACACTGCCTGGCCACCTTTAGGTCATCAGATATTACTACCCTCAGGTCTCTTTCCTGCTGGTAGTCTTCAGTACCACTCCACTCATTTTGTACTTTGACCCTGAGGTTCTGCACCCTAAGTGCATTATTTTGCATTTTTTTTGCATTGAAAGCCAACTGCCATAGCCTTGACTATGTCTCTAGTTTTCTATTCATCCTTTCCACCCCCACTGGAGTGTTCACCCTCCTGAAGATTTTGGTGTCATCCACAAAGAAGCAGATATTCCCTTCCAGCTCCTCGGCAATACCACTTATAAAGCCTGGAGTCTCGTTACCTCCTTCCTCAACCCAGAAATGTGTGCAGATGAGGCAGCACTGCAGTTTCCAGAAAGTCTCTCTGAAAACTGTCACCCACCAGCCACTGCACTGCACCAATCCTAGCATACTAGCATCCTAGGAGGCAGTATAGCGCAATGGTCTAAGGCTCTGAGCTGCAAATTTGGTGACATCCAGCAGACCAGACCTGGGTTTGAATTCCACAGCTTCCACTTGCATACTGTGTGACCCTGAGCAAGTCACTTAACCTCCTTGTGCTCCCAGGTCACTCCTGTAAAAAAGCTTCCAGTTTAGTGTGCTATACCTGGTTAAACAACTAAATAAATAAAAAAAATCCCAGCTTCTATTATCCATTTGTTACCTGGAAATACTTTTGTGCCCTGATAGAGTGTTTCTAGTTTTCCCTTTTTTTTGCTTGTTTATATTTTCTATTTGTGTTCCCACGTACCCTATTTAAATCTCTTTATATGCCTACTGTAGATAGGGTGTTGCTCCTATTTAAATTTTTTGCCTAACATTTACCTTCTGCCCTTCCCATCAGTGACTGGAACACAGTAGTGAACAGCTGCCTTACCTTACTCTACTGGCAGAGGCCCCTGCCTCCCTGCTTCCTCCTGGGCATGTCTGCCAATGTTTAAGATTGCCAATCTCCTCTCTATAATGGTGGTGGCTGGCTCTGCCATTTCTTCTCTAATTCATACTTGCTTCATTTACCGTGGTAGTACTATCATAGGTGGCAAAACTTGTGTGCATGCTCAAATGAGCTATAACAGGCGATTGAACAAAAGTGCCTGGTTTGCCTTGTTTACTAACAACTCACAAATAGTTAGCATCTTCAAAGTCAGTGGGGTTGAATGTAACAAAGAACACCAAATAAGATCTAAGGAAAGAAACAAGAATAGCATGCTGTCCAACTACATGTCCCTATTTGATATATATATATATAGAAAGATACAGCAACTATAAATTGGTCTATAACAATTTTCCCTGCTACATTCAACCATAGTAACTTTGCAGATGCTGTTTGTGAGGCACTGTGTATTTATTGATTTTAACATATTTCACTAGGTAAACAAGCAGAACCCAGAAGAGCTGTTTCCAGTTGCGACCTGGGGGGTGGAAAGGGGGTGGGAAGGTAACAGGTACAGTTAACAAGTTACAAAAGATACAAGGAAACATTTTTCAAGGCAAGGCAAGACATAACAGGCACTTTTGTACAATCATCTGTTTTAACTCAATAGCGCATGCGTGAAAGTTTTGGCATCTGATAGTACTACTATAGTAACCAGAGCAAATATTAATAGGAGAAGAAATTGCACAGTTAACCCCTACCATTATAGAGAGGACTCCAATCAGTGAGTTTACCATTCTGCACAGAAGACTTCACAGCTGGAGAAAAGGCATTAGAGTATGATAAAACAGCAACTGCCTTCGAGTTGAGCTGCACCGAGTGAACCCATTACACAGTACATAAGTGCAAGCGGTGACTCATTTTTATTTACTACCACTTTGAATTGGTGAAATATCACCTAAATAGTGAAATATGTGTCCCCATCTGTCAAGATAAAGTTCAGGCTTTGTGGTCGTGGGACTCAAAATGTAAAGAGGTATGGAGTTACTATTTAAACAAAAAATGAATTTATAAGTTTTGCACTACCAGACAAGCACTAATACTTATATGTGTAAAATACTGGGTGAAAGAGAGATTGGTTCCTTAAGTTTAAATTAGATTTATCTGGAGTTAGCAGTGCAGCTATAAAATGTAAGGGTTTTTATTGAAATATTTGAACAAATGAATTAACTACCTGATGCTTTTATTATCATCTGAGCCAGTGCACTGGGTAGAGGAAAACAAGATCAGTGTTGTGAATTAATGGTTGGGAGAAAAGCTGAGCTGGCTGGTGGTGCTTCTCTGTTTGCTGGGCAGGTAGAGGAGTGGCTTGCTCTTTTGAACTACACAGAGTTTCCTCCCAACAAGCAGAGAACGGCATCATGATCAGCCTGGCTGATCACTGGATCACTGCTTGAGCTACAATGGACTTGACTGTGACACATCTCTGAAATGCAGTTCTCCATAACAAAGAGTTTGCAGCGCACACATGCCCATGCAAACATAAAAAGGACTGGACCCAAGACTGATCTCTGGGGGAACTCCTGTTTTTTTATTGTTTGTTTTTTTAACTTTCTGTTTAAGCAATTATTCTGTTTTAAATATACATTTTGAAATTACAAAAGAGAAAAACATTACAAGAAAGGGGAACATAAACAAAAGAAAGAAAACAGAAATGAATGCAAAACAAATATAATATTTAGACATTACAAATTTAAAATTAATATATTCTTATATACGCTTTCCCTATGTTCCCTTGTCATTAACAATGATCAAGGGGCATCACTATAAAAACCTGAAATGCAAAATCCCAACACCCACCAGTCCGAGACTAACATCCTGACACAGCATTTACCCGACACATTAACATCCTGATGACAGAAAGCCTGACAGTGGAGTTTGCCAGGACTCAGAGTTGGTTCTAGTAATTTGGGGAGGTATGTGGGGGTAAAGCCCCCCATGATGGGTGGTTCAGGGGGCATACCCCCCCAGCAGACCACAAACCTGGCATAAGTCCACTGTCTGGCTTTCCATTGTCGGGATGTAAATGTGTCAGGTAAGTGCCATGTCAGGATATCAGTCTTGGACAGGTGGGTGTTGGGATTTTGCATTTCAGGTTTTCGTAGTATATCCAGTCAAGGGCACTGATCTGTGATGATTAAGGTAATGAAATGAAATTCAAGGAATAGCATCAGTGATAGTAGGTCTAATTTCCATATTTAACCAGGTTTCTAATATCATTCTTTTAGTTTGTGTATAAATGATCAGAATAAGAGAAGGCTTAATATACAGAGCATTAAATGAAGCAAAATGAAAATAGTACAGTGAACAATTATAAGAAAAAAATGCAAGTTCTGTAGATTTACTGTTCTGGTATAAAATGCCAAATTCCATGAATTTTTTTTTTTGCTAGTGTGCAGGCAGTCCAGATTCCAGAATTTTACCATATTTTCTGGTAAAAACCAAAAATCAGTGGCCTTGACAATAATTTAACAGAAAAATATGTTGCTATTATTGTAACCCCTCTTTTCAGAACTGAGAGTTATCCCTATTGCAACTGACCTCCCAGGACCCCTGGTATGAAGCAAGGGATTGATGGTAAAGGATGTTTGGAAAAACAATGCTTATTGGAGACTGGCTGCTTGAATTGCATGGTGTGGCTGCCATTTTGTGACCTTGACTTCATGGATCACTAATCCATACTTTCCTGTGCCCAGGAACTTTTGTTTACATTGTATTAGGTGGGACTTTGTGAAGTCCACCAACTGCATCCCTAGCAGGTGTCAAGGACGATGAGTGACAAGTGATGTGATCAATTGGAACCTTGGGTCAGAGACCCATTTAAAAGGGAATGGCACAAAGGCAAGCAGATTGGTGTGGAATTCTAAAGCAAGTGGATGTTATATGTGTGCTCAGGAATTAAATGTCATTCCCAGGCATTGTATCTGGCCGAATGGTATTCAAGTACTATATGCACTGTATCTGGATAAATGGTATCAAGTACTATATGCACTGTATCTGGACGAATGGTATTCATGTACTACATGCATGTGTAACCCCTCAACCAAGCCTATTACTCTAGGCCTCCCACTATTTCAGTAGTCCAATCCCCACATGTCACACAAGTCCCAGGGTGAAAAACATAGGCTCTTTCAGGAAGAGCAGACACTCACCCTCTGGTTGCAGGTGCACCACAGGCGATTCACAAGACTTCTTGTTCTCCAAAAAAACTCTGGAACAATTAGGCAGCTTCTTCATTAGTAGCAGAACTAGGGGGTTGCCCCAGGAATATGCAGGAATCCCTTTCCTGCCCCATCCCCGGAGGAAGGGGGCACTGAGACCCAAAACAGCGGTCTCCACCACTTCAATTATCTTCTGTGTCTCTCTTTTGGTGGAGACATACACCCTTTTTACCTAAAATGTAGCCCTCTGTCAGGGCTGAGGCTCCAAGAGCCTACACTGAGTTGCTGTGCTGCTTTCACAGCAAGATCCCAACTCCAACTGACTCACTGACTACTGTTCAAACCTCCCAACATTCTATTCCAACTCCCTTGCTGCAGATTACATTGTGGCTCATGCAGCTGCGATCGTTCTATGGTGATGTCATCCCTCAGTCTCAGCTGAGACTGAGAACAGAGTGAGACAGTGTGAAATCCATTTAACTGGAGTTTCACAAGCTGCCTTCCCTGCCTACCACTAGGTCTTACTGGGATTCTAGTAACCCCGGGTAACAAGGGGGTTACACATAGTATCTGGATGAATGGCATCAAGTGCTATATGCAGTGTATCTGGATGAATGATATTGACGTACTATATGTATGGTATCTGGATGAATGGTATTCAAGTACTATATGCATTGTATCTGGATGAATGGTATTCAAGTACTATATGCATGGTATCTGGATGAATGGTATTGAAGTACTATATGCATGGTATCTGGATGAATGGTATCAAGTGCTATATGCATTGTATCTGGATGAATGGTATTCAAGTACTATATGCATTGTATCTGGATGAATGGTATTCAAGTGCTAAATGCATGCTAACTTGTGTGACACATGATGACTAAAGATCAATGTGTAGCCCTTGGTGGAAGAGTGCAGGCTCAAACATCTCTCAATATCTGATCAATGCTTCTGGAGAACAGCAGCTGGATGTGGTACAAATTGAGCAGTGTGGTTATGGGCCTCAACTCCGAGAATTCCGCATGAAAGGTAACCCTCTACATTCTTCCTTTCAGCCAATTTCAGACCCACCCAGTAATTCTGCCCTCATCCCAAAGTTTCTCAATTCTTTACCAGAGGTGCATGTGGAAGTTAGTCAAAGGTCTTTCTAATGTCCAGGTACAACACTTGCACTGCCCGGTCTTTATCAGCCACCTTTGTGACTCAGTTGAAAAATTCTATCAGATTTGTCTGACAAGATCTTCCACTGGTGATCCCATGTTGCCTTGTATTCAGGATCAATTTACTTCCAGGAAATCAGCTAGTCTTTCCTTTATGGTGGACTCCAGCATCTTTCAAACAATGGATGTCAGATTTACCAGTCTGTAGTTCCTTGGCTCATCCCTTTTCCCACTCTTATGCAGGGGTATCACATTTGCTGATCTCTGATCCCTTGGAACCATTTCTGATTTCAGTGAGTTGTTAAAGAGATCTGCTAAGGGTGTAGCTAGCTCCTGACCCATTTCCTTTAGCTCTCTGGGATGCAGCACATCCAGTCCTATTGATTTATCCATTTTTAGAGCTTTGAACCCCTTCAGTACCCTTTCTTCAGTTATGGGTTCCATGCTGATATTCACCTCCTCCACATGTACTTGAGTTGATAACTCTGGTAGTTGATCCTTGTCCTTTACCATAAATACAGAGCAGAAATTCTCATTGAGTGTGCCTGCATTTGCCTTAGCTCTAGTCTCCAATCTCTCTCCCCTCTTAAATATAACCCTCCCCTCCTTGGTTTTGCGTTTTCACCAATGTTACAGAAAAATTTATTGTCCTCCTTCTTTACTCCCTCTACAATCTTTAACTCTGTGTCTGACTTTGCCAGTCTCACCTTCCTGTTGACTCATAGATACATAGATACATAGACAGTGTCGGCAGATAAGGGCCTATGGCCCACCCAGTCTGCCCATTTGAGCTTGTAAGTTCAGTTTGTTTTCCTAGAAGTCTATTGCCCCTTACCCCTGACCTCCAGAATTCCTATATGTCTATCCTATACATTCTTAAATCCCGTGATTGTTTCAGCCCCTACCACTTCCTCTGGCAGGGTGTTCCACTTGTCCACCACCCGTTCTATAAGGAAATTCTTTCTCATGTTTCCTCTGAATCGTCCTCCTCCAACTTCATCCCATGCCCTCTAGTCCTGGAACATCTTTTCACTTAAAAATAGTGTTCTCCACCCTGTTCCTCCTGTAAGATACTTGTATGTCTCTATCATCCCCTCTCTCCCTCCTCTCCTCCAGGGAGTACATGTTCAGTTCCTTCAACCTGTCTTCATAGGACTTGTGATGCAATCCATGCACCATCTTTGTTGCCCTCCTCTGAACCTCCTCTACCCTGTCTATGTCCTTACGTAGGTATGGTCTCCAGAACTGTACACTGTACTCCAGGTGGGGCCTCACTAGTGTCTTGTATAGCGGAATTATGACCTCCCTTTTCCTGCTGGTGATGCCCCTGCCTGTACATCCCAGCATCCTATTTGCTTTACCTGCTGCCTTGTCACACTGTTTCCCTACCTTGAGGTCATCAGAGATGACACCCAAGATACCTTTCCTGCTTGGTGCATGCTATATCCTAACCCCCAACTGATATATTGTGCCAGGGTTTTGTACCCCATATGCATTATCTTGCACTTCTTTGCATTGAATTTCAACTGCCAAACCCTGACCATTCTTCAAGTTTCTGCAGGTCGCTTCTCATTCTGTCTACACCCTCTGGTGTGTCTACTCTGTTACAGAGCTTTGTGTCATCAGCGAACAGTGAAATTCTGCCTTCTAGGTCCTGCGCAATGTCACTGATGAAGATGTTGAATAGGACCGGTCCCAGCACTGATCCCTGTGGTACCCCACTGGTCACTTTTCCCTCTGTGGAGTGACAGCCATTTACCACCACCCTCTGTGTCCTGCCACCCAGCCAGTTACCTACCCACCACACTACTGTCCTGCCCACACCCATATTCCCCAGTTTCTGTAATAGTCTTCTATGTGGCACAGTGTCAAAGGCCTTGCTGAAGTCCAGATAGGCCATGTCCACTGCCTCCTGATCCACCTCCCTAGTCACCCAGTCAAAAATTCAATGAGGTTGGTCTGACATGACCTTCCCTGGTGAAACCATGCTGCCTTGGGTCCTGTAGTCCATTGACAACCAGATGTTCCACCAATCTCTCCTTCAGTAGTGCTTCCATGATCTTCCCCACTACCGAGGTGAGGCTGACTGGTCTGTAGTTCCCTGCTTCCTCTTTGTTCCCACTTTTGTATAAGGGGACTACATCTGCTGTCCTCCAGTCTTTGGGTACCTCCCCTGTTTCCAGTGATCGGCTAAACAGGATAGCCAGAGGTTCAGCCACCACCTCTCTTAGTTCCTTAAGGACCCTGGGGTGCACCCCATCTGGACTCAGCTACACTTTCCCATTTTTCCCATCTGTCTGACCTTGTTGTTTTTGAAGGCCCAGGTTTTCTCCCTCACTGCCTCTTCTAGCTGCTTTGCATACTACAGTGGTCTCCTTCTCAGTCTTTTTATGGCTGCATGGCAGAGCTATGCTGATGCAGTATGATTATGTCAGCAGAGAATGGGGGTCTGGAATGTTTCCTAATGCAGCTCAGCTTGCCTGCTTCCATGGATTGGAGTTGAACAACATCTCACCAGTGTCCTGTCCAATCAGTACAATGCATCCCCCCTCCACCATCGCACAATTTTCTTAATTAGGAAAATAACGTTTAACTCTTAGGCTGCTGTCCCTGACAGATTAGACGGTACAGGAATTCTGGACTATTGTACCAGCCAGTGGCACAGCAAGGGTTAATGCAGCTTCAAGTTTTACAGTGGAGGAGGTATGTAGTGGGCCATGAGATAAAGTCTTCAGTTTTAACTCCTTGAGACATGTGAGGAATGTGGTTGGGGATGAGATGAAGGCTTCAGTTTAAACTCCTTGAGACATTTAAAAGAATTTTATGTCTTGCAACTTTTTATGTTGGCTCATGCATGCGCAGCCAACATATTGCAGTAGTAGTAGATTTGGAGGTTTGGTCACTGTTGGGCAAATGCAGGGCACGCACCAGTAGGTGCATCCCTCATTCCCCAATAAGTCTGCATGCTGGCGCCACACTATGAATACATAATGTGGTGAGCACATCTAACAAATGGTCTGCTGCAAAGTCAGCAAAGCTCGTCATACACAGCGGCACCTTCCGATGTGCTTGCCCTGGTGAAAAAGTAAAAACATGGCGGCACACTGCCTGCCATAATGACTTCAGGGGTGCCCAATCCCCCTCTCGGCATGCCCTGATACACTGTATGTGCTGACAGGGGAGCCCACTCCCAATTGGCATCATGCACCCACCCATTTGTCATGTGCCGAGGGGGGTGCCCAATCCCCCCTCGGCTCTTGCCCCCCCCACACTTTCGTTGTGTGCTGATGGGTGCACAATCCCCATCAGCTACAGCATCCCCAAAACACTTAGGTGGCACGCTGGGGCCCACCCCAGTGTGCCAAATCCCTGAAAGAAAAACCATCCCGTGATGGTTTTTTGTGTCTTTTTTTACCCCTGTGAAAGAAGAAAATGGACCTCACGGTCTCCTTGCCCCCTCCCACAACCCACACCCACCCTCTGTGCACCCTGCCTCCCCATACCCTCCTCACCCCATACTTACCTCCGGAGTCTGGCACAATGATCTTCGGTGGACTGGGAACATGTCTGCACTCTTCAAAGCCGACCGCAAACTGAAGAAATGCCAGTAAGTTGTACTGTACAATGGCATAAATAGGGTTTTTTCAACTTTGGTGCATATCTCAGCCATTTATGGGAATTTTGGCACCAAATTTTCAACATGGGGTTATTGGGACCCCTCCTCATGAATTCAGGCACTGTCATAGCATTACTCAGTCCGAGAGTGATTTTTGTGGTCACTGCGGCAGATACCTTCGGGGTCCAATAATAAACGACAGTGCCACTGTTCATGGGGTCTCTCAAAAATCTTATGTTGCAAATTTGGTGAAAAAATAAAAAAAATGGCTGTTTTACGAGCGTGCGTTGCGCTGTTTCCATGCACGCTCGTAACTTGTAATATTTTCACTCCAGATTTTCAAAATTGGCATTCTTCCATGCCTTCTTATGAAAAGTACTGCTGTCATTTTACATATCCTGGCCGACGTGTTTTCGCACATCCGGCACGGAATAGCGCGGTAGATGTGTGAAATCAGTTTTCAGGACAGTTTGAGAAAATGACGGTGACACTGTTCATGAGCAGAGGTCCTAAAATGCCTATGTTGAAAATTTGGTGTCGAAAGTCCATAAAATGACTGTGTTACAAGCGTGCTTTCCACAGTTTCCACGCACCCTTGTAACTTCACATATTTGCAATATTTTCATGCCAGATTTTCAACACTGACATTTTTTCACACCTCCTTATCAACAGTACAACTGTCATTTTTCACAGCCTGCATAAAATGTGTTTCCTCACCTCTGGTGCACAATGGCATGGTCGCTGTGGGAAATCAACTTTTGGGGCTGATTAACAAAATCACAGCGCCACTGTTCATGAAAGGAGGTCCCAAAATGCCTATGTTGAAAATGTGGCTAAAAAAACTTCAAAAAATAATTGGCTTACGGGCGTGTGTTGCACAGTTTCCATGCATTCTCGTGACTTCACCAATTTTTCATATTTTTACTCCAGATTTTCAACGTTGCCATTTTTTTACTCCTCCTCATGAACAATACAGATGTCATATTCCACATCCTGCCCAAAATGTGTTTTCGTCTGTGTGTCAACAAATGGCATAGCCACTGTGCAAACCACCTTTCAGCTAACAAACTGATAGTGCTGCTTTTCATGAGGTGGGCTCACAAACAGCCCATGTTGAAAATTTGGAGTGAAAATACCAACACACGCCTGCAGTGTTAAGGTTTCCAACTGTAACACCCCACCCTGTAGAGACTGACAGGTGTCAGGGGTGTGACTTGGGATCATCGGCTGTAATGCTCATGCCATTCCACCCCACCCCCACCCTGCAGCCACTGAGAGGCATTGTGGTGTGCATTGCACTGTTCGGCCACAAAGTTCACCCCATTCTCCTATACTGCACCCACCTCAGCGTATTTCCTTATAGAATGGGGTAAGTATAACACCCAAAGACCCCAAAGCACAGCATGACACTTGTCGGTGTCTACAGGGTAGGGTGAGGTACAATGGCATGAGCATTACAGCTGATGACCCAAAGGCACACCCCCATGCCTGTCGGTCTCTACAAAGTGGGGGTGGGGTTGGCGTCACTTCAATTCTTCACTGCCATTCCTATTATGCGTCTCTAACTCCGGCACCACCAATGCCAGCAAGACAACATTCGGCATTGACAAATGCTTGTTTCTCCTTGTGGTAGGCACCCAGTTTCTTTGTTGTGTTTTTGTTTTTGGGGGGAATCCTAGGCAGAGGGGGGAAAGGTTGGTGAGCAACACAGTACATGCACCCCCCCCACACACACACTTCTGTCTGTTTTTGTATGCAGAGCTAATTTTTTATGCCAACACTGACAGCCTATTAAACGGCCAACTGACCAAATGGCCTACTGTGTTAATGTAACCACAATCATGAACAGAAGTTTGACTTTTGCAATAATCGATTTATTTTGCAGTGTGATTGTACAGTATTTGTGATCAATGTGTCGGCGGTAAACCAACACTGTTGTCGACTGTGATCCACAGTTCTGTATCAGGGGCTGTTGTACTTCACACTGCAGGTAGATGCAGGATTCCACTGAAAATGAGATGTTGCACCTCATTTCAACTGTCCTGGGTAAATAAATTGTAAACAACATTAGGACGCTCTGTTTGATGTCAGCACCTCACCAGCACCATATTCCCATGCTAACATCATAAATCCCCATCTTCTACTGAAATGAAAAATTGTGTAAATGACAACCTGCATTTACCATTAGCAAGATTCCTCTGAAAACAAGATGCTGCATCTCACCTGGTTGCTATTGGGAAAATACATTGTAGCAATAGGTACAAACAGGACCTCACTGAAAATGAGATTCTACATGTTAACTGACCTATCCTAGGTAACTACATTGTAAAAATGCATAAAAGCAGGGTCCCAGTAAAAATTAGATTTTACATTTTAGCTTTGCTAACTTTACTAAATGCACTGTAAAAATGTGTAAAAGCAGGACCCCACTGAAAATGAAATCTTGCAGCTTCACTGCCCTATTCTGCTAATCACACTCATATCCTTTGTGTGTGTGCAGTTGTTGTAACAGCTATGCGCGCGTGTGTGTGTGTGTGTGTATTTTTAAGGGTATGTGTATATCCAGAACCAAAATCACTGTTCACTGCTTTACCTTCATGTTTATATGTAAACCCCCCTCCCTGTATCTAGGGGTATTTCTGATGTAAAAAGAAGGGAAGGGGCACTCCACAACACAGCAACACAGTGCAAAGAAATAAAAGTTCATACTTGGGTAAAGATGGTGCTAGTGATCAGACGACTTTGGAGGGTGCAGCCAGCTAGTTAAGCTAGTCCTGATGGGCAGCGGGGTGCAGAAAATCCTGTCTAGGGAGCTAGGGGGGCAAGCTGGTTAACAACTAAATAAGTCCACTGTCCAGGCACAGATCAAGAATAAAAAACATAGCTAGCCTGGTGGTGCTGAGGGTTGAGGTGCTAGATGTCACACCTCGCTCCATGCTGGAGACCCGGGTTCAAGGTTGGGGTGCCGGGGGTCAGCTGGGAGGGGAGGTTGAGGTGTTGATCGAGCTGCTGGCTGGCGGCTCTTATCCTCAGGAAGGTTCTGAGGGTCTAATCGGAGTTCAGTTGCCTCCTGGTGGAGGCCAGGTGGCAGCATCACGTATGAGGAGCCCTGGCACAAGGCCAAGGGTGGGCAGAAGGGGCTGTAGACTGGAGCTGCGGTGTGCATGAGTGCCTCCACGCACATGTGCTACCACTTCTGAGGCCTCAGGATAATGGGGCAAAAATCAGGGAAAAAGCGGGAATCACAGCAGGATGACTCCTCTGGGTTGGCTCTGGGGATCCTCCAGGACACACAAAGCACTATAAGTTCCTGAACGACCCTGGAGTCCAGTAAAGTTGGCTGACACAAGCGGTGGTCTGTCGAGGAGGATAAATGCAATGTCCAAAAAAAATAGAATAAAAAACATTTTATTTAACAGGTATAAGGCAATCACAGCTCCGTGGAGCAGCTGGGAACATAACAGTTCAGTGCAGACCTTGAAACCTTCAAGGCACATTTTCTTCACACTGTTTCCTGGAGAGTCAGGACTCCCTAGTGATGGTGGCTGCAGCACAAGAACTCTGAAAACATATATTGGCCTCTCTCCAGTACTTCAATTTCACGGTCCCCTCTCCACTTTGCTGAACACAGTGTGAAGATACATTACTTTTCTCTCTGCTTTCCTAGGTGTACTGATCCCAACTCATCAAACGGAGACACGACCCCATGGCAAACGGTGCCCCACACCTGAGCCTATAGTAGGTCCAGAGACCTGAAGGCTCACAATGCGATGCTGCTTCTTCCAACACAGCATTGCAGACCCATGCTGCTGGATGCAGGCTCAAATGGGGTTCCCAGAGACAGGCTGCCACCACTGTCCCCCGATGCGGTCTCTCACCCTGCACTGCGCCCGACCTTAGCACCAGCGGATGCACTAAAGGATGCCACCTCAAGTCTATCCCAGTGCCAGGGATCATGAGGTAGGTCGCACACTATACCATCGAGCCCAAGCTCCCATCTCCTCCTCGGGGGGGGGCCTACATCACTGTAGCCTAAAACGGCCCCGTATCCGACTGCTACCACATCACTCGACTAGGCCAAGAACATGAACAGGGGGTGGACTGGGTTGGCAAAAACCCTGACCTGGCCCTGAACCTCAGCCCTGCAGCTGAACTTGTTCTGTCTTCTGCCCAGGAGCTCTATCTCACATTCCCGGGCCCTTGCAACCTCCCCAAAAGCATGCTGAACCACCCCTTTTAAAGGGGGACTCCGAACCCCAGCTCCACCCCCCAGTAGGCAGACCTGAACATTGGCCAGCCCGGAATTAAAGGGCACTTAGCTAGTAGGCTCCCAGAGAGGGCTTACATATAGTACATATAGTTTTGTTTTTTTCTGCTTTTGAGGTATAAATGTGGGACTTTAACATCACAATAATACAAGTACAACTAAGTCACACATTCGTTCTATATCTCTTCCCCAGTATCAGTCATTCCTTTAGTTTTTATTTTGTTAGGTTGATAACTATTTAATTGTTCTTTGATCAGTTCCACAACTTATTGCTTGGTAACTTATTTTTGTCAGTATACTCTTAAGCATAATTATCATGTTTATTTTTATTATGCTTATTCCATTTCTATGTATTTCATATTCTGTATTTTTATATCTGTTATCTTCTTCCCTTTCACCTTCCCCCAGGATGCATTTGAAAACAGGAAATGAGCTGTTACTAGCTCAGTATGTCTATCCTGGTAAAATCTTGGAAACAAACAAACAAACAAACAAAATCTCTTATCACATTACTGCATTAACAAGTGTTGTGGTTCTGACCAGAACTTTTTTTATCTGCTACCTTAACACAGAGATTTGCAACTTTAAGTACTCCCATTTGCTGTATGCTTACACAGCATACCTCACTCCCACTAGCTTTTCTCTGAGTACTGTAGTTCCACATCTTTGTAAAATCAGCCTGCTAAATTCCTAGACTTTTGTTAGTAACTGCTTGCTTTCTTTCTACCGTCAGTCTTATTTTGAAGCACATGGTCCAGTGGTGTTTGGATTCCAGAGGCTCACAAATTGCAACCTCCCCTATGATGTCCCAGTTTATAAGGATTAAGTCCAGGTTAGCCACCTCCTATGTAGGTTTCTCTACTTTTTGCACTAGGAAATCCTCTTGTAAGGTCTCTAGTACCATCTGGTTTCTAGTACGCACTACTACTGTGGATCTCCAGTGCAATTCAGACATGTTGAAGTCCCCCACTAGCAGCACCTCACCCTGTTCCAGTGCCATTCTGGTAGCTCCTGCCATGTTCTTGTCTACTGCCTCCTTCTGAGAAGGTGTCTTATAAACTACAGGTATCTCGGTGGCTGTCCCCCTGCTGTGAGTACCTGAACCCATAATATTTACACATCTGTGCCCTCCACCTTGTCCTTGATCTCAATGGCCTTTATGCAATCCCTCACATATAAAGCCACTCCTCCCCCCTTTCACTTCCCCTAACCCTGTCCCTCCTAAATGGTGTGTAGCCAGTGAGTCACACTGTAGTTTCCAGGCAAAGTGTTTTTCAATCAAAAATATTTTTTTCTTCAAAAGAACTGAAGAACTGTGCCTCTCAGTGCACACACATCTTTATCTGTCAAGAGAGAGCTGTAAATGGCATGGTGGCATTTATGATAAGAGGCAATAGCGATCGTCAGTGTCAATGAGTGGTGTTGGTCCAGAGGAGGGCAACCAAAACGGTACAGGGTTTGCATCAAAAACCTTATGAGGAGAGACTGAAGGATCTTAATATGTATACCCTGGGGGAATAGAGGGAGAGGGGGAAATATGATATAAACTTTCAAATACCTCACAGATATATCAAAAAGGTTCAAAAGGGAAGCATTTTTCAGAAAAAAAGATGCTCAAGGACAAGGGGGTCATGCTATGAAGCTGGAGAGGGGTAGACTCAAGGGAGAGGATGGTGGATGACTGGAATAGCCTCCCAGCAGAGGTAGTGGGGGCAAAAATTGTAACAGGGTTCAAGAAAGCATGGGATAGGCATAAGGGAAACTTAGTGATAAGACAAGGGAGGGTGGAGCTGGAGATCAAGTAGGGTTTGTAGTGATACAGTAGGTAGGGAAGAATTGGCAGACTAGGTGGGCCACGTGGTCCTTATCTGCTGTCAAAGTCTATGTTTCTGTGTTTCTTTTGTAGTATATTATGTGTCTGTGCAAGGAGACTCAGTTACAGCTTGTATGTGCAGTGGTCATCTTTATTCTTCTCAGAGATAGTGAACAGACATCAGTGCACATATACAAATAAACACACTGGGCATGGTAGAAACTTGTAGCTTAGGACTACAAATATCCATATGCATAAACTACAACCCTAATGACAATTTTTAGACTTCCTGCCATATATATATATGTATATATCCATGTATATATCACCATACATCTCCATGTATATATTACATCTATATTATGTATTTATTTTGAATTTAACAGGATAAATACTAAATACATAATAAATACTAAGTTGTTTATGTAGTATCTCAGTGTACAGCCCTGAGTTGCCCCTGTTCCATTTCACTATTCTTTGACTTCCTTATAGCTTGCTATTTTAACTTATCTTAAACCACAAACGTTATCTTGTATCTTGCTGTTCCCTTCCCCCAGGGTACGCCTGGTAATAAGCTGTCTGTGGACCAGTGTGCCATTCTGGCCAAATATTTATTCAATGTGTGGTACATAGTTCAGTGCTTGTGATATGTAAGTGCTGGGTGAGATATTGTTGGTGCTTAGATACTTTAAAGCTGGATGGTACATAAGTCAGTGGTTGTAGCACATAGGAGCTGGATGAGATAGGGCTGGTGCTTAGATATGTTTGAGCTAGATGAGATATGGCTGATGTTAGAAACTTGATCTTTGGCCTTTCTCTATATCCCACCTTTGGTGGGATGCTAGGTAAGTGTAGGATTGAACGCCCAGCGCAAGGTGAGATATGAGTGCCAGAGAAGGAGAAGGAGAAGGAGGCAAGGGAGGATGGAGAGTGAGTCCAACTTGCTCTAAGCAGAGGGAGTGGAAGCTGAACATTTAAAAAGAGGATGGGCCGGGTTCGGTAACAGACTCGGGATACCGGGGGCTGGCAGGGGGAGGAGAGGATTGAGCATCCATAGGACTGCTCTCCTCTCCTGAGGCAATTTGCGAGTTTTCGTCATGCTGCAGCAGCCTCTGGTGGAGACCAGGAGCTCTGCAGACACATGTAGGAGGGAACAGCCGAAAACTGTAAAATCCGCTTTGCGACCGGCTGGATGACGACTGCCGGTCCACCGCTGCCGTGGATGCCCTGAAGGAGACCATAGAACCTCAGCAGCACCCTGGGGCCAAGTATGTGTGCTGCGTGCCCCCCCCCTAGTGCCTTCCCACTTGGAGGAGGGGGACCTGCCTGGCGAAGGGTTACGTCCGGGTTACCCCAGGGATGGCTGCAATTTGAGGTTGGATGGCTCAATAAGGGACAGGTGGAGCAGATGGGACCTAGGCAGCTCGAAGGAGTGGTGGGTCGCGAGGCACGCAGGGGAGAAAAGAAGATAAGACAAAAAAAAAAAGAAGATGGGGAGGAGCTATTCCCTCCCACCCATCAAACTTCAGGCAAAGCTTTCCAATTCAATGTATGGTACATATCTCAGTGCTCATCATACGTAAGTGCTGGATGAGATATTGTTGACACCTAGATATGTTAGAGCTGGATGGTACATAAGTCAGTGCTTGTAGCACATAGGAGCTGGATGAGATAGGGTTGGTGCTTAGATACGTTTGAGCTAGATGAGATATGGCTGATGTTAGAAAGTGGATCTTTGGCCTTTCTCTATTTCCCATCTTTGGCGGAATGCTAGGTAAGTGTAGGATTGAAGGCCCAAAAAGAATTTAATTACTGTTGTGATTATCTCCTCCAACTCTGAAGAGTGTGGCCAGTAGCACGCAGGAGAAGAAAAACACCCATAGGGGGAACCTCCAAAGACCCATGGCTACTGACCTGCCTGTCCTCTGGGCATACTAAAAGGAGAGTAATCCTAGTTAGACTAAAGAACTAACTTGGTAATCTTTGTACTAGATTCAGGTTGGTGGTCGAAGAGGCATATCCTTGATATCAATGGTGAGCAAAGTAATCCTGGAGGACGAGGTACTAGCTGATGAAGAGTCCAACATGGACAGATGATGGAATACAAGGTTGGTTAATCCAAGTCCATAATATCTATAGGAGAATAAGGTGAGGAATGTACATATTCAGGCAGCATGGCTAGCAGCTGTTCGCTGCATCATATCTTGGAGGAGCAAGAATGTAGAACTAGTCGATAGTCGATCATTGAGTGCGATGATGGAGGAAATCCATTCTGGTAGGTGTAATGGAATGTGGTGAGCAAGCAGTCAGGCCCTCTTTGCAGGGTGGAGTAGGAGAGAATGGCAGATTCCACGTGATCTGACTTTACATAGTTCTAGTGGAGAAGGTGAGACCCCCACGTAGGTCAGCTGTGATGGGATGGACTACATTGTGCAAGCAGCAAGGCCCCCTTGTGGGGTGAAGCAGAGATAAACAGCCAGGTCCCCTTGCAGGGCAGTTAGGCCCCCTTACAGGGCGAAGTGGAGATACACTGCCAGGCCCCCTTGTGGGCCAAAGCGGAAATGCATTGAGCAAGCAGCAAGGCCCCCTTGTGGGTGAAGCAGGAATGTGTTGAGCAAGCCGCCAGGCCCCCATAGCAGGGCAAACAGAAGACAAGACAGGACCCCCCGCCATGGTTCGTCTTTGCATAGGTTCCAGTAGAGAAAGCGAGACTCCATGTGGGTCGGCCAAGGTGAGATGGAATGTGGAAGAGCAAGCAGCTAGGTGCTTTGTGAGGTGAAGCAGGAGATAAAGGCTGGACCTCACTTGGTCTGCCATAGCAGAAGCTCCAGAGGAAAAGGTGAGACCCTCATGTGGGTTGGCTGAGGTAATGGAATGCATTTTAGCAAGCAGCCATACCCTCTTACAGGGTGAGCAGGAAGAGAATTGCAGAACCCCAAATGGTCTGCCATCTTACTAGGACTGTAGGTCTGAGAAATGGGGGCAGAACCCCACATGGATTTGCCCTGATGAAGTGCCAGTGAGCATCTGTAATGCCCAGGTGGGCATGGGAGTAGAGGACAGTGGGACCCCCCCTGGTGGTTCACCTGCCAAATGAAAGATCCGTAGTTGATGGATTCCTGAAGAGGTGCTCATAGAATAGTAAGTTGTTGATGTCCATGGACAATTGCAAGACAAGCCTCTGGGGTCAGGAGGTGGTTAATACAGTAGGCTGTCCCCGGCTTCTGGTGGACTCTCTTCATAGTGTTAGAAATGTGGTCATTGTAGGTAAGGGAGGGATCAAGAGTCACTCCTAGGTATTTGTAGAGGAGAGCCTGAAGGGGTGACTATGTGCAATAAGGTTTTTCATTTGGTGGTCTTTGCAAGGTATGGCTTTGAGCTAGAGTATGGCCTTTTTTTTTTTGTATCATTTACAAGAAGTTTTTTGGAGATGAACCAATGTTGATCCATATTTTGTAGTGAGTATAGAAGATATAGATTCAAGGGACTTGGTGCTATAGTAGATGATGAGATCATCAGCATAGAGGAGTGCATTACAATTTATGCTTTCTGTGGGAAGATCATTTATGAACAGTGAGACTAATAGAGGCCCCAGTATGGAGCCTTGGGGGACACCAGTATGGACGGCTAATGCAGCAGAGGTATTTTTGCCTATTAGAACAGACTGGGATCTGTTAGCAAGGTAGCTGATAAATCAAGTGGTGGCATCTGGAGAGCAGCCTAGGTTTAGCAAGGAAAATGGGGACTTGTTTTTCCAGTGAGCCAACACAGTCAACAAAAATGACTAGAATCAAAATAAAGGATATGGGGTTTTATTCTGGGATTAACATAGAAGGGGTTGTTTAAGGCGCTTGGCTATTCCTCATGCCTGACAACTTCCTGCTCCCCTGGTGTGTGTATACTAGAGTACCCCCACAGATTGTGTATATAAGCTGCTGTGGCTGCCACTACACTCTTTTTGCCACACATGTAAAACAGTATGTATAACCAAATATGTATGCGCCTATCTCAACATTTCAACACTTCATTTAGGCATTAAGTTGGCATTTCTTCATAGTTTTTCATAACACCTTCTATGAGGTCCTGCATAGTGCCTAATTACTATAGCAATACTGAAAGAAATTTGAATAAATATGTGTGGGGGGCCCTCTGAAAAGTATACAAGGAATGTTTGAGCTATGATTGTCTGTAAAAGAGGCCATGCACTTAACTGAGAGGGTGGAAAGGGTGAGATAAAAGGAAACATCGCAAAATATTACTTCACACAGAGGGGGATCAAGATGTGGAATAGCCTAGCTGGTAAGGTTATGGAATCTAACACTGTTTAGGCATTCAGAGCAGGAGTAGACAGATTCCTTAGGGATAATGGCATTTAGTGTAAAAAGTAGGTGTAGCATTCTTGCTGAGAAGTTTGGATATATATCCACAGTGAAACATGGTACAGTCTGCCATGCTATTGGGAGGGGAGTGGGGAGGGGGACAAGATGATGTCCCTTCCATCACCATACTACTATACTAACAAAATGCAGTATTTGATTTATCTGTTGGAACTATATTGAGCCCTGCTGGAAAAGTTTGTTGAGACAAGGATGTTGCTGCATCAGCACTGAATGATGCTGTCAGCTTGGTGCTATACTAGGGTTCCCTATTTTTAGCAACTTTAATGGAGAGCTGTTATGAGGCTTCACCCATCCGTGGCTGTGATAGTGAAGGTCATACTGTGAAAAAACAATGCTGTATGTAAATGGAAACGTCTTCTCTATTGTGAGGACATTAATTTAAAATGGTTCCAAAGCACAAGACATTGGTAAACCTGAAACTATGTACTGTGTTGTTACTGACAGGGCATGTGGTTTTCTATTGCTTTCAGTAGGGCAGTTAAATAGATCTGCAAAAGGTTCAGAAGTTTATTTTTTCCACTTTGTTAACTGGGTAAGAATGAAAGGGCGTTAAATGCCTATTCTCCTGGGGACCCAAATGCACATAAGACATTAAAATATAAGAATACAATTCATAAACACATAATAATTATTATTCAGTTATGTGCAGCTACAGTATATTTCTAATTCTAATGTATTAGAGAAGCAAGAAACAAAAGTGTTGAATGTACTTAGTGATACACTGTCAACCAACATAGAGCAGCAAACTCAGTTGTAATCAGAAAAGAAATTTGAAACCCCAATTGTTTGTATTTCTGAACTGGATTTGTACTGTAGACAACTGATAGCCCTGTTTATAAAAGGGTTTCTCACATTTTGTGCCAGTGGCAAAGCTGTTTGAGAGTTCAAGCTGTACTGTACACGTGGGATGCTGAGAGAGATTTGGCTTGTTTTTGGTACTGTGCATGCTCAAAAATGATAACTTTAAACTTAAATATGTCCTTTATGTTATGAGATGTGTTTTCAAAAATACCAAATAAGGCTCTTCCATGATATTATCTAACAATGTGAAAATTTGCATCTGAAAACATTAGAGTTGTTACTGCAGTTTTTTGTTTATCAAAATGCCATCAAAATCAAAGCAGAAATTTGTGAGGATGGGATGACCTACAGTATTAGTATTACTTATTTGTTAAGCATAAGTGAGTGTCAATGTGCTGTACAAGATCATCAATACAAATAAAAACATAAAAAATAAGAATACAACCAGTACAAACCCTAACCATTAAAATATGAGTTTTAAGAGCACTGTGAAAGCTCAAAACACTGGGAGATTTATGAACATAGAGAGCTAGAGAATTCCAAACAATCAGTCCAACTAAAGAAAAAGCCCACTGCTGAAGCAAACATACATAATCAATAACCCACGAAATGGTGTGCCGGTACTGGGGATTAATCAACACCCCAGGTACATTTAGAGGCTCGAGGGTGCAGCCCGAGTGCCCTCACAGCACCAGGGCTGTTGATTAATCCCAAATACTCACACACCCTGGAGTGGGTTATTGCACTCATAACATGGGGTCTCTCACCAAACAAAAATAATTAAGACAAACTGTTTTATAACAGTTTAAATAGAAGAAATGTGCATGTATCCTGCCGACGTGTCAAATAGTTCCCAAGAAGGATTGCATATTTCAGTGATGCTAACACACACCACACGCACAGAGAACAGTGCAGCAGCTGGGAATGCAGAGGCACTCTGTTCTCCCCCCCCAAAGTATTGCACACCTGCACTCTCTCCCAAATGTCCACTATGGAACTCGATGCATGGAGGCAGAGAAAACACACACAGGGAACAGTGCAGCCACTGCGAATGAAGGAAACAGTGTGTGGCTTTGTCGCTCTACTTCTCTCACTTTCTCACTGTCTTTGGTCATTGGTGCAGCTCAAACAGATTAAGGGAGACCTCACACAGATCACTCCTCATTGCTCTAATGACAAGTCTCTCTCTCTCTCTCTCTCTCTCTTTGTAAAGGACATGATGGATAGGCTGTTACCGGAGTGGGGGAACATATACGGGAATGGGGTGTTCAGTAACTGCACACAGTGAGCGACACACACCAGGCACACACACACAGGACATTGCTGCAACTTGCTGTTCTATGTGGCAGTCCCACTGTGTGTCTCTGTCTTGCACATCCTACTAAACTGACTTGTGCTGTGCACTCACCTCCACTCCCGATTGCTGAGCGCAGAACTGTGCACATTTCACTGTGCTGGTCGCGGCACTCTGGGTGTCACTCTCTCTCTCTCTCTTTAGGTGCTGTGCACTGGCTATGTATCTCTCACACCGACCTCTGATCGAAGAAGTATAGAGTGTGGGACACAAGGACACTGCTGGCAGCCTGTCTGTAATTCCCAGTGAGCGCAGATCATTGTGGGGTGGAAGGGGATACAGTTTTACTGCTTGTGTATCTCTCTCTCTCTCTCTCTCTCTCTCTTCTCCGTTCTCCAATGGGAGGAACCAGCCATGCAAACTGAAGACAGAGGCAGTGAATAGAGCAGAGCAGAGATTTTCACTGCAACTTGCAGTGTGTCTCTGTGTCTGACTCCCAGTGAGCGGAGATAGTTTTGGCAGGGGTGGGGGTGAAAGATTGCTGCCACTGTTACTTGGCTGTCTTTCAGAGGCTCATCAGTCTTCGGTGATGTGTGCTTGGGGGGTGGAGCAGGCACGTACACTGTCACAGCAGTGCTCACTGCACTTGTAAAAGAAATGGCTACTTTTTACGTTTGCTCCATCACAGCAATAGAAGCAGACCTAGCTTAGCCAGTGATCTCTCCTGGCACCTGCTCGCATCAACTGTAAGTATATCGTGCATTAATGCATGGTCAGGTGCCAGAAGACCACCAATCACATCACTAGTTCACCTCTCCCCATGTTATAAATTTGATTTTGGGACCAGTAATATATCCACATCAGAGGCATGAAGTAGGAGAGGAGAAAGGAGGGCTATAGAGAGGCTGAACAGCTGGATAAGGGGTGCAAGCGAAGGGAACAAGTGGAGAATTTTGGTTGCCCAATGTCTTTTTTTACATTGTGTTTGCTTTCTATATCCATATCTATTTTCATTTTTATAAAGTTCTAGCTTGGACCATATAAATTCTGCAACTCAAAGCCAAAATCTCCACTGGGATCTCCAGATGAGAATATACATTTGAGCAATGGCCAATGACAGAGAGAAAAGAAATGAAATCTTTAGGTATTACATTCTCCTTAGCTTATTCTACATTAGTCACCCAAAACAATGCAGTAAAAAGTTTCAATTTTATCCCCATCTACCTGTTTGTTTTTCAGTATCAAGGAGGAAAACTGTGGCTAGTGTTCTCAGCATATGTATTTGGCGACTGCAAAAAAAAAATGTAGGCATTGTCTGGTCATGAAACCATATATATATTTTCATTCAGTTATTTCACAGTACATATACAATGTTTGTATTAGATTAGACATTTGTGTTTAATAAAACAAAAATGCTTATTTGATTTTAATTTTCTTTTGGATGTTTTTCCTTGTGACTTCTTCTGTGGTTCTGAAAGAAAATACCATCTTTAGAAACATGAGAGAGAGAGAGAGAGGGAGGGAGGGATGGGGAGAGAGAGAGATGGAGAGAGATGGAGACTAGAGCTGTAGCAAGGTCTGGTAGAGGGACTGGAGCTAAACTGCATTGAAAAAATATGTGAAAAAAAAAAAATAAGTGTACTGGTCTGTCATACTTACCAAACGGCTAGTTTCATTTTTATCTGTTGTGTATTTTTCCATAAAAATAAAAAGGTGGACCAGTCCATCAGTGTAGTATGCCTCTCTGCTTGTTGCCAGATAGTGTGTCTGGCTGCCTGTCACATCTGCTTGTGTACTGTTCTCTCATTGTTGCCCAAAGGGCTAGTTCCATTTTAAGCACTTGGCTATTTTCATTAAACAAAAAACTGTTGGCGAGCCAGTCGGTTGCTGTAGTACACTATATGCTTCTGCTTGTTGCCACCTAGCATGCCTTCCTACCCTCTGTCATGTCCATCTGTGTACTGCTCTTAGGTTAACAAGTGGCTAGTTGCACTTTAAGCACTTGCTTATTTTTCTTAAAAAACAAACAAACATTGCAGTCAGTGTAGTTCACCTGTTTGTTGCCACCCAGTATGCCTGGCTGTGTACTATCACATACACTTGTGCACTACTCTCTGACAGTTTTCCAAAGGTCTAGTTGCAGTTTAAGCAATCAGCTATTTTCCTAACAAAAAAAAATAATAATTGTAGGACTAGTTGGTCAGTGTAGTAACCTCTGCTTGTTGTCACCTAGCATGCCTGTCTTCCTGCTATCACATCCACTTGGGAACTGCTCTCTCTCTCTCAGTTCCAAGTGCCCAAGGTGCCACTTTCAATTTATGCACCTGGCTATTTTTCCTTAAAAAAACAATTGTGACCCGTTAGTCAACACTTGGCTACTTTTCCTTACAAAAACAATTGTAGGACCAGTTGGCCAGTGTAGTATTCCTCTGCTTGTTGCTAGCTAGCATGCCAGGCTGCCTGTCATGTCCACTTGGGTACTGCTCTCTCACTGTTGCCCAAAGTGCTAGTTGCAGTTTAAACATTTGGCTATTTTTCTTTAAAACATAAAAAAAAAAAATTGTTGGAGGACCAGTCGGTTGCTGTAGTACACTGTACACCTCTGCTTGTTGCCACCAAGTGTACCTATTTACCCGCTGTCATATCCATCTGTGTACTGCTCTCAGACAGTTTCCTGAGGGGCTAGTTGCAATTTAAGTATGTGGCTACTTTTCCTTCAAAAAATTGTGGGACCAGTCAGTGTAGTACGCCTCTGCTTGTTGCCACCTGGCATACCTGGCTGCTTCCTGTCACGTTCGCTTGTGAACTATTCTCACACAGTTTCCTGAGGGGCTAGTTGCACTCTAAGCGCATGGCTATTTTTCCTAAAAAGAAAAAATAAATTGTAGGACCCGTTGAGCAGTGTAGTAGGCCTCTGAATGTTGTCACCTAGTGTTCCTGTCTGCTTGCTGTCACGTCCACTTGAGTACTCTACTTTTCTCTCACAGTTGCCCTAAGAGTTAGTTGCAGTTTAAGCATTAGGCTGTATATCCTAGAAAGAAAAAAAAAAAGAAAATTGTAGGACCAGTCAGTCACCTCCCTCCTCCCAAAGTTAAGACTCTCTACCTAACCCTGTTACAAATTGCACCTTCTTCCTGCCCCTCCACCCGCTCTACCTTACCCTTTTATAACTGAATCACCTTATTGCCCCTCCACCCCCCCTCCTTCTACCAGCACCTCCCCCTGTCTTCATTCGTTGACAGCCATCATCTCCCTTCCTACCACTCTGACCACCCTCCCAATCTCATCTCACCTTGTCACTCCATTTCTCCCTACCTTTCTCAGGATGTCCCTCTCCAATAATCTTCTCCCTCTTGACTCTGGCACAATCTGTACTCCCGGCACTTTGACAATAGAGCTGGTTCTTTGAATGAAATCTAGCCTGTTTTTTGACTTTTGTTAATACCACATTGCATAAAATTGACTATTGGTCCTCCTACAATTGATTGTAACCCCATTTTCTGTTGTATTTGTTTAACCTTCTGATTGTTAAACCTCTGTTAACACTATTTTATTGTTTGGATTGACGTGGAACCTCTGTAAATGAGTCCCTGGCTCAAAGGTATTTCCGAATTACAAATAAATAAATAAATAAAGCATGCCTCTGATTGTTGCCAAGTAGCGTTCCTGTCTGCCTGCTGTCACACCCACTTGTGTACTGCTCTCTCAGTTTCCCATGGGGTTAGTTGCAGTTTAAGCATTTGGCAATTATATTGTTAATCTTCTTTTTAAAGTAGCAGTGCAACGAAAGTGGGTTAAAATTTGACCCCACCTTTTTGTCTTCCTAATTGATGCCATATGTCTTCCAGTTTATTTTGGTGGTAACATTTTCAGTTTTCATTAACTTTTAAGAATTTTATGAAAGTTTTAAAGTAATTATTTCTCAAGAAAAAAAGATGGCAGCCTCATTTTTGCATATAAATAATACTGAGGACTAGAGGCGGGTAAGGGTCCAGACAAAATGCAAAGGTACTGTACGCAGCATTGGAGACACCCAGAAAACCCAAATCAACAGCTATGCCAATATTTTCTATAACCATAGCAGAAAATTAGCTTTTGGGGATAACTTTTTTACATACCATCCTCTCGTCTCACCCTAGCAGCCAACACTAATGCCGATTATGCACTGTTGCCCGGTTTGATGATGTTGGACAGTCTAGTCCTCTCTCAGCCCTCCAGTGACTGCTACTTTGTTAAAATATGTACCTGCTTGTTCTGTTTTACTGGCATTTACTGACAGCTGCTCTATGGGTGGTCCAGATTTACGAGTCCTTCGGTGGGAGGGGCAGTGCAGTCCACGCTGCTCAGGCCACTGTTTAATTTGCTCTTTGGGGTTGGACAGGTGTCTCCATTCCTGCTTTGTGAATATGGACTTAGTGAAGGCCCCTCTGCATGAATGAGCACTATGCCCTGTCCAGCCTTATTACCAGCCACAGGTTACTGCTTACGTTCCATTAACTGGGACGTGACTTGGTCATTACATGGTTGTGACTGCTGGCGACCATGAGTTGGGCGATACTACGAGTGGGAGGACATCTTGTGGTACTACGCCCCACTCAGTTTAACACTTACCTTTTGGCTGTTTGTTGGAGGGGGGAGGTTCTTGGGAGGGGAAGGATGGTCGGGGGGTTTCTGGCTTTTTTTTTTTTTTGAAATTTGCTCTTTTGGTTCCACGCCCCTCGTCCGTCCTCAGCCTGGTCACGGACTCCTGGGATCCCCGATCACCGGACATTTGCTGACTCCCCAGTCATCCCTGGCTTTCCCCCCAGAGAGTGGGGCCACGGTTCCGACCCCCGGTTATTGGACCGTGGAACTAGTAACTGGTCGGGGAACGGCTCCGGTGACCAATCAGGGCATCCCGGAGCAAGCGTCATATAGACGCTGGGCGTGGCTTTTTACCCATTGGCCATTCCTGGGGAGGCGGGGCGTGCAATGGCGTGAGCATCTGCCCGCCTCACTCCCTCCCCTGGCGTAACTGCGGCCCGCGTGGGTGGTCCTAGCCTCCGCTAGGTCCCCATCGCCCGACTGTTACCCCAGCCCTCCCGGAGAGGAGAGCAGTCCATGGACGCTGATCCTTCTCCCCTGCCAGTTTCCTCCTCCGATGACCCGAGTCCGCCTCAACCCGCGCCGCGTCAGCAAGCAGAAATCCAACCGCTGCGCCGACGGGCCGGCCTTGGGTTTCTGGCTTTAAAACCTAGGATGCGATCAGAGAAATATCCCTCTCTGTGTCACATGCAGTTGTGCACAACCAATAGTAAGACAACAAGAACACTAAAGGCTGTAGAGGCTAAGGTAAAGAAACAGAAGGTACTCATCTGCCCTGCATTCTCGACTGAGACTATACCCAGAGCCAAAAAACAAAAATAGACAGCCTTTAGAGGCTAATTCAACAAAACAAGCTCAAGCTACGAGAAGACAATATCACGTTGATTCCAACTGGTGAAACGTAACAGATCAAATCAGGTTATAAAGCCCAAAACATTCAGCCCCATGAAACATTCAGGACTGCCAGTGACATCAGGTGTTACCTCCACATCATCATAATTTTCATAATCTTCACTACATCGAGAAGTAAGAAGTCCTACACCACGTATGCAGAACCAAACTGCAGTTTGTTTTGCGTCATCCTAGCTTCCTGCTTTGGTTCAAGTACCCTCTTCTCCAGTTCTACCACATACAGATTTGGCACCAGCAGTGGCTGAGGCTGAGCTAAACCCTCCATTTGATTTTGAGTCTGACTCCCATCCTGAGAATGGTGACAATTGCTCTAACAATGATGCTGACTCCTCACATGAGTCTGAAAGAGACTATATACCTATTGATTTGGGGCCTGATCATGGTGGTGATGATGATGATGTTGAAGATGTGTTTGATGATGATTACGCAGTGTCATATGAAAACAGTGATGCCACAATCACACCCAGTAGTAATAATAGTTAAACACCTCCCTCTTCCTGCTTGTCCAATGACACAGGGATTACAGTGACCAGACAAACTACAATTACTTCCATAGGTTCCCTCCTACTGTCTCTGTCTGCCACCATCACCACAAGGCCCCATCTGTTGCCACTGCCAGCCTTAGTTCCTGCACCTCCTGTTGCACCTCCATTAAGACTGAAAGCACAGTCATATTCCTTGCCTGACTTTAAAATCAAAAAATGTACCAGCATGGTGTAGAATCACTTTTTGATAAGTTCCACTGATGAACTTAAAGCATTGTGTATGTGCTATAAAACAACCATTAGTAGGGGGAAAAAAACACAGTAGCATGGAAACCTCTGCCATGAGGCGATAGCTATTGCAGTAGCACCCTCACGTACTGTACTTGCTCATCCTACAGCTCTTACTGAGCCATCTAGGGGTGATTCAGATTATGGTGATAATTTTGATGAATCAGAGCCGGATAATGGTAATAGTAGCAGTCAATCCCCCCAGGTAACCACGGTGGCAAAGGGAGATCAGTTACATGTCCTCAACCTCCATCACATACAAGAATTGGGTCAACTTCTGTGGGCTCAACAACATCAGCTGACACAGTACTGCTATTGCCAACACACGTGCCATGGCAGAGAAGCAGCACTAGTTCCTTGGCAGTCCTTTTTCAAAAGCCAAGCAATTACTTATATCTCAGTCAATTAATTCCAAGACCAAATCTGACTCCAAGCATCTGACTGCTTCCCAGATTGTGTGCTTTATTGGTGAAATGATAATTACAGATCTGCAGCCCTTTTCCATTGTAGAAAATGTTGGATTCTGAAGGCTGTTTGTATTTTTACAGCCAAGATATGAAATACCATGCAAGTTTACATTTACCCACAGAGTAGTTCCAGAGCTTTACCAAGCAGTCAAAACCCGCATTGTGCACGCACTCAAGGAGGCAGAGGGTGGGGTTGTACACTTCACAATAGATATCTGAACAAGTGCATCAACTCATGGGCATATTTCTCTGCCCACACACTGGGTTTCTTTCCCACAGTGACAAAAGTATTCTAATCTGACTTCAGAAGGGCAGTACAGGGGAATGGCATTGCTCAGTGCCAGTGTTATGTGGATGGTGAACATAGTGCAGTCAACACATGTGACACCCTAGAAAAAATGTGGGATGAATGGATACTCAAAAATGGATTATGAGTAGGCATGGCAGTGACGGATAATGCAGCTAGCATGATAAAGGCTTTCAGTGACAGTGGCAGAGGTGATGGTGGAGACAGTAAATGTAAACTGTTTTCCATACACATTAAATTTAGTTGTCTTCCAAGTTTAGACAGGAGCACAGGTATCAGCAATCTTATTGCAATGACATGTAGAATGACCAACCCCTTCGACAGGTCTGTGAAAGCAACTGCCACACTACAGACATTCCAGCAGCTAGCAAAACTGCCTTGACACTGGACATCACTACTAGATGGAATTCTACATATTGCATGATTGAAAGATTAGTGGAACAATAAAAGGCTGTACTGCAATGGCTATATCACATGCCAGTGGTGTAACATTGGGCTGGCAGTATAGCCTAGAAGTTGGAGGAACAAGGTGTGAATGAGCTTGGTACATCCACAAGACCAGATCTGAGTTTGATTCTCACAACCTCCACTTGCATACTGTGTGACTCCGAGCAAGTCACTTAACCGTCCAGTGCTCCCAGGTCACCCCTGAAAACAGGCACTTGTGCCTAGTGGGCCTAACCCAGTTACCAAAGACTAAAATAAATAAATAAATAAATAAAAATTATTCACAGCTGGACAATCATGGACTATCTTTGTCACATCCTTGTCCCATTTGACACAGCTACCTGAGAACTCAACTGCAGCAGTGCCTCTATTAGTGAGGTTATTTCCACAGTGCATGTTCTCCTTAACTTCGCCAATGAAACACTCGACAATGATGACTACTCTTCTGATTTAATACAACTGACACAGATATTAAGTGATGACATCCACGGGCAGTCTGACAACATACTGAAAAAAAAAATGTCACGGCTGTAATATTAGATCGTAATTTTAAGGATGACTTCTTTGTTCAGGATCCCACTGCTTTACAGGTGTATAAACGGCACATAATCCAAGAGGTGGAAGTCACCCAAGCACTCTTGAAGGCTCTGCTTCTTCCAGTACAACAAAGAAGCTGTCCTCAGGCTCAGACAGAGGGTTCAAGTGCCAGTTTCCATACTGAAACCTCCAGGAGTATGCCTGTCTCTATCAAAGCTGCAGAGGAACAGCGTCACACAAAAACCTTTGGACTTGCTTAAGTCAGGTTGAAAAAACAAGGCCACATTTAGAAATCTTATCACAAAGGGACATCACCACTGAAAGAATGCTTACTGCATACCTTAATGAACCCAGAGACCCAAACCCTGAAGAAGAACCTTTGTTGTACTGAAAGTTGAAGAGATCCATTTGGCATCCTCTTGTTCAAGTTTCTACCTATTGTCTTGCTTGTCCACTAATCAGTGTACCTTTAGGAAAGATATTCAGCACCACTGGTGACATAATGGGTCCAATTTTTTTGAATGTGTCTAGATTGATGCAAGGACTTGCATCAAAAGGATTTGATGCAAGGGGCGACATTTTAGAAATTGCAGCAATGCACTTTTCTAACACAGTTTGCGTCAACCCACTTATGCAAGTCTCTTGTGCCAAATGCCACAAGTTAGACTAGCTCCCCCCGGTCTAACTTTACACCATTTGGGCCCATTTCTGAGGGCCCGTGCCAAAGATTTAAACAGCAAGCTGCTGTTAAGTGTGGAAATTGTTGAAACTGCTCTAAATGTTCTAAAATTGGGCTGTGTTGTGTCAAAGGAGTTTACCGCAGTTGCATCAAACATTGCGTCTGACACAGAGCTTGACGAAAGCCCTGCATCAACCTTTAAAAATTGGGCCCAATATCTCTAAATAGAGCTACCCTTCTCCCTGAATGTGTTGAACAACTGGCATTTTAAAGTGTCAGCTTGCCCACACTGAACTTCAGTTATGACGTGCATTATGTACAGCAAGATGGAAAAGAGTCTGATGTCAAAAGGATAGATGACTAAGCAACTAAATGCTACCTGACTTTCTCCTGATTGGAGAAGTACGTGAGAAAACTTTTGTCTTTACTTACAAGCTTTAATTCTGCTGTCTTCAGCTGCTGAGTTCTTTACATAGGCTAGGCACTACATCATCCACCACTATCTCTAAATAAAAGAAACCTTAATTTTTTACACAACAAAACACTAACATGTTCCCTTATTGTCACTGTCACTAAAAGTCATTATAAAATATTCATCATCATCATACATACTGGCAGCAGTAATATGCTATCTCCTTCAAGGATTTGGAAAGAAAGTTACATACAGTACTGCTTGTATCTATCTTTACATGTCTACCATTCTTCCCCTACAGGTCAAAAATCTGTTGCACTGACCAGGCCAAAATATTACACCTGTGTGAGACTGGTATTCTGGGAATATTGGCGACCGTGACTAAGTGAATGCAAAAAGGGTGACTCAATCACGGCTCCTGTGTTCTGGGCTATCCGACAGGGTAGCAATAGGATACCAGAGTGGTTGAATACAGTGACAGGTACTATACATGTGCGAGGAAGGGGAACCACACCACATGAGGGGCAGGAGGAGAGAGAGAGTATGTGGGAGGTAGTGTGGTAGGTGGCTGCTGAGTTGGCCATGTGGCGTGGTGGGTAGGGTGGCAGGCTGGGGTTAGGAGGATGGCGAGTTCGGTTCTGGGGCAGGCGTTGCTTTTTGCATCAAGCTAGTTTTTTTACTATTGAACTAGGTGTTGTGATGGAATGGGGACACAGAATGCTGGGGCTTGTGTTTGAATCAACTCTGATAATTTGAACATTTATTTTCATCTGGGACATGCTTATTTGTATCATTTTATCATTACAAAGCATAACTCATGATTACTAAACTTTAATTGTTGGTACTGGAGTGTGATTTATTTATTTGAAAATTACAAGAAACCAATGGATCTCAGCACAATGCTGAGGTATGTGTGAGCAAAATATACACGAGCATTGAAAAGTCTCATGTGTTTTTAATGTCATTGTAGCTGTATGCTTGTGGTATAAGGTCCAAGGGGTTTTGAACATGACTGTTTCTTAAGCATGGAGGGGTGACATTCTGAAATAAAATGGGGGGGCACTGTTGGCAAGTCTGCCTAGGGGCTCTGTATACCCTAAGGCTGGCCCTGCCGACAGGGTGGGTGGTATTGGGATATACCGGACCACCCAAGGGCACAATTAGGCCCCATACCATAGGTGGAGGGCCTTATAGCTCCTGGACGGTCTGGTATATCCCAAACTGCACACCATGGTGGGTATTATTGTGCTTAGAAAATGGGCTACATGTAGCATTTCTATGTAAGATATAAAAGTTGCCATGAAAATATAAACAAAGTATCGTAAAGGTTTTTTTCTTGGTAAAATAGTCCCTCCACTGGTACGTTTGCCAGAACAGGGCACTGCAGTCTTTCAGATTTGCTTCACTGCAGAGCGTTTCATCTCCCCCCCCGCACACACACAGTGGTCAGTCAGTCAGACTTGCTTCCCTGAAGAGAGTTTTCTCCCCAGCGCACGCACACACACACACACACACAGTGGGTTCTCCATTTTTCTTTTGTTTAATAATGGTGACTTCAGTGCAGTCCAGATTGTACTTGAAATGTAATGGTATGCAATGGCAGTTCAAATATTTGCACATGGCTAGTGGTAAGATCACAGTTTATTTTCTTTTTCATGTTGCTGGGGTGAAGGGGGGAACAGCATGAAACTAGCAGTGAAATTAACAGTTTTGTCTTTGCTGAAAAGACAAAAAAATCTGTGTTTCTTTTAGTTTGCATGACTTCCTGTTGTTCGTGGGACACTTAGGGTCATGGTTACAGTGTTATGTGGGTTGGGCTGGTGGGGGGGGGGTTCGTTTGCTAAGCGAGCCAAAAAAATGGCTGCCAGTAAGGTTTTAAAAATTGTATAGCACAGTGATACCTTTGTAACAGGGTCTTACTATGGAACATGTTTATATCTGTGCATTGTTGAAAAATAAATGCATTCCTAGATGGTGCTCTCAGCCAATCATCATTCAATTTTCTTCAAGCCCATTTTCTAAGATGCTATAATTTCCAACATCAATTGTGTTACTGCCACTCAACACCTCACACCACTGTTACTCTTCCTGTTGTAAATTGGCCCTATGTAGCTCCTTTTCTCATTTCTCTCATAATTCTGCTGCTGGCTGCTGCCACTTGATGCTCCAGACCACTGCTACCCTTCCTGTCATAAACTGTCCCTGTGTGACTCCTCTTTACATTTCTCTCATAATTATGTTGCTGGCTGATGCCCTTCCTGTCATAAACTGTCTGTGACTCCTCTTCACATTTCTCTCATAATTATGTTGCTATCTGATGCCATTTGATGCCCCAGACCACCGCCACTCTTCCTGTTGTAAACTGTCTGCATGTGACTCCTCCTCTTATTTTTCCATCATAATTCTGTTGCTGCCACTGCATACTTCAAACCACTACACTGTCACTCTTCCTGTTGTATCTGCCAGTGAGAAGCTTAAACACATAGTGATGGTTAGATGCTTTTTGCCGATTTTCAAAGAAAGTTACATACAGACAGTAGTTCATGTATCAGTCTAGCACATATTCCATTCCTCCCTTACAGGACATACACCTGTTGCACTGACAAGGCCAATATTACACCGGTGTGAGACTGTTCCAGTGGAGTAGGGTGGGCGGGATAAAGGAAGAAATGACATTTGTTCACACCAGCCTTTTCAATGCAGCACATCCAGACCTGCTGTGCAATGTATCTCTCGTGCTGTTCTGATGATTGCAACACTAATTATTATTATATGTTACAGTTCTGTTTCTGGTTCTGATTTGCCTGACCTGACCCGCCATGACCCAGCAGAACTGGAAAATATGACCCACGCACCCCTGCTGGGGAACTGTCATTTTTAGCAATGAAACAATGCAGCAGAGTCTAAGAATGTCAAGAATACATAGCTGCTGAAAAAAGTATTGTGCAGTGTATATAATATAATGAAACATTTTCCCAGCCAACATGATCTGTTGCTTTAAATTCATTGTCTGTCTCAGTCACTCAAATACAGATTCCAAAAAAACTGTAAGTACTGAACACAACAAAAGAGACAGAACACCTGTTCATCAGCAGTGCAACTCTGAAACTGACCAACATTCTACTCCTTTTACCAGAAATGTACATTTTTACAAACATAATACTTTACAGGAAGGAAACCTTTGCTCCATCCCTAAACTACTTGACTGAAGACCTCTCACTGAAACCTGCAAAATACGAAAGTGTTTCAGTTTTAAATCTCTCCTCAACATCATTCTGCTGCACAAACATTTAGTAATGGGAGGGACTGTTGCTGAATTTAAACCTTCATCTTTAATTTTCTCCTCAGATCAGCAGCCTCTCTTACTTTACCTTGATCAGGCACTTAGAGCTAATGGGTTCCAGCTAGTAATGACAATATCCTGACACATGAAAATTGGAAAGGCTTTGCCTGGATTTCAGTGGCCAAGCAGCCAGTCACGCCCACTTCCTGAGCTATATAAGCAGTTCCTCTCAGCCTTACTGTGAAGCATTTTTTCTTTGAAGCCGAAGGCTCTGTCGGTTTGTCCTCTGAGCTGGTTGGGCTGCCCTGGCTGGCTGGGGCCTGCCCCCTCCCACTCCTGCTTGTCTCTGCTGGGCTTCTGCGTTTATTTTCCTGCTTCTAGTTTGTATTTTGCCTTTGGCTGTGTGTCCTTCCTTTTTTTTTGGGGGGGGGGCTTTTCTCAGCTCCTAGTATACTGCTACTTCAGAGCTCATACTGCTTGCTTTCAGTTACTCACAACTCTCAATTACTTGCACTGCAAGTGCAAACCTGATCTGCGTGTTTCAGCTCAACCATAGCTGTTCCATGTGGCGTACGCTATTACTTTCACCTGACTCAGATTTACTTGAACCTAGCTATACAGCTCACTCATGCTTGTTCTAATTACCTCATTGCAGCAGTCTCATTGCACTGCCTGTTGACAGTGCTTTAAGAGCATTATGCCTCCTTTTATTTATTGCAGTTACAACTCCGTGTACTCCTTTGTTTTTACTACTGCTGCACAGGCCCACTTGCTTCCTGCTACTTCTTTGTTTGCTCCCATTGCTATTGTACATTGTTTTACTCTGAGGTTAGCTAAAGCTCCTGCGAGGCTATTAAATTAGCTTCTAATTCTGCATGTGATTCTCGGCCCTTCCATCACTTCCTTGTTTGTCCTACAGTGGGGGCTGGGAGATGTTTGGGGGGGTCGTGGCCTATGTGGCTAATTAATTCCGTTCTAAATCCTGTCTTCACCATCAAAAATCCTCAGAGTTTGTCACCTTGATTTGGCTTGAACTGCCTGGCTGGCTTGCCCCACTATTCTGTGCTGTTTGCCATATGTTATTCAGACCTACATGCAGGTCCAATTATTACTGTTCTGTTTACTGACCTACGTGCAGGTTCACACTTGGTTATGCAACCGTTGCTCCTTGCTTATGCAAACCATTGATTCATGCCTACTACCATCCCCTCAGCTTCAGCCTGGGATTCTGCTGCACTCAATCTGCATTCGACCTTACAAGGTCTCAGCACTCAATGCTCATTATGATCTCAGCACGCTGTGCTCATTCAGCTCACCAGCTTTGCAGCTCTCAATCAATTTCTGGGGCATGCCAGCCATTCTATTCTGGTGCAGGGTTTCTGCAGCCGACGGTATCGCTCTGTATTTAGTCTGCATCTCGAGCGTGTCCAACTTGGAGCAGGATCCTTCTCACCTGGACCAAAGCTGGGAATGTCCTTGCCCTGGGCTTGGCTTTAGCTGTCTGCTATGTGACAGCTCCTAGTGTAGAATTTAAGACTAGTGGTGAAGGATGGTTACGACGATCTCCTTTGGCTCTAGTGTTCCACTATAGCGGTTAGCCATTGACTTTAGTGGTTTCCCTAGCAAGGTACCTTCACTGCGTTCTCCTTACGACTGCCTCTGGTTCACCTGGTTTGATTTAGGGTGGGTAGGCCAGGTAAGTGCCTCAGCAGTTGCTGCTCTCCTCCAGCACCCTGGATGCACATATTGTTACAGAGTTTTCTCGTAACCTTCCATGGCGTTCTTGCTAGAGGGTTTGAGTGAGAGCCTTCCTCCAAATTGGAATATTTTCCACCTCCCTTTAATTGGGTTTTCCAAATTGCAGCTGCAGAGCCGTCACTAATTAAACTATCCCAAGCCTGGAGGGAAGGCGACCCAGGCCTTGGATCCCCAGAGAGTTCCTCCTCATAGGGTTTTTTTCTCTCCTCCATTGCCTCAGGTCATAACACTTGGTTAGCATAGTTGTTTCCCCTAGTTTCCTTAGGTAGGTTCCGCTGTTGGATGGTGGTGGAGGATGTCCTGCCATTCCCTCTCTCCTTAGGGGATCCCCTACTCTCAAAGCAAGCCATCAGTATCATGCTACACAAACCTGGGCAGTTATTACGTTCTCCACCTGAGCATCTCATTGCATTCTCAAACTACCTATACTTCTCCATTACTATGTTACAGTTACTGCTCCTATGTCACAGTTACTGCTTGCTCTTATGCTTCATGTTGCCTCCTTTTTGGGGATGAAACTACATTTCTTTTGGAGATTCCTAAGGTACCTTTAGCCATGGGAATTGTCCCGTGGTACCTCTAGGGGTGGAACCCTCTCCGAGAGTTCCTTGCCTTCATACCCCTACAGGGTGGTAATTCCTCTGGAATAGAGAGAGTGAACAGCTAAAACCAAACTAACACAGTTGCACAAGCATAACACTATACTGGCTGCATAGGTCAGTGAACATCATTTATATGATATCTGTTCAATCTCCTTTGGGTCCGGTGCCCATAGACCTAAATCTGATGGGTGGGATATTCAGAAGGGTTGTGCATGGCGCAACACAGTTGCACCATGCGCAACCCACTGATGAACCCCAGTGCAATATTCAAATGGTGAAAGTGCGTGGCACAAATCCCGATGCATCGGGGCGCATCAGTAATGTATGCGGTGCAAGTGGGGGGGCATGCCCATGCATACTCCGCACATCCCGTTATGCAGTCCAGGATGTGCTGAGCAGATGCAGGCACAACCCCTACCTGCACCACACACAGTTGAGCCAAGCAAAACAAGGAGCAACAGCTGGCCACCCACAGGTGAGCTGCCATATTGCAGGGCGCAACATGGCAGCTGCCAGCTGTGGGTGGCCACCCGAGCTCCGGCAGCACCGTCCGTCATGGTAGCACCCCACCATGCCTGATCGCGGGCATAAGTATTAAACTATAAACGTCCAATATCCCTGGTGGTCCAGTGGACTGCTTCCAGCCTGATCGCGGGCATAAGTTTTGAAATATAACATTCCTAACCATCCCTGGTGGTCCAGCAGTACCCCCCTCCCCACCTGCCCACTGAGCCCCACCACCCAACTCCCCCCGGTCAGCGGCGGGTGGCAGCTCCCCACCAGCAAGCTGCCCAGCTACCTGATGACTGACTATGTACAGTACAGCTGTACGCCCATTGGTCCACAGCATGGGCCAATGGGCATGCAGCTATACCGTACTACAGTTCAGATATGTGAATGAACCATTTACATATCTGGACTGTCAACAATCTGCGCTTAATCTACATGCCCATATGCTGTACACAGTGAGCACTCGCTGTACTGTATGCAATCGGTCGGCAGGCAGCTGCGGTGGGAGCTGCACGCCTGCCGCTGACGGCGGCGGGGTGATGGGGCTCAGTGGGCGGGTGGGGAGGCACCAGGGATGGTTTGGAATATTATATTTCAATACTTATGCCGCGATCAAGCTGGAAATGATCACTGGGACCCACGAGATGACTTGAACTATATTCAATACTTGTGCCGTGATCAGGCATTGAGGCACATTGCCGCTTGTGCAGGGGGCATTGGTCCCGACAGCTTCAGCCTGGCAGGGTGCCAGGCACAAGTCGCCGGGGATCGGCGCACCTGCATGCAAATGGGGCCATAATGGCATGCAAATGGTCCCATTTGCACCTTGCATGCATTATGGCCCCATTTGCATGTCCACTGCTGAATATTGCAGTTGATGCGCCTAGTGCAATGGCACTTGTGCTAGTGCATCCCCCTGCCCCTCTCTGGCCTCTTGCACTGATGCAGTGCCACTGCACCATGCACTGTGCGGGTGGCCACGAAGCGATATTCAACGGTGCTGAGCCATGGTGCAGTACCATTGAATATCACCCTGTCAGTGCCCTGGCACATCCCATTTACACTGCACCCAGGCTTGCGCCACAGCCTGGTGCAGTCTGAATATCTCACCTGATGTGTCTCCTTGGCCACAACATGAATTACAGGTGCTACACTACTGGTCAGCTGAGGGAGGTTCATTCTAGCAGCTTATGGTTTGGGTTTCCTAGTCTTGGAATGGTGGACACTGAGTGCATCAGAGATGATACTGTCAGTTTCTAGAGGAAATGTGTGAGCCACAAGGTAACACAAGGATCTGTTGCAAGGACAGCTGCTTACTGGCTTGCCAGGCAAAAGGAAGTTGATGGAATTAAGGATCTTTAAGATGTAACCTCTCCCCACCTGCCCCCCTTTTTTGACTAGCAGGGCTGCTTCTCTCACAGACGGTGCCAACGAGAGGGATGGGGGTTGTCACTACAACAGTTCTGTTTACCAATACTTCTACTTTGTAGCCTGCCATCCTCAGACAGGCAAACCAAGTGTGGCAACTATGTGGCTCACACCTGGGGGAACAATTTAGCATGGCCATCAACCTGGGTCCCCGGGAGAAAACGTTTGCTCAGAATTATGCTAGGTTTGTACTTCTAGTCAGGGGCACCCAAGTCAATCCAGACACAGTGGAAGCAATAACAGTACTGTCCAAACTAGGTTGGGATTCTAGAGTGTGTCTTTTATTCACATACACAGAGAATAATACAAAGCAAAGATGGACCCCCACAGAGCTACTCCCACTGGTAATGCAGATTACTGAGGTACAGAGCACACACACAGCGAACCTTCAGGTTCTGAATGGAAACTGGTACACACGGCCAGACCTGGTACACTTCCCTTGCCTAGGCACCCTCAGCCAGTACTAGGAGATTTTCCCATATTTCATGAGGAATTTCTGGTGGCACCCTCGATCACTAATGAGCACACTCAGGCTCACAGAAAATCCTAAACCCGCATCTGGGTAAACTATTTTCTTCAGGCACTGGCCAAATACACTGAGAGAAAACAAAGGTGCCCAAACTGAACCCGGAGAGGTAAACATGGTTACTCTAGATGGGGGGGGGTCTCCCACCTTTTGCTTCCAAATTTATACTTGGCCATTCATCTGGTTAATAACACCCTTCTTAGATACTCTCGTAGATGCTATCTTGAAATGCCTTTCACATTTAACATTCTACTTTACACACCTCTGAGGTGTCGTGAAGTTAAAAGTTCTGTACTTGGCAATGTCTCTTCACTAGACCCCCACTTTAGCAGACACTTTTAAATCAGACACAAACTAAAAGTTCTGTACTTTGCAAGTCTCTCTCCAGACCCCATAGTAGGCAGACACTTTTAAACAGAAACAGACTAAAAGTTCTGTATTTTGCAAGTCTTTCTCCAGACCCCATAGTAGGCAGACACTTTTAAACAGAAAAAGTCTTCGTGACAGAGTCCCTTTGTCAGAGAAAAACTCACCACAGAAATGCAGGTGCCCCAGGGCTTTTTCCACACAAAAGTCCTGGGTACTCACAGAGCAGATGAATCTCAGGCAGCCTCAACACAGTCCAGGCTGGATCAGGGGATTGCCCCTGAATCCTGGAATTCCCCCCATCCCTCCGGGGATGGGGCACTGGAAAAACCCTCTAGTAACAGTCTCTACCACTTCACTCTCTGGTCTTCTATGTTCTTCTTCTAGGGTGAGAACAAACTACCCAAACTATGGAGGTAGCTCTCTGTCAGAGCTAAAACTAAGGAGCTGCCATGCAGCAGCCTCCCCCTCACTCTCCACTCTACAGACTGAACTCCAGATTGCTGAACTCTAACCCAACATTCTACAGCTAACCCCTGCAGTTAGCATTTCATTGTGGCTTATGCTGCTGCGAAAATTCTAAAGTGACATCATCAGTCCAGCTCAGCTGAGACTGAAAACAGAGTGGGACACTGTGAAATCCATTTAACTGTCATCTCACAAGCTGCCCTGCCACTGATTCTAAGTGGGATTCTAGTAACCCCTGGGAACAAGGGGATTACAAAGAGATCAGGGGAGGAACACAGAGTGCAATAGTCTACTCCAAAAGATATTTGTCACACTATGTTAAAGAGTGCATACCTTTGTACTGTAAGATGGTTTGCTGTGAGGGTAGCAGAGAGCCACATGCAGATCTAATGATCAATGCAGGGCAATCATGTTCTCATGTATTGAAGAACTACAATGTCCTGTAATATTTCTAGGGCAGCAAAACAACAGTGAGTGGATGATCACTCTTAATGATTCAACTGGTGAGAGTAGATATGCTTTTCAAGACAAAGAGAACAATCTGAGCTAAAAAATGAGAACACTGAATACACTATGAGAACTCATGAAGAAAAATGATTAAATGTAAATATTATACCATATTACAAAATTGAAGTTACCCTCTTAAGCATGTCTACTGTCATAGAAACATAGACTTTGATGGCAGGTAAGGACTGTTTGGCCCACCCAGTCTGCCCATTTCCCTACCTATTGCATAAGCTGCAGATCCTAGTTAGCCAACAGCCTACATCTCCCTGCTCCCCATCAGAATTGCCTTATGTCTGTCCCATGCATTCTTGAATTCCCCCACTGTTTTTGACCCTATGACTGCCTCAGGAAGGCTGTTCCATGTGTCCACAACCCTCTCTGTGTAAAAATACTTCCTCATGTTGCCCTTGAGCCGTCCTCCATCTTCAAATTATGCCCCCTTGTTCTTGCACATCTCTTTTTCTGAAAAATGCTACCCTCTTGGACTTTGTTGATTCCCTTGAAGTACTTGAAAGTTTCTATCATGTCCCCCTGAGCCCTCCTTTCCTTGAAGGTATACATATTAAGCTCCTTTAGTCTCTCTCTCTGTATGGCTTCTGGTGCAGACCCTGCACCATTTTAGTTGCCCTCCTCTAGATTGCCTCCATCCTGTCTATATCCTTGTAGAGATGAGGTTTCCAGAACTGCATGGTGAAGCAGCACTCCAGATGTGGTCTCACCAGCTGTCTGTACAGAGGGATAACAACTTCCTGTTTTCTACTGGTGATGCCTCTTCCTATACATCCCAATATCCCCCCAGTCCTCCTAACTGCCTTCTCACATTGCTTGCTAACCTTTAGGTCATCTGATATGGCTACCCCCAGGTCCCTTTCCATTTTTGCTGTTGTTAGTACCTCCCCCCCCCATTGTGTACTCTTCCCCTGGGTTTTTTTTCCCCCAGGTGCATTACTTCGCACTTCTTTGCATTGAATCTGAGCTGCCATACTTTTGACCATTCCTCCAACCTTGCCAAGTCCCTTCTCATCATTTTCACCCCCTTGTGTATCAACCCTGTTGTAGATCTTTGTGTTGTCTGCAAAGAGGTATACTTTTCCTTCCAGTCCCTCCGCAATGTCACTTATAAAGACATTAAAAAGGACAGGACCCAGTACTGAACCCTGCAATACCCCGCTAGTAACCCCCCCCCCCTTTCTTCAGTGTAGACTTTGTATTTGTTATACACCTTGCCTACCATGATAAGTTTAAAACTGTATTGTTTAATGCAGGCATTTTCCCCCTCGTGGTACTGTCCTCCCCTTAATGCACAGTACAGCCCTGTACCCACTCCTGGTTGGGGTATCTTACAATGTGTTATTGCTATATAATTACCGGTTTCCCTTTTTTCCCATAGGGAAACCGTGGCATAATCTGTTGTAATGAAGGAGTGTTCATTATGGCAAACATGTGCACGATTTCCCTCACTGTGTGCATGCACCTGACGCACTTCCTCTCTTCACCACCCTGCCTGCTCGGGGAACTGCTAACGGACAGCAAACCACCACCTGGACTAGGCGGTAAGTATGAAAAAAAAAAACCTGCCTTAGTCAGTGCTGTGCACAAGATAAAAAAAAATCAAACTGCTGACTGCGGCCACACACTTCACCTTCACCGAACCCAGGCTGCACAGCTATATTTTATTTTATACAATTGCTGAGGCAAAAAATGGAAAACCCAGCAAATATATAAAATAAAATATGGGTCTGGGTGTGTGAACTCGAATTTACACACACCCTCGGGATTAGATGCTTCACATAAATCCCTTGGGTGTGTGTAAATTCTCGTTACACACCCAGACCCATACTTTATCCTATATATAATTTGCATTGCCCACTCCTTGTGATATTTATGCCACTACCCATACTGAAACTAACTGCTGCTTATACACTCCTTTGCTGATTGCATCTGTCCTAGTATTGATTGAATTTATTGTATTCAGTGATGTAACCACTTTGCCCTCCTAAGTATGTCACACATGGACACAAGCTCTGCTTAGTGTGCTTTGTTGGACAAAATTTGAAAGTAAATGCATTTAATTAAAAACTAACAGAGTATTTCATTAGGAAGGCAACATTCCAGCATTTCTAGTGAGAGTATTTCACAGTGATGTACACTTTCCACCACCACCACCCCAGTTTTCTTAGTTTTCTGATATTTTTCTATTCACACAGTAAAATGTTTTAGATGAGGGAGATCAAAAGACCAATTAATTAATTTTGATATAGCAGCCTCTTTTTGATCAAACAATTTTTCACTACTTTTGAGATAAATTACAGTACAGTATGGTACTGCTATTGCCTGAATTCATTGAGTACACTCATAATAATTTGATGAATCAAGACTCAATTAATCAACATGCAGTGATACACAAGTCTATCATTCATGATCCATGACTTTTTTGAATAGTTACATTCATGCTGTTTTATAACAAGTCAACTTTATTTAATTTAAGATACTAAAATTACCATTTTTGCTTTTGATGCGTAGGATGAGCAGAACAACTTAATTTCCCTGCCTGCTTGTTTAGATGAAATGAGCAATGACTAGCTTTCTTAGTCTTCTTTGAAATAAGTGCAATATTTAATTTGCCATGATTATTCTCAAAGGGACTAGTCAATGCCATTACGCTAAATGAATTGAACACCTACTGAAGTGCTGCCTAACTGATATTAGCAGAATGGCACTAGAACCATTCAAGAACCTGCTTTTTATGCACTAAGAAATGAACATCTTTAATTTACTTATGGACAGTGAAGTAATATAGATACAGAGTGCAACTGTGCAAGACAAAGCTGTAAACACCTGAGTAATTTTGGAAGATCACTGAACAAAGATATTAGCAAAGAAATATAAATTAGTAATAAGCCTAAAAAGTGTGCACATACTTACTAAGTAGTAGGAGTAAAATAGTTTATTCTGTATTTCCAGAAAAGGATAGCCAACTGAGCTGAGGCTCATTTACAGTGGGGTCCCTGTACAAATACAATATAAGTGACGTATTGTACTCTAACTTTTAAACGTCCAAGGATCCCCTCTCGAACCATCCAAGTCTGACATTTTAATAAATTCCGATTTGATGTCTTGAGATCGGAATTGTTGAAAATAGATTGGTCCTTTATTGATGCAATTCCTGATCCAGATTGTGCGATTGATTATTTTTGCCATCAGTTACTGACCGTTCAAAATGTTTTATTTCTGTTGCGAACTTAAAGGGTAAGGGGTCTATTAATACTTGGTTCTCAAAAGAGATCAAGAAATGGATTAGACTTAGAAAGTTAGCATGGGATGCATATAAACACCCCCCTCTGTTAGTTTGTTATCAGCCTACTTGTTCCTACGGAATAAGGTCAGTGAATTGATAAAACAGGCCAATGCTGACTTTTTTTTTAAATAAATTTGAGGCAGCTACAGTATGTCTAATTTAAAGGGTTTTTGGGATATGGTTCATGCATTTCTATCCCCTAATGAAAAGGTTACAATCAAGGAGTTAAAAACATCTAATTAAAAAGTTACCAATATCTCTGAAATTGCTGACCTACTCAACTTGAAATTCTCAGATATGTCTAGCTTTAAGCTAAATGATCCTGGTGTAACACAGGGCCCCTCTAGAGGTAGTGGTGGTGATTTGTTTTGTCTTAAGAGAAATAATCCTATATTTTATTTCCATGAGGTGTCAAGAGCGGAGGTATTGAAACAATTACGACTGTTACCAAATGCACTTTCTGTCTGTGGTGGAGGTTTGGATGGTTTGGATGGTAGATTCTTGAAGTTGGCTGCTCCTTTCATTGCAAGTCCCCTTTGTACAATATATAATTTGTGTTTGACTTCCCATGTGTTTCCATCAGTATGGAAGTATGCCATAGTGGTGCCCATACCCAAGAGACATAATGCTGCTTCTGCCAAAGATTGTCGTCCCATTTTGATTTTGAACCCCCTGAGTAAGATTTTAGAAAAACTCATTGCTAATCAATGTACTACCTTTTTAGAAATAAATAAAGTGCTGTGTGTACAACAGCATGGTTTTAGGCCTGGCCATGTGACTGGCACATGCTGGTTAGGTTCGTGAATACTGTCCTTCAAGGGTTTGATGGGGGTGTCTTGACTGGGGCAGTGTTCGTGGACCTCACCAGAGTGTTTGATTTGATTGATCATCCCTTGCTTTGCCTTAAATTGTTGGAGTTAGGTATCTTAGCAAATGCAGTAAGATGGATCAGGGATTACTTGACAAAGAGATTTCAATATGTGGCTATAAATTCTTGTGTTCCAGTTTGAGAACTATAGAGTGTGGTGTGCCTCAGGGGTCTATATTTGGACCCAAATTGTTTTCTTTAATGAGTTACCCTTAGTTTTTAGTAAATGTGAATGTCTTCTATATGCTGATGATCTGATTTGTTTTATCAGGCCCCTTCTGTTTCTGAACTTAGTTTTGTTTTAGAACCTGAGTTTCAGGCTTAATGTTATTGGTTATCAAATAATTTGATGATTATGAATGTTAAGAAGACTAAATTGATGCTTTTTAGTAGTTCATACATGCTCAAGAATAATCCAAGTTTGGTAGTCCATGATTGCCAAGGCAATATTATTGAACAGGTAAATTAATTTAAATATCTTGGGGTCTTATTGGACCCCTGCATGACCCTTCACTCCCAGGTTCTGTCTGTTAGCAGAGTAATAAATCAAAAGATTGATATGTTGTACAAATTTAAAAAATGCCTTAATTGTGATACACATTGTGCCATCGCTCTGGGAACCCTAATGCCTCATATTGATTATGCTTCTTCTCTATATTATAATTTGAGTTTAAGGGAAACTCACATTCTCACTGTTGCATACAATAGTATCTGTCATTTCATTCTTGCAGCTCCGTTTAGAATGCACTATTGCACATTGTACTCTACTATTGGTTGGCTTTCACCGAGGCTTACATTTACTTACTCTTTGGGCTGTATGGTTTATCAGGCTATGAATCCTGGTCTATCCTTCCCTCTATCTGATTTATTAACTATTCATGAGTGAGCAGTATGGATGAATGTATTGTGGAGGCTGGAAGGATGTCCAATATGCCACAGGTTAAATAGGCTGGAAGAGGAGGTAAGGAGGATTGGGGGGAACTTGAGGGGATAAGCAGTAGGAGGATGGAGTCAGAGACAGGGAACATAGAAACAACACACGTACATGGCATGGGGGGCAATGGGCCAAGGGAAGGGGGTGATGGTGTGGCGGGCATCAATAGGGACAGGCAGTCCAGCAATGAGGGATGGACTAAAGGTTGGGTCTACCAGGAAAGGAGGGACACAGGGCAGGGAGACAGAGAGCACACATGCCAAAGTAAAAAGGGGGAACAGGTTTGATGCACTATTGACACTGGAGGGGGAGAGAGAGGGAGAGATGTGGGGGGGGCGGGTGAGGGCACAAGGGAGGAATGGGTGGTGGGAGGCCAAAGGGCTGGAGAGGTAGGGAAGAGCCATGAGGAAGAGGAAGGGGACATGGCAGCCGCAGGGCAGGGGTGAGGGAGAAGTGGATAGGGGTGGGGGCACTGGTAGCAGCAGCAGAGATACTAGAGGAAGAGAATCCAGGATTAGCTACATGGGGGGGGGCTTAAGTGGATCAAGGGAAGAATGGGGTGTGTTAGTGGTGGGAGACTCCATACTTAAGGGGATCAGATGGGCAGCAGAGAGGAATGGCATAGTCACATATGGGTGGAAGCCATACCGGGTCTAAGGGCAGATGGTGCAGGACAAACAACTTTAAGGTGTGTGAGGAGGGGAAGGGGGAGACCGCACATAGTGGTACACATGGAGACTAATGACCTGGCAGGGGAGACTGTGGAGGTGATGAAGGAAAGGTTCAGGGAATTGGGGAAGCTGTGAGAGGAGGTAGGGGAGACAGTTGCCTTCTCAGAAATGCTCCCAGTACCCTGTGCCAGCACAATGAGGAAGGAGAGGATTAAGGAATTTAACATTTGGCTGGAGGAGTGGTGCAGATCAAAAGGATATGGGTGAGTGGGGGGATTGGGACTGACCAGGGACAATAAAGAACTATATGCAGGGGAATAGGCTGTACCTAAGTGGCAAGGGAAAGGGAGTATTAAAACAGAAGCTGCAGGGGTACATAACAACTAAAGTGAGTTTAAACTAGCTGGGAAGGCAGGTGGCCAGATGGTAGGCAAGGTACCCAGGGACCAAGTGAGCCTACCCCCCAGGCTACTAAGAAAGTACTAGGGAATATAGTACAGAAGGGGCAAGGTGGGGAAGGGGATCTGGAAAAAGAGTAGAAGGCAGCAGGGAGGAGGTTGGTCTCTGTGAATGCAAGAAGCCTTGGCAACAAGGCGGCAGAGCTACAGGTGCCATTGGCTGTAGGGAGGGTGGACATCACGGCCATCACAGAAACACGGGCCACAGAGCACCGGGACTAGGATCTGACAATCCCAGTGTTCAGACTGTATAGAAAGGACCATGGAGAAGGGAGGGGAGGAGGGATGGCTGTCTATGTGAGGGAGAGGATTAAATATACAAGGGATGAAAGGGAAGAGAGGGGAATGGAGGCAATGTGGTTACAGTTCCTGGACTCCAGGGGAAGAAAGTTGAGGTTTGGGGTGGTGTTTAGGTTGCCATCCCAGACAGTGGATAGGGACAGGGGACTGGCGGATCAAATCAGTAGAGTATGTAGGAGGGGGAAGGTGGTCATAGTAGGGTATTTCAGCCTGCCCGGGGTGGACTGGACCATGCTGGTCACCTCCAGCACTAGGGAAAGGGTCCTCCTGGATGTGTTTCAGGAGGGATTCCTGACACAGCTGTTTGCTGAACCCACTAGACTAGGAACACGTTGGACCTGGTACTATCTAACAGTGAGGCAGTGAGGGACAGAAGGGTGGAGGATCCGTTGGCTGACAGCAATCATCAAACTGTGTGGTTTAACATCACAGTGAGCAGGGAGCTGGAGGGATCCGCAACAAAAGTCATAGATTTCAGGAAGGCGGACTTCGAGAAACTGAGGGAATTGCTGAAGGGGAGACTCAAAGAAATAAAACAGGGTACGGAGACAGCACAGAAATTGGACATAATAAAGCAAGGAATCATGGAGGCGACAGAAATGTGCACCAGGCTACAGAGTAAGAGTAGGGTAAAGAGGCCATGCTGGCTGAACAGGGAGGTGATAGAGAGGGTGAGGGCAAAAACAGCGGCATACCTGAAGTTCAGAAGGACAGGGAAGGAGGAGGACAGGGATGAGTACACCAAATGGTCTAAGGAGGTGATCAAGAGGGTAAGGGGCGCGAAAGCTACTAGGCAACTCAGACTAGTGCAGGGAATAAAAGGAGGGGAGAAAGACTTTCTTAGGTACATCAGAGAGAAAATGAAGTGCAGGGACAGTATAGTGAGGATAAAAAGGGGGGAGGAATGGGGGAAACAAGCTGAAGCACTGAATGAGTACTCCTGCTCAGTGTTTACAAGAGAGGAGGGGAGTCCTTTACCATCCTGGTCAGAAAGGAGGGGGGATGGGGGGCGTGAGGTAACAGATGGCAGAATAGAGGGTAGCAGAGTTTTGGAGGGGCTGAGGGCACTGAAGGTGAACAAAGCACCGGGACCAGATGGTATCCACCCCAGGGTGCCATGGGAGACAGCAGAGGTTCTAGCGGAACCAATAGTGGGCCTTTTCAGCACCTCCCTGGAAATGGGGGAGGTGCTGCAGGACTGGAGAATGGCCCGCGTGGTTCCATTACATAAAAGCGGACCAAGGGATGAGCCAGGGAACTATAAGCCAATCAGTCTGACGTCCATAGTGGGGAAGCTCATGGAGATGATATTAAAAGAAAGGTTGGTAGCTTTTCTGGAGGGCAATGACCTACAGGATGGGAGGCAGCATGGGTTTGTTTTGGGGAGATCCTGCCAAACCAATCTTATGTGGTACTATGACTGGGTAACTAGGACCTGGATGGGGACCATGATGTGGATGCGCTGTACTTGGATTTCAGCAAGGTCTTCGATTCAATGCCCCATGGGTGACTAGGGATGAAGTTGTCAGGGGTGGGAGTGGGGATGAAGATGGCATGTTGGATATCAAACTGGCTACAGGGTAGGCTTGGATATCAAACTGGCTACAGGGTAGGCTACAAAGGGTGATGGTGGTGGGGGAAGTCTCGGAGCCTACAGCTATGATGAGCAGGTTGCCGCAGGGCTCAGTGCTGGGCCCAGCGCAGTTCAGGCTATTAATCTCAGACATTGTGCAGGGGGTGGTGAGCAGGATTAGCCTGTTCACCGATAACAACAAAATGAGGGCAGCAGTAGACGACGAGGGGGTATGTATGCAACTACAGAGGGACTTGACCAAGCTGGAGGAATGGTCAGGGAAGTGGCAGCCGGGGTTCAATGCCAAAAAATGCAAGGTGTTGCATTTTGGGGCTAGAAACCCAAGGAGGGACTACCGGCTAGGGGGGCTCAAGCTGGGGAGCACCAAGGAGGAAAAGGACCCGGGGGTTTTGATAACAGCGAGCATGGACAATACTGCCCAATGCAGGAGAGTGGTGGTGAAATCAAACAAGATGCTAGGGTGCATAGCACAGGGATTCATGTCCAGGCACAGGGAGGTGATCTTGCTCCTCTACGGGGCACTGGTCAGGCTGCACTTGGAGTACTATGTGCAGTTCTGGAGGCCGTACCTGAGGCGGGATGTCAAGCTGCTGGAGAGTGTGCAGTGGAGGGTGATGAAGATGATTCAGAGGATGAAGGGAATGGACCATGAGATGAGGCTAAGGGAGCTGAATATGTATGCACTGGAGCAGAGGAGGGAGGGGGGGGACATGATCGAAACCTTCAAGTACCTGAAGGGTATCAACAAGGGGAGGGTGGAGGGGGTGTTGAAACTAAGGAGTGGAAGGGAAACTAGGAGGCACAGGTTAAGAATAGAGGGAGGGAGATTCAGAAGGGAGATGCGGGGGCATTACTTCACAGAGAGAGTGGTTGTGAAAAAGAATGCACTGCCAGATGGGGTGATATCGAGCAGAAAAGTGATTGGCTTTTAGAATGCATGGGACAGATTACGGGGAAGGGTGAGAGCGGGCGAGGAGGTCAACAAAGGGAGGGCAGGGGAATGGCCAGCTGCCTGGTAGGTGGCTAGCTGCACAATCAAGCAGACTTTGATAGACCAGTAGGTCTGTTCTGCTGGCACCTTCATATGTTCGCATGTCAACTACTAACTTGAGGTCTACCAGGGGACTTGCACTGGATGTAAGAACACATAAAAACAAATGTGATCTTTGTTCCTTTTCTATTTCTACGTCATTGTTGTGGAATGGGTTACCTCTTTATTTATGTTCTGCAACTTTATTGTCAAGTTTTAACGTACATTTTAAAGCTTATTTATTATCCTTGAATGTATGTCATTGTAATATTTAATATTTTTTTTCATTAATTGTTTGTATTGTACTTTTGCTATGTCTTATTGTTTTTGTATCTGTAACTGTCTGGGTCGCTCCTGAAAAAGGGCTTAGCCCAGTGACCCAATCCAGTTAACACATTCAAAATAAATAAAAAAATAAATAAAGCTGTTTCACATCTTAAAATACTAAGTACAGCCATACAGAATAATATAACACAATAAAATACATCATGCAAACTGTCCTCATCATACAACTATTGACAACATGTTTTTGGCAACAGTGCATTGTTTACAAACCAAGTTTTTAAAGAACTCCAGGATATAGTTCCCTTTAAAATCTTGGTTTGTAAAATCATCTATTACCAAAATATATGATATAAATCGATTGAAAAGCAATGGTGGTGGGGGAGGGTACTGACAGCCACTAGGTTCATAACAATTAGTTAAAAGACATTTAGCCTAACAATCTTTCGCCTAATGCATTCAGCCTAATTACATTTTGCTTAAAGTGACAACTGGCAAAAATAATCTTGACACCCACCAGAAGTGGAACAGTAAGCATGCTACAAGGCAGCTGAGCGATAAATGAGGCTACCTTGTAGTCGTTAGCTGCCTCATTAAAGCAAATGTCTTTTAGGCCAAACGAGTATTAGGCCAAATGTTGTAGGTGAAATGTTGTTAGGCTAAATGTCCTTTTACTAACTGTTGTGCTACACAGCCACTAAGCTAGGTAAGGGACCTTGTGGTTCATAACTGATGACCTTAAAGCATCAGTACAGTGTGTCAAAGCAGTGGGTAGGGCTAGCGGGATGCTACGGTGCATATGGAGGGGTATCTTCAGCAGAAGAATGTAGTCTTTCCACTGTATCACTCACTGGTGAGACCCCACCTGGAGTATTGTGTCCAGTTTGAAAGGCTGCACCTCAGAATGGACAAAGACAAGGTGGAGACAGTCCAGAGGAGGGCAACTAAAATGGTGCAGGGGATGCATGAAAATCCCTTTGAGAAGAGACTGAGGGATCTCTGCATGTACACCCTGGAAGAGAGGAAAGTAAGAAAGGACATGATAGTCTTACAAGTACCTCACAGGGGTGAACAGGGTGCAGGAGGGGAGTGTCTTTCAATGGAGAAAGAGCACTATGACCAGGGGGTATGTGATGAAGATGGGGGGAGTAAGAGGGATGTGAAGAAGTACTACTTCACTGAGAGGGTCATAGACTCCTGAAACAGACTGCCAGCAGAAGTGGTGGATGCAAAACCTGTGGGGGGCTTCAAGCATGTGTGGCATAGGCATGGGGTATATTAATAAATAGGCAGGGAGGAGGAATGTTCGCCAGAGACCATTTAGGGTCTGCGGAGACAGATTATGCAGGGAACATCTGGGCCAAGCAATCCTTTTCAGTCGACAGATTCTGTTTCTGTGTTTCAATGTCATGAAACCTAATGGCAAATAATGAAAGAGGGGAAAAGTGCATTTACAAAGACAATGTGGAAATGAGTGAGTTATTGACTGCCATTTGAGACATGTTACTTGAAATTGTCAAGACTCTGTAGTGGGCAGGCAGTACAGTATCCAATGAAGAGGGTGTACTGCAGCATTCTCAACACCAGGTAGACTAAAAACCATGGTCTTTGACACCCTCCCACAAAGCTGCAACCTGAATTTTTCCTTCATGATTTGCATCCAGGATACCTTTGCACTAGATCAGGTCCAATTCTTCAAATAATTGTTGGGCGGTCTGGACCTTCAGCTTGCCTACAGCATTCCTACTGCCTATATAATTGCCATGGTAAACTCAAGGTTAGAAGCCTTCTATAGGGCAAGGAACATTCTTCACTTTCACATAAAAATGCAGGTTACAAGGCAAGTACTGTTCCCTTTTTTAATGTCTGCTTGTACAAATATGCAACGCAAACATCTTGGGACCACTTAGACAGAGTAGGAGCCGGGGAGGTGTGTGCTGTGCCAACCAATGCAGTTGAGCCTGTAGGAGAAGCACACGAGAATACGCAGTTACGGCAAGGCTGCTACTGATACTGCTGAGCTGGCTGATGAAAGGAAACTTGTCACACATGAAAGGATGGAGCTGCACCTATCACAGTGTGGTTACATCCTTTCATATGCCCTCGTCAGCCATCAAAGCAGCATCCCTCTCCCATCTGAGCTTGTAAATGCTAGTGGCAGGTGCTCAATCCTGCCAGTGATCCCCCCCCCCACCTGATCTAGCTCTTCTAATACTGCAACTGTTGGGTGCTGAACCCAACTGCTGGACAAGACAAGAACCCTGCCAATTTACTTCAACAGTAAAGTACCCAACCCAGTCACTGGCAATGAAAACAGCCCCCACCCAAACACATTCTGGCAGTTGGGGGGGTCCAACTCCACCACTGGCAAGGACAACCCCATCAAACTAACTCCACCAGTCATGTTCCCAGCCTTGCACCTGCAACAAACAACCCACAACCCTCCCCCCAAGTAACTCTTGTGGTCTGGTGCAGCTCTACAATGCCAGTTTGACAACTAAGTTGTTGACTGCCATCACAGCAATGGATTTATGTTGACTGCAACTCATGGTTGACATGAATCCAGCTGGAGACCCCAGTTGTTTTTTCATGAACCCCCCATGTGAGGGGCTCTGCCCCCCACACCCCCTGATCTCTAGAATTTAAACTCTGAGTCGGAGTTGGATCAGGGAGGGGGTGCAGGGCCAGGAGAGAGAGAGAGTGTGCGGGGTCTTGGGGGGACTATTACAGTGAAAACTTCAATGTTGTCAGCATTGATGTTTTCACTGTAATGGTGTCGCCATCCTGGGGGCATACCTTCTGGGACCTGACCCTGTCACCTGAACAAACAACTCACAGCCACTCCTTCAAAATAACTCCGGCAGTCAGGTGCCCAACACCCCCCTGGACAATGCTCCCCCCAACATCATACGAAATCAGGGTGCCCAGTCCTGGTGCTGCTAAATCATACCCTAACACTGGTTTCATAAAAAGATTATATTGACAATTTGGGGTCACAATGTCATAAAACAATGAAGCTATGAAGAAACGATGAACATATAAAAATGTTCTTTATTCTTTTCTCAATTTCTGCTCTATACCCCCTAGCTTGGTGTAACCAAAGTCCATGATACAATGGCTACTGGAGGTAAGAAAGGTCTGCCAATAGTCTCAAGAAAATGATGTTCTAATTTGTAACAGCATGCAAGCAAACATGTATGGCATTGACATATGCTTGTTGATTATGGAGTTGTACACTGCACAGCCCCTAAAGTCACTTTGCATAGTTTGGATGTCCTGGAGTTACTCAAGGACGCACAACTGCATGTTATATAGCCAACTTGGCAGGCTGAACCCTACCATCCCAGGGACATAAACTAGTATTCATTCCAATATAAGTGCATCCATACCTCAGTATAACCTTCATAAAATCCCTCTTCTTCCCCATTCCTACCCCTTCCTGCGTCAGAGCTATGTAACAAGAAGGACTGTATTAGTTGGACTTTCTCCTTCTTGGGTACAGCTGACTGGAACAAACTACCAGCCTCCCACTGACTACTTCTTAACTATTCCACTTTCTGAATGTTTCATTTTGGGCAGCTTTAGAACCCCTGTTGCTGTCAAGGTAACACTGCTCACTGACCTACCATAGCTTTCCTTCATTTTTTGTCCAGGGAGTTTACCATCATTAATGCCTTCACAATCCAAGTTCACTAAGCCTTAGAGAATTTGCTCAAGACAATGACTCCCATCCCATTGATGGCCCCATAACTGTGACTAAGAGAATGCCTACACCTACTCTCAGTCTAACTATGAATTTCCTCTGTTTGTGTAAGTGCTCACCACCTTGACTGGCATTTATGGTAGTGGTGATTGACTATCTCAAAATCTGATCCTTTGGTCAGTTTTCCTATTTACAGATGATCCTAATCTGAAATCTGATTCTGATCCAAGAGCTTTAGATTCCAATTCCAACTTCAAATGTTGGATTTTAGAATTACTGTAGCTTTTGGATTTCAGAATGTAAATCTAATGGAAATATGATCAGAATCCTAATAATTAGGATTTAGGATTTTCAGTGACTAAATCCAAAAATCCTATATCCTAACTTTTTAGGATCAGAATCTGAGGTATCCGGCTCCAGAAATTGGACTCTGATCACCCCTAATTCATACACCTCACTTTATTGCACTGCAAACTAAGCACTTTGTATCCTACATGTACTCAGGGACCCCTACAGAAACAAGATATCGCATCTCATGGGGCCATCCGCATGATGCAGATGTCAAATAAACAATAATTAAAATGGGTGGAACAACACCAGATATTGTCATCAGTGCCTACTGTACTTGACAGTAGAATTTTACTGGCAGAAATTTGGTGCAGTTTTTCATTGCTATCATTGTGTAGAACAGTTTTTCTTCAGTATTTTGTTCATTCTGGTCATGTTTGTGATGTCTGGCTTCTTGCTGTACCCTTAGTTTTAAATTATCAGTTTTCTTATAGATTTTGCTGCTGTGGTACTCATTTCATGCTTCTCATCATCAGAAGAGTCATCCCTCTATTCAAGAAGGGTAAACGTCAGACTCAGAAAACATCAGCCATATATGTCTATCCTCGGTGCTTGGCAAAGTGTTTGAGTCTATTTATTGAATTTTGTTAACTGGGTGGGCCCACTGAGACAGATGTCCTTTTTTCAGGGCAACCCGGAATTAGTTACATTAAAGCAACAATCAGAAGCAATGCCAAGACATGGAGATACATCAGTGACTATTCAGGAGGATGGTTGACATGTGGAAAACAATACAGTTAATTACAGTAGGGTTTTCAGGACAACAAGGAAGTTACATCAAATAGACAAGAGGGAGGCAGCAACAGTTATGGAAGGGCAGCTCCCATATTTAGCAAACCTTAAGGGAAAGTGCAGGATGTTACATGGGAAATGTTGTGTTTAAGGAGCTTTTTAAATGTCCTGAGAGAGGGACATTCTTGCAGAGGGACTACGAGCTCATTCCAGAGCTGAGTGGTCTTGTTCGAGAAGGATTGTTGGCTCGATGAGGTCCTGGCTTTAGGAATCTCCAAAAGAGGCGGTGCGGAGGAGCGAAGATTTCTTGTGAGAGGGTTTTTTTTTTCACTATACCATTAAGGTAAGGAATGGAGCAAATTAGGACGTTGTATGTAAGGCAGAGAACAGAGTAGTTTAGCCTTCTCTCCAAGGTAGGCCACCTTTAAGGCGGTAAGTACAGCACAGTGACGTTCCTTGTTATTGGCTCCTGCTGCAAACCTGCCTATTCTGTGGTGGAATGGCTTGACTTTGTTTAGCCTGGTTTCTCTTAATGAGGCAAGAATAGGAACTCTGTATAACAGCACTGGGAGTAGAAGGGAGCTGGTTATTGAGCAACAGGCCTCTTTTGTGAGGTAAGAACTGAGCCGGTTGAGTAGGCCAAGTTTTTGGGAAAGCATCCTAAGTGTGTGGTCCACTTGAGGTCTTAAGGACAGCACTTGATAAAGCAGTATACCTCTATATTTGAAGTTACTCGCCACCTCAAGTTTAACTCCCCTGGAGGGGATGATGCTGAGAGAACCGGACCTATCAAAGTCTAGTTTATGGGACTCAAAAAGCATTACTTTTTTGGGTGTTCTGTACAAGTGGGTTGGCCACTAGCCACTCTGCCAAAAGAGGAAAGTCAGTATTTAGTCCAACTTCTGTTGATTTTACATCCGTATCAGTTCTGTAAAGGACAGCATCGTCAGCATATAATAATGCTTGGGCCTGGCCGCAGTTAGGGGGCAGTTCAATGATAACTAATGAGACAAGTGGAGGCTCCAAAATCAAGCCTTGCAGAACTCCATCACACATATCTCACATTAATGATAAGCTACTTCCTCATTTTATGACTTGGGCTCAGTCAGTGAGGTAGTTCCTCAAACAGGTAGAGGATAGCTGATTGGGTGCCAGGTTCTTCAATTTGGAAATTAGTAGATCACCATTTATCAGGTTTAATGCCTAAGTTAAGTCCATAAAAATAGCTCCAGTGGCTTTTCTGTTATCAGTGGTCCAGGAAATGCCTGAGGTGAAGCAGACAAGGGCTGTGTCTGTTCCATGGTGCTTTCAGAAACCAAGCTAAGCAGAGTTTAGCATAGAGTAGGCTTCAATGTAGGTCATCAGTTGGTTGTATATAAGCCTTTCCTGTATTTGATAGTGCACTAAGTTTAGAGATGGGGCGATAATTCTCTATGTGCTCGTTGTATCCTCCTTTATGGACCGGAACTACATAGACCACTTTTCATTTTGGGGTAACCTCCCCTTGGATGAGAGACATGTTTAATATTTTGGTCAGGGGTGGACAATTACTGGAACTGCAAGTTTCAGTAACCTAGGCTTAAGGCCATCATGACCTGCAGACTGGTCTGGTTCTAACCTAAGCAAATGATCCAGGACATCCTTTCTTGGGAACTGCTTGAAGTGGAAATTGGGATGATTGTCCCAGAGAGTGGATGGAGGGGGAAGAAGGTTTGTAAAGTATTTGTTAAATGCTTCAGTTATTAGTTAAGGGTCCTTGGCTTGCTCATTTTTGATTTGGAATTCTTGCGGTAGGGAGGTTGTGCGTCCCTTTAGTAGATGATTACTTTTTACTCAGAAATGTTGGGGGTTTTGGAGATTGTTCACTTGCAGGTCCTTCATGTAATTCCTATTGCCTTTTTTAGGAACGCCTCACATTTATTCCACAGTTGCCTGTAAATGTGCCAGACATGTAACTGTCCAGTGGTTTTGTGGGCACCCCACACCTTATCACTTTCTTTCATTAATTTACAGAGTGCAGGGGAGAACCATTTAGAACAAAGGCCTTTAAATCTCCTTTGTACTAGTGGGACATGCTTATTCACCATCACAATTAAGTTGTTGATCAGAAATTCAAAGGCTTGGTTCACATCCTGCATAGCGTCGATGCTTTCCCAGTTCATGTAAGAGAGATCTTTCAGGAAGGCACTACTGTACAGCTTTGAGTAATCCCTGGACAGAGTAATTCTGGGGAGATCCTAGGGAAGATATTGCTCCAAATGCAGAACATTGAGGAATGGTCACTTAGAGGGTCAGAGAAGATTCCTGCTATTAGTGTTCTGTCCAGATGGTTTACCAGGATCCAGTGTATCAGCATATGCGTTCCAGTTCTGTTATTTTGCATAGTGGGTTCTTTGATGAGTTGGTGAAGTTGAGCATTGCTTACTGTGCTTTTGATGGCCTCTGGGTTTTTTTCCAGCCAGTTTAGGTAAAAATCTCCAAACAGTATGAGTTCAGAGAGCGATAACTCCCTCAGGCATCCTAGGAGGGTGATAAGTTCCAGTTTTGCATCTGCAGGGGGTCTGTAGTTGGTGACCCATGTTTTTCTTAAATAAGAAATAACAAGAAATTCAAGATATAAAAAGAAATAAAACGAAAACAAGCACATGAAAAAACTTGAAAAAGTGCTTGTTTTTTGGCAAAAACTAAATAAATGTCTGCAGCAGTTGTTGTTTAGGCTCCATTGTTACCACAGAGATGGTCTGCAAGAAAGCGGCATCGGAATTGCCTAATTCACAAAAGCTTTCAAGACTCTAGCATAATGCTGATTCATACAATGCTGTATACTAGGAATGTGGTAGTGTGTGCATAGAATGGCCTTCTGGAGGAGGTCGTGGGGTCAAAAACAGTGGGGGAATTCAAGAATGCATGGGACAGACATAAGGCAATTCTTGTGTGGGGTAGGAAGAAATAGGCTGTTGGTTAACTAGGATCTGTAGTTTATCCAATATGTAGGGAAATGGGCAGACTAGGTGGGCCAAGCGGTCCTTATCTGCCGTCAAAGTCTATGTTTCTGTGTTTCTATATTTGGTCATTTTGAGGTATTTTATGAATGTAAATGTGATAACAAGAAATAAAACTACATTTTCAATTAATAAAAAGAAATAACAAGAAATTCCGGAAAAATAAAAATAAAATTTATAAAAAATAAAAATAATTTCTTGGGACTTTAGCTATAGTTGCAACCTATGAATAAAGGTTTAGTGTTTCCAGTGAGCATCCTAAGAAGTATGGATTCACGAGGGGAGGAGTCCAGAGTGGGTAAGGGGATATCTGTTGCAGCGAGGGAGTCATGGGTATAGCTGAGCACTCTTCCCATCTTTTTTCTTTCCCTTTCTGTCTTTCCTGAAAATATTGTAGCAAAGCAGGTTGATTTCAGAGTCAGTCATAAAAGATTATGGTGATTCAGCACATGGATGAAAATAGGCTGTTCTCTAACACAACGTGGTTTTACAAATGGTAGATCCTGCCAAACTGACCTGACTGCCTACTTCAAGGGAGTAACTAGGGAGGTTGATGGGGCTGTGGTGAATGTAATTTATCTGGACTTCAGCAAGGCACTTACACTTTACCATATGGAACACTTCTGGAGAAAGCAGCACAATATGGAGTCCACAGCATGTTTAGGTTGTGGATAGCAAACTGTCTGACAAGTAGGAAGTAAAGTGGTCACCATTCAGATTAGTGGTGTGTACTAATGGGAGAACCCTGGGAGTTGTCGCTGGGGCCATTGCTCTTTAACATACTTATTAATTAACTGAAGCAGGGGGTCAGCAGCAGGCTGCGGACATTTGCTGATGACAAAAAATGCGCCAGAAGACTGGACACAGTAGAAGGGAGGGCTAGTGGGTCCTGCATGCATTAGGGGCCTTAGTTGAGAATCGGGGACTTGGATTTAATGTTGATATAACTAGATGTGAGGCATCTGGGTGGTGCAACAATGAATGGCAAAGCCAAGGAAAATGATCTAGGGGTGACGGTGGACACTAAGCTGAAGCCACACAAGCAATGTGCTGTTGCAACCAAGTAAGCAAATGTAATGCTGGGCTACATTAGCAGGTCAAAAGGTCATCCCCCCACTGGAAGATCTTGGTTCGACCACATGTACAATACTGCATCCAGTTTTGGTAGTTGCAGTACTGAAAGCACATAGAAAAGATTGAGCTGGTCCAGCACAGGTCACCAAGCTGATTGGTGGCTTAGGAAGCAAAAGCTCTGAGATGAGACTGGACATACTCAAATTATTCATCCTTCTAAAGAGAGGAGTGAGAGGAGACATGATCACTGTTTTCCAAAGACTAAAGGGAAGCGGTTGGGTGGAGTATGCACAGATGTTTAAGCTGGTGTGTGCAAGCAGAACTAGAGAGCATGCCCTCAAACTGAGTTGGGAAGAATATGTTGAAAAACAAGAAAGCACTACTTCACACAGAGGGTGGTTTACATGTGGAACATGCTATCAGTGAGCTTATGAAACCTAGTAGTGTTCAGGCTTTTAAAGTAGAATTAAAGGACTTTCGGTGCAGTTTCCTTCGAGACGGCAGCGTAGACATTTGGCTCCGCTCCAAACCGCCCCCATTGAAGTTGATAAAAGCCCCTTCAATCACACCAAAACTAAGTACAAAATTAATACATCTTGTATGGTGACTAGAAAACCGAGCGGAGGGGGTAATCCTTTTCAAATATTAGTGCAGGATGCTGAACTTTCGGAACCCGATCTCATTGATTCAGAGGCCTCCACTATATTGCAGCGGCCTCACCACGCTCAAGTCAGTGTCTCCCAATTGAAAACTAAAAAAGCCAACAAAATGGAACAAAAATTAGACAGGATTTTGACCAAATTACATGATTTTAAATCCGAATTCATCACCTTCAAACAAGCTCAAGAGACAGTGCATCTCGAACTGACAGATACTCGCTCTAGGGTCTCTAACCTTGAACAGGCTTCCCAGGAGTAGGGGGATGCAGTGCAACAGCTTTGGGAGACCATGACACAAATTACCTAGCTCTGTAGGCTTACAGTTGAGAGGCAGGAGAATGCCGAAAATCGACACCGTCGCTGAAACTTATGCATATACAGAATACCCGAGAACAGCGAAGGATCAGATATCGGGGGATTCATAGAACATGTACTTACCATGGCTCTTTTGTTGGATCCTGAGTTTGAATTTGAAATGGAAAGAGTCCGCCGAGCACTAGGCCCTAAGCCCACCTGGACCAATGCCAGACCATGTTCCATTATCATTCGGTTCTTAAAATACCAAACTAAGGAGTTGTTACTTAAGAAGGCTTGGGTTCAAGGGAAGGTATTTCATGGTTCTACCAGTATATCTATAGACAATGATTACGTATCCACCAAGATGCAGCAGAGAAGAGCATACATCCCTCTGTTCCCCCTACTAAGACAGAATCAACTGAAGTTTCGTACCCCATATCCTAGCAATCTTGTGGTACAGTACCCCACTGGTCAAATAAACTATGAGTCGGCTATGGAGCACAACAGGACTTAAAATCAAGGGGATTCTCCTTACCACCTAGTGCTATGGGAAACCAAAGAACCCAACCCTCCAGAGCCACGCAACAAGTGGTGTTGCAAGGATAACAGAGCCAACAAGCGACCCTGGAGGCAATCAAGCAATGTCTAGCTCAATTTGCCTAGCAGTAGCCCTGAATGAAAGGCAGCATTCTCCACAAAGATGGAAGGTAGGCAGATCTGTTCAGGGTGCCTGGCTGGTCTGGCATTTCCTGAAGAGTCTGGAGAAGCAGGTGACTAGAGGGTGTGCCAGGGCCCATGGGGTGCGGGGCCTCCAGGGTATGGCGGATCCACAGTAAATTTAGCATAGCTCATAAGAGAATTTGAACAAGGAGCAGATTGGGGCCTTTGGGGGTGCTGGGAGGGCCTCCTTTGAGTAGGTAGCTCCTCATATACCTTGATCTGGGTACCAGTAAGACCTGGGGAGTGGCAGAAAGTTAAGAAGTCTCCAGAGAAGGGATCCCATATAGGGTACAAAGAGGAGTTTGATAAATAGAGAAACTGGAAAGGCTGGGACTTGGCCCTATAATAACTCGATGGGCAGAGGTGCCAAGGCGGCTGACAAGGTTAACTGTCGGGACATGGGACCCATCAACATGCCACCTATTAAATAGGTGGCTCCTTGACTTACCTCTCCAGCCAAAACCCTCTCTAGATAATTATACCTTTAAATAGGAGACTCTCTTTGGATGCTTATTACTCACCGATGGACCCGGGTCATGGGGGAGAGGTGTGCCGTGCTTGGGGAGTCCTCGTGGTGTCATGTGGGCCCTGGGACACACCACATAGCACTGTGGCTTGTGCCCTTCTCCTGGCGCTGTCTTGAAGAAATTGGGACCCCAGTCGGGTGATGGGGCACAGTACAGATCTACCATAGTGTATTTCAATAAATTTGGTTCTTTGGGGGATCTTCTCAGGCCGCTGTCACCTTCTGGCCCCCTGCTCCTTCGATCCCCCCATGAGGGGGGGGATCAGATTGGACCAGTGCGGGTTGCGTCGGGCAGGCCGTTGCCTGACTTCCAGACCAAGAACATGATACAACTGATTTAAAAGAGAGAAAGAAGAGTTAATTTAAAAGTCCAGAGGAGACTGAGAAGTGTTTTTCCTTATGTTCAGATACTTCTCGAATACACCCCTGAAGAGGCCTTAATGTCTGCTAAATCAGATGTTCTTTTGCTTTTCTACACATACAAACTTTGAACATTCTGGAGAATGGATTAATGGTCGCTGTGAGGGACTGTATAACCTTAGTTCCTGCATAGTACCGATATTACCCCACCAGAGGGAGGGAGGGAGGAGAGGAAGGGTCTGAGAAGCTAGCAGTTATATCTGTTAACCAGGTGTATTCTACCCCCCCAACTTTCTTATACCCCCTCCTCAAGATATAACCAAAGTGGGAAAGGAGGGGGAAACATGATGATGACGAAGCGAGTGCACCTTTATACCCTCCCCTTACTTACCCGTTTTTTTTTATTTACAGTTTATTCTTTTAGTATATCCCTTAAACATACCTCACCCAAGTTTTAGGGCAAGATTATCCCCAGGGGATCCTCTCCAGTGGAAGAAGAGCAGACCTCAACTAGGCAGTTAGATATACTGTCCTTACTAAAACTCCATACGGAGGTTTTGGTGTTGGAAGTCAAGCAAGATCACTATTTAAATTCACTGTACATAGTTCTTGTTATTTGTTTGTTTGTCACATTATATAGTATCTGGCCCTCAGTTTTGAACCATTTTACTTTTCTAATTTTAGTCCACCCTTTTATATCAGACACAGAGATGCAACTGAATAAGAGTTTTAAATCCCAACAGAACTCCTATTGACAAAATCATAAGGGGTTATATATTATTTGTAGCTAGAAATATATGCAGCAGGGGGAAAGTAACAATGTAAGCTCTGAAAGAAATAACAATGGCTGTTCCATTTAAGATACTTTCACACAATGTGAATGGGCAAGCTGGCCCCATAAAAAGATACAGAACTATACAGACACTGAAGAAACAGAAATCTGATATTTTACTTTTGCTGGAGACCCATATGACCTCCACAGAACATTCATAATTACTTAAATTTGGCTTCTCTCAGATAATGGAATCCGCTTATCAGAATGGGAGGACATGGGGTGCAGTTATTTTGGTCCCTAAAACCTGTCAATTCCCAAATTACAAACCAATATTCAGATAAGAAAGGCAGACTGGCTTTAGCAGTGGGCACAATTCAGGGCCTCACGATGACAATCTGCAGCACATATGTCCCCCCCCCCCCAACACAGATGCAACCTCAATGCAGCACCTAATGGATGCCATATTGACACGGCACAAGGGAATCTTGATATTGGGTGGAGACCTTAACTGCCTGTTAAACCCCTCCCTAGACACTTCAGCAACTCACCCATCAACACAGACTGCAGAACAGAGACACCTTCTGTGCCTGATAAAAGATATCGGTCTGGTAGACACCTGGACACAATTACACCCCACCCAACAGAAATTCACCTACTATTCCAATGCCCACAAACACTACACCAGACTCGACTATCTTTGTATTAGTGGGGAACATAAGGATCTAATTCATAAAGCTGATATAATTAACATTTGCCTTTCTGACCACCCGCCCAGAATTCTAGAATTAGGAATAGTCCGAGAGAGCAAAAACACTATGTGGCGCTTCAACCCCTCCCTCGTTAGGGACAGAGAATTCAAAGATCTTCTTGAGGAAAGGATTCCTGAAATAATAAAAAGATTATAAGTCCCCCAGGTCTCCCCGCAATTAATGTGAGACGCTATTAAGGTGGTATTGAGGGGATACATTATCTCATATGTAGCCCGTAAAAAGAAATAAAATGAGGCTCACTTAAGAACTTTCCAGGACCAACTTAGGTCCCTTCAGGAGACTCACATACAAGAGGACAGGAGCGTATCAGGCTGACTCACCCAAACTCAGTTAGAAATACAAAGGTTACTGACTACCCAGACTGAGCAGGCCCTGACATGGCTACGCCAAAGGTTTTACGAAGGAGACTCTTGCGCCTCAAAGATACTCACATACAGATTGTGGAGACAAACCCAACAAATCACTGGTTTAAAGATAAAGGACCTAGCTTCCAGCCAATACCAATACTCCACCCAGCATATTTTGGAGACCTTTAAAGAATTTTACCAAACCCTATACTCCAACCCAGCCTCGGTAGGCCCTCTGCAAATACACACTTTTCTATCCCAAATAAACTTTCTGACCCTATCACCATCCCAGAGGGAAATATTTTCACCCCATCACAGCCCAGGAACTTTATACTACAATTAAAAATCTAAAAAACAGAAAAATCCCTGGGCCAGATGGATATGGGGCTGAATTTTATAAAGGAACATGGGAATTAATAAAAAAATCCTCTCCTAGATGCAATCCAAAAAAGTCATAACACAACTAGATTCCTGTTATCCTGGAGATAGGCCACTATTTTGGCAATATTAAAACCACAGCAATCCCCCTAACTGCGCAACTCCTACCGCCCTATCTCAGTGCTCAGTCAAGACTATAAAATCTGTACCAGCATACTTGCACACAGACTAGATGATATTTTACCAACCCTAATACACCCAGACCAATCAGGCTTTATTAAAACCCAACAAACTATAGATAATATCAAACATACCCTATACCTTATGAATCATGCACAAACCACTAATACCCTGATAATGCTATTAATCATGGATGCACGGAAAGCATTTGACATGGTATCATGGGACTTCCTACAGGCTACATTGTCAAAATTTGATTTCCCACAAGAGTTGCTAAACATTGTTTAAAACTTCAGGGGATATATACCTCCCCCGAGGCAGTGGCAAAAGTAAATGGCTCCCATTTGAGCCACTTCAGGCTCTATAGGGGTACACAACAAGGTTGTCCCCTATCGCCTTATCTCTTTCCCTTATTTGCAGAACGCATAGCCCAGTTACTGAGACAAACAGAAGACCTACATGGCTATGTAATAAATGAGTCCCATCACAAAATAGCATAATATGCAGATGATCTCTTACTGTACTTTACGCATCTGGAAAAATCACTAGAGGCCTTGTCCAGACTTCTCCCAGAGATCAAACTCCTGATGGGCTATACAATCAATCAGGAAAAATCTAAAGTATTAACTGTACAGTACCTTCCCTCTCAATCCTTTATGGTCAAATATTATTAATAATGGAACAGGCCATCTATAACCTATCTAGGAATTATAATCCTTTCAACCCTTCTGAGCCTGTAAAGCCTGAACTATAACCCTCTGTTTACACAAACTCAGGCGAATTCTAAGTGCTGGACACCTCTCCCGTTTTCAATACTAACTAGAGTACGGTCAATTCAAATGACTATCCTCCCCAAAATATTATATCTTATGCAAAATATTCCCCTTCCACCTTCCCGAGATGAGCTGAAAAGGTGGGATAAGGGCTTCAGGAATTACATACGGGCAGGGGACAGACCATGTATAGCTCTAGGTAAACTGCAACTCCATAAAGATAGAGTAGGATTAGCACTACCAAATGTATATAAGTACTGGATTGCTTCCATGCTTATGCATTTCTCAAAGTGGCTACTTCCCCAGGCTCAGGCGCCGATCTGGTTTGGGATTGAGAGAGCTCAGGCAGACATTCCTCTAAATCAAGATCTGGTGTTCCAGCCTTATGGGTTTACCTCTTCGGATCGAAGTTTCAGCAGTTCTTCACCAGATTGATGCTGAGAAATTGGATTAATTTCCTCTCTTCCCCAGAACACAGACACTTGGCAGGGTGGATGGGAATTCCATCAAAAAACCTGAGATTTACTCCAGCCCTCACAGATAAAACTTTTGGGAAATAGCATGAATTGGGATTAAAACACTCATGCCAATTCTATGACAGAGGTATCTTTAAAACTTTTGAGCAAATAAAAGTAGAATTCTCCCTCCCTCAACAAGATTTGTTCCGCTATTTCCACATCAGAAACTTCTTAGGGGCTGATCTGGGACTAGACATATCTGCACAACCTGTCCCTGAGCTATGTACATTTCTCACCCAACTCCAGAATGACTTAGAACACCAACACTTGATCTCTAGATTCTAAAAAATATTACAGAGGAATGCAACAGAAGAAATGGAGGTGATTCACTCACACTGGGAGGCAGAGTTGATGGTGGAATTATCTCCGGATGATTGGAGACATATATGGAGAAGGCAACATAAAACCACTAAACCATATACATGGAAGGAGTTTTCTTGGAAATAGTGATGCACTACTTCTGCACTCCTCAAATTACAGCTAAATATTCCCCCTCAGGGGACTCATCATGCTGGCAGAACTGTGGCTGTGAAGTGGCTACACACTCCCATGATTTTTGGTTTTGCCCCATTATCTCCATGTTCTGGGAAGGAGTGGGTGGCCATCTGGCAGAACTATTTCCCAGTTTGAATCCCCTAACCCCAGAACTGGCTCTACTCCTGAACTATCCCCGACAATTTAAAAATCCTCACTATATCTATTTACTTAATATACTATTAGGGGCAGCCAAAAAAGTCATAACTCAATTATGGCTAAAACCTAACCTACCAAGCATTTCAGACTGGGAAAATGCAGTCTATGAAATATATAAAATGGAAAGTCAGACTGCAAAACAACACTTCTTCTTTGATGAACAGATGGACCCCATGGTTCCTCAACATTACCCAAACTCGCCCTGACCTGGTCCCATAAAACCAGACTGAGATCATACATAAGGCCTCTGAGAAACCCAGCTGAACCCTTCATTGCTGAAGCTGTAACTCAAATGATCCGGCCAGCACAGTCATAATTACACCTTAGAAATACTGCTGGAAAGCTCACAGACGTAATATGAAAAAAAGAACTAAAGCAGCAAGGTGTGGTATTACTCTAACCAAACAAGTATGAACCCCATTTCTAGGCTAAAGATACATGTTACCTCTGAACTAAAAGAATATGTGCTTAACCCCTTGAATACTGCATATAACCCTACTGTTCTTACGGATGAGACTGAAAATGTATGAAAGAAGTCTCGATATATACTGTATGTGTAAGACTTTGCTCTCCATGTGTCTGGAAACAACAATAAATAAAGAATTTAAAAAAAAGTATAATTAAAAAGATTCCTAAGGGGGAATGGCATCAAGGTTTACACGGCACTTGCAGGGGTAACATTCTGGCCAATAAGCTTGGATGGCTGTTGTCCCTGTCACATGGCAGGAGATGGATACTAAGTCCCTTACTTCATCACACTGCTGTTACTATGAATGTGAGATTCTCAAAAGGATCTAATTCTCCAAAGGATTGGATATTTATCCAAGCTATATCAAAACCATCAGAACCTTTAGGATTATCTTGCATTGAAGAGCAAACATAGTGTTAAACCTAATTTAAGTTAGAAATTATATAAATTTATAGGGAGGATTATGAAAAAGAGTCACACACATCATACATACTGCTCTCTGTAGTGCTGCATTATTTACCATGTGTTTGTGTTGGCACTGTGAACATTAGTACCACTGGTGGACAACATGATTGTGACCAGATTGGATTAAAATTGTGCACTGTGTTAAATTTTGCAGTCTACTGTTGTATCCACTACTGCTTTCACACTAGTGCATATTTCTGTAACCTTATCTTGTGTTACTTTTTGGTTGTTACATCTTTCAATCTCTGTGCTTGTTGTATGCCAATGTACTGTAATGTTGTGCTCATTCCATTTCCTGCATCCTCCCAGGTCATGCCTGAAAAAAGACAGTTTCTGTTTTGCGCACCCACCCGATTAATAAAACTAAATACATAAATAGATTAGAAAAGCTCCTCACATGTTGCTCAGAGGGCTGTGTGGTGAGCAAGGATGAGCTGATGCTGATTTTTCATTCTGTGAATGAGCCCAAACTTGGCACTTTTGCCTTTAATTCAACACAGTTGAACTTTTGTATCACTTCAGGATCACTTTGACATCTGGCCAAATAAATAATAAGGCACTCTACCCTTCCCAGATGGTGTAGTCTAGCCCTGTGGCCACTCCTTTCCCCACCCAAGTCACTTCCTACATTCTTCCCCTATCCGCAGACATTTTTTTATATGAGAAACAATTTCTGGCTCCAGTCACTGTGCCAGATGCTGGATGAGCATTTACTAAAAAAGTTGGCAAGGGGAACAGGGTAGGGTGGAAGAAGTTGTAATTGACTAGAATTGGTGAGGGGTGGAGATGGAGTGCCTCTCTGCAATATTCAGCCTTCTACATCTCCATACCAAGGACCCCAAGTGTCTTTGGCCAAAGTGCCGAACCAAAATCAGAGGGTCCAAATCTGCACCGAATCGAAGTTGACAACTTTCACATTCACTCATTTTAGTGATGAGCATGCTAACTTACCATGTGGGGGGACAGGGTTCACTTCTTGAGTCCAAAATCTAAATCAGACTGTCAGGAAGCTGAGCACAATTCTAGAAGAGCTACATCACTGGGGGGGGGGGAAGCACCCATCACTGCAGTACTTATCTTCAAGCTGGTGGGCTGGATGTAGACTCATATAGATAGAACTCCTTTTCCTCTTCTCCTCATATCTGAGGCACAGTAAGGTACTGGTGCAGTCACCAAGGCACTTGATATCCAGCAGTCCAAAGCTGATGTCACATGCTGCATGGACCTGCTGCTACCTGACAAACTAAACACAGTCTCATTTTGGAGTTCTCCCATGATTCAGTGCTGTGGAGGGTAAGTCAGAGGGATAAAGGCAGTGAGTGTGTGTGTGTGGGGGGGAGGGGTGCATGAATAATAGGTGTGAAGAGAGCTGGGACTCTTATTCTAGAACAGATAAAACATCTAGATAAATGTACCAGCAACTTCTCTTACCCATACTAGGAAGACTGTAGGGCTAAGGCAGGGAGGCAGACAAGTCTCAGATACAAATTATCTGACTAATCTTCTTTATAGATGTTAAAGAACTAGTAAAGATTATAAAAATTTTAACAAGCATTTGTCAATGCTGAATGTTTGCAGATGGTATTGCTGTTCTACCGGGTCTTGCTTGTACACATTTTTACCCAGGATATAGCGGATGAGTTGCAATATCTCACTTTCAGTGGTGTCCTGCTTTGATATATTGTTAGACTATAATTACCCAGGATAGGGCAGCCGAGAGACAATATCTACTTTTAAGTGCGCTCTAACATTTTGACCCCAAATTTTCTGCTGTCTTTTTATGACCTGATGTTATGATCATGACAGATGGAATTTTTAAAATCTCTTCTGAAAGGTGATTTCGCTGTGCAACTGTGTCAACAAGTTTCGGAGCTGATTTGAGAAAAATGACACCTGCCATGTACAGGATGTGGGGTAACACAAGGGATATGATGAACATTAGGGGCTCAAATCTGCAAAAAATAAAGTTAGGAGTTAATGTTGAAACAATTTGTTTCTTCATAACTTAGTTGTTTTTTTACATTTTTACCCCAAATTTTCAACGTAACCTTTTTGTGATCCCTCTTTCTGAGCATGACAGGTGTCATTTATAAACAATGACTGAAATGATATTTGGTGCCACAAGTGTTAAAACACATTTTGGGTAGGATTTGAGAACTGGCACTGTCACATTCATGAGGTGGTGTCAAAAAATGGCTATGTTTAAAAGTTGGGGTCAAAATACTGAAAATCACCACAGTTACAAGTGTGCATTGAAAAATAGCAATGTAGACTCACAACTTTGTTTTCTAATATTTTTACCCCAAATTTTCAATATAGCCTTCTTATGAGCCCACCTCATGAACAAGGGCAGAGAACATGTTTAAAATACTGCCCAAAAGGTGATTTTGCACCACAAGTGCAAAAACACATTTTGGCCAGGATTTGAAAAATTACAGCTGTCACATTCATGAGGTACTGTGAAGAAATGGCTATGTTGAAAATCTGGGGTCAAAATATTTAAAATTACCAAAGTTATGACCCTGTATTTGCAAATTTCAACATAGGCTCATAACTTTGTTTTTTTTTTAATATTTTTGTGCCAAATCTTCAACATAGACTTCTTGTCACCCTACCTCAACAAACAAATGCAGAGAAAATGTCCAACTCCTGCCTAAAAGATGATTTCACACAGCAACCGCAAAATCACCTTTTGGGACAAATTTGTCTAATTTTACTGCAGTTGTTCCTGACTTGGGTACCCAAAAAAGACATGTTGAAAATGTGGGGCAAAAATATTCAAAAATGGCCACGTTATGCCAGTAAGTTCAAACCCCCATTGACATTCATTGAACCATATATCTGATTTTCTTAGTTTGCAGTGTGGCTTTGAAGAGTGAAGACATGTCTGCAGGATTATGGTGCTGGATCCCTGGTGGGTAAGTAAGGGCTTGTGGGTGTGGGGTGGTGGGTGCTGAGTGGGAGGGTTGGGTGGGGAGACTAACAATGCAACAGACATTGACAGATGGTTTTCTTTTTTACAGGGTTTAAAAAAAATGATGAGGGATGCTTTTCTTTATTCCAGATGGCGAAAGCGACACTGGGGGATTAGGCACCTCCAGTGTCAGTATTATGTTTGTTAGGGGATGTGGGGTGGTGGGTGCTGAAATGGAGGGTTGGGTGGGGCGGACAGTTACAGGGGTGGCAGCAACAGATGAGGTGGTGACACTGGGCATCCTCCTGTGTCAGTGTTATGTTTGTGGGGGAAGGGTGTGTGGAGTGGGTGGGGCTGAGAGGGAGGGTTGGGTGAGGGAGCCAGTTACAGCGGTGCCAGCAACAGACATAGATATTACAGCTGGCATCTGCAAGAATGTGAGACTCTTCCTGAATGTTTGAAATTCCTAAGCAGGCTGATCATGACAGATCAGCTATGCTTGCTGGGTGGAATATATCAAAGGAAAGAGCTGACTCAGGATGGGGTTATTTTTTTCTTTTCAAATGCACAAAGTTTCCACCTAACAAGCCAAAACTGTGTCATGATCAGCCCGGCTGATGATTGGTGTGGCACTGATGTGCCACTTGGAGACCAATCTGCATTGGACCAATAGTGTCACACTCCTCAAAAGGCACTCTTATAGCAAGATGTTCACTTTCGCATGTGTGCACGATGAACATAAAAATCTGTTTTAGTTCCAGTTCAACTAATACCATCTTCTGCAGAAGCCATTCTGAACAGAAGCTATAAGATTTTGTTTATGGTGTTTCCATTGCTAGCTTCACCATGAATACTAGACAGTACAGAGAAACAACACCAAACACTGTCACTACCACCTCTACACTAAGTAGCAGTGAACCACCTGACTGTGTGTGACTCAAAATTAATATGTTTCACTCCACTGAGAATGTTGTGTGAACTGGTACTGCCAATGTAATCAGTGAAGGCAGTAAATAGGGAGGAAGTTCAATGGAAACTAAGTATGCTACATGCTTATATGTACAGTTCTGGCATCTTGTATGGTTATGAGTGTCTTCTCAAGTTCTTGGGGTGTGAGAACTGCTGAGTTGTTCTGGCACACAAAGGACATGTGAAGGTCTCTTAACCATAAGAGTTGCCAGAACTGTACATATAAATGTGTTATAAATAATGTTACAACTCTGCTAAAAAACAAACAATGGAACATAAAATTAAAATAAATGCAGAAAAGTTAAGTTGGAAACGCCCATTTAAAGGGACACTGTCAACCCTTTCTACATAATATTATTTCTAGTTGAAAACACATTTTATGATTGTTTACCTTCTCTAAAATTCATCAACAGGATTGGTTGTTTCATTTGCTTCCTTTCTTAGTAGAACTGATATGCATGCCAATAACATACCCCAAAAATAATATACCCAACTTTGTCTTGTTTCAAATCCTTGATCTACAGTTATTGCTTACTTCCTAAAGATTAGGAACACCCCCAAACAGTGCAGCTACTCATCATGCAATAGTCTCCATGCCTCCCACAGCATCTTGAGTGTCCAGCATGTGCTGGAGTGATGCCATGTCCAGGAAAGATGATGTGGGAGCTGATAAATGACTGTTAACGGACATGGTTTGTGTTGTAACACATCAGTATGGTAGGTAGTCTGTTTTTCACTTTTAAAAATGGATTTAAATAATTGATTAGCAGTTTTTTCTTGGGATTATACTAGCTGTACAGAAAGTATTTATGTAGATTTTCTCAAAGTGCTGTGTTTGTCAAAAACAGTGAGGCAAGAGCTATGCATTTTCACAAAGATTTAGCACTTTTATGAGCAAAACACTAATCAATTTTTAGAGTTAAATAAATCCCTGGAAAAGAATTTGAATCAAGCTACCAGCTACATCAGCAATCTCTTCTGAATATAAACAATCATAAAATGTGTTTTTAAACTTGAGACACTTTGAGGCCTAAGGGAGTTGACTTTGTCCCTTTAACACACACAGGAGTGTGCGTTATATGGATTTTGCCAGCTGAACTCAGAACTTCAGAATTTTAGATTGTTTGCATGAGACACCCACTTATGGATATAAGAGTGCTTGGAATTTTTGGACATAATCCCAATTGGCTAAACATTATGTCATGATTTAAAATGATTATTAAAGGTTCAAAAAAATGGGATTAGGACTGGAAGAGGCCTATTATAGACAGTCCAGTATTAATAAATGCTGCTACTATTAGATCATGTTGCATGTTCTGTTTGCAATTTCCACCCACCCTAGGTTGATGGTTTGATCTTGAATCAGACACATCTGTGTTATTTGACCATTATTTTGTGCTTGCTACAAGAACATTTAAGACTAGAGATGTAATAGTACATCACATTTACTGTATACAGTATATGAGCACATCACCATATTGCCCTTGTGTGAAATTTCCAGTGGTATGTTACATGTTAAACCGTGTTTTTCAGGCCTCCTGCCCCTCCTTTCTGCTTCACTTGAACTAGCTATTTGAGAGGCCCTTCCATGCTAATGTAATTTGGATAACCTGCCAGTGGGGGGTCCCATACAGTGATTGCTGTAATACAGTGTTATTTCATGATAGCCAGAGGGTTACTTTGCACAGTTATAATATCATGAAATGTTCATACCAGTATATTCCTTTTTAAAGCCCTCATCAATTTTGAATCAATGCCATAACGTCAAGCTCATTTTGCTCCCATTTTTTGAGGTCAGTATGATAATTAGATTCAAAGACTAACAAGTTGACTTTGATGAATACTGCCTTCTCATGACTGCTAAGCTTTAAAGTTGTTCATTTGTCACTGACAACATTATCTATAAGGCTAAACAGCTACTCAGAACAGGCTTTGGCAGGTCAATAAAAGATGTTTAATGGTCAGGGTGTTAAGCATTGGTCATAATTCTGGTCGGAACCGACATGGATGCTATGCGTTAACCTGTTATGAGAAAAACAAAAAACAAAAGCAGGACTGGGTGTACCAGCTTGTTTCTGTATGTTCAGTGGTCTGAAACATTCCTGCAGGCTGTTAGCCCCCCTTAGGGACAGCAGTGTGAACCTTCCTATGGCAGACGTAAGAGCTGGGATGTTTATTTGCACTACTGTCCATACTAAGGACAGCATTCCTAAGTATAGACAGCAAAGTAAGGGGTCAGCAGCCTACAGGGATGGATTCTGCAAGCCAGTGAACATAAAGAAACAAACTTGCAGGCCTTGTCCAGCTTTTGTTTTCTTTCGTATACCAGGTATAGCAGTAGCAACAGGCTCCAAGAACTGGAACCAAATATTAGGTTCTACATAGTCAACCTGCCTGCTGCAGCCTACCCCCTCCCTCTGGCCAAATACAGCACAAACAGGAGGACCTACCAGAGTCCTGCATAGCCAGCGTTCTCCCCCTCCTCCCCTTCCCCCACATAAAAGCTGCAGAAACAGGTGGAGCCACTGGATCCCTATATTTCATTTATTTATGTATTTCTTTGTTAGCCAGGAGGGTACACTGATCCCAGGGACCAGTTTCAGGCACGACCCAAGCCATAGAGATGGCACAGTACAAAGAATACATAAGAAATAAATGCATCAAGTGAGGGGTACAAGGATGTAATAACTTAGATGAACACATGAGACACTGAGCAAGGGTTTGACATTTTAAATAACAACAATATAATATAATTTGAAAAAGAGAAAAAAATGAGATAGGATTATACATTTTAAATAACAATATGATAGGGCTGTGATGTACAGTTACAGCTGGATTTTGCTAGAAGAGTTGCTGATATATTAGGTTTGAAGGCTTAAGAATAGCCTATGTTAAGAACAGTGGTGGGGAGGCTGTTCCACAACTTGAGAGCCACTACAGAGAAAGCTCACTGGCCCATGTTAGTGTTCCAGCAAGGGACTCTTAGGAGTTGCTTAGATGTGGACCTCATCTCCCTTGTGCATTGCCTGATGCCAAGGATCCTGCCTTGGAGGGGAGGTAGCACCCACCACTAGTGTTTTATGGAGAAGAGCTCCCAGTAGAGGTTGCACCAAACCTGGGATGTTAGCCAACACAGGGAGGTGTACAGGGAGCACTGGTGGGTAGTTAGTGGGGCAGACAGAATAAAGTGACAGATGCAGTTGTAGGCCATGTTAAGTCGGGTGAGTTCACTAACTGAGGTCTGGGAGATGACCGAGGAGCAGTACTCTAGGAGAGGGAGCAACGTATCTTGACCAATCGACAGTCGGGCTTCAGGGGTAAGAACGTGTTTTTAGGTGGTAGCAGACCCTAACCCACTGGTGAATTTTATTGTTTATTGTTGCTATATCTTTTTTTGGTGTTTGTTAGACTTAGGTGTGTTTCCGGACACCCTGAAGGAGCCGGTGGTGACACCTCTCCTAAAGAAACCTTCTCTCAACCCAGACAATCTTGCTAACTACAGACCCATCTCTAACCTTCTCTTTTTGGGTAAGGTTATTGAGAAGGTGGTTGCAGCAGCTGGAGGATCACTTGACCATCCATGACATCTACGATCCTCTCCAGTCTGGATTTTGGAAAAGGCATAGTGCTGAGATGGCCCTTGTTTGGGTCTTCAATGATCTCCTGATAGCGAGAGATCGAAAGAGCCATTCCATCTCGGTTCTTCTTGATCTCTCTCTGTGGAATTTGATGCTGTGGATCATGGAGTGTTGGTAGAGTGCATGCAGTTTATCTGCAGAATGTCAGGTATGGTCCTCAGATGGTTCCATTTTTTCCTCACTGGCAGGTTTCATAGAGTTGTCTCTGGGGTTTACTCCTCAGACAAGTTCTCTCTGCCATGTGGGGTCCCACAGGCTCTGTGCTATCTCCCATGTTGTTCACGGTGTATATGCTGCCATTAGAAGACATTGTAAGGTGGTATTGGCTGAGTTTTCAATGCTACGCAGATCATACTCAGCTCTACCTATCCTTTGTGCCTGATCAAGTGGGAGCTATCTCGAGTTTTAACAACTGCCTTTCTGAGATTGAAGACTGGATAAGTGCCAACTGGTTGAAGTTGAACCTGATAAGACTGAGGTTTTGGTTGTGGATCCAGGTTGTCAGGTAGAGGGGTCCTCAGTAGGGTGAGCATCTGGGTTTTGGCTTAGCTGCTGCCAGCTAATGACCTCCGAATGGGTGCGAGACCTGGGTGTGGTCGCTGATGACGGACTGACCCTTAAATTTTAGGTGTTGTTCATTGTTAAGACTGCCTTTTACCATCTAAGGAACATTGCTCGGATCAAGCACCTAGTTCCGCCCGATGACCTTCCAGCTTTGGTCCATGCCTTCGTGACCTCTCACCTTGATTACTGTAATTCCCTTTACCTAGGACTACTGGGAGTTGATATCCACCACTTGCAGCTGGTGCAGAACGTGGCAGCTAGGCAGCTGACTGGGCTACCGCGAGGTTGCTGTGTCATGCTGGTGCTGCGCGATCTGCACTGGCTGCCCATTCAGTGGCGGATAACTTTCAAGGTCAGCTTGCTGACCTAGAAGGCCCCACATGGACAGGGTCCAAGTTATCTGCAAGATCTTCTTGCCCCTCCCGGCCACTTCGCTGCACCAATGAGGGATTGCTATAGATTCCCAGGGTTCGCTTAAAGTCATCTGGGGCATTTGAATTCGTGACCCCTTCCCTATGGAATTCTCTACCTCATCAGATAAGACAGTGCCCGATGACAGAGAGTTTTAAATCTGCATTAAAAACTCACTTGTTTAATCTTGCTTTTCCTGATGCTATATATGCATGTTATGAATGTTTTATGGAGTTTTTAGTTAGGAACTTACTGTTTATTGTACTAGCACTATGATCCTTCAGGGAATAGTGCTATTTTACAAATAAAGATGAAATGAATTGAATTTATTTAACGTTTGGAATTACAACCTTTTGAGTCATAGACTCCTTTACAAAGGCTATGTGTCAAACAACAATAAGGACATACATATAGTATTAATCAGTACAGTGTTCAGGTAACAGAAAATAGAGAGAAAATAAGTAATGGAAGTTACGCATGCAAAAAATGATACAATATTATAAGTACAGTGATCATGGATGAAAGACAGTACACAGAAACAAAGACGGGGGATACTGAAACAGTCTTTGGAAGAGGAGGACCTAGTGTTATCCATGATATGCATAATATTTAGGTAGTGCATGAATACACATTTTGTTTTCCATATATAGCATAACATTTATGAGGTAGATTTATACTACAGAGTCCCGCCAAAAGGGGGGAGCAGGAGGAAGAGAGGGTTAGGGACAGTCACAAGCTGAAGATTCTAGCAGATGAGCTTTGAGACTGGTCTTGAAGGGACCGATCCTGGGCTCCAGGGAGATGAGGGGGAGGCCATTGAGCCAATGGGGAGCTCTGTAGAAAAAGACTTTTTGTCCAAGGGAAGTTACATGTTCACTGAATGTGAGGGAAGGGTCTATTGCGACCCCCAGGTATTTATAACTCCTGACATGCTTGAGAATTGTACCGTCAGGTGCCGAGATAGAGAGAGAATTGACTGTATCTGTGGTTGTTTTAGAGAGCTTCTGTCTGAATCCAAAGAGCATGGTTTTGGTCTTAGTATTAACTAAGAGTTTTAGCTGAAAACCAATTGTGTGTGTGATTTTGAAATCTTGAGAGAGGGCATGAGACAGGGAGGAGAGATTGTGGTCACTCCTGTACAGAATTAGATCATCTGTGTACATGATTTTCAGACAGCCAAGATAGAAACATAGAATTTGATGGCAGATAAGTACCGCTTGGCCCACCCAGTCTGCCCATTTCCCTACCTAATGGATAAGCTGCAGATCCTAGTTAACCAGCAGCCTACTTCTTCCTACCCCCACCCACTAGAATTGCCTTATGACTGTCCCATGCATGCTTGAATTCCACCACTGTTTTTGATTCCACAACCTCCTCTGGAAGGCCATTCCATGCATCCACAACCCTCTCTGTGAAAAAATACTTCCTTAAATTACCTCTGAGCTGCCCCCATCTTCAAATTGTGCCCCCTTGTTCTTGCACACCTCTTTTTTTGAAAGATGCTATCCTCTTGGACTTTGTTGATTCCCTTGAGGTACTTGAAAGTTTCTATCATGTCCCCCCTCTCCCTCCTTTCCTCGAGGCTATACATATTAAGCTCCTTAAGTCTCTCTTCATATATGTTCCGGTGCAGACCCTGCACCATTTTAGTTGCCTTCCTCTGGACAGCTTCCATCCTGTCTATGTCTTTGCGGAGATTGGGTCTCCAGAACTGCACGCAGTACTCCAGATGGGGTCTCACCAACTGTCTGTACTGTGTAGTAAGTCATTGACAAATAGGATCAGGCCCAGTATAAATTCTATATAGCTAGCCTGCTGCTGCAGTCTACCCCCTTCCTCTCCCAATCAAAAAACACACAAGTACAAGGACACAGGACCCACTGGACTTCAATTGGTCCTCCTATGTGTGCTGTTTTCAGCCAGAGGGAGCGGAGGTAGTCTGCGGCAGGCTAGCTATATAGGGCTCCAGTGGGTCCTCCTGTTCGTGCAGCTTTTCTGCAAGGGGGAGGAGGCTGGCTATATAGTACTCCAGTGGATACTACTGTTTGTGCTGTTTATGGCGAGAGGGTAGACTGTGTCAGGTAGGCAGGCTAGCTATATGGGACTCAGTTACTGGACTATCTAGCCTGCCTGCTGCAGCCTACCCCATCCACCCCTGGTGGAAAGCAGTAGAAGCAGAAGTGCACAAGAGGACCCCCCCAGAAAAGCTGCACAAACAGAAGGATCCATTGAAGCCCTATATAGCCTGCTTGCTCCCCATAAAACAAATCACTAAGAGGACATTGGCGGCACCAGTGACTGGAGTCCCATATAACCAGCCTGCCCCCTCCAAAAGAAAAGTAGCATAGGCACAAGCCCACAAACCACAAACAGGACCCAGTGAAGCATAGCACTACAGCCTGCAAGCTTCCACCCCCAGTTCTCGCTTCCAGACCCCAGAAGGCAGTCACAGAGTGAAAAAACAAACAAACAAAAAAAAAAACAACCAAGCACAGCTCAATAAGCATGGTAATTGTCGATAGCAATAATGACTGACTCACTACTTCAGTTAGCGATGACTCAGCTGGGCTCCTGATGCTGGTCAGACAGAAGGGAGCCTGATGTATTGACGATTATGCAGCTTTTTGGGTTGGGGGCTGGCTATATAGCACTCCAGTGGGTCCTCCTGGCTGAAAGCAGCACAAACAGAAAGTTACCCCCAACAGAAAAGCTGCTCAAGCAGAAGGACCCACTGAAATCCTATATGGCCTGCTTGTGACCCTCATCCCCCTGAAAACAAAGCACTAACAGGACATAGGAAGCCCCACCGACTGAAGTCCCATATAGCCAGCCTGCCCCTTCCCCCTCTGCAAAAGAACAGTGCAGCCTCAGGTAGTGAACAAGCAGTTCTAGGTTTGGTGTGTATTTGAATGGGCCAGAGGCTATATGGTATCACCACAGACTCTCATATTCAGTCATCCCATTCTCAGTCACCTCTCCCCTTCCCCAACCCAGTCCCATATTCACCTCAGCTATTCCAGGCAGTCCAAGTGAGGCCTTCCCCTTACCTGGTGAATATGTTGATATTGTGGTTCTTAGCTAAGGAGGCTCTATAGAGTAGGGCTTAAGGCACCAAACTGCAAACCTAGAATCTTGGGTTTGAGTCCCATCAGCCCCCAATTGTATACTGCGTGACCCTGAGCAAGTCACTTAACTTTCTAACGCTCTCAGGTCACACCTGGAAACAAGCAATTCCAGCTGAGTGTGTCTTTCCAAGTTAAACAATCTCCCCTTCCCTTCCCTAGAACAGTTTATAGCTCCAGTTGGGATCCCGTGACTCCTGTATGTTTCTCCTCATGTGCCAGCTTCTGGTGTCCAGTGACTGCATGGTTTTCCTGGGTTAGGTTTGGCCCACTATGTAGTGCTGGCATGGCTGCAGCTGATTTGGTCACGTTATGCTGGTAGTCTGCTGTGGAAGCCGAGCTGCCATGGGAGATTTGGGATGGTTGGAGGGGTGACTGGTGTTACATAAGGAAGAGGTGGGCATGGTACAGCTGCAGTGGAGATCACTGCTTCCTCACCAGCAGCCTGTGGGTAGGCAATCTGGGCATCGGGGAGGTGGGGGGCACCGGATCAGAGCATCCACTTGTGGGGGACAGTCCTGGGTGGTTGGACTCATGCCAGTCATTGGCACTTGTTGTGGGGGAGGGCTTGCATATGGTGGGTAGGTGAGGTCAACAAGGCAGTGTCAGGGGTCAGGCCGAGGGGGAATTACAGGGGACCTCAGGAAAGGGATTTGGGCAGCCAATCAGGAGGGAGCTAGGCCATACCTGACATGGATTATCTACAGGACTGCTCTGTTCAGGTTGCTTTTATGAGTGGCTCAGTTGGTGCATCCTGCATGGCTCTCATTTGCCCAAATGTTTGTGGAATTGTGTTTGCTGCTTACTGTTTGTTGATTGTGTGTCAACCACACTTATTTGGCTGATGATGTTTCTGGTGCAGGCACTCTGGAGTGGAATCTCCCTCTTGGGTGGCTCTTTGTGGATAGCTGTGGCAGTTTTGCAGGTCTGATTACCATCTCCCAGGAACACTATGGGGAGGGAGGGGATCGGTGGCACCGAGTGTGGGGGGGAGTTGAAAGAGACCATGAGATGGAGGGAAATAGAGAGGAAGCACCTGACTTGACAGTTGCAGAGGAGGCAGGGAACAGATATACTGAGAAGAAAAGGAAATGATAGAAGGAATCCTTAGAATGGCAGAAAAAGGAGAGCTATTGTTAATGGGGGACCTGAATATGCCAGATGTTAACTGGCGCACCTTTACTGCAGCCACATCCAAGAGCAGGGTCATTCTCAAAGCCCTACAGGGGGCATGCCTCAGACAGCTAGTGTTAGAACCCACTCTGGAGGGAGAAATCTTATACCTGGTACTCTCAAATGGGGATGGAGAGAGGATCTCAGATTTAGAAGTGGATAGCCATCTGGGAACAAGCAACCACCAAGCAGCGTGGTTCAAAATAAACACAGCTATAGAGTCAAGCCATACAAAAGCAAGGGTGTTGGACTTTAGGAGGGCTGACTTTGTCAAAATGTGACAGTGCCTCAGAAAAGAACTAATAAACAGGCAAGAAGGAGGGGTGAAGAAACTATGGGGAAAAATAAGAACTACCATCACAGAGGCAACAAGCCTTAGTGTAAAGCAAATCAACAAAACAAAATGAAGGAAAAAGCCACTATGGTTCTCAAAAGAGGTGGCAGGGAAGGTTAAGGAGAAAAGGATAGCATTCAAGAAATATAAGGAAACACAGAAAGAGCAGGACAGAGAACCACTTAATTGCCTCCCTGCTCTGACTGGGTTGTACCTATTTCCCCTCCCCCACCCCTCCCTCCTCCCTACTCCTTACTCCTCCCCTCCACCTGCCTTCTGTCCAGTACACCCACAATACTTCTTGCCCAGTCCCTTGATCACTTCCTCTGCCCCCCATACTCTTCCCCATCACCTTCCCTCTGTCCAGCACACCCACACTACCTCTTGCCCGGTCCCCTGACCACTTCCTCTCCCCCCTCCCCCACCAACCTGCACTTGCCCAAACCTCAACTTGTTTCTCTGCACTTAACTTCTCAGTTGGCTACTCATTGTGCACCACTACTGGGAAATTGACAATGCCACCAGCTGCCTCATTTATGTCTTGACTTGTGTAAACTGTTACCGTATTTGCTGCTCTTCCTATGTAAACAATATGTTAATTCGTATAATCACTGTGTCAAATTTGCTGTAATTATGCTGTTGCAACAAAATGTATCTAAGTGTTGACAAGGATCCTGTGTAAACGAACTCTTAGCTCAAAGTTTATAGTTCTGATTTCTCAATAAATAAAATAAAATAAAAACTATATCAGTTAAAGCAGAAGGAAGCAGGGAAGGCAGTCAGAATAGCAAAGGCCCAAACTGAGGAAAAGATAGCCAACTTTGTTAAGAAGGGGGATAGAACATTTTATAGGCACATTAGGGAGCGAAGAAAGACCAAGAGAGGGATACTGAGGCTTAATAAAGGGGAGGGAATGTAGGCAGAGGGTGACAGTGAAAAAGCAGGGATAGTGAATGAATACTTCTGCTCAGCATTCACAAAAAAGAGGAGGGGGAGGTACCTAAACCAAACAATATAAACAACCTGGATACGGAGGTCGATACCTATCCATTCACAGAAGAAAGGATTCTGAAAAAACTCTTAAAACTGAAGGTGGGCAAAGCAATGAGGACTGACGGGATTCACCCCAGAATTCTAAAAGAACTAAGGGTAGAATTAATGACACCACTGACTACCCTCTTTAACAAATCATGGGAGGATGGGGTGGTACCTGAGGACTGGAGGAGGACGGATGTGATTTCACTTCACAAAAGTGGGAGCAGAGCAGAGGCGGGAAACTACAGAATTGTGAGTTTGACCTCAATTGTAGGGAAAATGATTGAATCACTTCTGAAGGAAAGAATTGTTGAGTACCTAGAGGTCAGCAGGACACAGGACTCAAGGCAGCATGAATTCACAGTGGGAAGGTCATGTCAGACAAATCTAATAGATTTCTTTGACTGGGTGACCAAAGTAGTAGACCAGGGAGGGGATGTGGCCATGGCCTACCTAGATTTTAGCAAGGCATTTGACACAGTCCCACACAAAAGATTAATATACAAGTTAGCCAGACTTGAAGTGGGTCCCAAGGTGGCAGCATGGGTAAACAATTGTCTGGACAACAGGACGCAGAGAGTAATAGTAAACAGAGTCCACTCTGAAGAAAGGGGGGTTACTAGCGGGGTACTACAGGGTTCAGTACTGGGACTGATCCTCTTTAATGTCTTTATAAGTGACATTGCAGAGGGACTGGAAGGAAAAGTATGTCTTTTTGCAGACAAAAAGTTCTGCAACAAGGTTGATACACAAGGTGGGGTGGAAAGGATGAGAAGGGACTTGGCAAGGTTGGAGGAATGGTCAAATGTATGGCAGCTTAGATTCAATGCAAAGAAGTGCAAAGTAATGCACCTGGGAAACAAAAAACCAGGGGAAGAGTACACAATGGGGAGTGAGATACTAACAACAACAAAAAATGGAAAGGGACCTGGGGGTAGTCATATCAGATGACCTAAAGGTGGGCAAGCAATGTGAGAAGGCAGTAAGGAGAGCTGTTGGGGATACTGGGATGCACAGGGAGAGACATCACCAGTAGAAAACAGGAAGTTGTTATCCCTCTGTACAGACAGTTGGTGGGACCCCATTTGGAGTACCGATACCACGTGCAGTTCTGGAGACCCGATCTCCGCAAGGACATAGACAGGATGGAAGCTGTCCAGAGGAGGGCAACTAAAATGGTGTTGGGTCTGCACTAGAAGACATACTGTACAAAGAGAGATTAAAGGAGCTTAATATGTATACCCTTGAGGAGAGGAGGGAGAGGGGGGGACATGATAGAAACTTTCAAGTACCACGAGAGAATCAACAAAGTCCAAGAGGGTAGCATCTTTCAAGTACCACAAGGGAATCAACAAAGTCCAAGAGGGTAGCATCTTTCAGAAAAAGAGATGTGCAAGAACAAGGGGGCACAATTTGAAGATAGAGGGGGGGATGGCTCAGAGGTCATGTGAGGGAGTATTTTTTCATGGAGAGGGTTGTGAATGCCTGGAACGGCTTTCCTGAGGAGGTCATGGAGTCAAACACAGTGGGGGAATTCAACAGTGCATGGGACAGACATAAGGCAATTCTAGTGGGAGATAGGAGGAAGTAGGCTGTTGGTTAACTGGGATCTGCAGCTTATCCATTAGGTAGGGAAATGGGCAGACTAGGTGGGCCAAGCGGCCCTTATCTGCCATCAAATTCTATGTTTCTATGTAAGTGGGAGGAGGGCAGGGAACAGACTGACAGCGAGGGAGGCAGAGACATAGAGAATGCCCAATTGGACAGCTGCAGAGGTGGATTCTTACCCAGCTTTGTTCTGCTGAGGTGACACTGTTGCTCTCTATGCAGACTGGATGTTTATATATAGCCCTACAGCACTTGCTACAGAAGACTAGGTGCATTTCATGTTTTGTAACCACTGCTATCTGTTGCTGTAAAGTTGCAGGTGGGAGAAGAAAAGAAGTGGGGAATGGGGAAGAGACCAAGAGCGAGGGACAGAGGAAGCACTTGATTGGACAGCTGCAGGGTTGGGGGGGTGGAGGAACAGGAACAGAGAGAGAGAGAGAGAGAAGCACCTAATCGAAGAGCTGCAGATAGGCTAGGGAACATGCACTAATTCACACTGATGTGCTTCAACTCCAATCACAGGGCGGAGCGCGGAGAAAACTTTGTGATGCATTAGGTATCTTGTTGCACCTCTCCAGAACCCCTTTTTCATCTCTTTCTTCTCCTGTTCGCTACACACAAGCATAACTCTGGCAATTCAGCTGTCAAAACAAAAAAAAAATGTTCTACCTGCCACTGTAATTTAATGTAACAGTGTATGACAGAGGTGAAAATGTTGACCTATATTTTGTTCTGTTTTAGATTGCCCCATATCTCATGACTTGTGTGACACCTTCCCCAATTTTAAGTCTGCTTTACCACTTTTTTGTTACAGATGAAATAATACACGGAGTGCTCCTTTCACTATGGCTCACCAGGTTTTCACCAGTATTCTCGTTTTGTTTTTGAACACCAAAGGCCAGATATTGAAACATTAACGTCGGCACTAACATGGTTTGCCCTGGCGCAGCTAAGGTTTGCGACTTGCACTGAGGCGGGGTTGGGGGGGCATAGTCAAGGTCCATGTAGCATGCCCCAAACATATTAGCACCCAGGCACTAATATAACACTGCGCTCATGCAAATGGACTCACCTCCTGCATATGTGCGCAGCGGCATGTTCAAAGTTTTGCAATGGCAGTAAATAGCCCCCAAAGTAACGCTATTTACTGCTGCCAAAAAACACAACTTAACTGGGTGCTAAGCCTGCATCCTGACCCCACTGATGGTTGCCCACGATCACGCATCATGCCAGTGAGGTTGCAGTCCCTGGTGTCTAGTGCATGCCCCAGTCCTGAGCACCCATCCCACATTAGTCTACCATATCCCTGCTGTCTAGTGGCACTGCCCACCCTTGTATACCCATCCCTCATTAGTTTGCCATATTCCTGGTGTCTAGTGCCCCCACTCCTCTGAACACCTGTCCCCTGGAGGCAGTAGATGTCCCTGGTGTCTAGTGGCACCCCAACCCCCTGTACACGCATTCTATGTTAATTTACCATATCCCTAGTGTCTTGTGTCACCCCCCCACCTCCCAAACACCCATCCCGCATTAGAGTGACATATCCCTGGTGTGTAGTGGCATCACTTCACTGACAAACATCTGTCCCACATATATAGGACATGTACATGATGTCTAGTGGCACCCCCACCCCCAAAACCTATCTCATGTAGATAGTACGTATCCCTGGTGTCTAGTGGCTTCCCTACCCTCGAACACTCCATGCCCGGTACAGTGTCATATCCCTAGTGTCTAGTGGCACCCCCACCAAGTGCCTGTGTACAGTGGCATGGAATGCCCTGGTATCCTGTTGTACCCCTCACCCCTGAATACCCATTGACATAAATAACGGTATGCATTGATGTTTCAACATCCTCCCACCTGCTGCACCTGCTCACAGAACACCACCCAGGTGTGTGGCTTGTGTTGGGAGACAGCCATATTCAGAGGCCCATGTAGCATACCCTAAATCCATTAGCAGCCAGGCGCTAACATAACATGAGGGGTGTGTATGTGCCTCAGGACCTCCTTGTGAATGAGCTTGCTCAACGGAGACTTTCCTGCAATAAACTTGAACTTGAAATAACACTGTGCCCATGTGAAAGAGGGTGCCCCCTGCATACAGTACAGCTGGATGTTCAAAGGTTTGTGATGGCAGTAAATAGCCCCGAATGTAGTGCTATTTACTGCCACCGAAAACCATGACTTAACCAGGAGCTAAGCCCGTGCCCCCACCCCACCAATGGCAGGGTGGCTGTACTGCAACCTCCCACCCCTGATCACCCATCATGCCACGAGTTCACAATCCCTAGTGTCTAGTGGAACTCCCCACCCCCGAACACCTGTTTCACATTAGTTTGCCATATCCCTGGTGTCTAGTGACACCTCAACCCTGTATATCTGTCCCATGTTAGCTTGTCATATCCCTGGTGTCTAATGGCACCCCATGTCCCGTACACCCATTCTGCATTAGTTTACCATATCCCTAGTGTTTAGTGGCACCCTCCCACACACCCATTCCATGTAGGTAGGATATATTTCTGGTGTCTAGTGGCATCCCCCCAAACACCCATCCTGTAGAGGTTGTAAATATCCCTGGTGTCTAGTGGCACCCTCCACCCCTGACCACCTACTTCATGTAGGTAGTACATATCCCTGTTATCTAGTGACACCCCCCAACACCATCCTGTGTAAGTAGAACACATATCTGATGTCTAGTGGCATTCTCATACCCTGAACATCTGTTCTGCATAAGCAGAACAAATCCATGGTGTCTAGTAGCATTTGCACTCCCATACACCTATCTCATTGGTAGTACATACCCCTTGTGTCTAGTGGCATCCTCCACCCTCAAACACCTGTTCCATGTAGGTAGTACATACCCCTGGTGCCTAGTGACATCTCGCACCACATAAGACCCCAAGCACAGTCACTGTCAGCTCATATGCCTATTTGAGCCAAAATACTGTTACTCACGCACACCCACATTAACATCCACACTGAATACGGGTAAGCACTGTACCTCAGCTCTCCCCCATCCCACACCCCAGCCACCCTCCACCCACATTAACACTACGTTCATCCCCTTCACTGCCATCTCCCTCCTACCCAGCGTCATCTCGAGTCTCCCAGTACCCGTCTACAACAAAAAAAACAGTCACCCTACCATTCCTAGCATGCGTCTCCCAAACTCTGCAGGCTTTCCCTCCTGCGGCACACCCTCCTACTTCTTCTCCTATTTGGCAATATCCACCGCAACCCAGGACCCCCATCACAAAAATCTCCCCAAACAAACCTCAGGGAAGACTGCTGCTAGGATCACTTAATATTTGCAGCCTACCCAAAAAACGCACCCTGCTACAAGGTTGGATTGCCCAACATGCCCCAGACATACTAGCCCTCTCTGAGACCTGGCTATCTGATAAAATCCCCAATAATGCTGTCTCCCTAAGTAACTATAACATCTATAGGGCTGATAGGACCAGTAAGCGAGGCGGTGGCTGCGCAATATTCATTAAATCCACACTCAATGCCACCATTGTTAATACCCCCATCCCACAACATGGAGCCCAGACACTAACTGTCAAACTTAGTCTGGGTTCAAAAACAATCCACATCATCTCTGCCTATATCCCCCCGAGAAACCAGAAACTTGCATTTGAGTCTATCCTACACACTATCTCCCACCTTCCTAATACTAATGAAACCATATTAATAGGCGACTTCAATGTTGACTGGCTATCCCCATCCGCATCCAGCCACAAAGACGCAGCCCAGACCTTGGACCTTACCCAAATAGTCACCTCTCCGACAAGACGGGACACAAGATCCGGGATCTCCACCCTCTTAGACCTCATTTTTACCAACAGGCCACGAAACTTCACCCAGGCAACTGTGTTCCCAGACTCAATCAGTGACCACTCCCTGGTTACCCGCTGGTGGTTGGGTAAACTGCCCCCTGCCTCTCCTAAAACCTTCTGGCACCGGAGGCTCAAGAAAGGAGGCCTAAAACACCTCAAAGACTATCTATCCAATAGCTACTGGCTCCCCATATACACCACGCAGTCAGTAGACATTGCTCTCACTCACTTTATAACTACCTTCAACAAAGCTTGTGATATATTTGCTCCCGTCACAAAGCAAGTTGTGAAAACCAGGATCACACCCTCCCTCCTAAACCTTATGCAACAGAGGGACAACCTTTGGCACAGGGCCACTGACACCTAACGCACCCAGGATAGACAGCTATATAGGGAGGCATGCAATAAATGCACATGGGCCGCGCGGCAGGCAAAAGCTAATTATTACCAGCATACCCTTTCCTCCTCCTGGGGAGATGGGAAAAAATTCTGGAACAATATACAAGAACTCAGTTGCAAATCCCGTTCCCCCACTCCCACCCAACTCAATCTGAAAGGGGATGTAACCCAAGTTCCCGCCATTATCGTAGAAGCTCTTAATGACTCCTTCTCGGACCTCTCACATATCCTCCCTCCAAATTTCTTCCACCCTACCAAATCCCCACCACCACCCGAAACAACGAGTATAGACTTCACACACCCCTTCCGGCTCCGAGTCATCCCTTGTAATGTGGCCAAACTCTATATCACCAAAGCTATCGCCAATACCCGCTACAGCAATGACTCACTAGACCTAAAACTCATTAGGCTTACCCTCGATGTCACACTACCCCACCTTACAAAAATTCTCAACCTTTCACTTTGCCTCTGCCAGTTCCCCTCAACCTGGAAGAAAGCCATAATCACTCCTATTCTGAAGAACGGTGACCCCACCAACACCAGCAACTATAGACCAATCTCAATACTTCCTCCTCTCTCCAAAGCCCTGGAAAAAATAGTCTCGGACCAGCTAACAGAACATCTAACTAAACACAACCTCCTCAGCAAGGAACAGCATAGTTTCCGGTCTGGCTATAGCACCATCACTGCACTCACTGAACTTACCATGTTCATACACAAGGCCCTTGACCAAGGCTTGATAAGAGGGGCCATCTATGTAGATCTGACCAAGGCTTTTGACACGGTCAGTCACGAACTACTCCTCCATGTCCTTCCACAACTCAATGTGGTCCCTGAGGCCACGGCCTGTTTCAAGGACTACCTCACACGATGGTCACAGCATGTTAGGGGATATACTCCACCATCTCCACCACCAAAGCTGTTTGTTCAGGGGTCCCGCAGGGGTCTATTCTGGGCCCACTGCTCTTCACCCTCTTCCGAAACTCTCTCCCCAAAGCATGCAGTGGTCATCTCTTACTCTATGCTGATGATGTGGTTCTGTACTGGAAACACCCTCAACTGAATGCCCTCCAACTTGCACTTCAGGGTTTTTTTGGGGAGCTAGAGAACTGGTTCATTGATCACTGCCTGATCATAAACTATAGCAAAACTAAGTCCATGATCTTTGCTCATCACCAAAGCCCACACAGCCAGATGGCACTCCAAATTAAGAACTCACTTGGCACCCAACTGGAACACGTTACACACTTTAAATAGCTGTGTATCACCTTGGATACCTCCCTTTCCTACCACAGACACGTACGTCTCCTCTCGCCTGCGGTCAACATCAGAGTGGGTACCCTCTACAGGCTCAAAAACAGCCTACCTGCACAAGCCATGCAGATAGCAGTCACCTCCTCCATCCTCTCCCTAATTGATTATGGGATTGTTATTACAGCACAGCTGACACCACCACCCTTAGCAGCATAATCACTGCGCTTAATAAAGCCTGCCACCTAGTAACAGGTTGTGACAGACTCACCCATACCTGTGATCTGTACACACTGACTGGTTGGCTAAACTTCCAACAAATACTCAAATACCACACTTGCATTCTCGCAAAAAAAGAAAATACACCTCCAGCTTGCACACGCTGGTCTACTCCCCATCATCAGCCCAGCCTCCATCAGGCGTAATACAAGACTCACAGCAACATCATCTTTCCTGGTTCCCCTCTGTGGAACATCCTTTGGGCAAAGGTCTTTCCGCTACCGTGCCCCACTATGGCTCAACACACTTCCTCTCACACTCTCCCAGTCCCATAGCATCTCGCTCTTCAAATCAGGTCTTAAAACCCAACTCATGGAAAATGCTAAATGTGACTGCGGCTATATCTGCCCACCCTCCTCTCCCACCACTTCTCCTAACACAGGGGCTCCCTAGACCCTACGAAATGGCATCCTTCAAAACTCTGTCTAGGGATCGCAGGCATGCCTCCTAAATATCTCACCTACTAAATAAGTTTCTCGACTGCCCTGCCAGTACTGTAACTGTATATAATACCTGTCAGTGTTAGTCATATACTGTCTTGTTTCCCTCCACCCCCTGTAACCAACGTGGAGCCTTTGTAAGAAAGATTGTCTGTACTGAAATCTGTAAATAATACCTGTTCTTGTCTGTCATTATTGTATTTGTCTACCTTCCACCCCCTGTAACCTGACGTGGAGCCTTTGCAAAATAGTCTGTGACTCAAAGGATTATAATTCTGATTGTACTCAATAAATAAATATGGCAGCCAGCTGAGGAGGTGAGAGGAGGGCTGTGCCAGTCGCTGTATCAGGCTTCCCATCCTTGTAAAAGGGAGTGAATGGGTGGTGTTCTGTGAGTGGGCAGGGTGGGTGGGGGATGCTGGACTACCAAGGACATAAGAGCATTCTTCGGAGGAGTGGGGGTACCACTAGCCACGAGAGATATGAAACTATACTCGGCATGGGGTGTCTGGGGGCTGAGGGGTGCCACTAGACAGCAAGGATAAGTATTACTTATGTGGGAATGGGCATGGGGGTGTTTGGGGGCTGTGGGGGTGCCACTAGACACTAGGGATATGTACTACCTACATGGGATGGGTGTTTTAGGTGGAGGGGTAATACAAGACACCATTAATATGTACTACCTCCACAGAATGGATGTTTGGGGTGGGGGGTGCCACTAGACACCAGGCAGTCATCTGGCACACACATGGTGGTCACTAGTGGACTGCAGCACACCATACAAATGAGCCCATAATAGGCATGCAAATTTCCCCTTAGTGTCTTGCATGCCCAATGGACTCATTTGCATGTTGCGGCTGAATATAACCCACAGGAGTCCCAGTGCTACTCTTTCAGGAACACTATTCCCTGTGGGCTGGGTATAGCCCAGGTCTGTGTTAGGGCAGTGCAGTTTCACTTAGCACTGCATCAACACAGGCTGATATTCAGTCAGATAGCAACTGCCTGCTCTCCAACTGAATATAACAGCCGCTGGGTCAGGTGCAAGCACAAGCATGGCACAAGCCTTTGCGCCACGTGTGTGCCTCCTGTTGAATATCCAGTTCTAATTGTTTAAGATTGTATTTCTTGCGACTATAATGAACTAACATGCATCAGATACTGCTCCAACCCTATGGGACAACAGGTGTACAAAAACAGCTGAGAATACTGATATAAACCTGGTTTGAGCCACATTAAAAGGAGAACTCCTTTTATTATTTCAAATGTGAAAAAAGTGTTAAAGCAAACTCAGAATGGGGAAAGAAGGGTATCATACAAGTTAGGAGAGAAGGGGCAATCTAAAACAAAATCATAAAAAAACTGTAGGTCAACATTTTCACAGCTATCATGCACTGCTGCTTTAAGGCATAAATGGATTGCTAGCTTCACCCTGGCGTTAGAGGAGAAGTAACTTTGTGTACAAATGCTGATGTCCCCACGTCATCAGAGAAAATCTGAATGCAATTCATATTTTATGTTTGCGAGCATCAAAAAGGTACTACCTGTGCTGAGGACAAAGATCTGCAGTTAAAGTACACTCCTTGTGATCCATCATGGCTCAGTCAAACAAACGTAAGACTGCTGGTACAAACTGAAGTTCTTCCTTTTCACCAGACTTCTTCTAAGGAGTTTGATGAATTTAATAACTCGTTTCTTATTTTAAAAGGCATCTCCAGTGGACCAAGATAATACAGACACAAGTTGTCAGCAGAAAAAGGCTCTGTGGCCCATCCTGTCTGCTCTGTCCGACCTACTGTTGTTTGTAAGGGCACTAGTGGCCCTTCACTCCTCTTCCCCCTCCCTCCCTTTTTGATGATGCCCCTACCAGCTCCGTGTGTGTCCCACCCATGTTTTAGTCCCTGTGCAGATTTTACACAGACACACCTCTTGGTAGTGTGTTCCACACATCCACTACCGTTTCAGTGAAGAAATACTTCCAGATATCCCTCTTAACCCCCCCTCCCAACTGCCAGCTTCACTGAGACCCCTCCCCGGTGCTTGTGTTCCCATTCAGAGTGAAAAACTCTCTACTATCTACTTAATTTATCCCGTGGAAGTATTTGTGTGTTTCGATCATGTTCCCCTTCTCCCTTCTTGCCTCCAGTGTGTACATGCTGAGATCCTTCAATCTTTCCATATGAACCCTTCTCTGCTTTTCCTGCATCATTTCTGAATCATTTTGCTTACCCTTCTCTGCACCACCTCCACTTTGTCCCTGTCCTTCCTCAAGTATGAACTCGAGAATGGCACACAGTACTCCAGGTTAGAATGCACTAGGGATCTGTACAGGGGCAGAATAACCTCTCTCTTCCTGCTGCAGATCCCTCTTCCTATGCATCATAGCATTCCCTTGAGAACCAAAAGGGTAAGGGCTGCCCACCTCCCTGGATCTCGGTTGACATAATCTCCAGCTGCCGCACCAGGGACCTAGCCTGGAAAAACTGGCTCCTCCGCCTCTTGGCAGCAATACCAGACCCTCTGCAATAAGTGTACCAAAACCATAAGACAGGCCAAACAGTATTTTTTCCAAGCGGCCCTTACTTCCAATCTAAATCACCCTTCCAACTTCTGGAAAACCATTAAAACACTGATCAATCCTCCTATACAGCCCCCAACCCCCTCCCTCATTATACAAGTCAAAAACATATCCGAGCCAAGCTCAGTTGCCTCGGCCTTCAACCATTTCTTTACCAGCTGCGCTAAAACCCTGCTCCCTGACACGCCCACACTGCCACCTATTCCAGAACCCCACACACTCCCCTGCCCCTCCACACTCCTTATTCTCCTTAAACGGCCTCCTCATATGAGTTTCAGCCATCCTCCACCTCCCTTAACCCCAACAAAGGGAATGCCCACTTGGCCTGGGCCTAAACTCTACATCTCTCCACCCCGCCATTTCCACCCCTTGCCGACCTCATAAACCGCTCCTTCTCGACTTGGCAAAATCCCGGTAGCCTGGAAGCAAGCCCTAATCATACCACTGCCCAAAGGAGGGAACCCAGCTGATACAGGGAACTACCGCCTGATCTCCCTCCTCCCCACTCTGGCCAAACTTCAAGAAAAGCTAGCCCTTGCTCAAATCACGTGATTCCTTGAAGAAACCTCCTTCTTCACCCCTTTCCAGTCTGGATTCAGGAAATCTCACTCCACCATAACCACTCTCCTTAGACTAACAAATGACATTACCTCAGGCATGAACAAAGGGTGCATCACCTCAGCCATATTCATTAACCTGGCAAAAGCCTTTGATACCGTGTCCCACCCCAAGCTCATCACCAAACTACATGATGCTGGCCTCTCTGGCCAAGCCATCAGGTGGTTCCAGGCGTACCTCTCTGGCAGGTCTCAATCAGTCAAAATTGGCAACCACATATCCCCCCCCACTCCCGGTCACTATGGGGGTCCCCCAGGGCTCCGTCCTAGGCCCAGTTCTTTTCTCAATCTTCCTAAATGACCTTCTGCTATCCTGCCCTAACTCAGCTATCCAAATGTATGCGGATGATACCGTCCTGTACGCCTCTAGCCCCTCAGTAGAGACTCTGAAATCTACTCTCCAACATGATTTCAATGCAGTCCAAGCTTGGCTCAGCTCAAATCAGCTCATCCTTAACTCCCAAAAAGCGGTATCCCTAACATTCGGCACACCGCATAGACTCTCCAGGTTAGGTATGCTACCCACCTTCCATACACTGGACGGCTCCACTTTGGAAGCCTGCACCTCCTTTAAGTACCTGGGTGTATGGCTGGATCACCACTTGAACTTCACATACACAGACTCCCTGCAGAAAAAATTGCACCCAAAACTAGGCGCCTTTTACTCACAAAGGGTGCCTAACCACCGGTCAGGAAAGAGCTTGTGCTCAAAATGATCCTCCCCATATTTGACTATGGAGACGTGGTCTCACGTGTGACCTCCCATCCACCCTAGCACTCTTAGACCCCCTTTTTCACTCCTTCTGCCGCCTGATCCTTGACTTCCCCCCAACCACCCACCACTGTCACCTATATGCCGCTCTACGCCTCCCCTCGCTGCATACCAGACGACAGCTCCACTGTGCTAATCTCGTTGCAAAACACTGGTCAAATTCCCCTCCTCCTACCCTTCAGCTCCACTCTAACATCGCACCTCGCCAGCTACTCACTATGGCTCTGACCCTTATCTACTCCATATCCCTTCATGCACACCTCAAAAGGCCAGTCAGCTTTCACTACAGAATGCCTCCCTGGAATAATCTCCTAGTGCCATCAGACAGGCCTCCTCCCTCAGACTGTGTCCATTCTCCTCCAGGCACACTTCTCTGACACCTGTACCTGTAACATTCCGGGTAGTGTGGCCAAACCCAAATATCCACTTGGCACTTAGGGGTTTTATACCAACTATCATACTGCGTTGTACTAGTACATATGTGTAAATTATCTTGCAATGTTAATGTCTGGAATTGTATCTCCCAAGTCCCTCTTTATTATTTCTCACCACTGCTGCATTGATCTGAATTCAAGCTATGTAGTGAAGTATCCATTCCTATTGTAACAATGCCTACTGTACCAATGTCTTCTCTAAACACTACTATGTTTTGTATGTTATATGTACCCAGGTCGCATCTGGAAACGAGCTGTTTATTTCCCGCTCAGTATGCCTATCTGGTAAATCTCGTTAATAAATAAATAAATAAATTCTGCTCACCCTTCCCACTACCCTAATGCACTGCACTGATGTTTTCAAATTGTCCGAAATGATTACCTTCAGGTCCTTCTTCACAGTCATTCTCTGTACCGCTACCCCCAATGCTGTCGTATGTTTTCAACTTTTTCCCCTGTGTGCATTACCTTGCACTTTTTTGCACTGAATTCAACTGCCCATACCCTTGACCATTTCTCAAGTTTTTCCATATCATCCCTCATTATTCTTACCCCCTCTTGCTATCCACTCTTCTGCAGATCTTGGTATCATCGGCTAAGAGACAGATCTTCCCCTGGATCGATACCTCAGTGTCACAAATGAAGATGTCAAAGAGGATTGGTCCCAAGACTGATTCCTGCATCGCTTCCTTGGTGAATCCCCCGATTTCTGAGTGCTTCCCATTCAAGACAATCCTCTGAGTTCTCTCCCTTAGCCAATTCCTTACCCATCATGAAATCCTATCCCCCCTTCCTCTGGCTGCTCATCTTCTTGACCAGCTGTCCATGTGGGACAGAGTCAAAGGCTTTCCGGGAATCAAGTTGCAGTATGTCCACTGCTTGACCAATGTCCTCCACTTTCATCACCCAATCAAAGATGTAAATCAGGATCATCCGACACAGTCTCCCATTGAGGAACTCATGCTGTCTAGTATCCTGGGGCCTGATTTTCAAAAGCCCTGAGAATGCCACAAGCCCTTGGTGCACTGAACATACAGTGCAGGGGGCTTGTAGCATTCTCTCGGCACCGATCAGGGTTTTCAGTCCCATGTGCCACCAGTTGGACCAGCTCCCTCCTGGTCCAACTTGTGCCATTTGGAGATCCTTGTTACGGGGCTTGCACCAAATATTTGGAGCAAGGTGTCATAAAGTGTGGAAACTGTTGCAGCTGCACCCAGTGTATTAAAACTGGGGCAGTTGTGCCAAAGGAGTTTGGCACAGTTGCACCAAACAATAGGGCTGACACAGGGCTTGGGGCAAGCCCTGTGTCAGCTTTTGAAAATTGGACCCCTGAAGTCCATTTGTTCTTGGAAATCCATTAGCTTTTCCTTTATTATGGTCTGTAGTTACTTCCCACCTGTAGACATCAGGCTGACAGGTCTATAGTTTTCTTGTTCATCCCTCTTTCTGCTTTATTATGGAAAATGCAGATGTTAGGAGTTACTGATGTTATGCAGTCACTCATCATATGCATGTAAGTAAAATATTATATACTGCATATCATACTACTAATATATAAATATATGTACTGTAATCAAGTCCTTTTAATGATTTTTGTTTGCAATAAAGTAAGCTGAGGAGATAGTAAAGTACAATTTCTACATGCATACAATGTGCAGGAGCAGGGGATCAAGATTATTGCAAACATTTTTTATAAGAGACTGTTGTTGCACTGGCCTATGTTATGGCTCAGAGAGAGAGAGAGAGAGAGAGCACGGATGGGGAACAATCCCCTCGCCACTGTCCTTATGCCTGATGTACTCAATTAGGATTGGTCACATCCCAGCATAGCTTTTACTTACCCTGCCAAAATCGGCTTTACTAGCAAATAAGACCTAGAACCAAACAATGCCCCCCCTGTTCCGATCACTTTGCTTAGAGGGTCCTCATTCCCCAGATCAGAAGGAATCTGCTGTAAGCAAAATTGCAGATTCCCTTGATTTAAAAGAGCGCTTTTGTTTATTGATGTATCCCAGTTTATTAAAGTAAGTTTTAAAAATATATTAGATAACCAACAATCTCACTGTTTCAAAGAGTTCATGCCTAGCATATCTAGGAGGCCTACTTCTTTGTCCTGTTCCAGTTTGCCTCACTGAGCCTCGATAGAGGCAAATACTCATAAAAGGGACACTTTCAACTGCCCACAGATTTTTTGGGGCATTTTTTTTTTTGCATGATATTTTTATTAAGCTTTAATGCAAGATAACACAGGTGGGTTCAAAAATACAGAGCACAGTCATTACAATCATAACTTCCCAATTGTATGCCAGCCCACTGCTGGAAAAACTACATCTGGGATACTGTGTCCCAACACAGAATAAATATCAGTGTTGAATTTAAACAGCTCTATATTTTTATTATTTTCTAAAAGGAATATGTCTTTTTTTAATTTGTGTTACTTTTTTTTAACATAATGGAAAATGTGGGCAGGTAAAATTTCTATTTAATATCACCAGTGTACTGTTTCATCAGTTTGTTTTCAACTAGTCTTTTATTATTTATGGTCACTTTGTTAATGTTGCTTGTTCCATTTCAATACTCATTTGTATAGCTGTACAGCAACAGCACTGCAAGATATTGCTAACAAGAGGAGAGGGAGAAGGCCAGAGAAATTATGCAACAGGAACTGAAGTATATTACCATCTTATCTGTGTCAGTCTTCACCATTCATCACTACTGGGTATAAGCCAGAGGATTAGGACCCCACGGAATCTTTTTTTTTTTTTTTTGCAAGAGGAGGAGCCGACGCAGAGACAGCACCGACCTCGAGGCCAACGTATTATGTGGTGCTCGCGGGTTGGCCAGTAACTGCCATTGACACTTCCTTAGCCACAGTTCTGCTTCTCTTTCTATCAAGAGAGGACCTCATGTGGAAGCTTCGAAGCTGAAACTGCATCAGTGGCCTAATCCGTCAGCTCCAGCTCAAGTTCTGCTCACTTCCTTTCTTGGTGTTTTCCCCCAGTAAGATCTTTCCTTTTATTTTCGACGAAACAGAGTGCCTTTGTTTTGTTTGTTAGGTTTTCGTCTGGTCATGTCTCATTCGGGGGACAAAAAGAAAACTTCTAAGGTGGGTCAGCATCCTATGTGGCGGTGTCCCTGTGGCTGACTTTTCTCTGTCACAGACCAGCACGGCTGGTGTTTGACCTGCTTGGACCCTAACCACGACATGGATCATTGTGATGCCTGTCTTTCCATGGACCACCAGGTTTTGGAATTGCATGTGTTTAAAGTCAGATGAGTGCTGCAGACTTTTGGAGGAGAGGCTCGCACTCAGGAAGGCAAGATCAGGATTCTTGGCCCTTTCTCTGGGTCCCCTCCTTGTCCTATATGGCCCGTGGAGGAGGGGGCCCCCACCTGTTCTAGCCTTGTCTCAGTGGGGGCTCCTTCCATGGTGCAAGAGGCCCAGTCTGACCCCTTTGGGGGCCAGGTGAGAGGCATTGTCTTGGCAATCACCTCTTTGGAGAATAAGGCTTCCCTGGTGTTGTGCTCTGGGGTCCATGGACCCAGGCCGGCATTGTCCTTGGCACCACATGTTGGTGCCACTCCTGACTCTGGTGCTGATTGCAGTGCTGGGAGTTGGGGCAGTGCCATGAGTAGCACCAGGCCTGCCTCTGGCACCACTTCTGACTCTGGCACCGTTCACGGTGCCAGGGATGGAGGAGGCACTATGGGCAGTATGGGGTTGGTCTGCGGTGCTGCTTGCGGTACCGCCTCTGACTCTGGTGCCATTCACACACTGGGGATGGGGGTGGTGCTGCTCGTGGTCCCGGGACCAGGAGGGATTGAGGCATTGTCTGGGTTTGGACCTCCTCCTCCAGGGAGAATGATTTGTAGGCTGATCCACACTGGTTCCAGGATTCCTCGGAATCCTGATTCCTCCATGTCCAGTGCTTCAGCCCCCACTCAGCTCCCTCGTCAGGGTGGGCAGATTCCGCTGGTTCCAGGGTCAGTGGTACCGACCAGCTTTCAGATGCCCAGGGGGCCACCACAGGGCAGCCCAGGGCCAGTGACCTGTCTGCCCCCTTGGGGGAATTTCCCCCTCCTGTGATTGTCCCGGCCAGCCCGACTTCTGGGTGGGCTGGGGTGTCCCAGGCAGGGGAGGGTGCTCCACCCCCGACTGTCTCCTTGGAGTCAGCTACAGGGTGCCAGTTGCCTCAGCTGGTGGTGAGGAAGAGGGCTTTCTCTGAGTCCGAAGGGTTGAGTGGACTCAGTTCAGCACAGCAACCTCCTTCTGGGAACCCACATGGGCTCAGGGAGGAGTTGCAGTGTTAGGCCAGTCTTCTTCCCGAGGTCCACCACGGAGGGACATCTTTGGAGGTCAGAGGCCGCCCTTTTGGGCTCATGCAGTCCCAGTCACCTCACGGGGGGAATTCTTCCCTTGGGCTCAGCTCTGGCTGTTCCAGCTCGGTTAAGTGGCCTTTGTCTGCTGGGACTATCAGGACTCCTCCTCCCTTGAGATCTCCCATATGGTCCCCCTGTTTGGGCAGAGGCAGTGCCTCTCCTCAGAAGTGCCTGGCTACCATGCCTCTGCCAACTCCTCCCTCCCAGGTATCTCTGGTCCTATGGGGCCCCTTACCTGGGAACAGTTCAGGGCCACGACTGCACTGTACTCTGCCTACCTCCAAGCCATGGAAGAACAGGTGTTCCACCACTCCCCAGTGCAGCCTAACCCTGTCTCTCTGAGCTCATTGACTCCCTCGTCTTCCTCCTCTGAGGGAGAGGAGTCCTCCATCCATCTTTCCCCAGTAGCTGATCTCTCTAGTTATTAGCGTTTCATGTTGGGGTGTTTGATGAGCTCCACATTTCCACCTTAGCAGAATGCAATCTGCACCAGTCGGTGCGTGCCTTCCTGGGTGAGTGCAGTTTGGCTGACCTATTGGTCCCAGCATGGCCTGCTCCCTTCTGGGAGGCATTGCACCGGGTCTGGCGATGTCTCTTTTCCCCAGCTCCAGCCCCAGAAGACCTTTATCAGTGGTATTGCCCCCCCCCCGGGGGTCTCTAGGAACTCTGCCTCACCCTCCTTTGGGTGTAATGCTCCTGGACACCCCCTCTGAGCATAGAAGCCCGAACTCTGACTGACCCCCAGATTTGGACTCATCTGAGTTTGATTTCTGGGGTAGGAGAGTTTTCTCCTCGGCACAGATCTTGTTTTGTGTGGCAGAGCATCAGGCCCACCTTGCTACCTACAGCAGGTACTTGTGGTCTCGGCTAGGACAGGTTCTAGCCTCCTTGCCTGATTCAGAGGAAACCAGACAAGTCATTGCCCTCTCTGCGTGAGGCCTGGAGCTTGCAAGGCACCAAGCAAGGGTATCGTACGATGCCAGCAAGGTGGCCCCCAGGATAGTGGGGACAGCGATCTGCATCAGGCGGTTGGCATGACTTCTTCTCTCCTGGTTGTCAACCCTGGCCCGGCATAGGGTGGCTTCCTCCGCCTTCCAGAGAACCCACCTTTTCTCCCGTAGGGTGAGTCGAGAGCTTCAAGGGTGCCTTCCATCTCTTGCGAAGAGATCCTCGCCTCACTCGGACCAGTCCTAGGCCTTGCCAGACCTGCAGAGGTTCTCTCCTCTGGTATCTGCCCCACTGGAGGCTGTGGGACACTGTCCCTTAGGGAGGTGCTGGGCCCCCTTCTGGGGGCTCGGTTCTCACCCAGTAGTGATGAATGGTGAAGATTGACACAGATAAGATATGAAAATTATGTACTTACTGTAATTCTTGATCTTTCTGTGTATCTTCACCACTCTTTACTAAATCCTGCCCACCTTCACCTCTGGGGCCTCAGTCTCTGGGCAATTTCCTCCTTCCTGTTTGTCTTCCATTTGTAATCTGGTTTTAGCATCTCCCCCCTTCCCTTCTGGAATTGAGGGGGGATTCCTCTGGGTAGGCAAGTAGGGAGGGTTGTGCTGCTGAGGGTTGCAGGAGCTCTCTCCCTCTCCTTCAACCTAGGTAACTCTTGGTGCTCTGGCTCCCTCTCATCCTCTTGAGGGAGCCTGGGAGGGGGAGGAGCTCTTCTCTTGATCCCCTCAGTTATTTTCCCCTCTGGAAAATTGTTATTTTCCCCTCTGCATCCTCCTGTGGAGGTTGCCTATTCTCCAAACATTCAATCCCTACCCTGGGGTGTTCTCCAGGGCACCTTTTAGAAATCCTTCTGCCTTAATAGTTTGTTAGGCAGGGAAGACACTGCCCACCCTGAATCCTTGGCCTGCCTCTACCTCTTTATGGTTCCATTCCTCAAGCCTTGGCACCAGCTTTCTTGCCTTACATCTGTGGCTTACCTTCTCAAACACTCCAGGCCGATACCACGGGGGCAGTGTCTCCTCTTTCCTTCTTCTTTCCTTCTACCCCCCTTCCCTACTGATTCCTTTTTGCCCAGAGATTGGGGCCCCCTCAACCCCAATCCCTTAGGTCTTCCTTTTCTTTTCTGTCTTCTCTGCAGCGTATTCCTCCTTTTAGTTTTATATCCTTTCCTTTTTCTATCCCTCGGGCTCCCTTGCCCAACCCCTCTAACCCTCCTTATCCTCCTATCTCTCACTGGCATGCAGAACTGAGGCTGAGGAAGTGTAGATGGCGGTTACTGGGCAACTTGCGAGTTCCACGTAATATGTCGGCCTTGAGGGCAGTGCCATCTCTGCGTTGGCTCCTCCTCTTGCAAAAAAAAAAAATGCATGGTGAAGATACACAAAAAGATCAAGAATTACAGTAGGTACGTAATTTTTATTTCTGCTTCCATAGCGGAATCTCATCACCTCACTGGTATGCATGAGATCCCTACTCTTCTGTGTCTGTCTGTGCCCCGTCCCCCTCCTCCTACCGGATCTACTTTATTCATGAAACAAAGGCTGTGGCAATTTCTTTCTGTACCACTTCTGCAGCTGGAAGAATGCAGTGGACTACACAATACAAAATATACTTAACATGGAAAGGGAAGTGTTAGTGAACGAAGAACAATTCTGGCATCAACTAATATTAATCTGACACAGCAGAGCATTTTTTCACCTCCATACTATGTCCTGAGAGAACACACAAATGGTGGCGAGGAGAAAACAGGTACGTTCATTCATTTGGCTGATCATGACTCCTATTTACATAGGCATGCAGAGAGTGGCACTGTGAGTCAAACCTGAGCTCTGGTTTGGACTAGCCAGCAGCATCCCAATCAAACAAAGATTCTTCCAGTTTGTGACTCTTGTCAGTGAGATGTAGGTGTAGATGCAGCAGGAGTCAGGTCCCTGACAACAAAAAGCTCATTACCTAGTTAAACTGGTTAAAGCTGTGGACGCACTATGGATCAGATCCGATCCCCAAGGAACTCTACCACTTTACAACTAAGGTTGGTCAGTTTGAACTGTGATTGCAGCATGCCAGCTCCCTATCATCAAGGAACTGTACCACTACAAGATCATAACACAAATAATTACTGTATACTGTTCTGCATCAGAACAGATGAAAACAACAACACATATGTTGCAAGTGATGTCTTTTACTGGACTAACAATGTTGTTCTGAGACTGGCTTTCAAGAGTTAAACTCCCTTACACATACATCAGTAGCCATGGATCTGATGAAGGGAGTTTAACTCTCGTAAGCTAGTCTCAAAAACAATTCTGAAACATATTTGTTGTTTTTTTTCTTGTATCATAGATTTCATATCATAGCTACCACATTTCTCCATCCAAATAGACCCTACTGTTTTATTCTGCTCCCATTAAGGTAGTAATGCTGAAGTCACTCCTTGACTAGATTCACATTGTTATGCACAATATCTTCTGCAGAAATCAGTAGTGGTGGGGAGTGGGAAAGAAAGACTAAAATGTGAGTGTGTTAGTTTTGTTGGGCAAGTGTACTTCTGCACCTGCGTCTTAATAGAAGCAAAGCAAAATCCAGTTTAACCTATTGCAAAACACTGTAATTCCTGCTATCTCATAAATCTTGCTCTTACACTTACAGTTACTGCAGCTTGCTTGGCGAAACAATGAGTAAGTGGCTCTATTGGTGGGATTTGAATCTGGACTTACTGGTTCCCAGGCCTGTGATCTAACCACTAAACCCCAATATCATCCCTCTGTCACATTTTAAGGCTAACTGGTGAAACTTAAAGCAGAGAATAGTGTACAAATCCCCAGGACCAGATGGAGTGCACCCAAAGGTCCTAAGAGAACTGGCAGAGATTCTGGTGGATTCCCTGACAGGCCTGCTGTATACCTCTCGGAAGTCAGGGAAAGTGACCCAGGACTGGAGAACTGCACATGTGGTGCCTCTCCACAAATGGGCCAAGGGATGAACTAGGGAACTACAGGCCAGTCAGCCTAATCTCAATAGTGGGCAAGCTGATGGAGATCAACCTGAAAGAGGGACTGGTGGGCTTCCTGGAAGAAAATAGGTTCGAAGATGAGAGGCACATGGGTTTGTGCCAGGTAGGTCCTGACTTCTGCGACTGAGTCACTAGGACAGTAGACAAGGGCCAAGCAGTTGATCTCCTGTATCTGGACTTCTTCAAGGCCTTTAACTCTGTGCCTCATAGAAGACTGGTCAGGAAGCAAAAGGATCTGGTGGTGGGGGCTAGGCTTGTGGGATGAGTCAGGAGCTGGTTGTAGGACAAAAGCCAAAAGGTAGTACTGGGGGGGGGAGGGAATCCTCAGAAGCTAGGTCTGTGACCATTGGGGTCCCACAGGGCTCCATGCTTGATCTGCCTTTCTTTAACATCTTCTTAAGGAACATCATGGATGGGATCAATGAAAAAATCTGCATGTTCATGGAAAACACCAAGCTCTGTGGGAGGGTGGACACAGAGAAGTGGAGACAGGAACTCAGGGAAGACCTGGCTAAGCTATAGAAGTGGTCTGGAAGTTGGCAACTGGGATTCAATGGTAAAAAGTATAAAGTTAAGTACTTGGGGGTGAAGAATCTAGAGTTAAAATATTGGTTAGAAGAGTGCAGGTAACCAGGTCAGAGGAAGAAAAGGACCTTGGCAGTAATCATCACAAGTGACCTGAAACACTCTACACACTGCAGAAGAGCAGCAGCCAAAGTAAATTGGATGCTTGGCTGCATAGCCAGAAGAATTACCAGCAGGAAGGCTGAGGCCATTTTGCCGCTGTACAGGTCTATGGTGAGACTGCACCTTGAGTACAGTGTGCAGTATTGGTGCCCTTATCTTAAGAAGGATATTAACTTTCTGGAGAAAGTCCAGAGAAGGGCAACCAAGATGATCCAGGGGCATCAGGGCAACACCTATGAGGGCAGGCTCAGGGGGTTCAACATGTACTCTCTTGAGGAGAGAATGGAGAGGAGGGGCATGACTGAGACCTTCCAGTGCCTAAAGGTATGAACAAGGTGAGCACTGGGGACCACTTCAGCCTTAATGGGAGCAAGACCACTAAGAAACACAGCCTAAATCTGGTGAGGGAAGGTTCAGAACAGAGATGAGGAGGCACTTTTTCACTGAGAGGGTGGTGGCCAAGTGTTATGAGCTGCCAGGGGAGGTGACATCCCTGAAAACAATGAATAGTTTCAAGATGGGATGGGACAGAGTGAGATGGGAAAGTGGCCAGTGGGGTGGGGGTTGGGTCAAGTGTGGGGAAAAGTGGTAGTTGAGAAAAGTCAGAAATAAAATGGTGAGGGGGCAGTTCCCCCTGTAAAGACCATGGGAACTGCACAAATGAGCAGACTAGATGGACCATAAAGCCTTTCTCTTTCCACTTTCTAGTATCTGGAACTCTCTTCCCCTAACAATTCGTTTTGCCTCCTCCAAATACTCTCTTTCCTTGCCACTGCAAGCCCACACTGCTTCCTCCTGTAAATGCCCATAGCCCAATGTCCTGCCTCCCCCTTTTCTCTTTGCCTACACTCTACCTGTCCCCAAGCTCCTAAACCTCTCTGCTCCTCCCATTTCCCACTACTAATGTATTCCATCCTCAACACTCATCCTTTCTCTCCGTCTCAACTCCTCCCTTCCTCTACCCCACCATCCTTCCCTCCAACCCTCTCCCTCTCTAGCTCCTCCCCCTCCTCTTTCCACTCCACTACTACCTCAGTTCCCTTCCTGCATTCACTTCCTCCTCTCCGCTACCTTCTCCACTCTCCTGCCCCTCTCTCTATCCTTTCCCCTCCACTTTGTCCCCCCTCCATACCTCTATACTTGCTATTCCCAACCCTAAACCATCTCCCCCTTCTCTTCTATCCCTCCATCTGTCTCCTCCTCCCCGTGGACCCCTCCTGTTTTAATTACCTCTTCTTACCCTGTCCTGTTCCTAATGATACAACCTATGAGTGCCTGGTACCTCACACTCCTGAAGTTATCAATTTGTTTTGCTACTAATTATGCCAGTATGATACTGTGTGTTACTGAACATTGCTGTGCCTTATTGCATTATCATATTACTGCACTTTTTACTTGTTATAAAGTACTTATCCCCCCCCCCCCCCGATACATCTGGAAAAGAGCTTTATGGCTCAGTATGTCTTTTCTAGTAAACCTCTTTTAATTAATTAATTAAATAAATACAACAAATAAATAACTAAGTAAAATCTGCTGGTATGTTCATTTGTATATTCATAAACTTGTTTTACTAAACTATCCAAACTGGTTCGATAACACAACATTTTTATGTTTGCTTGCACACAGCGCAAGAAACATATTGCGGCAGCTTTGTGTCGAAGCAGGTTCTGGAGGTGCGGCACTTTTGTGGCCAATAGCGACAAGGCATTTTGGGGCACGTGTGATGTCCAGCAATAATGGGGGACACAGTCGGTGACACTAGTTTCGAAAGTTGCCACCAACTTGAAAGTAAATAGTCGCGCCTTCCCCCAACACATGCACTCATGCATATTGTGTGCTAATGCGCTCCCCCCACACACTGTAAGGCTGACGGGGGTTCCAAATCCCCCGTCGACTCCACTGCCCCCCCAACAGACAAGCGGGTGCCATGCTGGGAGCCCACCCCAGCGTGGCAACAGTCCATATGGCTGACGGGGATGCCCAATCCCCCATCGGCTCCACTGCCCCTGCCCCAAACAGCCTTCCAGCTGGCACACTGGGAGCCCACCCCAGCATGGCAAAAGTCCTGCGTCATCCAAAGGAAAAAAAAGAAACCTGAAAGAGAAAACCTTCCCTCGCTGACTGTCCTGACCCCTGCTACCCCCACCCGCTCCCACTCTCTGCACACCGTGCCTTCCCACACCCCCTCACCCCATACTTACCTCTGGAGTCCAGCTCGATGATCTTCGGTGGACCGGGAACACGTCTGCACTCTTCAAAGTCGACCGCGAACTGAGGAAATGCCAGTAAGCTGTATGATGTAATAAATAGGGTTTTTCAACTTTGATGCATATCTCAGGCATTTTGGGAATTTTTTCACCAGATTTTCAACATGGGATTTTTGGAACCCCACCTCATGAATTCTGTCACTGCCATTTTGTTAATCGGCCGGAAAGGTGATTTCGCGGTCATTGCGTGGAACCACATTTTGGGATTGATTTATGAAATGACAGTATCACAGTTCATGAGATAGGCCTCAAAAACCCTATGTTGAAAATTTGATGAACAAATTCCCCAAAATGTTTGTTTCTGGCTGTTCCTTAGCATGCTTCGTAAGTTAGGTAATTTCACTATTTTCACTCCAGATTTTCAACATTGCCATTTTACCACACCTCCTTATGAGACAGTACAGCTGTCATTTTCATATCTCATCCAAAACATGTTTCCAGCGCATATGGCGCGTACAATGAAACGATTGGTGTGCAAATCAATATTCGGGACAGATTAAGAAAATTACAGTGACACTGTTCATGAGCAGAGGTGTTACAATGGCTATGTTAAATATTTGGTGAAAATAGTCCATACAATGACTGTGTTATGATCGACCATTGCGCAGTTTCCACTCACCCTCGTAAGTTCATGGATTTGTAATATTTTCATTCCAGATTTTCACCACTGCCATTTTTCCACACTTCCTTTTGAACAGTACAGCTGTCATCTTTCACACCATGGCCGAAATGTGTTTTCGCACTTCCAGCGCAGAAATGCATGGTCACTGTGGGAAATCACTGTTCGGGACAGATTAAGAAAATCACAGCGACACTGTTCATGAGTGGAGGTTCCAAAATGCCTGTGTTGACAATCTGCTGTAAACAATCCCCAAACTAACTGCATTATTTTTTGTATTTTTATTTATGTAGTTGTTTAACCAGGTGAGACACATTATGGATGGGCGTTGCACAGTTTCTACACACGCTCGTGACTTCACCAGTTTTTTTTTATATTTTCACTGCAGATTTTCAATATTACCATTTTTTCCACCTCCCCATGAACAGTACAGCTGTCATTTTTCACATCCTGCTTGAATTGTGTCTTCGCACCTGTGGTGCCAAATGGCGTAGTCGCTGTGCAAAATCAGCTTTCGGCTAACAAACTGATATTGCTACTGTTCATAAGGTGGGGGTCACAAAAAACCCATGCTGAAAATTTGGAGTGAAAATGCCAACGAACACCTGAGACATTAGGGTTTCTGACCATAATGCCCCACCCTGTAGAGACTGATAGACATCAGGGTTGTGACTTGGGATTCTTGCCTGTAATGCTCATACCATTCCACACCCTGAGCCAGTGAGAGGCATCGAGGTGTACCTTGGACTCTTCGGCCCCAAAGTTCACCCTATTCTCCTATACAGCACCCATCTCACTGTATTTCCTGATGGAATGGGGTGAGCATAAGGGCCAAAGACCCCAAGGCACACCGTGACACTTGTCGGTGTCTGCAGGGTAGGATGTGGTGAAATGGCACGGCAGTTATGCCTGATGACCCAAAGGCACACCCCAATGCCTGTCAGTCTCTGCAGAGTGGTGGCGGGGTTGGCTTCAGTTCAATACTTCACTGCCATTCCTATTATGCAGCTCTCTAACTCCTACGCTACCAATGCCAATGCCAATGCCAGCAAGCAAACATTCGGCATTGACAAATGCTTGCTTTATGTCCTGGCAATGATATGTCGTACTTGACTGCAAGAGCTCCTGTGCTAGGATTTATGCATTTAACATAGTAATTTTCTTGGATCAAACAAGTTATTGACTATGTCTTATGCAATTCTTTTCTTTCATTGTTTCTTCATGGTCGATTCCCATCAATTTCTTTTTTATGAAACAATAATATAAAACCAATAAAATATAAAGTAAAAAAAAATGCTACTTGTCATCCTTTACCAATTTAGAGACAGAGTACCTCTTTTCTACTCTGTTGCTGCAGCATGAGCAACTACCTTAACAATTACTTTCTGAAAGAACTCAGTGAGTTGGCGGGTGGTGGCCTGCTTTCTTTCCTAACTTAGGATTTCATATGTTTTATTTATAATTTCTCCAACTTTCAGCATAGGGTGGGTATAAATTTTATTTATATTTGCCTTATCTCAAAGACTGAGTGTGTGTCACAGTACAGTATATACATTAAACTATTGCAAAAACATACATTACATTGGATTACACTGTCTAAAGGGACAGACGTTCTTTAACATTCAGTCCTATTCAGTACAATACAATACAATACAATACAGACTCATTTATTTCAGTCTCCAAAGACATCCCTAAACAGATATGACTTCAATTTGTTTTAAAAACTGCCACATAGAGTGCGTGGTGCAGTTGTTATGGGAATGCATTCCATAGCCTGGAAACTGCCACCTAAAAGCTCAACCCTCTTCCATTTTCAAACACAATGGTGAGACATCAACTCTGGCAGTCCCAGCTAATCTGAAATTCCTCTTTGGAACAGACAGGTGAAGAAACTTGTGCTGGTAGGGCGGTCCTAAGCCTTTCTCAGGCTTGTATATGAATACTGTAATCTTGAAACTGATCTGCCATATAGCAAGAAAAGAGACCCAATTATCCCTCTAGTTTCCTCCATTGAAGTTAGGTGCTCTTAAAAATGATTGACGGTGTGTGCCTTTTGTGCAGGAATATGCTTGCTGAATTACTGTACTTGTTCGTTGTAACCTCTCTAAATTAATTGCACTCTGAAATCAGAAGCCACTACTTCAAATGCCTCATCATAATCAGAAATGCATTTATCATGTGAAAATTGCTTATAAAGTGAATGGCTGATAAGAAAACTAGGATGGCATCTTTCTGCCTGCAGTAATGTATTACATGCTATAGGCAATGCTGGAAATGGGATAAATTCACTGGGGAATCCCACTACCTTTTATGTGGGATCAAGGATCCCTGACGGGTCTGTGGGCAGGGTTCCTCATTATATGTTGTATTTTCACACTTTGTTTGTTCTGTTTTATGCATCCAGGGTGGTACATTTTATATAGGGTAATCTTTCCCCATTTTTCGTCTGGATTGGAGTCAGGCTTTTAATTATACTCCTAGGGTTAGACATTCCAAAATGTGCAAAGCAGAGCACAAACATTTGCACTCCGCCTTACAATAGTGCGGGTGTGCAAAAATGCTATATTCAGAGGAATAATGCAGGGTGCTAGTCTTCTGAATATAGGTCCAGTTTGGCCCATCACGAAGCCACTTAGTGCTGCCCAATAGTGCCCCCTGAAATAGGGTGCCACAATGGCTTGTGCCTGAGCTGAATTTGCTGTATTCAAACGTCCCCATGCAAATGAGCCAATGGGCATGTCAATTATGGGCTCATTTGCATGGGAAGCAAGGCTAGTTTGCGCGGTGTTGCCCCCTCATTTGCCCCACCTCAGTGAGCTGTTCATGGTGCTAGTGGCTTCCTCCCTCCCACTGATCATGGTCCCCTTTACATAAACATATGTCCCTGGCATCCAGTGGTCCCGCCCCCCGGAACACCTGCCCAATGTATCTAAAAGTTTTTCCTGGTGTCCAGTGGTCCCTGCCCCAACCAGTCACTTGCTCAATATATTGAACAGCTTCCTTGGCATCCAGTGAAATCTCCTCATCTTGATTCCCTTGTATAGTCAATATAGCATTTTCGGTGTCTAGTGGGATCCTCCTCCCTATCCATGATTCCCTCCATAGTGACTATAAACTGTTCCCTGGTGGTCCAGTGGACCCCCCCACCCCAGCAGGTAGTGTCCCACCACCCAGTTCCCCCATCCTGAACCCAATTTGGTGACCAGCACAGCCCTTCTCTGTCCACCAAGGCCAGCTACCAATTGAGTTATCAATGAGCTCATATTATGTATGTGCTCATTGATTGCTGAGTAGATGGCTGGCTGTGATGGATAGAGGAAGGCAGTGCTGGTCGCCAACTCAAGTTCGGGATGGGGAGGGGAGTATTGTGGTGGGAGACTACCTGCTGGGGTGGAGGGTCTACTGGGCCACCAGGGAATGGTTGACAGTGACTATACAGGAGAACAGGAATAGGAAGGGGAGTCCGCTAGACACCAGGGAAATGCTTATATTGACTATACAGGGGATCAGTATGGGGGGGGGGGGTTACATTAAACACCAGGGAGAATCAGAGAGAACTGTTAAATATATTGAGTAGTTGATCAGGTGGGGGGAAAGACCACATTATTGCTACCAGCAGTGGGATCAGAGGGAGGGGAGCACCAGTGGATGCTAGGGAAAATTTATGTTTCTACCAGGACTGGGATCAGAAGGTGGGGCCACCACTTGCCACTAGTATGTACTGTGTTGGAGTGGGGGTGGGGGTGCTGATGTGCTACCTCCAGCAACCAATAGAGTTGCACAGGGTAAAGACAAGCTTTGGTTGGCGGTATTTACTCCACACAAGGTGACTGTGCAAAGTGCCCTTATGTGGAGCAAATACTCTGAATATCAGACTGTGCTGATATTTAGGTCCCTGCCTCCTAGTTTGCACAGTTTTGCCTTGCATACCCCTCCACTGTTTGTCCCGGTATAAACCTAGTTTGCTCACCCTAACCAGGCTTTTGAATATGGGACTTCCATGCAAAACACAGTTTACGAGTGCAAACTGGGTTTTATGCCCGGACAAACTTCTGAATAGTGGGTCCCTGGAACTGGGTTCCCCTGGGTTTCCCCCATTTCCATCACTGTCTATAAGCTTTCTATCAATCTTAGTATATAGGAGTCTATCAGTTCCTTTAGAAATCTCTAGGCCTGTGCTCCAATCTAAAAGGAAGATTTCTGCCCCATTGATTAATACAGTAGAAGAAGTTTAATGGTGATGTCTCTGAATAGTCCTAAATTACAAATCCCACATCACTGTAGCATAGTTATAAACTGACATAGTCGGCCCACTGATTTGAGTCACTAGTGTGCATTTGCCTACATGAAGATTAGCATATGTGGGTGCAACAGTGGCCCCGTAGCTCTCCTTTTTGTTTTTTAAATATAACTTTTTATTTTATTTTGAAATAAAACATCATATACATAATCATAACTTATACAACATATTAGTTGTTAAGATTCCTTATTACGACATAAACAATCAATTAATTTATTCAGACAAGACTGTTTAACATATCTCAGGTAGAGCATCATATTTGGTATCTATATAGCAAATAAACTCCAATAGAGTCCAGTAAACAATAGGCTTAGATAAATAGTGCTCCATAGATTCCTCACCCCGTATTTTCTAGACCAGCCTCCTCCCCATTCCGGAGCATCTCCATAAGGCAACCGAAACCCCAAAATAACATAATTTCCCATCCCTGAGTATCTTCAGAATCGTACAAGATTCATCCTTTCTTTTCATGGGACAAAGTCCGGGTAATTCTCTAACTGATATGCAACCCACTGTCCCCATCTAGTATTAAAAGTATTTATCCTATTGTTTATCTTATATGAGAGACGTTTCAAATGATATACTTCATAGGTGAGGCTTTTCCACGAGGTTTTAAGCGGGGCTACTTTAGTAAGCCATAATCTGATAATAACTTTTTTAGCTATTAAAATTAGGAGTGTGACAAGCTTATATTGGGACCAGTTAATCTGGATGCCCTGCGAGGGCGTCGCTGTCAGGATAAACCCCAGAGTAAGCAGTTCAGGAGCATTAAATATATTGTTAAGTTCCATTAGGATATCCCTCCAATAGTTGGATAGGAGTGGACAAGACCAAAGTATGTGTTCCTGACCTGCAGGGGAGTAACCACATCCTCTCCAGCAAAGGCTCCCATCTGGTGCCCCCATCTTTGCTTGAATATCAGGGGTTCTAAAGAAACTAACCCTGGTCTTCCAGGTGACTTCCCTCCAATAAGACATTAATGAATTCTTGGAATAAAAATGGGTGGATTGCAGCCATCTGTCTGGGTCTAATTCTAAGTTAAGTTCCCTAGCTTATCTGACTCTCACTTGATCATAATGTGGTGCTTTTGTTGGGCGCACTGCCTGGTATATATTACTGATAATATGTTCCTGGGATCCTCCTTTTATGGCCTGAATGATTAGTTTCACCATTTTGGATGGGGTTACTGCTATTTTAATTAGGGAGTCAGCCATCTCAAGGAGAACAGCATGGAGCGCCCTATAAATTGGGAGCTCTCTCCAAGATAATCTATATAAGGATTGTAAATATGGAAACAAATGAATTCTCGAAGGACCCACCAGCTGGAACACATATCTAATGGAGTGTAGTTCCCATTTTTGAAGAGCCAGCTCCAGCGAGGATGAGCAAAGATCTGTATTACAAGCTAAGGTAGTTAAAAAGTATTTCTCCTGAGTGGTTAACCTAAACCGAGTTAAATAAAGCCAGTTCTTTAAAAACTTTGCAGTGAATGTCATAAATTGAGACAGGGGATAGCACCTGAAGGGTTCTCCCAATAAGTAAGCAGGTAAAAAATCAAGTCCATTTAAAGTTATTTCTATTATTTTCCAGTGGGCCGCTTAGGAGGGATTCAAGAGCAGAAGGGCTGTATGTGTTTGAGTTGCTCTGGCATATTCTTTCAGGTTGGGTAGGTTTAATCCTCCCTGCGTCCTAGGCAATTGTAATAAGGTATATTTTACCCTGGGGATCTTTCCTCCCCAAATAAACCTAGAGATAAGTTTATCCCAGGATCGAAAATAGAAATCCGAAGGGACATTTGGTAACGTTTGGAAAAAAAATAATAAATGGGGAAAAACATTTTGTTGGATCACTTCTACTCGATTAATCAGCCCAAGGGGCAATTGTGTCCACCTAGAACATAGCAGAAGTGATTTGCTGTGTGATTGGTTCCAAGTTCACCATTTCCGGGTGTACCAGCCTGGCAGGGATTTTTATCCCTAGGTACCTCATCTCGAGTCTGTGCCAGCGGAAGGGGAAGTCTAATTTCATTTGCCTAGAAGGGGAGAAGGAAAAATTAAGTACTTCAGTTTTTGAACAATTTATTTTATTACCAGATAAGTTGCCAAAAAATCTGAAGTTGTTCCCACACTGCCGGGACAGATGTCTCTGGGGAAGTTAGGGTCAGTAAGACATCATCTGCGAATAAGGAGAGTTTATATATTCTGCCTCCTAGTGGGATCCCCCTCAATGTTGACGTTCTCCCTCAATTTGGATGCCAGGGGTTCTAAATAGAGTGCAAAAAGGAGTGGGGATCGTGGGCAACCTTGTCTTGTACCTCTAAACAAAGTGAATGGTGAAGAAATCGAGCTATCCAATTTAAGATATGCCACTGGAGAGTGATACATAGCCTGAATTTGGGGTATGAACTTTTCGGGGAAATCATATTGTTTAAGGGTGGATCACAAAAAGAGCCATGACACCCTATCAAAAGCTTTCTCGGCGTCGAGCCCGAGTAGAATTAGGGGGGATTTTTCTTTGAGTGGCATGCTTGACTATTAAGAGAACCCATTGTACCGCATCATGGGCTTGACGTTTCATGATAAATCCCACTTGATCTCTATCAATTAGCTGACATAGAAATCTATCTAGTCTATGGGTAAGAATAGACATAAAAACTTTATAATCACAATTTAACTTAGATATGGGTCGATATGAAATGACCAAAGTAGGATCTTTTCCTAGTTTTGGAATGGCTGCAATTTCAGCATACCACCAAAAGGGGGGGGGGATTCCTCCCTCCTGAATTTCCCTGAAGGCCGACAACATAATGGGTATAAGTAGTTTCTGAAAGTGTTTAAGAAACTCATTCGGGTACCCACCCGGTCCCGGCCTTTTGGATTTTAGCCAGTTTAAGGATGTCTATAATTTCTTGTTCAGTAATGGGATGTGTCAGGCTCTCAGCTTAATGGACATTTAAATGGGGTAATTTGGTGCTCTGGAGATATGCAGCCAGTTGTTGTGGAGTCGGAGAAATATCTTCAGTATATAGAAGCTTTTAAAAATTGTCCATAGCTTGTCTGATGGCAGAGGGGTGGGACAAGAGCTGGTTAGTTTGTGGATTTCGAAGTTTGACTACTGTAGCCTGGCTTCTGGACCCTCAAAGGCATCTCGCCAAGTTCCTGGCTCCCTAGAGACCCCCTTCCACTGATTTAAGCTTTAATATAGCAGTTGTTGCTCTATTTTTTGATCAGTTATTTTTTGAAGTTTTTGCTTTGTAATCAACATCTCAGGTTTGACAGAATTATCACCGTGGCATAACCTAGCCTGTAACCTCGATAAAGCCTCTTGCAGTTCTCTTTCCCTTTTTTCTCTATATCTTTTTTTAAAAGAAGAGTATTTAATAATATCACCTCTGAGCACCATGTTGAGGATGTCCCAGTTAATAGTAGCTGAGGTATCTGGAGAGGCAATATCTGCCTGGATAGTCGGTATGCGTGACTGAACCATTTGAATGAATTCTGGATCCTGTAGGTGTAATACATTGAACCTCCAAAAATGTTGTTTTTTTAGGTCTTTCCACATCTATCTTTAGGAAAACAGGAGTGTGATCTGATAGGATGGATGACCCTACGTATATATCCCAAACATACTCAAGGTGTTCAACCGAGGTTAAAAAGTAATCTAATCGTGCTGAGGTATTAGTTTTGGGTGAGTTGTGTGTAAAGGCCCTTACTGAGGGAAAGAAGTGATTCCAGGTATCTATGAGCCCTAGCGCAGGAAGTTTTAGGTATTTCTGCATAGCCGATAGCTGATGCTTAGAGGGGTTAAATGAATCCAGCTTAATGTTCAGGGTAACGTTTAAGTCCCCTCCAATAACACACATGCCTTGTATAGTGGGTAATAAGGCATCCAGAAATCTTTGCGCTACCACCACCTTGCTCCCCGGGGGAGGTAAAGCGAGGCCAGTGTAATCTGCCTAGAATATAGCTGACCCACAACTATTACATAGTTCCCATCTATGTCTGTGATCTGTTTCTGCATTTGGAACTGTCTTCTGTATGGAATTAGGATCGCAGTGCCCCACCTGCGTCCAGAAACATGAGCCGAGGCCACCACTTCTCCAAACCCCATGTCCTCAGTTTTGAGTGTTCCAAATGAGAAAGATGAGTCTCTTGGAGCAGAATTACATCTGGCCTGCTTTGTTTAAAATAACGTAGTAATATTCTATGTTTTACCGGGTTATGAATGCCATTTACATTAAAGGACATGATCAGAGCAGAGTTAGCCATAATTACTTACAAAAAAAAAATTGTCTGTCTCGGAAGAGGGTCTTCCCCCCTTTGTCTCTCCAATCCTAATAAGAATCTGCTGCCCTGCCTATTTCTATATGTATAGAACCTAAGTCAGAATCTCCAAGAAATTGTTGTTTTATAACATCGAAGGGCCCATAGCCATTTCTTTTTAAACAAACCAGAAGTAACAGGCCCCTTGTCTGTCACCTTAACAAACCAATGTTGCATATTGTTCTACATTAAATAGTAACTCATATGCCAACAGGGCATAGTTAAACATCGAAAAACTCTTTAACCCTAAAAAATAAATAATTTTAGTATAAAAGCTCATAATACATCATTCACACACAAATCAAAAGCATTTATCCACAGTGCATCCCATCTTTCAGGTGGATTGAAAATAAAAAGTATGGAAGCTTCCAAGGTAGGGGAAACTGTTTCCCATTTCTCTTTAGACACTGGGTGTATTTTGATGGAATTAGGCTTAAACCCAGTGGGAGGGTTAAGGTCGGGGCATATTTTGCCTTGGGCCCTCCTTAGGCTGATAAGGCCCAAAATTAAAAAAAAGAGAAAAGTAGAAAATAACAGGTCAGAAAAAAAATAAGCATCAGGCCTAAAATTAAAAAAATAGGTTGATGGTTGCCCCATTAAGTTATTATAATGAGTTTCACAAAGTCCTCATATCATGCATCAGTCCCCCTCCTGTATGAGCTATCCTAACAGGAAAGTCGAGGTGTACCGAGTCTTCATGTTCTAACCTCAGCATCTCGAAGGACTCCTAGCTTATGTTCAAACAAGCCTTTGCCCAGTAGAGTTTGTCAAGGAGTCCAATGCACAAGTACTGTGACGAGTGTAGTTCATCAATAGGCAGCCCCCAGGAGAAGAAAGGAGGGATTAAGCCAGTTTCAGGCAACAATAAAAGTTCAAACCTCTTCTTGAAATATTGTGGTTTCAGTACTGAAGAGGGAACATCAAGAAGCATAGAATATCTGTTTCAGGGCTTAATTATGCTGCCTCCCAAGGTCCGTTGGGGAAGAGGAAGCGAAGGGAAAAGCATCGTAGAGGGGTATGGCCTTCGACATGATCCCTGACAAGTGTCCAAGTGTTGCCCAGATCTAGAGGGCTAAACATCATGAGCTAGAGTCAAGGGCAGCTCCTGGGCCGTGTCCAGACATATCCAAACCAGTTCCTCACTGCTTCCATTTCACCTCCAGCTCCCCTCAAAAACCTCCCGCAACTAATCGCGGGCAGAACAACCAACATGTACCTTGAGAGATTTCAGGTTTCTTTAACAGCAGCAGTGGTGGTTTCCCTGATGAATTTTGCCAGTCGCTGCTTGGGGTCACGTGTGTTTGCTAGGTTTCTCTTGTCTTCTGCAGCAGTCGGTTTTAGCTGTGTGGTTTGCCAGTGTGGTGGGCGTGCTGGTTGGGACATATCAGACTGAGGCCTCCCTGGACATACCAAACCCTTCACCATCAGTAACTCACATGCCTCCTCAGCATTGGAGAACTCCATCTCTCTCTCTCAGGCATGAAGACGATGAGCTTCGCTGGATAAGGAGTTTGAAATTTGATGTCCTGGGTCTTCAGCGTTGGAAGCAGTGGGAGGTAGGCCTGTTGTTGTTTCATTGTCTGGGGTGCATAGTCATGATCCACGTAAAATCTAGTTTGTCTGAGAAAGATCTTCTGTTTATACCAGGCTGCCAGCAAAACATGCTCTTTCACTGCATATTAAACCGGGCGATTATGGATCTGGGAGCAGCAGTCACAGAGGAGGGTTTTGGAGCCAGAGCTCTATGCACTCTCTCTAGATCAAGCTGGTAATCCTCAGGAAGGTTGAGAGCTGATCGGAGTAGGTCAGATATAAATTATTTTATTTTAGAACCCCCACTTCCCTCTGGAATACAGTAAAGGCGAATATTCTTGCGACAAGCTCTATTCTTGGCACGCTTCTAAAAGGCCTTGCTGTTCTTGGAGTTGTTGCACTGTATTTTTCCAACTCATCCACACGCTTCTCTGTTGCTGTAATTTGGTGCTCTGAATCATCTGCTCGTTGTTCCAGGAGCTGCACATCTCTTCAAATTTTGGAGTAGAGCTGTTTAATGTCTGTCCTAAATGCACACAATTCATGGTAGATCGTGTCCAGTCACATTTTTTTTGTTCTGTTCTTTGGTGTGCAATAGTCCGGTATAGTAGACTTGGCAGAAGATGGCGCGTTTTGCAGTTGAACAGACTCTAATTCAGAAATCTCATACTCCGATCTGGCGTCACCTTCCACGAAATCATCCATTTTCTTTGACTTTGCAGATGTAGGTCCTTTATTCCCCCTCTTATGCATGTTGTATTCAGATTATTTTTGAAAGTTGAGAATGTAAGAGGGGAGATTATCTAGGAAGGGGATCAGAGCGAGTCTCTTAAGCTACCATCACCATTGGGGTGGAACCGGAAGTCCCATAGCTCTCCTTTCTGTAGATGATGTTGACTCATCAAGAAGAAAAATTATTTTTATTTAACAGTTTAAATGTGTTAAGAATTTACAAATTTGGATGCAAATGTTTCCAGCCTCACTTTCCTAAAAAGAATGCTACACCATTACCCCTTTTAAGAGGAATATTGTTATGTAAAATTAGGCTTTCAATATCTTTGTTTGAGTCAGAAAATCATTCTCACTTTCATAGCAGAATCTTTGTGTCTTCTGCGTTGAAATTGTGGATACTTAGTGTGCCACCCCATAGCAATGGTCCAGGTTTAGGCCATAGCTTCATAGTTGTATACGAGTTCATAAGGCGGAGGCCCATATCGAACTCGCCACCATTTACTTTAATAGTGGAAAATATATATTTTTTTATCCATATAATAGTCCAGATTTGATTTAAACTGTTCTACGGACTTACTCATTACTACATATCTAGGTAGTGTGTTCCAAATAGCTCGGGTCTCTGTGTGAGGGATTTTTTCCGCCTAGTTGTCTTACTTATGGAAGTTTCCAATTTTAAGTTATGGGACCCAGTATTATTTTGTGTTATTTGTCTTTCAAGACAGATAGTAGCAAATAAGGAATCATTTTGAACTGCTTTAAAGATGTAGATTAGGTCTTCTCCAAGGGATCTGTATTCCAAGGAGTAGGGGTTCAGTATTCTTAACCTATTGCTATAATCCTTGTCATTCATGTTATTGATTGTTCTGACGACCCTGCGATGGACTCTTTCTACCATGGTCTGACATCCTATAGAAGTAGGGGTGCAAAAGGGGGCACAATATTCCAGGTGTGGACCGGACGAACGAGGGTAGTATGTAAAGGAAGTACAACTTCTGGTTTTCTACTTTTTATATGCCTCTGTATACATCCAAGGATGCTGTAACATTTCTTAACTGTTTTGTTTGTGTGTGTGTCGAATAGTTTTCTCAACTAATTTTAGTTCTAGTTTCTGTTTTGCTAAACAAATTTATTTCTTTGTTTTCTTTGCCAACACTCTAAACTTATGCAGGTCTACAGTCTTATGTGATTTTTTTTGTATTTATAGTATGCCCCCCCTTTTTTAATTAGTTTCCTGATTCCCCCATTCCACCAGGGTGGAATTCTCTGTTTCTTCTTATTATATTTAATTCTCTCTGGTACCCATTTATTAATACAGTAATCTATTTTTTTTTCCTGTTTGAGCAGCACTTTGTTGTTTTATACCCAATTATTGGAAGACTGCTCTCTGGTGTACCCTTAGGGTGGGGCCACAATTATCATTTAACAACCTTACTGTTTCAGAAACAAATTCTTCAGCCTTAAAGAACACTGGCAACCCCCTTAGCCTCAAAGTGATTGGTCATAATCAATAGAGATTGCTGATATAAATGGTAGTTTGATTCTGAGTCTTTTTTTTTTCTTTTTAAAAGTGAAAAACAGAATGTCCACCATATTGTTTTTTTTTCACACAAAATCACACATGTTCAATTACAGTCCTCGATCAACTCCTATATATCTTTGCTGGATTTGGGGACACACCTAACACAGTCTAGCCACTCATGCTGTAGTGGGAGGAGAGGAGACTACTGCATCATGAGTGGCTGCACTGTTCAAGAAGTATGAACTCAGAATAGATCAAGAATTTGCAATAAAACAAGGCTAGTTATGATTACACCATTAGCATACATTTTAGTTCTGCTAAGAAAGGAAGCAAATAAAGCAACCAGCAGCATCATTGAATTTTAGTGAAGGAAAGCATCATAAAACATAGGGTTTTAACTAGAAATAAATGATACAAAAGGGGTTGACAGTGACCTTTTAAGTGCACCATTTTTTTCAGAAGAAAATAGCCAGCTGTTTCATTTTCAGAGGTAGGTCAACTAAAGTCAGAATTCTGTGTCTGGGGCACCTGCTGGCCTAGCAGAAGTGCAACATGCTTATGTGCTAGCAGCCTGGGTTCAGGAGTGGACAATGCGTGTGCAGGGTAGGTGGCCAGGCTGGGAAGCCTGTTTGAGGAGCGGGTGGCTCTGATGCAGCATCTGGCATCACTGTGACTGTGGTGGAGGGACAGGGAGCTTGCTTTCCCAGGGTTAGCAGCTGTTTCTGAGGTCAACAGAGAAGGCTGACAGCACCATCGTGGGGGTGAATGGTGGTGAAAGAGAACTGTAAAAATGGGAGAAAAAACATGTTCTGGCAGAATGACAGCCTGGATCCACTCTGGTCCCACACTGTGGATTCTCTCTACCCATGGAAACTGCATTGGTGGCTGGATAGTGGTTGATTTGGTTGAGTGATCACCTAGTTCCAGAAGAAGGTAGCCAATACTAGGGCCAGGAATAAACATCTCCGTGGAAATGTAGCTCCTGCCCCAACCCTTGTCCTTAGGTGTGGTATAGCCTGGTATCACTTGCAGTGAGCTGGTTCCATTGGGCCTTGGGAAAGATGGGCCCTGGGGTTGTGGAGTGTGAATCTGAGTCCTTACCCATAGCCTGGTGCCTCCACCTAGCAGGAGTTACTGGCTGGCTAAAAGGGAATTTGGTGCCATGGGCTTCCTATCAGGAAACTAAAAACAGGGTATTACCCACCCCCAACCAGTACTATAAAACTAACACAATGTGTAACCACCCCAAAGTTTAGTTTTCTGTATACTGTACAGTAACTGTTACGCAGGTAATAAATGTAGAGGAAACAATGTATACAGCTTGAACAGTAACAGGGTTTCTTTGCGGGATGGGACAAAGAAAGGGGCAGTGTTGGGGGCAAAGCAAAACTACAGTGCAATTATGAATAATATGTTCATGTAATCAGTAAATAACCAAGCTGTGTGGATTCCACCACCCAGAAATCCCAACTTCCCCTCAGGCCCACAAAATCCCCTTCCCACTGGTGCATCAGTATGCAGTCCTTCGGGGAGCTCTAAGCACTCCTTGTGTTTGTGCCAGTGAACAGGACTTTGATGCAGATGGGCTGGTTGAATGATATAACTTCACCAGAAACATTAGGTTCCAAATATAAAACCAGTTTAGTCCCTGAGTCCTGAAGAAATCCCCCAGTGAGGGTTATGAACCTAAGATTCACAAAACGTATTTTAAATTGAAGCTGCCTTCTGGACTTGAGTCTAAGGTCATGCAGAACTGCCCAGGATATATCTTGCTAAACAACTATATAACTTTTTTTTTCACACAAATACAGGGCAACACCCTGGTCATTGCTCATGGCCTCCTGATTAGGAGCAGTCTCCGCAAGAATTAATAGTGGAGCATCCTTCTATTTGCAGCTCTTGGTGTCCTGGTTCCTCAACCGGATGAAAGCTGAATTGACTCACCTTCAGGTTGTTGCCATTGTCTTCACCACAAGGGGGTTAATTCCTCACAAGGATGTAGGCACTTAGGATTTGGCAAAACACCCCTACTGGCACAGACCCTGCAGCATGGATCTAACTGAACTTGCATGGCTGTCCTCAGACCCAGAGCCATCAAGGCAACTCTGTTCCCTGAATAAATGGTACACAGATAATCACAAGGTAACCCACCCAGAGTCTATGAGGAATGCTGGCTAGCAACCCGATTACAGTTTGAATCACAACTAGGCTTTAGATGCAGCTGTCTCTTGCAGCTCCACAGTTCACAGATTTCTTAACTTGCTCTCCTGGCACTGATGCTGCACCTCCTTTATATACACACATACACACACATGCATGCACACATGCATACACGCACACACACTTTCTCTGTGTTGCTAATTGGTTGATGAGAGGGACTTGCCTCAGTCCTACCTCTAACTAGCCATCCATTTGTGTCTGTATTGCTTGGGACTAAATGTCTCAGAAGTCGTGGGGGGTAGCTTCCTATGTCTTTCTGAAGCATATGTGGCTCTTCCAGACTCAAGATAGGCCCACCAAGTGCAAGCGCTGTCTCTTGACGCCTGATCCCAGTTGTAGTCTTAGTGGGTCAGGGAATCCAAGATGGTGCTGCCCATGCCCTAATGGGCTTCTTTTTATTATTTTGTTAAACATTTGGCCCCTCAGTGTGACTTTTAGCAGTTTTCTATACTTTCTTCCAGTCCTTGCTGCCTGTCCTGAGGATCAGGAGTCAGGAAGGGGATCTGGGAGACTGCCAACTTTGTTTCAGGCCAGCAGCCCTCTGATGTGCTGCTCAAACTGTTTGGTATGTGATTCAGCTTCGCCTGGTGCTCCTGGCAGGGAGCCAAAGTTGATACTGTTGTTTGCTGTGGCTCCCCAGGCCCACACTGCAGTCAAAAGGGCCTAGGAACAAAGAATAGAGGTGGCTGCTGTTTGGGAGTGCTGGGCATTGGCTCCAGCTGAGGAACCTGAGGCAAGCCCCTATGTGAGATAGGGGTTACAGAACAAAAGAAGTCCCTGCCTTTGTATCAACTAGAAAAGTATGTGAGTCTCTGCAGAATACCACTATTATCCTCCAGTCAAACATTGTTCACCTCCATGGATCAGTTTGACATCTGCTTTATAAAGTGTGATGGCTTTTTTAGACTGAATAATGGCATCCCTAAAATGTATTAATGTATATTGACATGGAAACTGATCAACAGGACATAGCCATGTCAACTTGATTCCATGCTTTCATAAAAATGTTTTAACCCTAGAAGTTCCAATGCCAGCCTTTTTCAAAGAAAAGGTTTGAACAGTTAGTGCCAGGAATTTAATAATTTCTTAATGAAGGTTTGATCCAGAAGCAAACGATTTGATACCTTTTAATGGACCAACATAGATGTAACAACAACAAAGTGCTCTAGCTTTCGGACCAACCAGTCCTTCTTCAGAAGCTCAGTGAAGGTTTGTAATCTGGTCAACATGGTTAAGTTCTACTGAAACAGTTTTCATACATTGACATACTTCAATATAGTGTATGTGGATAAACATCAGTACACTCTATAAAATGGCAAGAGAGCATCTAGAAACCTTATTGGTTAAAAGCCATCACATAGCCATGCTTTAAAACACTATATACATACATACATACATATGAAGTTGCAAGCAGATTAGGCCCATTGGTCTGTCACATCTACCTGAGATGCAGCTCCTGATTAAGTTTCAGCAGCTGCCCCCCCCCTCCCTTCATGTGCTTCCCCCACCTTTTGATCACTAATACACTAATACAGTAATACAACCGCTGATTCCACTTTTATGTTGTAAGAGGGTTTCACTTAAATTCTTAAGCTATGAGTACCTGTCACCTTTGTTTCACATTTCTTATACCATAAGAATGTGTGTAAGAGTAGTCTCAGCGGCGGCACTAACATATATCATAAAATTCACACACCAACTTTCAAAACCACCTTGCTAGTAATTTTCTGTCTGTTGAATGTAGTGCAGTCCCCCACCACCATGAAAGCCAAGTGCGTGTTAGCTTGCTGTCAGCAGCAGTTCAGCCGTACTGACACACCAGCTTACTCTTCAAGGTACCTTAATGGAATATTTAATCACTTCTAACACTACAAAACATACATTCATTGTTCTATTGCACTCCTATGACTGTGTTTGGCTATTTTGTAAATATGCTTGCCTATTAAAAGGCAATTTTATAAGTAGTCCATAAAGTACTTTAAAGAGTACTGCAGTCAAAATTTGCAAAGATGTCATGCAGAGGTTTTGATTTGTGTGAGTAGTTCTGGTATGTCTTTCCCTTTGTCTGCTATTAAGAGGTTTTTCTAAATTAGCCTGCTAGTTATATGTTCCCTTGGGATCTCTATCTTCACAAGGTGTATTGCTCTTCTTTTTCCTACAGTGCTTCCTGTCCCATGTGACAGTGAAGCGTCTGGGACCACTAATTCAGCAAGTACTAGAGATAGAAACTGATGTTCTGGCCTCCACTATATAGCTCCAATTAAGTGCTTTTGTTTTATATATATGTGTGTGTGTGTCAGATCTACCCAACAGGAATAAATTTTCTGCTTTTAAAACTTTTCATTTCATCATATTACACACAGTCATAAAAAGCACATAAATCACTCCAGGTCATCAATGCAATAATTAGTAAAGACTGTTAGCTGTTTTCTTACAGAATAATCCACTCAATGAGCCCTTAAGGATTTGATAAACTGTAAATGTAGCCATTAGTGCTCACTGGATAAGGAAAGTTACTTAATATCCCAGCTCTGCTGTTGTAAAATTGACTCTAAACCAGTGCTTGATGAATTCATGGTCCTGAATATATCACTGTCACATGGGACAGGAGGCATTGTAAGAACAAGAAGAACATAATCCTTGATAAGATGGAGATCCCAGGGGCCATAAAACTACTGTAAAACTAGTAGGCTAATTTAGAAAAACTCCTAATAGCATGCAAAAGGAATGACACACTAGGACTGCACACATAAATCAAAGCACTCTGCACAAAATATGCTTTTCAAATCTACAGTAACTGTAGTACTCCTTTAAAGGTTTCAATGCACATCTCAGGCTGTAAGAACACTCAGCCTTCAGCTTTATGTCCTTACACCCATGGGGTGTGCATCACAATCTTTAAACCGCAACCTTGCATGGCTTATTCCTTACATTAATCATACAATTATGGTTAAAATTATGCTGATATATACAGTATATATATATATATATATTATACCACGGGGTTGGGAGCTCTAAGATGACAATAAATTGTGTTGTTTTCACTGAAGTAAAATAAATGCAGCTGATGTCAGCAGAGTTAAAATAAATACCATTTATACCTACTCTGCTGATGTCAACTTCCTCTCTCTTTGTATACCCATTACTACCACTAACTATGCCTCTCTTCTTACTGCCTGTAATACAAAAGTATTCACAACTGCCATAGTACACATCACAAATAAGAGTTGAAACAATGTATTCCAAACAATAAAATGAAAGATCTGCATCCAAATACATTTTAGAACTGCTCTGCCAGAACTCGCACAAGCGGTCTCCAAACCGTGCACAACAAGTCTCATCCGAATGAGAACTGAACCGCAACCGTTCGGAACAACTCTCACAAAATACAGCACTGTTAATGCTTTCCTTTACCTGTAATCACTGCAAGAAATGTTCTTTAGTTAACTTTTCTTTTATTCTATGACTCGCCATTGCACACCACAGACAGGAAACTTAAACATCTTAAAGCAAAGGTACATCAGCACGTAGCAACAGCCATACAACAAGGCGAAGTGGACTGTCTTAACATGAACACTGAAAGCGAAGAACACCACATAAAAACTGCAGAACAACAATTACAAATCACCAAAAAACACCAAAAAAGTCACTAAACAGATAAAAACTATACCTGACTAATGCAGCTCACAGTCTTGCCCTTCCCAACCCTAAAACACATTCCCACCCAAATCAGACAGCACACGTCAAACAACAGCATCCAATCATCAATCACACAAACAGCAAATGACCAATTACAGATCTCAGAGACACACCATTCAGACCTAGTCACTCACAAAGACAATACAAATGAACACACCAAACAAAGATGTAAGGAAATGTAATAGAGGATCTCCCACTCCCATGGTATAAATAGCACACATGATGTGCAGATCGTGGAATATGAAAAATATTTTCACTCCTGCATCATGAGCTCTGGATATTTCACTCTGCTGTAGTGAAAATATTTTCCATATTCCACTCCTGCCCATCATGTATCCCCTATTTATTAATATATATATATATATATACTTATATATATATATATATATATATGTGTATATATATATATATATATATATATATATTGCATCCTGCCTGAAATGTGTTTTACCTATGGTGCAGAATGGCATAGTCACTGTGTGAAATCAACTTTTGGGATAGATTAGTGAAATCACAGTGCCACTGTTCATGAGGGAGGTCCCAAAGGCCATGTTGAATATTTGGTAAACAAATTCCAAAAATGACTTCATTACACAATTTCTGTGCATGCTGGTAATTATCATTTTCTTTTGTATTTTCCCAGATTTTGAACATTGCCATTTTTACACCTCCTCATGATCAATACAGATGTCATTTTCCACATCCTGCCCAAAATGTCTTTTCGCAGCTGTTACACTGAATGGCATTCACTGTGCAATATCACCTTTCAGGATTGAGTAACAAAATGATAGTGCCAGTGTTCATGAGGTGGGGTCCCAAAAGCCCATGTTGAAAATTTGGAGTGAAAATACCAACAAACGCAGGGGGCATTAGGGTTTCCAACCATAATGACCACCCTGCACAGACTGACAGGCATCAGGAGGTGTGGCTTGGGGTCATAGGCCGTAATGCTCAGACCATTCCAACCCCACCCTGCAGCCACTGAAAGGCATCAAAGTGTGCCTTGGGGTCTTCAGCCCTAACATTTGTCCCATTCTCCTATACTGCATCGATCTCAGCTTATTTCTTTATGGAATGGAATGAGCATAAGGGTTGAAGACCCCAAGGCACACTGTGACACCTGTCAGTGTCTGCAGGGTGGGGTGAGGTGGAATGGCGTGAGCGTTATGGCTGATGACCCAAAGGCACACCCCAACACCTGTCAGTCTCTGTAGGGTGGGGGTGGGGGTTGGCATTAGTTCAGTACTTCACTGCCATTCCTATTATGCATGTCTCTAACTCATTGTAAAAAAACAAAGACAAGGCGCTGTGTCAGCATGTGGTCTAAAAGCATAACAAAATGGTTATATTAAATGCACGCTGAAAATAGAAAATAGAGTTAAAAATCTACGTTTCGACCTTAGGTCTTCCTCAGGAAATATCTAAAAGAGAAAAAACTAACTTGTTTTTTTTTCTCTTTTAGATATTTCCTGAGGAAGACCTAAGGTCGAAACGTAGATTTTTAACTCTATTTTCAGCGTGCATTTAATATAACCATTTTGTTTTGCTCTCTAACTCATGTAGTACTAATGCCAATATCAACAAGCAAACATTTGGCATTGACAAATGCTTGTCTCGTAACTGAAAGCTTGGAGTCAGGTTGACATGGTTGTGTCCTCTCAAGAGAGTTTCTATGTTGATACACACTGATATATGTATCAATATATTTTTTCCATGATGGTTTGTAAAAAGGCAGTTTTGATTTTCATTCTACCACAGCCTACTTAATGATATCTTCAATATTGATGACTGTTTACTTCCTCATCTAAGGCCTGTAAGAGTAACACTCATCTCTTTATTTCTTTTCACTACCCCATGTCTATTTAGGCTATGGCAGGCATTTTTCTGTGAACACATGGAAAGAAAATAATCTGGTGTAGTCTGTATTGGACTGTTTGGTGGGTGGGTTCATTGCAGTGTTGAACTACAAAAGGCAGTGTGACCTACTAATTAGAAAATAAGATTTGAGGAACTGGGGGCAGACACAAAGTAAGATAGCTGGCTCCCCCTCCCTTGGAGTCTGGAAACAACTTGGAAGATGCTACCACAGTCTCCCTGCCTACCAGTCCGCAGCAGTGACCCAGGCTCAGTGTCTGAACACACTTCACCAGCATGGCAAGCAGCTCTCCAGCTGCTGTCCTACTGGGTTGGCCAGAAAAGCCAAGCTTTGGGAGTGTGTGAACATTTTAATTATAAAATGGATAGCAGAAATCCTAGAAGCTGCAGCAGCCTTTGACCTGTGATGATATCTCAGTGTATATCACCAAGGTTCAAAACAAATTATTCAGATCATCCATTTCCTATCACTTTTGGCCATTTTATATTTATAATAATACACTCCAGGATGTGTTATATCATGGGATACTGTCACTTGGATGGTTGAAGGCACTTGCGTTACTGGTCTCACAACACAACTGTGACATGCTAGTATCTCATGATGTACCATGTTCAGTTGTGTATTATTACTTAAATCTGTGTTTTTGTTATTGAGGGGGTTTACACAGGTGGTAGAGGTTGTTCATGTATAGGACTGTACTTCACAGAGAAGGTTGGAGAAACTCAAGATATTGTCATGGTCAAAATGACAGAAATCATTAAAATCACAGTAAAAGTCAAGAAAAGATGTGGCTGTATTGTTGGTTAAACAAAATGCATCTGTTTTGACAGTTTCATACAAACATAGCAGCAAATATTTACTTACTTTAAAACATTAATTGTTAGACTGGTCCATTACCATGAATCAGCACTTTGTACTACCATGTAAGAGACCCTTGCTTGCATGCAAGCCCCAGAATCCTATAACAGGTCTGACTGGGGACCAATGGCATTGCAGTTGTGAGGCACAAGATTATGGGTCAGTCATTTGCAAACACCAAAAACTAAGGAGTTTTCATGGAAAATATTAAAAATTATGGTGTTGGCATGGAAAATGCCATAAATTGTGGAGCCGTCATAGAAATGGGGAAAATCATGGAATCCCTGACTTCCATGGATTCCACGACAATCATACAGACCTATTTATGTATGTCAACTATGAGTGTTTAGGACAATATTTGCAGCAGGCTGACCTGCTATAGGTTCAGCTTGCCCCAAACAAAGTCAACCTCTCATTAAATGTGGTTGAAACTGGCATTTACCAACTGCATGGGCTGCAAGTTCAGATCAGTATGGCTTGCAGTATGTAACAGACATGGTAAGTTTTGAATAGTTATGGACCGGTCTTGTGCTTTGTAGCTGGCCAACACACTTGGGATGCTCTTCCTGTAATTAATTTAAGGTGAAGGATCAGGGCATCAGCTTTTTTTGTTGCAGGCTTTGTTTTCTTGGGATATCCATGTTTCAGCAAATATGGAATCAGTTCTCAGCACAATGAAGCCAGTTATTTGTTGCGTGTCAGAAAAGTGCACTGTTCCAGCATGTTGTCTGTCTCCAGCATTATGACTCACTCAGTTTGACTTTCCTCAGCTATTTATATAAATGGGCTGTCAAAAAGGATGTAAACCTGCTAGCTGACCTAGATTGCAAAAGCTGAAAATGCAGAGGATGAGCAGACTTTGACATGTGCAGTAATCCGTTACCATGAGACTACCAATGTTTCCTTTTATACAGTATGTCTGTATCTGTATATAGAATACATGATAGATAAGTGTGGTATACAGTGAAATAAACCCATTGAGGGTGCTAACCAGGTCATAATGCCATGAACTGAAGGGCAAGTGGTCTTATGATCTGGTTAGCACCTCCCCGATGTTTTTTTTCCTGAAGTATAGAAGACATATCCATCTTTTATTTTAGAAAATATATTTGTATGGTTACTGTTAGTTTTCAACACAATTGTGTATACAGGGAAAGAGAATACAGGGAAATAACTACTTCTGTGGGGAATATATATCTATATCTATATACTATTACACATGTATAACCATGGTGTAATATGCTGTTATAATCAGCTGCTTATAACAGTAAGCACAAGACAGCTGACAGCTGTCAAACAAAGTATGGCAGTGAAAGCAGTCTTTGTATAAAAACACCAAAATCACTGTGGCACTGAAAATGTCACCAGCAGCGTTACTGAAACCCAGACTCCAGAGCAGGGAAGAGTGCCACTGGAGCCAGCCCAGTGGTGCTGAGGGCTGAGGTGCTATGCCGGTGACCCGTGTTCGGGAATAAGCATGGGCTACTGGGGGTTGGCAGGGGAGGAGAAGGATCAAGCGTCCAAGGGACTGCTCTCCTTCTCCATGGAGGGGGGACACACCAGTGACCGCCACTTTACTGGCCCCTAGTGGAGGCTGGGGGGCAGTGCACCGATGCTGTTGAAGAGGGCAGACACCTGGAGGAGTGCGTGGTGGATGTGTGCCCCTATGTCTGTGTCATTGCATGCCCCACCCATGCTAGGGGAGAAAATGGTCCCTGGTCATGCAGGATGAAACAGCCACCCGCCGCAGGCCCAGACTCTGAATGGCACTCCTGAATCTTGATCCTGGTCGAGGTGAGTTGAGCTGAGGGGCCTCACCGCCCCTGCCATGGAGGGTAAACCATGGGGAAGAGGAGGAGCTGCCTGATGTTGGGGTGCGGGGCTGGATGGGTGGATGAAGGATAGATGCTGACTGGGAGCTGGAGAAATAGATTAACAAAAAAAAAAAAAAAAAAGAAGATTGCCATTGGGCTCAAGATATGGTCTTTTCCAGCACCAGGACAGGCAGCAGGGCTGGGAAACAAGAAGAACTCAGTCCTCAGTCAGTGCCAGGACAACACCCCATATGCACTAGTGCAAGAAAACTGAACCTTTTCTTTTTGCTGCTTACTTATCTACAGTAACGTTAACAATTACAACAACGTATGGATAGGGGTTTTGTAATGAGATTTCATACACACCCTTGGTATGTAATTCTTTAATAAATCCCTCAAGCTTCATTCTCAGGGTCTATATAGCATCCCACACTTTGGGTGTGTGTAAAATGTCATCTCTACCCATACATTAATCTCTATATCTATGTATGATGTATTTTTCTTATCTTTTAATGCATTTATGTATTGTAAGATGACCTGAGTGGTGTCACCGAGAAGGGAAGAAGAAAGTTGCATAATGAAATGGGAGAAGAAAATGACGTTGTGCTACAAAACTCTTAAAGCTGGCTGTCTGGGCATCTTTCCCAGAAAACATAATTCATTTAAATTAAAACATATCCTGCAATTAAATTAGCTATTTGCATCTTTACACTGAAAATAATGTAATGCACTGTGCTTTTATGTACATTTATGCTATTCAGAAATATTTGGATAATGTCAGACATTTTCCTTTCATATTGTCAGATCTCTTAATACAGCTGGGTTACTATCGTTTGTAATTAAAATCATTTCTTTCTGCAATCAGATAGCGAAAAAGCCACATCAGTTTAAATTGTAAAAACTTACAGATTCATTAGATTTTATTCCAAAATAGCCCACCGATTCTGCTGAGTTAGACATATGCCACATTTTGTAGTGGTCATAATCATGCCAGTTGGAAGTATTAAAAGGTTAAGTGTGGCCTTTGTTGTTTGCAGTTGCAGTGGTGCTCAGTGATAGGTTCTGTTATAACTAAAGATATCCTGGGCTTGATTTTCAAAGCCCCTGATTGCTGCAAGCCTCGTGTACACCAAAGATATGGTACATGGGGCTTATGGCAATCACCGGGCCAGCGACTGGGAGTTTCAACCCGTGTACCAGGTGTTGCAAGTTAGATCAGCTTTTTCTGGTCTAGCTCGTGGCATTGCTGTGGCTGTTTTTATGGAGCTTATGCCATATATTTGGTGCTTGCTGCTGTAAAATGTGGAAACTGCCACGACTGCACCTGAGATTGAAGAATCGGGTGCAGTTGCAGCAAAGGGGTTTGACGCATTGCCAGAACCTAAGTGTTGTGATGCGAGGATTGGTACAAGCCCTGCGCCATACCTTGAAAATCGAGCCCCTGTTGCTAGTATCACAGTCTCTGTAGTCTTAACAGTTTATATAATTAAGCATTGCTACGGCTTATAAAAGGTCAAGTTGATTGGATTAACCATTGTTAACTGGGGTTTCTGAGATTTGATGATTAATCTGTTGTGACACAACCTATCACTGTTCCCCTCTGTATACAATTATATGAATATAGGTATATGAATGAATATTATACATCATATGGAGAGGCAGTATCTTTATATGGGATTTAATTAGTGTTTGTGTCAAAAACAGGGTTTTGACGGTTTATATCTTGGCAATCTTAGCCCACAGGACTACAAATTGTGGTGTGCTGAGTCTTAGTCCTAGGGTTAATGTTTTGGCAAGTTTGGTCAAATTTGGATGGTGAGAGCTGAGCTAATGTTTTGAAAAGTTTGGCCAAACTGGTTTGGCAGTTTAAGAGTTATTAATTAGTGAAATATTTAAAAAATACCCAAATTCAATCATTTCTTTCTGCAATCAGATAGCGAAAAAGCCACATCAGTTTAAATTGTAAAAACTTACAGATTCATTAGATTTTATTCCAAAATAGGGCCTTTTGTGGTTAAATAAACAAATATTCTCTTCTATTTAAGTTGTAAGGTATAGGAGGGGACGTGGGTAACCACCAGCAAGATGGCACCATAGTTTCTTAGCAGAGCTCAGCTTCAGGAGAATCACCACACATCTGTCCATTTCCACAGGCATTTACTTGGTGAAAACAACAAAATCGGACAGCCCTTGTCAGAAGGTGCTATAATCTGCTTTTTTTTTTTAGTTTTTGAATAGCCACTTAGTGCTAGTAAACTGTGACTGCTTTATGACCCCTCTCAATTACCACTGAAAGTGAAAGGTCCCAACTGCATGGTTTGTGCCTAATCCCTCATCTAGACAACATGACTGTCTTTGCTGGATGGCCTCCTTACAAACTGTGCTGCTGGATATGGTGAATATCACTGTGATGCTGCACAGAATTCCCAGGACACTGCCGACATCAAGAAATCAGTGGCTCAGACCAGCAAAGTTCTGGCAGAGCTGAGCCAGTGAGTGGCAGTTATGGAGCAGCACATACAGTGGCTAGAAGCTCAGGATGATGTTCTATATGGTCAACTCTGGGAGCAGGACAGTGCTATCAAGTACCTGCTCTCAAAGGCGGATGAGTTAGATAACTGGGTGAGGTGCAACAACCTCAAGTTGGTTGGTCTTCCAGAGGGAGCTGAGCCAAAGAACTTATACCTTTTCTGCAAAAACTGATCCCAGCTAATATCCTGAAACTGCCCTATCCTGAGATTGAGCGGGCGCACTGCTCACTTGCTCCCCAGTCTAAGCTTGGTGACAACCAATGGCCCATGCTTATGAAACTCTTCCAATACCCTGTTAAGGAAAACATTTTATGGCTAGCATGGAAGCAGGGCCTGCTTAACTGGGAGGGCCATCAGCTGTCCTTTCATCAGGACTTTTCCACAGACTTATAGTACTGCCGCAAAACATATGCCCTGGTCAAGTGGAAGCTTCCACACCTTGGCACCACTACTGATGTTCATTATCCAGCTCAATTGCATATTCAGGTGAATGGGGCAACTTGCCAGTTTGATACCGCAGAGGTAGTCAAGGACATCATTGAGCAGCAGTGGCCTGATAAAAGTTTCCCTCCTCTCCTTTTACCTGGTCCCTTGTAGGCTTCAGACTAATGCCAGGGACACCTTTCCTCTGGCTTGCGCTGGCCCCAACACATTCCTCCACCAGCTGATGATGATGATGATGATGCACTGTGGGTCCAACAGCATTGTGGACTGGCAAGAAAAATGGCATAAGCAGAGGCTTGTTTGGGCACCACAGGAACTGTTGAACAATCTGGGAGCCACTGCCATGCATCCTCAGAACACGGCATAAGCAGAGGCTTGTTTGAGCACCACAGGAGCTGCTGAACAATCTGGGAGCCACTGCCATGTATTCTCAGAACTCTCCAGTAGCCCCACAATGTCAACCCCCCTGCCCACACAGAACAGATGTGACCCTTTCTAGCAGACATCAGCTCTAGAGGCAGCCTTAGAGAGTCCCTTCCTCTGCTCTGGTCTCCCTGATGCCTGTAGACCAGCCTTTGTAGCCCATTCCTGTTTCAGCTATGGAGCCCAAGTTCTGGGCTGAAAGTGCAACTACTCTGACAGCACCTCCCCAGGTATACCCATGACAGTCTCAGTCCTCTAATGCCCCAAGCACCAGCACTCACCTCAGAAGCATGCTGGATGACCTACTACTGCAGTAAATACTGTGCTGGTTATTGGATGATCTCCCTACCATTGCTGTTTCACCTCCAGTGCTGTCTTCCCCCCAGCCTCCTACGCTACCTTCCTCCTGGACTGTAACTGTGAACTGTCTGTTTTTTCCTGGGAGGGTGGAAGGCAGGAATACAACATTGGAACAGTTTGTTCAGGCATTGATTTGCAGCCTGTAGTCCTTGAGTTGCTGCTCCTGCTATCTCTGAGCTCCATGGCAGCAAGCTCCACCAGACTTTGTGACTGAGGCCTAGCTTGTGTTTCCCAGCTGGGAACGATGAACAGGGACCCTTTTGATCCTACAGCAGCTTATTCTGAACTGTATAACATATTCTGGCTGATTTTAAATTTGCTGGATATATCCTGTAGCTGGACTAACTGTTGTGTTATTGATTTGTTACACACTTACCAGGTCATAATATGGCTAAAGCTTGTTTTGTTCTTTCTGGGCTAAGGGCAGTTCTACACACATTGCTAGTTCATGTTTAGTTATTTGGAATGCTGTGCACTAGGGTTGCACTTTCATTACTGGGAAGTTGCAGTGATGAACAATGAGTGAATGTTCTGTGCCTCCCCACCCCAGTGGATCATGACAGGGCTATGCGGTGGGGTATAATGGTCCGTTCCTCCTTTTTTTAGACATTGTGTCAGTGCAGTCCCGCTTTGTGGCTTGCAGGAAGGTTTCTTCCTTCTCCTTGTCTGCATGTCATACTGGACACACTCCATACAAACTCACTAGACCAATCAAGATCAACACTAACTCACTTTTACGGCATGGCGGCTGTACATAATTCTGTCAACTCGTCCCATTATCCCAGTCCATCTCTAGATGTGCATCTGCCTGTGCCTCAAGATTTCCTTACCACCTCTTCTACCTAAGGCTAATACTGCAGTTGCAGGGTGCTCTATAGGAAACAGGAATGGGCCGGCAATCTTGCTTGAAGACACCCATAGCTCTCACAGCATATTACTGCCCGCCTCCCTCATGACCAGAGTTCTCATAGAGAAAGTCTGCATGAACAAGGGGAACATTTACAGATAATTAGAACATTTACAGATAATTAGGGACTCTGTGGTGACCCACTGATTTTTTTGCTCCCCCTTCGATAAGGGATTCACCAACCCCAATGAGATGTGCTTGAGGCGTGGCCAATGCATAAACCACTGCAGCTTGCTGGGTGCAAGGCAGCCATTCATGGAGATTATAATCTTCCTTCACCTCCACACCTCCTCATTTTTTCCTTTGGGTACATTGTCCCAACCTTTCGTTCAACCCATGGTGGTACCCTGTTGTGCCTTCGGGTCATCAGCTCTAACGCTAACCCCATTCCATCAGTAAATAAGTTGAGATGGGTACAGTATAGGAGAATGGGGTGAGCATTAAGGCTGATGACCCAGAGGAACCCCCCAATGCCTGTTGGTGTGCGCAGGGTGGGGCTAGGGTGTTAGGGTTGGAAACCCTAATGCCACATTTCCTTAGTTTTGTCACTTTAACCCTAACTTATGCATTAATGAAGTTTTTTGCAACATACATATATATATAGTATAGGGACGCTACGGCGCCCTTATAGTTAGGGTTCAGTAGGCTCTTTAATGTTAAACCCCAATGTTTGTGAGTTAATAACCTTGCAACTGTTCAACGGATTTGCATGAGATTTTGAATGTGTGGTCTTATATGGTAGATCTCTTAATTTGTCAGGTTGCATTTTGGTTGGAGTTATGGTTTTTGCACAGCGAAGCACTGAAAAATGCATTTTTGCCACTTTTGACAAATTTTTTGCCCATGGCGCTGCAACCACATCGCTTTATGTTTTGGTCTGAAATTTGGAACATAGAAAGAATTTGTGTTAAAGAACAATACAGCATTGGTTTGGGTAAAAATGTTTATCCATCCAAAGTTATTTAATTTTAATGTTTGGGTTCTGAGCATGCTCAGTTCACTCCAAGATTTATATATATGTTTTGCGAAGAGTATTGGGCTCATGGTCAAGGGATTTTGTCAGCTCATGAATGAGGATTTAAAAAATCTTTGTCTTATTCTTTGCCTGCAAGCTGCCATCTTTTTCCATTTTTCCCCAAACAAAATGTTGTAGCTCCTCCATGGGTGACTTCTTGTTAGAAATGGCATGGGTTTTGTTCAGGGTGACACCTCTACAAACCCATGCCTTTGGTTTCCTTCATTTTGTCCAAAAAACATCAGTTTCAAATTTAAAAATGCTTTGTCCTCGACTCACTTCTGATCCTCTTTTGCAAGCTGACAAAATCCCAGTCCATAAACCGATCCTAATTCGAAGGCTGCAAAATCCTCGACTGTCACTTTGTGACCAGATGGCCATTCTCATGGATGAGGATTGACTTGACAGTCAAGGATTTTGCTACCTCATGAAAAAGGATCAGGTGACGGACTGGGATTTCGTCAGCTCGTGAAAGGGGATTGGTTTTATAAATCCTCTTTCATGAGCTGACAAAATTGCAGTCCATGAGCTGTCAAAATCATAGTCTGCCAGCCGATCCTCTTTCGCGAGGTATTAAAATCCTTGACTGTCACTTAGGGACCAGATGGCCCTTCTATCGGCAAGGATTGACTTGACGATCAGGGATTTTGCTGCTTCACGGAACAGGATCAGCTAGCGGACTGGGATTTTGTCAGCTCATGAAAGAGGATTGTTTTTTTGAATCCTCTTTCATGAGTTGACAAAATTGCAGTCTGCGAGCTGTCAAAATCCTGGTCTGCCACACGATCCACTTTCATGAGGTAACAAAATTGTTGATCGTCACTTAGGGACCAGATGACCAAAATCTGATGGTCAAGCATTTCTTACAGATGGCAATTTTGACAGCTCATGAACGGTGATTGATTTGACAGTCTGGGATTTTGCTACCTCATGAACTAGGAATTTTTGAACTTTAAAAAACCTTTCCACTGTACTGTAATTTAATGGTTTGGTCTTTTGACTTGAAATTTGCAGGGTATTAAGGGGGATGCCCTAGAGTTGTGAATTATGCTATTTTGGTGCTGGAACATGAAGTGGTTCCATAGATATGCCATCACAAAGTTGAGATTTTTCCCATATGTTAAAATTGTGCTCCCATAGTGCTTTTCGGTGCCCGTATCTCATAAACGATGCAAGATATGGATCCGGTCAATTCATGTAACATGAACATCTCGCTGTCATGATTACAATGACACTTGAATTTTTTTCCTAGCTGCTACAGTTCCCGAGATATTGGCAAATTGTTACAAGGGTTCCTTGTTCTATAGGGCTGCTGTATGGCTCTGTAGCTATGTGTGAGTGGGAGCGCAGGGCCCAGAGGGCCCATGCTTCCCCAGAGGGCCCATGCTCCCCCAGACACATATCATTATGCAGAAATGGGCAGCTTGGTGGGAGCACGGGGGCAGACCAACACATGCTACTTACTAGTTATATTACACTTTTTCAAAAAGTAAGGAAATTCATTGCAAAAAAAACGTCATTGCAAATGACATTAAATTAGGAGAACCAGTCAGAACACAGGAGCAGCAAAATGAATTGAAAATGGACTTAAAGAAAACTGAAATATGGGCACAGCAAAACAAAATGAAGTTCAGCATTAATAAATTAGGAGTGATGCATCTGGGAAGATCAAATAGCAAGAATAGCTGTACATTAAATGGGGAAGAATTACAGGATGTACTGTTGAAGATGAAAAAGATTGTGGAGTACTTATAGATAGCAAGCTGAATTTTGTTAAACAGTGTACTCAAGTTATACAAAAAGCTAACTATATGGTAAGAAACATAAAACGCAGTTTCATTAATAAATCATTAGGACGTTTGCTACCCATATATAAGTCTTATGTAAGACCATATCTGGACTATAGGTCACAGCTTTGGAGTCCTTATGCTAAGGGCAAAATAAAACAGGTGGAGGCAGTACAGAGAAGATATACTAAAATGATGGGTACTTTAGGAAAATATAAGTATAGTGAAAGATTAAAAAGAACTGGTCTATTTTCCTTGGAGCAAAGAAGAATGAGGGGTGATTTAATGTCACTATATAAGTCATAAATGATAAAGAATTAGCAGATGAAACAGATTTGATATTACAGGGAAAACATAAAGGACTTAGAGATCATGGAATGCAAATTAAGTTGGATGTAGTGAAAAGAAATAGATTATTTTACTCATTTATAAATAGAACTGGGAGAATTTGGAATATCTTACCAGGAGAAGTAGTTACTAGCAAGTCACTGGCAGAATTTAAAAGGAGGATTAATGAGTTGATAATAGGAAATAGGTTGAAATGTACCCACTGAGGTGGGGAATGGTTTATATGGACTGAGGGTCTTCTACCATTCTAATCCCAGTACATAGGAACCCAGTATTTAATGCATCAGTTAGGGTTAAAGTGACAAAAGTGGGAAAATGAGACATTAGGGTTGAGCCCCTAACCCCTCCACCCCGCCATTCTCCACAGACCGACAGATGCTAGGATGTGCCATGGGTTTGTGAGGCTTAACTCTCACCACATTCTCCTTTACTATAGCATGTCAACCAGTTTACACATGGAATGGGGTGACAGTTGGGCTTTGCGACTCCATGGCATACCCTGGTGTCTGTAAGTCTGAGTAGGATGTGGGTGGGGAAGTTAGGGCCTCAACCCTAATTTCTCATTTCCTGACTTTTGTCACTTTAACCCTCACTGATGCATTAAACCATGTTTTTGCAATGAATGTATGTATGTATGTATGTGTATATATATATATATATATATATACACACACACACACACACACACATATACATATATATATTGATATATATATACCTACCCAGCAGTATATTCATTAAAAATATTTTTAAATTTGGGGCGGAGCTTGCCAACAAATATGACGGCAGCATAGTTGATTAAGCGAGACCATCTGTGGACAAACTTTTTACCCATCTGACAGAAGTGCCAGCCGCAGGACCCTAAAATTAGCATTGGAATGTAGAGGACTGCAAGCGCTACTCAACAATACCAAACTCATGCAGGGAAAGAAAGGAGAGAGCTCTCCCCGATGCGGTGTCAAATAGACTGTCAGTGTGTGGTGCCAGGCCAGCATAAGTAGGTACGCAAGTTTCCCTGCCTGACAGGAAGCTCCAGCGAGGATTGTCATTCTGGGGTAGCAGCAACCACTCTATCTCGCACCCTACTGTTGTATCCAGCAGCAGAACCCTAACCACTTTACTGGAAGGACAGCAACTGTAAGTGCCAATAACAGACAATAACTCAATTGTAGCACCAACCAGAACTCCTTTTTACATGACAAGGAGGCAAATACAGCAGCAGCGGTGGTGTCAGGCCAAAGCTAGCGGGATGATCAAGTTCCATCGCCAACAGAAAGCTCCAATGAGGATCTTAATTTTGAGAGTAGCAGTGACCGCTTACCCTCGCCTCCTGGCGGCTCCAACAGCAGAACCCTAACCACTTTACCGGAGGGACAGCAACTATAAGTGCCAACAACAGGCAATAACTCAAATTGCAGGTAACAATTACTATTCTTTTTTCCAGATGAGGGGTGAATACAGCAGCAGTGTGGTGCCCGACCAAAGCAAGTGGGGACGCTCCAGTTTCACTGCCCACTAGAAAGCTCTAACACCGACCCACCTGCTTGGGAGTCACAAATGGCTGCATCATCCAGTGCCCGGCAAATGGCAACTTCTAAATTGGCCCAACACCCATCGAACTGGCAGTAATAATGGGGAAACTAGATAAAATACTAACAGACACTGCAGACCTAAAAATCTCAGCCCAAAAAATGAACTCGGACTTAGCCCTCCTGGCATCACGGGTTACAGATACTGAGAGAGTCTTACAAGAAACGGCCACCACTAAGCAGCAGCAGCAGGGCATGATCCAAGATCATCACCTAAAACTACAATATCTCCTACAAAAGGTGGATGATCTGGAAAACCATGCCCGCAGAAAAAAAACTGCGCATCATTGGCATTCCTGAAGGGGCAGAGGGCTGAGACATGGCAAACTTTCTAAAAGAGCTGCTGCCCTCCCTCACAAAAACAAACAGACCTCCCCCGACACTGAGAGGGTACACAGGTCACTAGCCTCACACCCTCAAACTGGAGAGATGCCGAGACCAGTTCTTTGTAAGTTCCTTAATACCCAGAAAATGAGTTCTATCTGAAACTGGCTAGGAAGCAGGGAGCCATTCAGTGGCAGGGGAACAGGATCCAAATATTTCAGGACTTTTCCCTTGAACTTTCAAACCAAAAGGTGGGCTTATGCCAATGTGAAGCAACAATGCTACCGGCTTCACATCCCCACCTTGCTGCACTACCCTGCCTTCCTGAGAATGCAAGTAAATGGGGAATATTTAACATTCAATTCCCCCACTGAGTCTGAGCAATATATCAGAAGTGTTCAGGAGGCAAGACCAAAGCAAGACAGTACACAAGGCCCACCTGGGAATGCAGAGGAAGCGAAAATGGAGGTGTTGCAACCAGACGCCAAGAGGGAAAGACGAACTGACAAAGGGACTGCCCCATGACACCAACCTGGCAAACTGCATCTCGAGATCGGCCAAAAAGAAAGGTAAAGCCGGGAAGGATCCCCATAGTCTGCCAGGCAACAGAGATCCCGCAGTCAGCAACAAAGGTTCCTGCCATCGCTTGCCAGCAGCTGCTCACCAGAAGTTACCCCAGTTAAAATCTCAAACAGATATGAGCCACTTCGTGGCCTCATGCCCACAGCGCTCCGTCTCTCTCCAGAGAACAATAGTGAGGAGCAGCAAAGAGAGGGGGAGCCCAAAGAGACTGCTGAATGGTCCCCCCTACCTGATGACTGGGCAACTGCATCTCAGAGATCACAATGGGAGAGGTAGATTCGATGGAATGGCTATCAGAACTTTTGTCTGATTTAGATAATGTCTACCGTCTGGTCTAGGCAGACATGATGTCCTTTTACTGAATGTACTCTTTTACTGCTGCTGGGTAGAAATAGCAGTTGCTAAGGAGGTGGGCACGGGTTAAGGGTGGGGGCAGACAGGGAGATTCCAGTGTAGGCTGGGCATGTCATAAAAAATAGAAACGCAGCTACCGATGGACTAGCAATGTACTGCAGGGATTATTTGTGGTTTAGTTCCAAAGTTCGAACTGGGTTTCAGAGGGTGACTGCTATTGCAGCAGCATGCTATTGTGCCCTTTACCTCCCCCACATAGCACACTTCCTTATGGACTTGGCATTTCATTTCTGTTGCTCATGTGGTGAAACAAAATGTACACAGATGCTCGGATTCTCCAATTAGGGCATGGGCTGCTATTTCGCTGATGCCTTGTCATGCATAAGAGCATGTTATGGTCAGGATATCTCCAGCTATTAATGTCCTGCTGGATTAAGAGCACAGTTTTGCCACTAGCTCTATCACCCTGAAACTCTCATCCATATAAGTCATCCTAGAGGACAGGAAGGGGTAAGAGCCAATAAGGTTTGTACAATCAATCTCAGGTATAGCCCACCACCTGGTTCCACCTGTAACAGAGACGAGGATAGACCTTGGCCGGACATCCTACCCCCCCCGTATAGCCCTCACATGGACTGCACCTGTAGAAACTACTCTATACAGACTCTCAGCTGGAGCGACCACCGGCAGGATGCTCACAGATGGACCTCCTTCCCTAGGTTAGGTGCTATCTACTATTGTGTTAAAGTTGTTGACATTGTTATAGTATAGATATGTTTGCAAGTTCTTTACTACCAGCTACCATCCCTGAGTGGACTCTATTAGCCATTGGAGGAGCCCAGGGCCAGCTCCTTTTGCAGATGTATGGACCATATCTCTAGAACAAAGGAGGGTCCTATTGGTCCCTCCCTCGCACTTGAGGCAATGTCCTCAAAAGTCCCTCAATAAGATTCAAATCACATAAGAGAACACTGGGTGTGCTTATCCATCATTGAAGACATACCTATTTTCTCTGGGTGTAAGGCCCAGAGAACTGCACACTCAACGCAGCAGAAAAATGATGAGTTCTCTGCTGGGCAGGTTTGGGTGAAGGTACAGTTGTACCTGGAATTAAATGTAAATGCCCATGGTAGTCTGATGGTGATGAACCCTGGAGATTGGCAACCTGGGAAAGGGCTTTTTCTGCCTTGCAGCTAATTGGAGGAGAAATAAAAGAGGGAAGGTAAGGATAGAGGGTATTTATGTTAAGTCATTATGGATTCCAAATTGCCAGTAACATTCACATCCTGGAATGTGAAAGGTCTGAACAGTCCAATTGAAAGAAAAAAGGTGCTGAATAGACTCAAGAAGCTTAAAACACAGGTTGCCTTCCTCCAGGAGACAAAAATAAGTCAAAGGAAATCCAAGAAATTGGTGAGAGAATGGGTTAGTTGGGAAGTGCACAGTACCTTGGGTTCATCCAAACGAGGGGTTTCCATACTTTGCCACAAGCAACTTAAATGGCCGCTACTTGAGCAGCAAGGGGACAGCGAGGGAAGATGCATCCTGGCCAAAGTGGCCTTGGCTAGAGGCCCCCTGGTATTAGGAAACATATATGCCCCCAATGAAGACAGCCTGGAATTCTTTGACAAAGTGTCACAAGCCCTGTTGGAGATGGCATGGACCAGCCAGACATCATTCTGGGAGGGATTTTAATTTAGCCCTGAATTACCTACTGGACAGATCTAAGTTGAACCCCAAACCACACACTAGAGCTCCTGGCCAGTCTGTCTAAGCTGATGTCCCTCCATCGCCTGACAGACACTTGGCGCACTTTTCACCCCTCTATGAAGGGCTACACCTTTTACTCCGATGCCCAAGCCATGGCCAGCAAACTGGACTATTGGTTCACTTTGACCACCTTGAATCCAGTTATCCTACAGGTCTCCATCGCCCCTTTGTTCCTTTCAGACAACTCCCCAATACAGTTGCAGGTTTACTTGTTGCCAAAGCCAGAGAGGTTGGTCACCTGGTGATTAGATCCCCTCCTCTTGGCAGACCAAAACTTCCAGACATGGTTGAAATCTGAGGTGGAGAACTATTTTATCGATAATCCAAGTACCTATGCCCCACCCCATATGATATGGGATGCATTCAAAGCCACGATTCGGGGTAGGATTATTTCATATGCTGCCCACAGAAGGAATCTTACAGAAGTGGAGGCAGTACAGCTTAAAGCCTAACTTAAATTAAAAGAGGCGAATATAAGTTGGACCCCAACAAACTACAATACCAGGCCCTAGATTTGAGCTTACTATGATTAGGATTAAACTTAACACTTTGGCCACTAGAAAAGCTGAACTGCCGGTGGCACGGCTTCAGCATAAATATTGGGACCACGGGGAGAAGACGGGTAAGCTCCTTGCATACCACCTTAGAAAGCAACAGGTAGAGAGACATGTAGAGAAGCTCAAGAACAAGGCAGAAAAAGCACATCATACACCCACAGCCATCAACAAAGTCATGATGGACTTTTACCATACCCTTTACCAATCTTTGCATCCCTTTCAGGTTGGAAACTTTAACTCCTTCATTGCCAGAGCGGCCCTCCTGTCATTATTTTAGGCACAGAGGGCTTCCCTTGATGCTCCAATCAATGAGGCAGAACTCAAAAAGGCTATAGAAAGGATGGCCCCCCAGAAGGCCCCAGGGAGCGATGGGGAGCGACAGGTTCCCAGCAGATTTTTATAGGGTAATTAAAGCAAAGATCTGCAAACCAATGCTTTCCTTGCTGGAGGCAGCGTATGAGGAGGGATACTCCAGAGCACCTTGAAAGAAGTGGTTATAACAGTGCTCCCCAAGGAGGGAAGGACCTTTCATTTCTGGCCAGCTATAGACCAATATCACAGATAAATGCCGACACCAAAATTCTGGCCAAAATGTTAGCCACCAGATTGGAAAAGGTCTGCCGGCCTTAATACATGAATCACAGGTGGATTCTTTGTAAAGGAGCACTCCAGTGCTGACCACTTGAGAGCTTTGGTCTCCTGTTTCAGAAGCCTGCTACCTATCCTCCCCAGCTGCAGCCATTGCCATAGACTGACCAACAACAATATGGGGCCCTACTTTGGAGGGTGGGTTAATACCATATAGAAGACCCAATGGCTAGACTCCTTACCAATGGCCTTATGTCTGACCCTTCTCCCTCCAAAGAGGCACAAGACAAGGCTGCCTGCTGTCCCCTTGCTTTTTGTCTTGGCTATTGAACCACTGGCTGTGACCATTCGTAATCATAACCTTATCCCTGGCATATCAGTGGGACAAGAGGAGTTCAAAACCAAATTAACCAGTGATCTCTTGGAGCTTGGGACCCATCCTGGATACCTTTGCCAAATTCAAACAACTATTAGGACTAAGGATTAATAGAACTAAATCCAAAATTCTCCCCATTAATGAACTTAAAAAGGAACATATGTGCCGCCACTTGGGCCTAGTCAGGGCACGATCGCAGATTAAATACTTGGGGGTGATTTTGTCTCCAGAGCTGCACAAACTGGGCTCCCTAAATATGAACCTCTTGATACACACCTTCCAACAGGAACTAAACAGATGGCAGCACCTGCATCTATTCCTCCCGGACAAAATAGACTCCATTAAAATGATGCTGGCTCCCAGAATGTATTACGTACTTGTCCATCTTCTCATCATTATGCATGATAAGTGGTTTAAAACACTAGACTCTTTGCTTGGGCAGTTCCTGTGGGGCACATCCCCACCCAGGTTAAGTAGAACTAAACTCAGAGCACACTGGAGATATGGGGTTGGAATCTACCTAACTTTCATCAATATATGTATGCTTACATTACAGCTCAGTCCATGCTGTCTTTACCCTTCCATCCAGTCAACACCCCCCCTGGTGCTGCATAGAACAAGCCCTAGTGGATGCTGCACATCCCTCCCTGTGTCTGGCTGGGCCCATAAAGATGAGGGGTGCTCGATGGGCAACAATAGAGGCAGCTTGTAAAGCGTGGTCACATGTAACAAGTACTGCAAAGTGCTGTTCCAGGATAGGTCAACTTACATACCTGTGGGGGAATCCAGACTTACGCACAGAAGGGAAGCAGATCCAGTGGACTGCGTGGGAGAAGGCCTCTCTATCCCGAGTATGCAACCTGCTGGCCTCAGACAGGTCCCAATTATTATTATTATTATTATTATTATTATTATTATTATTTCCAATCATTCCAAAATCTCCAGAAGAAATCTAGATTGCCAAAGCATGATTTTTGGAGATACCTGCAAATAAGGTCAGTATACACTCAATGGACGAGAGTTCCATGCAAGTGCAAGGCCTGCAGAGTGACCAGCCCACTTCCAGCTCCCTCACTACCATGGGTAGACAGACCCCCCTCCCCACACAAGGCCGAGGCTCGTGCAATATATCAACTCATGAGAGATGCACAGCCAGACCCCACAGTACGGGCCAGAGAGAAATGGCAGCTGTCTCTTCAAACTCCCATTATAGAGGCAGAGTGGCAGGTGTGCTGGAAATTAGCAGAGGAGGCCTGCGCGGATGCCAAAAGCCACCTAATCCAGAAAAAGATTTTACACCACTGATGTAAAACCCCCACCCTACTTAGGGGTATAGGTGTTCTCTCTCATGACCTTTGTTGGAGATGTGTGGCACCTAACGCTGACCTGATGCACATTCTGTGGTCTTGCCCTCTTCTTGGCTCATACTGGTCTGAGGTTATTAATCAATGCTTGGACATCCAAAGCACCCCCATATCAGGGACTCTGTACACCCTATTATTAGGAGGTCAGTCCTCAACCACACCCTTGTCCATGACTGACAGGAAATGGCTAATGACGGCATCAGTGGAAGCCAAGAGATTAATTCTTATCAATTGGCAGTCCAAAAACCTCCCTAGTATCCAGCAATGGCACAACTCGATTGAACGTCTGGCCTTGAACACCAGACAAACCTATCAGATGAATCAACAACTGGGCACGTTCCAGATCTTGTGGGCCCCTTATTTACTATATGTCTCATTGCATACTGGATTGTTAGTAGCTGATCCTTCCCCCAGAGTGTGGCACCCTCGATGATTTTGGCCAGTGGATACTACTCCATACTCTCTGTCAGCTTGGCTTACACCCATCAGCTCCAAGTAATCTTATTAAAGTCAATGTACATGTCAGATCATAGGTTGTACATCAGAAATCTCCAGCTACCATAGTGGTTAGTTTCATGCCAGATAATGTACCTGGTAGTGTTAGACCATCTCTGAATGCAATTGTACTCAAATGTTGATGTGATGCTATATGCTGTATAAATTCATGTTTTTGTTATATGTAAACTGCAAAGATCTCAATAAAAAGATTAACTGCAAAAAAAAATACTTTTAAATATAATTTTTTATAAGGTTTTCTATTTTTTTAGCGATGAGCCATTGTATAATAGCAAGAATGGACTCCATGGTGTGTGTCGATGCTGGGATAATGTCACTTCTCAGGTGTTAGTAAAAGTAGTAGTAAAATCTTTATTTTTAGACAGGAATTGATGGAATAACACAACATTAGGGCTGGGGTCCTGTTTACAAGATGGTCCTGTAATTCTTTTACAAATACTTGTAGTTTTACATTAAAACATTTATACAAAGTGCACATAAATACATTACGTAAACTTATATTCAATAACTTCTTCACAAAATATGACAAAGGGAAGGAACAATATACATATATATACACAAAATATTTCTAGTATATAAATTGTCACTTTATACTCATAATCTATCTGTTGCACATGCACTGTGTTTTTAATTCATGTTTTAACTACACAGTAAAAACTTTGTACTGTTACTTAACTGTCTTAATAGAGTTTTTACCGAAGTTACATAATGTAAACGTGGATTACAGAAAAGCACATTTCCATATTTATTTAAATACCTTGGAGTTTTCAAGTCTCATATTTATGTTTCTCAAATTGTATTTCTGTTCTGTTTTTTCTAGTTTATCATACAAATATGTGGGCTTGCCATAATTTAGAACTTTAAAGATTTGATTTGCCCAGGTTAACTTTCTTTTATTCTCAGTGGTTAACCATCCCAATTCACCATACAGATCACACTGATGATTTTTATAATCCTGTCTCAGAATGAATCTAGCCAAGCGATTGTATACAATGTCAATTTTCTATAGCATTCCTTTGGTTGTGAGACCATACACATGCCTGCCATAATAGAGGACTGGTACCAAAAGTTGATTTACTATAAGTGATCTAATACATTTATTTATTCAGAAGCTAGTGCATCTAAATGCCCCCAATCTTCTGTTTATTCTTTTTATGGTATCTTCAATATGATAATTAAACTTTAGACAACTGTCAATCCAGTCAATCAAATATTCATACTCTGTGACTTGGGCTACAGTTTCATTATTTTTGGTTTTTATATTAATTTCAGGTGTCTTTCTGCCAATTTTGTGCGTCCGTTGTTAAATACCATTATTTTTTTTTACTATAAAACCAATCCAGAACCTGACAACCTTGTGCACTGCCCAGTGAAGTCACTCTGTAAGTTTGCTCCCAGTGTTTCTTTATTTTTTTCGCTAACCACCAATATGGTGTCATCTACATAGAGTCTTATATTAGAGTACATTGCTACTTCAGCCAGATGATTTATAGAGATTAAGAACATTGCAGGCCCCAAAATGGAGCCCTGAGGCACACCCCTATTGACTAGGGCTTTGTTTGAGAGGCAACTGTCAACTTGGACCTATTGAGTTTGATCTTTCAAATAGGATTCAAACCAACCAACCACAAGACTCTTCTGACAGTCCAGTCTCAAGCAACCTCTCCCCCAATAGCCCATTGTCCATAGTGTCAAAGACCTTTGATAGGTCCTTGAACGCTGCACCCACCAACATGCTCCTCTCTAGTTGTGAAGCTATTATATCCACCATGTTAGTGAGTGCGTGTCTGTGGAACATCCCTTATGGACACTGGACTGGTACCTGGACAACAGGGAGCTTTTCAAGATACTCACTCAGTTGTCCCTGCACCAGCCTTTCTGACACCTTGGAACCACTTACAGCAATGCAATAGGTCACTGGGTGGGCCAAGCTGTCCTTATCTGCCACAAATTCTATAGTTTGTTGATTCAGTGGTTTATCCACTCTATGAATTGGAATCACTCTCATTTTTCCATATAGTTGGAAGAGAACCCTCCATCAAACTCCAATTGAACAATCTCGCCAATACAGGTGCAGTAATATCCATTGAGTCCTACAAAAAATCTATTCTCTATGCCATCCAACCAAAAGGATTTCCTAGTCTTAAGTTTCCTTATGTCATCTTTCACTTGTTTACAAGTAATACATCTGAATCTAAATCTAGGTGCATTCGTGTCAGTGTGTTTACCCCTGAGGCATCAGTTTTTAAGGTATTGGGATTTCTGTGTTTGGCAAGGACACAAAATATTTATTTAAGATGTTAGCTGAAGATTTAGGAGTTGGGGGTACTCCATTCCTAGGCATTTGTGTTGGGGGGCCTCTGACTTATTGGGGATTCAAAAAATTTTATTAAGGACCAGTATTGCTGCATGTCAGTGGTTTCAGTGGATTTGGTAACATAGTATTTCTGCTTTGTTTTCTTGAACTTTAGCTTTAAAGCATTTCTTGCTGTTTTGTACCTCTCCCAATCCACTGGATCAAATGATTTGCTAGCTAGTTTCCATAGTCTTTTTTTGATGCGCATCTGCTTTTTCAGTTATCCATGGGACGTGACCCTTTCTTTGGGTCTGATTTTTAAACAGAGCTAACTCATCACAAATTTCAGCAAACCATTTTGTGAATTCTTGTACAGCTAAATCAAGAGAAGGCATCAAAAAACAGTCTGTCCCACCAAACTCCGACTAGTTTAGCCAGAAATGGTTCTTTATTGAAGTTTTCTAACATCCTTCGTCTTATTTTTAGGGGTGCTATTGTTGGTATATTCCACTTTCTATTTAAGATTTTGAGGATACAGTTTATTGAGCTGTGATCTCCTAAGATTGGTTGGTTTATAAGAAATTGTAGTGCTCTAATCTTAGCAGTTATAAAAACTAAGTCCAGTATATTTCCTGTACTGGACTGTTGTGTTTTCCTAGTGGGTAAGGAAATCACTTGGGCTAGCTCTAGTGGTTTATAACTATTTCCAAAGTCTTCCTTCTTTGATTTCCCCATGCACTGTTAAAATCCCCACTTAGTATTAGGTCTGAACCTGTAGTCATCTCCTGGATGGTCTGAAAGAGATTATCAAATTCACTTGTTTTAGTTCTGGGTGTGTGTGTAAATCACTCCAATGGTTACTATTAACTTTTCAATATTAACCAAAAGGCAATCAATTAAACCAATTTGCCTTGAGAAAACAGTTTTTGTTTGACCTCGGTCCCATTTAGTAAATAAGACCCCACTCCACACTGTCCTCCTATCCTTTTGGTGACTGTAAAATCTTTCTAGTTCTACTTCATTTGTATCTATTTTCTGATTTAGACAAGTCTCTGTTAAAGCTACAGTACTATGTCTGGGGTTTCGTGGTATCCATGTTCTAAACAAAGCAATTTTATTTTGATACTCTTGCATTATTATGAATGATTTTTCTATTATTCAACACTTCTGGTCCTGGATTTGTTTCTAGGTCCCCTCATAGCAATAGGGCAATAGCTAAACAATTACCCATTTTTTGTGATGGATGCATGAGGCTGCCCAACTACCCGAGGCATGACATTATCCTAGCATGACACATACCCTGTCATGCACTATTGCTTAATAATGTATGGTAGAATGTTGTTATAGGCAGAAATCTACCTTTTTATAACTATGTTTTACCATCAATGCATCATCACGATGTTGTTAATCCATCAATGGTACGTCACATCAATGGGTTAACAACCAGGAATAGTCTGGGCATGCATGCAACTGTATCAGACAGCTTTGAAATGGCCACAGCAGTGAGAGCAGAGTGGACATGAAAAAAAATGCAGTAAGGAACTGCTTTTTTAAAAAAAAAAAACATAAATGGTACCATACACTATAAAATATAATGCATGGCATCAATGGTTAACCATTTTTTAATCCATCTTGAGGTTGCCATGGTGGCGTAAACCTCTTGAGCTTCACTCTTGAGGTTTACATGGTCACCCTTAATCTCTCGATGGTTAACAAACCGTTAACCATCGGCGACCATACATTATCCTCTGTATTATAAGCTTTCCATTGTCTTTTGACAATTATTGTGATTTTTACACTTTTCTTCTATTAATTGTGAGAACAATTGCTGTTGATTAACCAGTAGCTCTCAGAGCTTTTCCAACAGAATGTTGGTTCAAGTTAGTAGAAATTCATTATAGGCACCCCTGCAATTACTGTAAAACCTGAAATTTTCACTGTCAAATAATCAAATAATTTTCACTATTTTTGCTGAAGCAGTAATTTGCTCTAAATTAATTTGTGCTATTTAGCAGTTTTTCTATTATAGTGAATGTGGTGCTAATGACTTAGTGCTAAATTTAATTTACACAATTAGGGCTGTATTTGTGTTTGCACTAAAATTACTTTGCATGAAAATGACTAGTTTTACAGTATTTATTTTTTAATTTGTTCCCTCAGGTTTGAGAATCAACACAATTTTCCTGCCTTTTTTCCTTTGGTGAGGAAGTGCTGGCCAGAATATTGGAATACTGAGAAGACCATTGGTAGGTTCTGGGTAATTTTGTTTAAGAAGGGGTTAAGAATTTATCAGAATTACAAATATATATATTCCTACTATTCTCAGTTCTTATAAAATGCAGCTGATCCTTGCCCAAATCTGTTCGCAATTGGTTTTCATTTTGTTATACATTCCTTTATTTTGCTTCTCTCCCTTTGCACATCAGTATTATTCCCCATTTGGTTGTCTATTTTCTGTGTGCCTTCATCAATGACAGTCACTGTTTCCACTTCTGTGGGCTGGTTGTCATCTACTGTATTAGATGTATTAGATTTGTCATGAGTTGTTTTGTTACAGTCCTATTACCTACCACTTCAATCAGACCTTCATCATCATTTTTTTTTAGCCTTCTTACAAAATGTTTGGACTTCCCTCATTTTTATCACTACAATATGGGCAACAGGAGCCTTAGAAATTAAGTAATTTTCTTTGCCTGTGTATTTATATTTTTTAGACATGTTTTCCAGTTTTCTTGTCACAACCATTTTGTTATAGAAAATCCCAAATGAATGGGAAATGTCACAATTAGGGTTAACCCTTTAAGACACAACTGAGAAATAATATATTTCTTCTCATGGGGAGAGTAATCATTAAAGTCACAGAGATTCGTTTTTAATGCCAATGTAAAATCAACATAAAACTCACATATAAAATGATGACTTTGAGTATTAGAAGCACTAAATAAAAATAAATAAAATGCAATCACTAGACCTGTACTGCTAAAGGTAAAAAATGTTAGAGAATTTAGGAGGTTTACCAATCTGCTGCTCTATACTAAGACATAGCAAATAGAGAACAGGAACTTAATATCCAGCATAAATCTGCTAAAATGGTACAAGATAAATCAAGCACTGTGGCACAGTTTTGGATTTTGACAAGATAAAAATAAACAACAAAGAAAAAGCACACTTAACACACTGTCCTGTACTGCTCCAAAAGACTCAAATAATGAATGGATTTAGAGTTTGAACCTACATTCCAAATTCTAAAAATTTGCATAGATTGTATTTCTAGGACTCTCAGCTGAGATGACTGCATAAAGTGTAAACATTAAAATGAGGGATTCCTGGGATTAGAAAAATGGACTATATAATGTGGAGTATAAATCCAGTAGATTTAATTTCACATGGTATGAGATTTCTGTAAAAGCTCTGGGTCACATCTGCTAAATTTTTGAAGTTGCTGCCAAGATGTAAATAAATCCGTAAAAACCTCCAACTCAAGATGAAGTAGAAATCCAGCTGTGTATGAACAACGTCTGCCTTTGCCTTTTCCAAACAAAGCTAGCTGGGCAGCATAACAGATGCACCTATTTATTGGGTGAGATATATCATGTGACTCCTCAAATTTATGCCAAACTAAGTGCTTAAATTAGCAATACAAAATCACACATGCCCACACAGTGCAAAGCATCATGGGCTGCATATGCAAATCACCACAGAATGTTATGCTGTTCAACTTTAAGCAGAATTGCATGGTGCACCAGCATACCATTCTGTGGTGATTTGCATATGCAGCCCATGATGCTTTTGGTATTGTGGGCATGTGTGATTTTGTATTTTCTTGAAACTTGGCTTCCCAGCCAAATGGCCTTTGGGAACCCCTTGCCTCAGTGTTTACACAGAGGTTCTTTGTCTTTAAATTAGCAATAACCCATAACAGGATATGGGGTTATTAGCATTTAATTCATGCCTTGGGTGTGTTGTAAAGCACAGGGCCACAGGATGAGTGCCCTCACAGCACCTGAGGCCTGGATTAAATGCCTTAAACCCAATACCCTGGAGTGAGTTATTGCACTTATAACATGGGTTCATTGTTGTAAAAAGAAAAAAAATTAACACAAAGGGGTTTATTGCTGTTAAAATACAAGAAATATTACTGTATCCTGCCAAGACAAAAAAGAATGCAGGCAAATATTGTCTGAGGAGTGCTCAAAATACAGGAGTGTGCACAGATACCTCAGGAGCTACACAAAGAACTTCAGAGAAGTAAAGGAAAAAAAAAGACCTAAAGTCTTTTTTTGAGATCAGCACCAATCTCAAAAAAGAAAGATGTCAGCACTAGGGCTATGCCGAAAAAACAATAAAAACATGTAGCCAAATCACCAGCAGCATTGCATACAACCTTCTGTAAAAATTCAAAATATGTGTAAACAAGAGCATTTCACTGTGCACAAAGAAGGGGGAAGGAAAGGAAGGTTTATAAAAACACTATCCCTTCAGCTGCTACTCCAGTCAAAAGGCAACGTGACAGGCTGTGTACTCAGTGAAGGAAAAGCATCTTTATTAAATACAATAAAGCACATGTAACCATTTCACCAACAGTATTGCATACTGTGTACTCAGTGAAGGAAAAGCTACCTTACTGTGGATGGAGTTTCCAAAAATTGCTGTTCTTCTTTGTGGCTTAGAGCGGCAGTCCATGATGGAAACTATGGGAAGGAAGAACAGCAATTTTTGGAAACTCCATCCACAGTAAGCATTTGTGTTATGAATGCACAAATGCTAGAAAAATAGTCTTACTATTATTTCTGACATTTGTTGTGCATAACATACAGTGAAACACATATAAATATGCTTTCTTTGGTGCACCCCCCCAGACACACACACACAGGCACACATATGCTCCTCAGAGTACATCCTGATGATGTCACGAAAAAGGAGGGCACACTGTCAGCTCACTGTTACTGAGACAACAAGCACCAGAATGAGCATAGAAGCAGAGCGAAAGCAGTCAATAAGGTTAAGCTGGCTGCTGTCCTGCTGCTGTCACCCCTGCATTTTGAGCTGCATAACTCTCTCTCCCGCTCTCTCTCCACACTGCACAGTGGAATTACAAACTGTAATGGGGTGGGTTGGGGGCACCAAGGCATGACCATCACAGTGAAACAGAAAGCAAGAGAGAAACACACACACACACAGAGGACACTGCAGGACTTCTGATTTACATGTCCTGGTCTCGCACTGTCACTGTCTCTTTCTCTCTCTCTCTCTCTCGATGCATGGCTTACTTTCAGAGCTAATATGGATGGCCATAGAATGGGCCAGGAAACAATTTAAATATGTCTCACTGACTTGCAGGGCTCTGTGCTGCTGGTCACCAACACAGAAGGGGCTAAGGAAGAATAAAAGTATATGCCGCTGACTTTTTTTGCACCTAACTCTCTCTCTCACTTCACTAATCCTTTTAATGGCTGCCATTTTCCTTTGGGTTTCTGAAGCAGTAATGAGTGCTGACTTCTGCAGGGATATTTATGGAGTGACAGTCCCTGTGGGTGGTGGAGCTTGGACTGCCACGTTGGCTTAGAACAGGAAGTGTTGCATTCTTGGATCACTCTCAAGAGGTAGGCCGTGAAGTCTGTTGCACAGGATATCAAACCTGCACAGTGTAGCTTTAGAAGCTGAATGGTACCCCTCATCTCCATAGTCCAGAAGAGGAAGGTGGAATGGTCTCATTACCTGTATTCTTATTAGAGAGTTGAGGCGGTTCTTGGCCCTATAGAGGGCTCCTAGGCTGGGAACCATTGAAGCAGTAATGTGATCTTCAGGCATCTGGTAATTAAGTTGGGGGTGTATCCATATCCCCAGATATTTGAAGGAAAGGACCTATTCCAGAACAAGGTTGTCCCTAGTTTGGCTGTAGAGAGTGGAATCCAGTTTTCATGGTTGAGGGTGGGTGTCAAAACTCATTGTATAGCAAAAAATATGGGCTCATCTCCTAGTAATATATTTTTCACTTTTATTTCTTCCACCAGCTTCACCAATTGACATTTTGTGGCCCAACCACTTTGTCAGGGCATATGGCGGTAGCTTAATTTATAACCTCTATCGATTACAAGAATAGATTCTTTTTGGTACCCAATCTGACAGCAAGAGAGACTGCTGCTCCCATTTACGTTTTGTACAAAAAGGAAAGGCACACCACATGGTGGCTGGTAATGTCCCAGAATTTTTTTTTTTGGGGGGGGAGACACCTGAGAGGGCACAGCAAGCTGTGATATTTTCATAGATTGGGTATCAGGACTAATCTATTCCTTGTAAGCATTAGAAGCTATAATTAATCCACCACCATACGCCTTGACGGTGGTGGGGCCAAAAAATATCAACTGTCGAATCTGATGGAAGAAATAAAAGTAAAAAATGGATTATTAGAAGTTGAACCTTCCTTTGTTGCTTGAGTTTGGATTGTTCTGCCTCAGAAGAGACTCTCCAATTTGAACAAAAACTGCACCTCTGACAAGGTTGTGTGCATCCTGGAGCTATTTGTTGGAGTCCCGAAGTGTTGCCTCAGTCTTTTTGACATTGATAAGGATGTGATTCTGATTTAGCCAGGCTTGCACTGAGCCAAAGTCAGCCTGGAGTTGATTCAGTGTCTGTGGGGCCTCTGCAATACAGAACCTATTAAAAGATACAACATGTTTGTAATAGAGTTTCCATTTTTTTAATCAGTCTGAAGTGAAGGGCAGCATGCTCAACATTCTTTGTAGTGGAATAATTAACAGCTGAACAAGCTGTGAAAATGCTACAAGTAGTTACACGTTTGTCTCTGAGCTGATTTAGTGACTGCCTTTGAAGTGTCACACTCATTTGGTTAGATGGCAACAGGTCAGTACCGAGATGTGTCATAGTGCACATGGTAAAGAAAACTTTAGTGGCTACTGGTCTTCTTACGAGCCCAACAAAACTCTGCAGGAAATTGTAGAAATTTCCTGAAATCTACTTACTGTACCTGGGATCTGGGTTCTAGTGGGACTGTTTTGTAGCATGACATAAATAACCCCCAACAGATACACACACACATACACACACACACACACACACACACACACACACACACACACAATCACTCACACATCCCTAACCTTTGCTAAGCAAAGAATAAGTAAAACAAGAGAAAGGGTTTTTCTGTTTTATTTTGGTATAGATGCATACGCTAAACATGATGACTGCATTTGCAATTTACGAAAATGTACACTTGGAAATCACAGAGTTAAAAAAGAGTCACAAGACACAAGACAAAATTAACACAAGGTCCATAACAAAAAAAAACACAAATAAATACAAGATTGCAACAATGCTTTCAGGTTCATGAAAAGTGTCTGCAAGGAAACTGTGACAAAATGTGAAAATTAATGAACAGTAAATGCAATCTTGATTTTATGTGATTACAGTAACGTTTTAACAGGCAAGTTGTTTCATAGCTGAGCAAGTTGCAAAATTATTTATGTACAGTATGTATGTATAGGTATGTATGTATATATGTATGTATGTGTGTGTATGTATGTATGTATGTATATATATATATAATATATATATATGTATATGTATGTATGTATGTATGTATTTATTTTTAATTCCTTTTAACTGGGTAAGGCCCACTAGGCACAGGTGTCTGTTTTCAGGGCAACTTGGGAGCACTGGGGAGGTCAAGTGACTTGCTCAGAGTCACACAGTATGCAAGTGGAGGTTGTGGGAATTAAACCTAGGTCTACTGGATGAACCAAACTCATTCTCAGATTGTTACTGTAACCTCTGGGCTATACTGCCAGACCATTACCTATATTAAAGTATCTATATGGAATTCTGATAGGAAAGGGATTAACCATTTAGGGTAAGATCTCTCAAAGGCAGGGAAGTTTATAACTAACTGTAGTCGGTTCATGATTTTGATATGTGTACATTTCATTTGATACAGTATGTGACCAATTATCATGCCCCTTTAATGATTCATTTACCAGGTCTGTTCTAAAAATTCAGAGAGTTTTTCTATGGGGAGCTTTCTCACAAGTGCATAGATATGGTTCCATTCCCCAGAATGATTTTACACCTGAATAGAAGTTTAAAGAACCCACTGAATTCAGTTTTGCAAAATCTCCCAATACATAATGGCTTGCAAATGCTGTAATATATTTTCAGTGTAATTCCTATGATTCCTTACTGCTTTTTTTAGAAAACATATCTATTGACCCTTGGGCTGCCACCACAATTAGAAAAGACTTATGTACCGATGTATCAGCCAACGGCACAGCAAGGGTTAAACCTACAGTATACATTTCAAAAAATTATTGCGTGATGGGAACCAGCTGACCTTGTTTCCATTCCACATTTCCAATTAGCACATTTTAGGTATTCTGTATTCTTCCATGCAGATGATTGTGCCCCATTAATTAAGCATTCTTTGATTATCCTATACTTAATGGGAAGCATACTGTACCAGTCTCTACTCTAACAAGAGACCTGGTAATGTTTCTTGTAGACCCAGTATGGACCTAATGAAACTATTCTGAACTGGTTCTAATTCAGACATTCAGCTATTTAGCACCATACTTCTGCTCCATATAGAAGCTGCGCCCATTTACCTTTGCCTCAAAGCATTTTCTACGTGGCAACAAACGAGTTTACTGCAAATGAGCAGGCAAAACGTTGGATACCCTGTGCCATGGAAATGGCTATCCTTTTTAACTCCCTTATATGACTTTTCCACTCCATTTTTATGTTTATGTTTACCCCCAAATATGAGAAGTTGTCAGATTCTTCCAAGACTTTCTCTCCTATGTTCCGTTACTGGATTTTCCTTTTGCCCGAGCTGAATACCATGATTTTAGATTTGGTCAAATGTAATTCCATGCCTAGTTTATCTAGTTGCTCCAGCAGCTTTATTATACTCCTTTTTAGCCCTAATGATGCATTTGATAAAAGTGCCATATCAACGGTGTACAGTGGAGCCTGAAGTTTCTTGCTGTTCAATTGCGGTGCAGTGGTATCAACAGTTACAACTTGAAACAACAGATTTCTTTAACATAGAAATATAGAAACTGTTGGGAGAAAAGGATCCCCTGGCCCACCTAGTCGGCCCTAAGGTCCCTACCTACTGTGCTACTGTACACCCTAATTGATATCCGACCTTCCTCCCAGCCCTGTTACTAAGGCCCCCCTGTGTCTATCCCATGCATGTTTGAAACCTGCTACCATTTTGGTACCCACCACCTCTGCTGGGAGTCTGTTCCAGATGTCCACCACCCTTTCCATAAAGAAGTATTTCTTCACACACCCTCTAAGTCTCCCCCTTCCAGCTTCATAACATGCCCCCTTGTCCTTGAGCATCTCTTTCTGTACAAAATGCCACCACCCTGTACCTTATTGATACCTTTGAGGTATCTGAATGTTTCTATCATGTCTCCCCTTTCCCTCCTTTCCACAAGACAGTACATATTTAACTCTCTGAGTCTTTCCTCCTAGGACTTCTGATGCAGGCCATGAACAATTTTGGTTGCTCTTCTCTTCTCCACCCAATCTATATCATTCCTTAGATGGGGTCTCCAGAACTGGACACAGTACTGCAGGTGGGGCCTAATGATTGATCTGTACAGGGATAACACTACCTCCCTCATTCTGCCGGTGATACCCCTCCCTATGCACCCCAGCATTCTATTAACCTTTCTTACTGCCTTATCACACTGATCTTTGATTGCCTTCTTAGTTTATGTGTTATTCTGCCCTTTGCACACTCCTTATTTAACCATGGAGCACCCAGGTGTCTCAGTCTTAATGATTTTATCATTCTAGTATCATATCCAATAACATTTGTAATACTTTCTGTAATATTTTCAAATAATTCCAAAAGCCTATTGACACCTGTGTCATTTGCCATAAAAATGGTTTTTATTCTTGACATTTCTCAAAGAGCTACTGATGCCTCAAAGAAAACTTAAAAAATAAATAATTGGTACAATTCTGCTTGCATTCCATTTATATTTTATATATTCCCCTCCCCATAATTTATTACTAAAGAAATGCGTATGAATATATGATCGTAGTCCCTTAGAATACATTTTGATTTCTTCTACCTCTATAGCTTACTCCCTACTTCAAGTCATAATCTTCTGTTGTGAAATCACAAGCTGTTGCCATGGGAGTAACTGTGAGGTCACAAGCAGTGCTCTATGTCTTCAGGTAGGGAGAAAGCAGCAGGAATAGATTAACTCTTCAGGAGCAAAGATCCTGTTTTCATGCAAATTACCTCACTACTAAATAATGTGGAGGAAGAATACAGAACTAATGGGAAATACAAGCTGGACAGTGCCTAAATATTATGTTTTGTTAAAGTCCTTCCGAATGTGTCACCAGCTCATTAAGAGGTAGTTGTTTCCAATAATTTATCATGGACTGTGACCATTTAATTCTTTTAGATTTTTGAGTTGTTACATTATAGAAACATACTGTAGAAACACAGACAATGATGGCTTTTATTACATTTCAATGAAATAGATGTGTGGAAGTGATCAACCAATCTAAAATCTTATAGGTCCAGATATTCAAAACTTTGCCCTGGGGCTAAATTAGCACTGCCCGGCGGGCAAACTTAGCCCGGAGCACAAAGCAAGCCATATTCAAAAGGAATAGCCTGGGGCAAACAGCTTCTGAATATAGCATGGGAATGAGGCCAGGCAAACTGGGCTGGAAGTGCAGGGCAAACTTAGCCCTGGAATAAGACAGCTCTGAATATGGCAATCAGGAAGTGCAAACCACAACAGCAACACAGTGCACAGCGATGTGAAAGTAGGTAGAGGTGAACTATGTGGCCAATGTGTGTGCCAACAATTGCGTGGACCCAGTACAGCTGCAGGCAGCAGCGTACTGTATGTGAAATTACAGTGCACAATACTGTAAAATATTCCCCAAATTGTTTGTGCAGCGCTAACACGTTTGTGCGGGTTTAGCGCAGGACAAACCGTTAGCCCGGTGCAAACACGTTTGCCCGGTGCTAAACTTTGCCATATTCAAAAGTGACATGCAAATGAGCCTACTTAGGTAGTCTGTGGGCAAACATCCAGATTAGCATCTCATTATGCCCTGATTTGCATGCAGTTTGCACCAGGCTAACTGTTTAGCCCTGTGCTAAACCCGCGCAAACGTGTTAGTGCTGCGCAAACAGCTTGGGGAATATTATACAGTTTTGAACACTACTTCCACATGCGCTACTGCCTGCAGCTATACTGGGACAACACAGCATAGGCACAGATGGTGGTGGTGCTGCATGCAACTGTCACACTGTAGGTCATGCTACAGTGCACAGCAGATACTACAGTAGCAAGGGGGCCAGTAGTTTGTGGACACAGCAATGCCTATGGTGTGTAGGGCAGTGATGATGACTGCACTATACACAGTGAGAGGCCCAACCTGCAGGTGTTTACTTACAGTGGACATTACTGTTACGCTGTTGTGTGACCCACAGATGCTGCACCTCTGGCAAGGGATGCTCACAGTGACATATACATGTCCGGCTTTGTGTGCTGTGGCAGTTGTACATCTGTGTGGTATGTGGCTGGGGGGGCATATATTATCTGAAAGGCACACTGGTGTTGGGATATTCCCAATACTGGCCCATGTGCACTGCATGATGTGTCCCAGCCTTGAGGCCACACCTGGTCTGTGGCACAACCTGGCCACCCATACACTCTCCCCTCAACATCCTCCATGCCCACAGTGCTGCATGTGTGTGCTGGCATCTGTTGGTGTCCACAGAAGTGTGGTCCGCAGGTGTGTGCTGTATGGCCACACTGCCATGCTGTCCACTGGCAGCAGGGTCACCACTTACTGCCTGGCATGGCTAAGACTGGTGGCAGATGATGGCATCATTGTGATGCCATCAGTTAGCAGCATGCTTCCTCTATGTTTGGCTTTGTCTGTGTGTCATATTTATTTCTTAGGGTCGGGCAAAACCCACGCAAACACCGCACAAAGCCATAGTGTTGCACAAAGCTGATTGCCCAGGGTTAAGACAAGCTTTTCCTGGGTGGTAATGTGCACCACGCTAAGTGTCACACTAAGTCATGCAAAACCACTTTGCGCCGACACTAGTTGCTGAATATAGCATTGCTCTGTATTTATGTCAGTTTGCCCTTTGCATACATTATGATTTTGCCCGCGCTAATGCAGTTTGCCTTTTGAATATAGCAGACCCACGCTGGTCCTGCAGTAAACTCGCAAATGGTTTTGCCTGGTGCAAAGTTTTGAATATCTGGCCCATAATGTGTTATTAAGCCAAAGGAAAAATATCCACCAAACATACTGTGTATCAATCACAGTACCTCCTTTAATGGTAGGAAATGTTGTTTGACCAGACTTATCTCCATATACTGTCCCATTTAGAGCCTTAAATTATGCTTCCCATCCAAATTTAGTAATGTGCCCCTTTCATTTATTTTATAATCTGTGGAAAGTCGGAGGGGGGATCCCCAGAAAATCTTTGAGCCGCAGGTTTTGGGAAGCTGAGTCTTGCTTATTTCACACCTATCAGTTGGCATCTCCTGCTATCAGTACTGTAACACTAGGGTGCATTTCTTGCACATTTCCCATTACCTCCTTTAGTGTATCGAGGGCTTTTTTTTACCATGGAGTAGAGGGGAGGCTGGGAGAAGGTACATGTTTATTAGTACAAAACAGGGGGAGATGCCTTCTGTTACCGACATGCGACAAAATGGAGAACCAAATACTGATAACAATGCCATTTAGGTTAAAATCTGATGATAACAATATTGAAATCCCATCTGCAGGCCTGCTGAATTTTCTTGTTTTATTTGCTAAACTATCCTATTGTTGATAGCACTATAAACTAAAGTCTTTCCTATAAAAAAAAAAATTTCCTAGAACAACTGCATGTCAATTTTTAAGCTTGTTTTCCCATTTTTGTCTCTCATTTTGCTTTCAGGCCAGCAATATTCCTGCATCGCATATTTATATGATTATCTTTTCTGTTGTGTAATCAATCTTTGTGGACTACACTTGGAGTATTGTGTCCAGTTCTGGAGGTTACACCTCAAAAAGGACATAGACAAGGAGGAGGCAGCCCGGAGGAGGGCAGCTAAAAGGGTGCAGGGGTTGCTCCAAAAGCCCAATGAGGAGAGACTGAGGGATCTTAACATGTACGCCCTGGAAGACAGGAGAGCAAGAGAGGACATGATAGAGACCTACAAGTACCTCATGAGGTGAACAGGGTACAGGCGGGGAGTCTCTTTCATATGCAGTGCAGCACTAGAACCAGAGGGCATGCAATTAAGCTGGTGGGGGAGTTTAGGAGGATGTGAGGCAGTATTATTTCACTGACAGAGGGTTGACCCCTGGAATAAACTGCCAGTGGAAGTGGTGGAGGTGGAAATAGTAGGGACTTCAAGCATGCATGGGATAGACATAAGGGAACATTAGGCAATGGGCAGGAGGGAGGAGGGAGGGTCACCAGAGACCAGTTAGGGTCTTTGGAAACAGACTAGACAGGGACCATCTGGGCAGACAGGGTGGGCCAAGCTGGTCCTTTTCTGCTGACAAATTCTATGTTTCTATGACAAATTCTGTTTTATCAAACTGGTCAGAACTCATTTCTGATGTTTCTAAGTCAATAAGGTCAGTTGTACTGTCTGATCCGTCTGTCTCATCATATTCATCATTCTCTTAGTCTTAGACTAGACAGGACTTGCACTGATCCTCTCTCCTTTTTTCTCCCCTCTCTAATTATAGAAACATCTGAAGACTCATCACTACTGCCAAAACCGTGTATAGTCTCAGTTGGCTTCATATAGTTAGTGACACTGTTGAGACATTTTTTTAATCTTTTTTTTCTCATCCTGTATTTCCTTGTTTTGGTTGTATCTGTGTGTCCTACCTCCTTTCTTTTAGTTTTCTTTGTTATGCATCTTACGATTTTTCTAATGTAAAGTCTCAGTTTACACCAGTGTCTCCAAATTTCTGTGTAGAGTTGATTAGCAATTTTCTTGTTTCGACTGATGTTAATGTCAGACAAATCCAGCCTTTGCTTGGCTTATCTTTGTATCTATAGACTGTTCTTATGTCTACCCAGCTGAAGCTATTCCTATGGTGCCCTTGCATATGATGTGGACCATTATTTGCAAGGAAATCTTGTTTTCAGAACTTGTTTTGGCAGCCCATTTAGGTACACTGTTGGTAGTATTTTCCATTTCCATATCAATTTCTCTTTTTTCATATCCAATATTGGTTCATCTTTCTATACCTTTTCCTTTACTTTATCAGTATCAGTTTTGCTTTTTTGACTTTTATTTGACTTTTTTCCCCTTTTTTGTTCTTTCTATTTTCCCCTTTTATTTAGTACTTATCTGGGATTTTTCCCCATTTTGACCTGTTCACATTGTGCACCCCCTTTGCTTTTCTTCATTCTCTTTTTTCCTTGCTTTTATTTGCTCTATGGCCTCCTGTACAATATCTTTTTTTAGCATTGGTCGTACTGTTTATTTTCTATTGAAATAAAATTAAAAAAGTGCCACTCCATGTGTCCAGAGGTGGGATTAGGTCCATGAGAACATATGGTGCACATTTGAAACAGACCACTAGAACTACATTAACAAAAAAGAAATGCCATCAGTGTCATTCTATAAAACACAGAAGTTACTCATGCCAGTATTTTGTTTTTCTGTGCAGTGCAGAATGCATTTGTTCCATGGTGCAAAATACTGCAGGATTAATCACAAATAAGCTTGTAGGTGACTAAAACAATAAAATAGTGGCAGGTGCAACACATGAAGGGAAAGGCACAGAAATGCAATGTGGAGAGGAGATTGAAAAGCACTCCTATAGTTTAAGAATACTCAGGTAGCATTTCACATTATTCCTTTTGCTGTATTATTATATTACCTACAAACCAAATGGCTGATATGAAAAAATGTAAAATTAAACTGTAAATATTGACACAAATGTTCCCAAAAGTTTGAATATATATTGCACAATTTTGTTTTAAATATGGCACAGAAAATTGGCATATGCACCAAGTCTCATAGAGCAATGATTTATGAATGACACATTTCTATTTGTGGGAGTTGCTGTTGCTTTAAAATCATAAAATTTATACCTTGTTGTATTACTGTAAAATAAATAGCTACATGCCTTGAATACTTTGCCCTGTAATTGCTGTTTTTTCCTTACCCTGTAATTTACTGATGTTGAATGATTGTCTCCATACCTGTTTGACCTGATTCTCCGGTTGCTGTTAATTTGTGTTTATCCTGTTTGTTTTCTCATCAGTCAGACAGCAATGGCACTGGTATGAAAGACAGCTATGTACCCACAGTCAATTATACTACAGGCCTTCAGAAGCAGCATAAACCAGAATTATGAACAGGAACTTTGCAATAAAGAATCTGGCTGATACTGGCAGGGGGCTCCCCATGTTTAGAAGATTAGGCACTCTAAGAGCACCCTACTGACCAGAATTGGTGCCAGTTGAACAGGATGTTGATCACCTATACAAAAAATGCACTGTAGTAAGCTTGGAAAAAAATTGGGAGGAGGAAACTAAATGGGAAAAGGTTTGGGGAGAGGAAAGTCTGGATCTAGTTATGTCTTGATACAAGAGTAAGATAACCATTTATTTAATACCAATTTATGCTGATGATTTAAGTATTATATAGGATAGTGTATGTAGATATACACAACAACGCTTATTCTTACAACAGTGGTGCTGGTTACCATGATGTCAAGGACCTCGAGAGTGTAGCTCAAGTAGTCCCCTTGACATCATGGTAACCACAAGGTGTAAGAAGAGTGTGGTTGTGTATTGGGGCTACCATACACTTTTTTATATTGTATAGGGTGAAAAATAGCCAAAATTGCTTATTTTTTTGTGCTCCCAAAAGCTGTCCTTGCTTTCCACAGCTTGCACTTCACTGCCAGTCACCCATCAGTGAGCTCACTCATGCTACCCTTCAACTGCCACTAGCTCTATCAACAGCACTGATGGGGATGCTTGCACAGTGACATAGCTACTAATGAAGTATGAAAAGTCGTTCTGCATTGGTAGCTATGTCACTACAGCAGCAGAATTACTTTTTATGGTGTATGGATTTCCATAACAACAGCATTCCACCATACACTACTGGAAGATTTACAGTTACAAGTAGCAACCCCAACCCACCTTAGACCTGCCCTTGCTCTTGTGGAAAGTCTCTGGCCTGGACAATTAACTTACAAAGACAGATGGATGGACATTTCAAGCAAGAGGACATAGAGACAAATGTAGTGCCACCTGTGTGCATGTCATCCACTTGTATCCAACCAGGGTTTAAAATGAGATGGGTCTCACAGGGTCTCGATCCAACAAAAATTTTCTGAAGGATTTGAGGGAGGTCTCACAGAGTCTCAAAGCAGGGTTCTTACTCCATGTTTGTTTCCTCTTACCATGACTTCAAGAGGGCAGTTTGACCCTTAGTTTCTTTGTCCCTCAATTTCCTTCAGTATCTTCATGTTTTGTGCCTGTGTTTTGACTCATTATTGAAAAACTGAATAATAATGAACAGGCAAATTCCACACCATGAAGGGGAAAAAAAGGACTTCGACAGTAGTAGTCCATGCATCAATTTATACTTATGACTCTTAAAGAGCCCAGAGATTTTTTTGCACACTTTATGCACTGCATTCAACATACATCCTTTTGTGGCAAAAAATCATGATTTGTGGCAATTTACATCAAATGAATAACATAAATTCAGTTTGCATACTTTGTTTATTCAAATTAGGTTTTAATACAGACCAAGATGGACCATGGACTGGCCAGATGGCTGCCTTTGAAAATACTGATGGACAGATCCTGGATGGAGTCTTTTGAAAATCCTCACCAGAAATTTGTTTTAGCCACCAGTTAGGAATGTGCTTAGAAATAGTCTATGGCTCCTAGGGAGGGTAGCATGGTCTAGTGGCTAAAGCAAAAGTCTATGGCTCCTAGGGAGGGTAGCATGGTTTAGTAGGTAAAGCAAACTGAAAATTAGGTGACCCTGGTTTAAATCCCTCCACAGCTCTTGGGGGACCTTCAGCAAGGCACTTGACCTCCCCATGATTTATTCCATGCTGCTGTAAAATTGGGAAGTAGCAGGACACTACTGAAAATGAGATGCTGCATCTGATTTGAACTATCTTGGAAAATACATTTTGACAGAGATTTATTTGTATAGCCATTAATGAAGGGAAGCAGTATTGTCTAGAGGTTGGAGGATCAAGCTGTGTACTAGGAGATCCAGCAAACCTGGGTGTGAAACCAACAACTGACACTTGCATACTGTGAGATCCTGAGCAAATCACTTAACCTTCCTGTGCTCCTGGGCCACACCTGGAAATGAGTTATGGCACAGAATGCCTTTCCCAGCTAAGAATTCTATAAACAAACTATACCCCCATAGCATACAAAACTAGGAAAAACAAGATAAAACATTCCTTGGCTCATCCAGTTCATCTCCTGCTATTGTAGCAATTGCATCATAAAATCATCTGAAAACTTAAAAAAACAGTTTAAGATGTGCATTTTATTTACATTTGCTTGTTTTACAGGTTAATTACTCAGGACAGCCTAGTGGGATGCAACATCTCATTTCCAGTAAGGTCCTGCCTCTTCCTAATTCTGCAGCTGGGTGGACTGGAGTGCTAAGAGCTAAGTGACTTTCCCAAGGTCACACAGTGGGTATTTGACTCTGGTGGGGTTTGAATTTGCAAACCTCATTTCCAAGCCAGTGTTCTAAACATGAAACCACCCTGGCTCAACTAGATGCACTTATGGCTTTTGTGAACTTTGGCACTAAGGACAGGAAAAAAAAACTACCAATGGCGGAAACACCTGAAAAGTAGAGCTGTGCAGAATCTGGAATTCCACCAGCAGACTGCCACCTACATCACAGTTCTGATTCCAAAAGGACTGGTAGAATTTTGCAGTGAATTCTATAGAATTCCCCAAAGGGAACTGAGCTTTTTAACAGTAAACTGCGGGTTTTAATGTGAACTGCAGCTGTTTGCTAAATTGCAAAACATGCTCTGTACAAAAAAATGTGAAAACAGCAGAATCTTTGTTGTGTTCTGGAATGTTGCAACAGTTTTTCACAGTGGAAAGACCTATTCTACCACAGATGGAATTCAGCAGAAGTGGAATTTCACACTGGAACATACTGTAGGTACTAATACAGATAGAAGAAAGTCAAATGGCCCAGCTAGTGCATCCATCACATTTCAGTGATTACCCAGTGTTAGGTTACTTCCTGTCTGGTCCTGTCAATCAGTATAAACTGGCAAGAATAGACAGAGATGAGGGACTAAGTCCCATGCCACAGTCCACCAGTGAGGAACAGATCTCCGAGTGGCAGAAGTCATATTTTCAGCCTGTGCTCTGCATGGGTAGCAGGCACAACTGTGGAGGATGTTACCCCAGTCCAACCAGGAATAAATGTTGGTGCAGCTGTGCCAAAAACAGCTGCAAACTGTCATAAATTGTGGAGCCGGCTGAAAATGTCTCCTTCTTTGAAAATCTGGTACATGTGGGATAAACTGTGGCTCTGCAAAAGAAGACCCACTTGCACCACTGTTTCCCACACCTGCATCAAATCCTGGGGCTCTGAAAATTTGGCCCTGAGAGATCACTTGCTAATTACTTAATTGTCTTCAGTTGCTTAGTGAATCCAAACAATGTGACTAGTCATAACTAAAGACATTAGCAGTAATGTCATGAGATCTCATGACCTTTGGGGACCTAATACTGATCAACACTGCATATCAAATAATCCCTTTGTTTTCATTTATTCTTCTAGATTCTTTTAAATAATCCATTGATGGATTGCCAATCATAGTTGATGGCAAAGTAGTCCAAACCGAGATCATTCGCTGGGTGAAGAAATTAGTCATCTGTTCTACCTTGCGCATATTCCTGATAATAGTAAAAATAACTTCTAGTTGCTGACACACTATCTTTGAATCTCAGATTTAGGCACCTCAGCATATTCTCTTCATTAGTTACTGTAAAGTTTAAGTATTAGCCCTCCCCACATTTTCCTTTTCTCCCATCTAAAAAGCTCACGGGTATCAATTTTCTTTCCATATTCTTTATCCTCCAATCCCATTACCATCTTGGTAACCCTCCTCTTCACCCCCTCTACTTTCACTGTGTCCTTTGTATAGTGTCCAGAACTGTGTGCAGTACTCACTGAGCTCTGTACAATGGTATTAAAACCTCCTTGTCTCTAACAGTGCTCTGCTGGATACATCCCCTCACCAGGTAGCATCAACTTTCTACTTTCTCATATTGATCCCCACTTTACAGTTGTTTGCTTGTATATACCCCCCAAATTGTGTTCTTTTTTTGAGGCTCTTATTCTTGTCCCATTTAGGAAATGAGCACATTTTTCATTCTGGTTTCCAAAATGTATTACACAGCACTTGTCCACATTAAAATACATTGTGAGTCGATTGTCTCTTCAGATAATTCATCCAAATCCTCATGTGATTTCTCTGCTTGCATTTGATTTTCCACTTCATGATCACTCATCTTATTCTGAGCAAATCTGTATATCCAACCAGTGATGCTGTTTTCTACATTGCTAATGAAAAGGTTAACAGCATTTGTCCCAGCACTGAGCCCTAGTGAACTACACTTGTCATCCCTGGACAAAAACTGTTTACCCTAATGATCTGTCTTCCTCCTGAGAAATTATTTTGGCTCCAGTTTATGATAATATTGTTCAAGCCACTGTCATGGAGCTTAATTATTAGTTCCTGTGTGGTGTGTTGTTAGAGTCCTTACTAAAGTTTACATAAACCACATCAACTAGTTTACCATGAGCCAATGCCTTACTAATGGGGTCAAATAAACTCATTCCAGTTGTCACACTGTGGATCCACGTTGTGTTGTATTGATTTTACAATTACCTTTCTCAAGCATCTGGATTTCTTCTCTTAATATGCTTTCAAGTTGTTTTCCCCAAACGAAAGTAAGGTTAAAGGGACACCGTCAACCTGTTTTTCATCATATTATTTCTAGTTGAAATCCCACATTTTATGATTACTTACCTTCTCTAAAATTCACTGATGTTGCTATTCGCTTTGTCTGTCTCCTTGTTTAGTAGAACTGAAATGCATGCCAATGTATATTTAAAAACAACTTTGTTTTTGTTTACAATCCTGGATCTGTCCTTACTACAAGCTTCCTGAGCATTAGAAACATATCCAAATGGTGCAGTCACTCACAAGGCAGTAGCCTCCTAAACTCCACTGCATCATGAGGGGCTAGACTGTGTTGTGAGTGTTCCCAAGTCCAGGAAAGATGTATCTCGTTAATCAAGAAATGTAAACAAACCTGTTTTTGGTGTGCAACACCAGTATGTTGGCAGTCTGTTTTTCACTTTTTAAAGAAAATAAGAGTCAGAATCAAAACTACCAGCTACATCAGCAATCTTTACAGAATTTTGGCAATCACAAAAGGTTTTTTTTAAACTAGGGACACTTTAAGACCTATGGGGGTTGACAGTGTCCCTTTAACTGATCTGTACTTATTTACATCTCACTTACTACCCTTGTTATGCAGTGGTATCACAACTGCTTCCCTAATCACTTGGAATCATGGTATTATTTGTGAGTCATTAAATATATGTGTCAGTGGTCCGATCAGTTCCACAGCATGTTCCCTCAAGATCTTGGGATGCCTACTGGCCCTGGTGACTTATTTGTATTCTGGGCCATCATTGTTTTCTTTATGTACATTCATCAGTAATAATTGCATTCCCTCTGGAATAGAAGGAGGTTATGTCAGACAAATCTGATAGATTTCTTTAACTGGGTGACCAGGGAAATAGATCAGGGTATGGTAGTGGACATGGCCTACTTAGATTTCAGTAAGGCATTTGATGCCCTTCCACACAGCAGGCTCATAAGGAAGCTGGGCAGCTTAGAAGTGGGTGCAAAGGTAGTAAGCTGGGTACAACTCGGTTAAGGTATAGACAACAGAGGGTAGTGGTAAACAGAGTTCACTCCTGGGAAGGGAGGGTGACCAGTGGTGTGCTACAGGGCTCAGTAATGGGACCAGTTCTATTTAATGTCTTTATAAGTGACATTGTATATGAGCTGGTAGGGGAAGGTCTGCTTTTTTGTGGATGACACCAAAATCTGCAATACAGTGGACACTCGGGAGAGAGTTAAAAGAATGTGCAGAGACATGAGAAAACTTGAAGAGTGATCAAGGGCATGACAGCTAGGTTTCAATGCTAGAAAGTCCAAAATCATGCAATTAGGGCACAGAAAGCCAGAGGTAGAGTACAGAATGGGAGAAGAGGTACTGTACTGACAGCACCAAACAGGAAAGGGACCTGGGAGTAATCATATATGATAACCTCAAAGTGGCAAGGCAGTGGGTAGGGCCAGTATAAAACTGGGGTGCATGGGGAGGGGTATCACCAGCAGAAGGAGGGAGGTGGTGTTGACATGGTATAGACTGCTGGTGAGACCCCACCTGGAGTACTGTGTCCAGTTCTGGAGACCACATCTTAGGAAGAACATAGAGTGGAGATAATCCAGAGGAGGGCAACTAAAATGGTGCAGGATCTGCATCAGAAGCTTATGAGGAGAGACTCAGGAGCATCAATATGTACACCCTGGAAGATAGATGGGAGAGGGAGGATATGACAGAGACTGATAAATACTTCACAGGGATAAATAAGGTACAGGAGGGGAGTATTTCATAGAGGAAAAGATGCACGAGAACAAAGGGACATGCAATGAAGCTGGACGGGGCTAAATTCAAGAGAGATGTAAGGAAGCACTTCTTCACTGAAAGAGTGATGGATGCCTGGAAAATCTTCCAGTGGAGGTGGTTGGGGGTGAAAATGGTGGTCAGCTTCAAGTGTGCATGGGATAAGCACAAGGGAATCTTAGTGGGAAGTGGGGGGAGAGCAGCAGATCAAGTAGGGTCTGTGTTGAGAAAATAGGGAGGGAAAAATTGGGCAGAATAGGTGGGCCAAGTGGTCCTTATCTGCTGTCAAATTCTATGTTTCTGTGTTTCTCTGAACCTCTCCCATTCTCTTCAGTTAATTCCTCGTCATTATTAAAAACTGAACAAAATATGGTGTTGCAGTTTTGCAATTCAAAACACAGCTGTTCTTCCCAGGCATTCTAGTGGAGTCCTGCACATTGCCCGACATGTGTCATATATGACCCTCTGTTACCTCTTGGTATTATACTGCATAGGATAAATTACAAAAGCTAAAAACTCGGTTCCTCTAGTTTTACTATCCTGAGTCCAGTGGACCGAAATATGGTTGCCCAACATGCTGCGGTGGAGTTTATTTCATGTTTCAGGAGGCTTTACCCCTGCACCCTCCTTATTTTTATAACTAACTCAGCTGCAGGCAAAATTTAAATGTCAGGCAACCGTGTTTCTGTCCGCTGGACTTGGGATAGTAAAACTCAGGGAACTTAGTTTCTAGATTTTAAAATACTCCCACTGTATAACCTGTAATAAATCTCAAATATTTATCCGGGTTTTCTTCTAAAAATTAGCATGATGCCTGTATCCACAGCTTCCTCAGGGAATTGGCTGCAAAGATTCAGAATTCTTGTACATTCCCCATTATCCTTCTTCCTTTAATGGCAACAGGAAATAGTTTTTACACCTCTAGATGCCTTCCTGTTTTCCTTTTGGTGTCCTATTCAATATTCTGATATGTTTATTCATTTATTTGTTTATTGGAATCTAGGATTACAAGTACCTTTGGGCCAAGGCTCTTTTACAAAGGTTCCACGTCAGGTGGGATACAATGAACACAGGACAATAAGTACAAGATCTGTAGATAAACACTGGGTTACAGAAAACATGGAGGCTTAACATATTTTGTCTATGCAAACATACATATTGGGACAGTACTAGGTAGGATACAGTAAGGGTAGCAGCCAGAGGCCTTGTCAGCAGCAGCGTTGGAAGTGCAGAGGTGAGTGGGGGGTGGGTGGACATGGGGGAGGGAGGGAGAGAAGATAGGTAGGAAAGAGAAGTGTTGAGAGTAAAGGGCATGGGCAGCCGAGGAAGGTTGAAGAACAGGATGGCTGTTTAAGGGAAATAGTCCCAGGTGCTGATGGCTGAGAGGAATAGCTGCAGCCTAGATTTGAAGGGGCCAAGCTTGGGAAGGGAGGAGATGTCACTACTGAGACCATACAACCAGAGCAGGGCCCTGTAGGCGAAAGCTCTTTGCCCCTGAGAGGAACAGCAGTGGGGGATCAGAAGGAATTGAGAGTCAGAGCCCATAGTATGAGAGAGTTACGAGCAGGAGAAAGGAGAGTTTGGATGCCAGGAGGAGAAAAGCCCAGGGTTGTCTTCTTGGCCATTAAGCAGGTTTGGTATTTTATGCAGTTAGAGAGTTGTAACCAGCCAGTTTGGGCATAGAGGTCACACGTATGGGTGAGACAGTGGGCTCCAGAGATGAGATGACAAGCTTTGTTGAGGGCCAAAGCAATGTGTCGGAGAGCAGTGGCAGTGGCAGAGCTATAGATGATAAGGCCATAGTCAATTAGTGAGACCACAGAGCTCTGGACTGCAACCCTCATGGCTTCAGGACTAAGGCATTGCCTGTGACTGTAGAGAAGTCTGATACGATTATTAGCAGCTTTAGCAACATTGTCGATGTGTAGACCATAGGATAGGTGACTGTTGACTGTGACTCCAAGACATTTAAAGGTTCAGAGTATTGGAGGAAGTAAAAGGGTGGAACAAGTCCAGAGATGGTTCACCAGAGAAATTGGTTCAGTGGTAGGACTGGAGTACAGTGTAAGACTGGAAACTCTGGGTCTTTTTTCCGTGTCATACAGAAGGATAAGAGGAGATCTGTGTTATGTATACAGATCACTGAGTGACAGAATGCTGAGAGAAGCTGCAGGTATAAAATGGAAAGAGAATGTAAAGGTGGGTACATGGGTTCATGAAAAACAACTAGAGAGAGAAAGATATAGGACAAATAGAAGAGGGAAATGGTTTAATCAGAGAGCGGTGAATGTTTGGAATGGGCTCCTGAGAGAGGTGGTGGGGACCAGTAGTCTAACTGTATTCAAACATTTATTGTATAAATACATGGGAGATAATAAATGGAGTTTTGTCCACTAGTTGAGTGGCGGGTCCAATATATGACTCCTTGAAGCTTATGGACCTATAATGATCTATGAACCTACAGTACGAACCTATGAAAGGAGTGTACCTGTTCGAGGGCAGCACCATTGCAGTTAGAGATTGTCAAGGGATGGTGCCTGTACTTGTGGGTGCTGCAGAAAAGCATTGACTTTGTTTTTTTTCAGTTGAGGACTAGTTTGTGTTTAGTGAAACAGTTTTTGACTGAAGAGAAGCCAAGCTGTAGTTTTCACTGTAGGGATGGAGTTCCTTGTGGGTGGAGTGGATTACGATATCATCGGCAAAAGTAGTATTTGCTCAGGGCATGACAGTGGGAGGCTATTTAGACAGAGACTGAAAAGAAGAGGACCTAGAATGGATCCCTGTAGTACTCCAGAGTGTACCGGTCTAACATCAGAGAAGACATCACCAATTTTGACTCTTTGGGATCGGTTTTCAAGGTAACTTTTAAACCAGGTCGTTGACACAGGAAGGCCGGCTTTTAGCAGCTGTGGTCTATCAGAAGGCGATGATGGGCGGTGTCAAAAGCCTTAGTTAAGTCAATGTAGACAGAGCCAGTTAGTTGACCATTATCCAGGGAACTGTGGATTGCTCTGGTGTACTCTAGTAGGGCTGAGGTGGTGCTGTGGCCCTTTCTAAATCCGTGCTGCTGAGCGCTCAAGATATTATATTTATCCAGGTAATCCATAAGTTGGTCTGATACAATCCTTTCAATTGCCTTTGAGAGGGGAGGCAAAATGGAGATAGGCCGGTAGCTCATGCCAAGGGCTCGGTCTCCACTTTTGTGGATAGGAGTAACAGTTGCAGTTTTCCATCTATTTGGGAACTGACTGAGGCTGAGGAGAAATTGAAAATTTTTGTTAGAGGGTTTAGTACTTCTTCAAGAGTGAGGGATAGCAGTTTAAGGCCAAGTGTGTCCTCACTTATTCAGGTCTTGGCAATTGCTTTACTAATGTATGTGTGGACATCATGCATCTTGACTGCCTTGAAGTAGAAGAGCAAGTAATTAGAAGAAGGGGGTGGGCTGGTGGCATGTGCAGTGGCGTCATCATTGTTGAAAAAGTCAGGGGGGAGAACACTGCTGAGGTCGGTGAAGGCTGCATTGAAGGTATTTGCTATAGTATTTGCATTGACATTTTTTCTTAAATTAATAATCTGCTATAATTTGTTTGCCTTTGTAACTACTCCAAGTCCCTTTCTTCTCAGCAGTTACTATTCTTTCTTTTCATACTGTCAGAAGATTCTACTGCCGGAACATTCTATGACATCAGTAATACCATTCTTGGCCATTCAGATGAATAGCATGAAAAGCAAAGAAAGCTACATAGTTAGAAATATGAAATGAAAGACTATGAAATATCAAAAGAAAGCTCACCAGCTGCTGAGGAGAGTGGAACTCTATGTACTGTAGGTCTGAGGTCATGCCAAAGCCAGGTTATTTTATTTATTAACAAGCATTTGTCAATGACGAATATTTCCTTGCAGAGAGTATGTGGCAGTGATGTAAAACAAAAGTTATAGAATCAGTAATTCATTAAGTAGGAGGTGGCACTAATGAGGTAGGAAAAGCTGAAACTGGTGCTCAGGGTCACTGTTGGTGAAGGAAGGTTAAGGATACTGAAGTGTAGACTTAGGGCAGAAGCAGGACAGACCTTGGGAGGCTGTCACATAGCAAACTGCACTCAGGCGTTAAAGCTCCCAGTCGGGAGTGGAAGGTGTGCTATGTAGCTGGGGAGGGACTTTTGGTACAGATCTGGGGGCAGTGACACCAACCATGAGGGGTTTGATACAGGTACATAGGCAGTGTCATCAATGAAAATCGCAAAGGCTAAGCTTTAAAGTGGTACATAGGAGCAAAGAAATACTGGCAGGATAGCAGTACAAAAGTGTTTGAACTTTAATAAATGACAGTGCAGTAAGTTCAGCAACATAAATAACAATACCTTGGTGATGAAGAATCTAGGACACACTTCTGACCTAGCTTCACCCATTAAAACACTTTTGTACTGCTAACCTGGTGCTGGTATTTCTGTGCACCTGTGTACAACTTTGTTTTGTACCTGGCACAGGTTGCTGGAGTGGAGCAGTGTTCCCTGCTCTGCTTAAGCAATAAGGCATGACAGGGGATGTGTTATGCAAGCAATAAGACACAATGAGGTGTGGGTACTCTCCTGATAAGAGCACGCCAAGGTACGTTGTTAGGCATGAGATGCTTGCGCCGAGTGCCTTATGCACCTGGGCATTCTCTTATCAGGAGATAACCCACACCTTGGAGTGTCTTATTGCGCTTATAAAAAGGGCCCCTAAGTAATAATAAAAAGGAAAAAAAATAACAAAAAAGTCAGCAATATTTTTAAAAAAAGGTTTGAATACCTGAAACAGTTAAAAATAGTCCCCCTGTAAAAGTATTGTTATCATTTGCAGTACTGGACTGCCTATATATTGCTCACGTTGTATGCTTATAACTGCAACAAAGACTGTGTGTGGCCAGCTGGTAAACAGAGTTTTATGGTTGTGTTTTTATTTATTTATGTATGTTTGTGTAGGTTTTGCGTTGTAAAGGGTATTTGTGCCATGGAGCAACTAAGTGGCCCGAACAGTTTTATGAGGATAGTGGAGCTGCTGCCCCGACCCGCAGAAACATTTCAAGTATGAACACAGACACAGGCTGCTTTATTAAGTATTATTAGTCTTTTTTATTGATCTTCAAAGATTGAGAGCATCGTGAGATTATAAGTGTACTGCCAGGTTTTCTGGGAGTGAGCGTGTCTGTCAGGAGCCGCCATAGTTAGATGTTCACGTTTTCCTGTATTGTAGAAAACAGATATTTCGTTTTCATCAGCTGCTTTTCGGTGAAGATGTGGAGTTGAGTTTTTTTTTTGTGGAACTGTTTGGTTTACAAGAACTGTTGGTGTAGATGGTGAAGCGTTTTATTTTTGGGTATTATTTGAAAGTCGTCTTAACGGCACATGCTCAGCGCTCACTGGATCTGAGGTGAATTTGTGAAGAGAAGCAGAAAAAGGTGATATATTTAATATTTTAAATGACCAGCAAGGGTTTCCAATAGTATGATGCTGCAGAGTTTCAGAAGGTGGCAATATTGAGGGAGACATTTGTTGCGTGGGAGGGGGGCAAGAGATCCAGCTTGGGTATGAGGATCCAGCTTGGCAGTTCTGTAGTGTTTGAACAGTGATTTCTTTTGTGGTAAGTCCTGGCTAGCTGAAGAGGTGCCAGTTGGCAGAATATTCTCTTATTAGGACACGGGTAAAGGTACCTCTCAGCCAATCAGGACCCAGGAAAAATAGACACCCATTTTATCAGGTGGGATAATGGCCCACCTTGGGGTGAGTTGAAGCACGAGGAGTAGCTGAGTGCTTCCACCACATGAGAAGGGCTGTTAGCCCACCATAACACACCTCCTGGAGTGCCTTATTGCGATTGTGAAATGGATCATTTTTAGTCAATTTTAAGCATTTTAAACATAATACTTTCAGCTGGGCCATTGTGCTGGGACAACAGCCCAGCTGAAAGCAACTCTCAGCCAATCAGAATTCAACATTCTTTTACCTATTTCATAATAAGTTTTAAGGTGCCTGACTGTGTTTAATTAACAGAAATGCTGCAGTAGGCAAATGCAAGAACAGGGCATGCAGTCACAAGGAAGTATTCAGAATTGGAAAAAAACATGACTGGGGCAGGAACTGAGTAAGAGTCAGAAGAGGACTGGAGTTAAAAAAAGGAAATCAAAAATGGAACTATGGGCATTGGACATGAGGCAGAGATCTGTGGGGGGACAAAGTGATGAATTCAGGGGAGAACGAGAGACCCCAAATAAAATGAAACTCCAGGCACAGGAAAGAGATTTGTAGGGGAACAGTAACTTGATTAGGAAAACTGCATGGGTTAATAGAAAGGCACCAAATTAATATCTGCATAAACAGCACACAGAACCCAGCTAGTGTCTGTCCAGTATCAGTCATCGTCCAGCATGTGAGTGGCAAGTGGAGTGGCTTACAGTTGATGCAGAATGTACCTAACATGTGGATGATGGTGGAGTATGGTAGATATCACAATGATCAGTAGCAACCATGACCCTGACACTCGAGGTGTGAGGGAGGGAGGGAGGGATGAGGCAACAGTGCTGTGGGCTAGGTAAAGGGATGGTCTCCTCCCTGATGCTATGGGGTGACAGATTAAAGGTAAGTGGGTACATTGCTAGCACACATCAGAGTATGCTGATATGTGAAAGGATAGGTTCATCATTACAACAATTATTTCAGCACCTGGAGAGCCTTTAGTACCATTTGTGTCTGTTCGAGGGCTTCAGCTACAACTGATCTAAACTGGCATTCTACTGCAGTTCTAATGTATATGTTTTATGCAATGCCCTTGTAGAAAGATACATATGTTATTCCTCCATGTATTTATGTAGCCAAACATCAAAGCACTATTGTTTTCAAGAAAAGCTTAATTCCAAGAAAAGAAAAAAATATAAAGATATTTCTTGGTAATTGGAGCTGGTCCAGCAGGCTGAATTGGGACTCTTAGCAGTGCTAGTGTGTGTGAGAATGACTTAGTACATTGCTTAGTTTGAGTGTCCGCTGCACAGTTCGAGGTGTGTACAGTGTGTGGGTGTGTATGTGTGGGAGCCACTGAACTGAAGAGGAGCAACCACAGACAAGAGTTGCACAGAGAGCTCGATTTACATGATCCACAAAGTCATAAAGCTGCTCAGCTGCTTGCTAGCCAGCTTTATGCAAATGAGAGTACTGAAGCACTCTCTCTCATTGGAGCACTTCAGTCCTATCAAGTACACAAAGTTTCTGCCCACGAAACTGTCACCGCCATCATACTTAGCTTGCATGGTCATTGGTCTGTCAGGGATGAGCCCAGTGTAGCTTGACCTGCATTGGGCTGGTCAGTGACATACCCCTGAAATGACGTTCTTTGTAACAAAACAATTCTTGCACAAGCGCAAGGAAACAAAAAAAAACATGAAGTATGTAATTGTGCTTTATGAAATAGTTACAAAAGTTAAAGGAACAAAGTAAAATCTGAACTGTACAATAATGCAAAATTAATATATTGTCTTTTGACCATTTTTAACCAACCAAATTGCTTGTTTGAGCCAATTGATTTTATAACGTCTTCTTGAAGACAGTCCTCCTGATCACTGGACTATAACACTTTTATTAGTCTTGTGTCATTCTCAGGTGTAATTAACTTACCTGAGACTTCTGAGTCCATCTCATCATGAAAAATATTGAACATGTGGGGGTCCCAACACTGATACCTAGGAAACCCCACTAGGGACTATCTGAGGAATCCCATTAGACTGTGGATCCCTTAAGTAGTTACTAGTGTGGTTCCCTACTATTGTGAATAAACAATGTGTCCCAATTTGCTACTTCTAGCCCAAGGTTAATGCACCATTACACCTTATGGTCTTTAATAGGATAGTGTTCTTTTGAGTGTTGTCATGTATGTTTTACTTTGATTAGTTTTACATGATTTTTGAAAGGTTCATTTAAATCTTCTTTTAATGTTTTACTTTTTGCACAAAACATTACTAATTCCATGAGAATGTCACAAACACAAGATCACCTTTTATTTATTTAGCTTTTGTTTACCAGGTAAGCACACTAGACAGTCAAGCGCCTATTTTCAGGTGCGACCCAGGAGAATTACAAAAGTACGGGAAATAACAATTCAGAGACAAGGTAACAGCAATCAACAAGGAAGAGGCAGAGAACTCAGGCAATAACAAATTCAGAGACAAGGTAACAGCAGTCAACAAGGTACAGACAGGTATAGGCAGAGAACTACAGGCAGGTACAGGCAGAGAACAAATACAAGGCAAGTACGGTGTTAAGGCATGGCAACCGTGGGAGGCAGTTGAGGAAGCAAACATATATCAGCAGGACATTTTCAAAGTGTGCACTAAAGACATCTGCACATGCGCAGTCAAAAAGGGGCACAGGCATACCATAGAGGGTAGGTCAGCTAAGAGCAAAGGCAGGCAGAAGCTTGTTTTAAGTAGTCCCAGAGGAAGGACCTGAAGCAACTGTGGGAGGGGGGCAGCCCTTACATGAGCACAGAGTAGGTTCCAGGCTCTGGGGGCAAGGGCCACAAAGGCACGATCCCCTGCGAGGGAGTGAGTTTTAGGGACCATGAGAGCCTGGGAGTCGCTAGACCTCAGCCGATAGCCAGAGGGGGCAGACTTGAGCAGATTTACCATAAGACAGCACTGGGCCAGCATTCTTATTTGTACAGGGTAATAAAAGATTAGAATGCCTTACCATTTAGGTTTCAAAATATAAGCTCCCATTCTGTAATTAAAGGGACAGTGCCAACCCCTTTTGCATCATATTATTTCTTGCTGAGAACCAACTTTTTACGATCGCTTACTTTCTTTAAAACACATTGATGTTGCTGCTTATTTTACCTGCTTCATTTCTTAGTAGAACTGAAATGCATGTTAATGGTGTAATTATACCCAACCTTGTTTTGTTTCAACTCCTTGATCTATTGTTATTGCATACTTTCTGAACATTAGAAGCACCCCTCCCTCAAACAGTGCATCCACTAAATCCTTCACTGGTGCATCAGTATGCAGTCCTTGAGAGCTCTAGCTCCTTGTGTTTGTGCCAGTGAACAGACTTTGATGCAGTGGGCTGGTTGAATGATATAACTTCACCAGAAACATTAGGTTCCAAATATAAAACCAGTTTAGTCCCTGAGTCCTGAAGAAATCCCCCAGTGAGGGTTATGAACCTAAGATTCACAAAGCGTATTTTAAATTGAAGCTGCCTTCTGGACTTGAGTCTAAGGTCATGCAGAACTGCCCAGGATATATCTTGCTAAACAACTATATAACTTTTTTTTTCACACAAATACAGGGCAACACCCTGGTCATTGCTCATGGCCTCCTGATTAGGAGCAGTCTCCGCAAGAATTAATAGTGGAGCATCCTTCTATTTGCAGCTCTTGGTGTCCTGGTTCCTCAACCGGATGAAAGCTGAATTGACTCACCTTCAGGTTGTTGCCATTGTCTTCACCACAAGGGGGGGTTAATTCCTCACAAGGATGTAGGCACTTAGGATTTGGCAAAACACCCCTACTGGCACAGACCCCTGCAGCATGGATCTAACTGAACTTGCATGGCTGTCCTCAGACCCAGAGCCATCAAGGCAACTCTGTTCCCTGAATAAATGGTACACAGATAATCACAAGGTAACCCACCCAGAGTCTATGAGGAATGCTGGCTAGCAACCCCGATTACAGTTTGAATCACAACTAGGCTTTAGATGCAAGCTGTCTCTTGCAGCTCCACAGTTCACAGATTTCTTAACTTGCTCTCCTGGCACTGATGCTGCACCTCCTTTATATACACACATACACACACATGCATGCACACATGCATACACGCCCACACACTTTCTCTGTGTTGCTAATTGGTTGATGAGAGGGACTTGCCTCAGTCCTACCTCTAACTAGCCATCCATTTGTGTCTGTATTGCTTGGGACTAAATGTCTCAGAAGTCGTGGGGGGTAGCTTCCTATGTCTTTCTGAAGCATATGTGGCTCTTCCAGACTCAAGATAGGCCCACCAAGTGCAAGCGCTGTCTCTTGACGCCTGATCCCAGTTGTAGTCTTAGTGGGTCAGGGAATCCAAGATGGTGCTGCCCATGCCCTAATGGGCTTCTTTTTATTATTTTGTTAAACATTTGGCCCCTCAGTGTGACTTTTAGCAGTTTTCTATACTTTCTTCCAGTCCTTGCTGCCTGTCCTGAGGATCAGGAGTCAGGAAGGGGGATCTGGGAGACTGCCAACTTTTGTTTCAGGCCAGCAGCCCTCTGATGTGCTGCTCAAACTGTTTGGTATGTGATTCAGCTTCGCCTGGTGCTCCTGGCAGGGAGCCAAAGTTGATACTGTTGTTTGCTGTGGCTCCCCAGGCCCACACTGCAGTCAAAAGGGCCTAGGGAACAAAGAATAGAGGTGGCTGCTGTTTGGGGAGTGCTGGGCATTGGCTCCAGCTGAGGAACCTGAGGCAAGCCCCTATGTGAGATAGGGGTTACAGAACAAAAAGAAGTCCCTGCCTTTGTATCAACTAGAAAAAGTATGTGAGTCTCTGCAGAATACCACTATTATCCTCCAGTCAAACATTGTTCACCTCCATGGATCAGTTTGACATCTGCTTTATAAAGTGTGATGGCTTTTTTAGACTGAATAATGGCATCCCTAAAATGTATTAATGTATATTGACATGGAAACTGATCAACAGGACATAGCCATGTCAACTTGATTCCATGCTTTCATAAAAAATGTTTTAACCCTAGAAGTTCCAATGCCAGCCTTTTTCAAAGAAAAGGTTTGAACAGTTAGTGCCAGGAATTTAATAATTTCTTAATGAAGGTTTGATCCAGAAGCAAACGATTTGATACCTTTTAATGGACCAACATAGATGTAACAACAACAAAGTGCTCTAGCTTTCGGACCAACCAGTCCTTCTTCAGAAGCTCAGTGAAGGTTTGTAATCTGGTCAACATGGTTAAGTTCTACTGAAACAGTTTTCATACATTGACATACTTCAATATAGTGTATGTGGATAAACATCAGTACACTCTATAAAATGGCAAGAGAGCATCTAGAAACCTTATTGGTTAAAAGCCATCACATAGCCATGCTTTAAAACACTATATACATACATACATACATATGAAGTTGCAAGCAGATTAGGCCCATTGGTCTGTCACATCTACCTGAGATGCAGCTCTGATTAAGTTTCAGCAGCTGCCCCCCCCCTTCATGTGCTTCCCCACCTTTTGATCACTAATACACTAATACAGTAATACAACCGCTGATTCCACTTTTATGTTGTAAGAGGTTTCACTTAAATTCTTAAGCTATGAGTACCTGTCACCTTTGTTTCACATTTCTTATACCATAAGAATGTGTGTAAAATAGTCTCAGCTGCGCACTAACATATATCATAAAATTCACACACCAACTTTCAAAACCACCTTGCTAGTAATTTTCTGTCTGTTGAATGTAGTGCAGTCCCCCACCACCATGAAAGCCAAGTGCGTGTTAGCTTGCTGTCAGCAGCAGTTCAGCCGTACTGACACACCAGCTTACTCTTCAAGGTACCTTAATGGAATATTTAATCACTTCTAACACTACAAAACATACATTCATTGTTCTATTGCACTCCTATGACTGTGTTTGGCTATTTTGTAAATATGCTTGCCTATTAAAAAAGGCAATTTTATAAGCGGATTCCATAAAGTACTTTAAAGGAGTACTGCAGTCAAAATTTGCAAAAGATGTCATGCAGAGGTTTTGATTTGTGTGAGTAGTTCTGGTATGTCTTTCCCTTTGTCTGCTATTAAGAGGTTTTTCTAAATTAGCCTGCTAGTTATATGTTCCCTTGGGATCTCTATCTTCACAAGGTGTATTGCTCTTCTTTTTCCTACAGTGCTTCCTGTCCCATGTGACAGTGAAGCGTCTGGGACCACTAATTCAGCAAGTACTAGAGATAGAAACTGATGTTCTGGCCTCCACTATATAGCTCCAATTAAGTGCTTTTGTTTTATATATATGTGTGTGTGTGTCAGATCTACCCAACAGGAATAAATTTTCTGCTTTTAAAACTTTTCATTTCATCATATTACACACAGTCATAAAAAGCACATAAATCACTCCAGGTCATCAATGCAATAATTAGTAAAGACTGTTAGCTGTTTTCTTACAGAATAATCCACTCAATGAGCCCTTAAGGATTTGATAAACTGTAAATGTAGCCATTAGTGCTCACTGGATAAGGAAAGTTACTTAATATCCCAGCTCTGCTGTTGTAAAATTGACTCTAAACCAGTGCTTGATGAATTCATGGTCCTGAATATATCACTGTCACATGGGACAGGAGGCATTGTAAGAACAAGAAGAACATAATCCTTGATAAGATGGAGATCCCAGGGGCCATAAAACTACTGTAAAACTAGTAGGCTAATTTAGAAAAAACTCCTAATAGCATGCAAAAGGAATGACACACTAGGACTGCACACATAAATCAAAGCACTCTGCACAAAATATGCTTTTGCAAATCTACAGTAACTGTAGTACTCCTTTAAAGGTTTTCAATGCACATCTCAGGCTGTAAGAACACTCAGCCTTCAGCTTTATGTCCTTACACCCATGGGGTGTGCATCACAATTCTTTAAACCGCAACCTTGCATGGCTTATTCCTTACATTAATCATACAATTATGGTTAAAATTATGCTGATATATACAGTATATATATATATATATATTTATACCACGGGGGTGGGAGCTCTAAGATGACAATAAATTGTGTTGTTTTCACTGAAGTAAAATAAATGCAGCTGATGTCAGCAGAGTTAAAATAAATACCATTTATACCTACTCTGCTGATGTCAACTTCTCTCTCTTTGTATACCCATTACTACCACTAACTAGCCTCTCTTCTTACTGCCTGTAATACAAAAGTATTCACAACTGCCATAGTACACATCACAAATAAGAGTTGAAACAATGTATTCCAAACAATAAAATGAAAGATCTGCATCCAAATACATTTTAGAACTGCTCTGCCAGAACTCGCACAAGCGGTCTCCAAACCGTGCACAACAAGTCTCATCCGAATGAGAACTGAACCGCAACCGTTCGGAACAACTCTCACAAAATACAGCACTGTTAATGCTTTCCTTTACCTGTAATCACTGCAAGAAATGTTCTTTAGTTAACTTTTCTTTTATTCTATGACTCGCCATTGCACACCACAGACAGGAAACTTAAACATCTTAAAGCAAAGGTACATCAGCACGTAGCAACAGCCATACAACAAGGCGAAGTGGACTGTCTTAACATGAACACTGAAAGCGAAGAACACCACATAAAAACTGCAGAACAACAATTACAAATCACCAAAAAACACCAAAAAAGTCACTAAACAGATAAAAACTATACCTGACTAATGCAGCTCACAGTCTTGCCCTTCCCAACCCTAAAACACATTCCCACCCAAATCAGACAGCACACGTCAAACAACAGCATCCAATCATCAATCACACAAACAGCAAATGACCAATTACAGATCTCAGAGACACACCATTCAGACCTAGTCACTCACAAAGACAATACAAATGAACACACCAAACAAAGATGTAAGGAAATGTAATAGAGGATCTCCCACTCCCATGGTATAAATAGCACACATGATGTGCAGATCGTGGAATATGAAAAATATTTTCACTCCTGCATCAGAGGCTCTGGATATTTCACTCTGCTGTAGTGAAAATATTTTCCATATTCCACTCCTGCCCATCATGTATCCCCTATTTATTAATATATATATATATATATACTGTATATATATATATATATATATATATGTATATATATATATATATATATATATATATATTGCATCCTGCCTGAAATGTGTTTTTGCACCTATGGTGCAGAATGGCATAGTCACTGTGTGAAATCAACTTTTGGGATAGATTAGTGAAATCACAGTGCCACTGTTCATGAGGGGAGGTCCCAAAAGGCCATGTTGAATATTTGGTAAACAAATTCCAAAAAATGACTTCATTACACAATTTCTGTGCATGCTGGTAACTTCGACACTTTTTTGTATTTTCACTCCAGATTTTGAACATTGCCATTTTTTACACCTCCTCATGATCAATACAGATGTCATTTTCCACATCCTGCCCAAAATGTCTTTTCGCAGCTGTTACACTGAATGGCGCATTCACTGTGCAATATCACCTTTCAGGATTGAGTAACAAAATGATAGTGCCAGTGTTCATGAGGTGGGGTCCCAAAAGCCCATGTTGAAAATTTGGAGTGAAAATACCAACAAACGCAGGGGGCATTAGGGTTTCCAACCATAATGACCACCCTGCACAGACTGACAGGCATCAGGAGGTGTGGCTTGGGGTCATAGGCCGTAATGCTCAGACCATTCCAACCCCACCCTGCAGCCACTGAAAGGCATCAAAGTGTGCCTTGGGGTCTTCAGCCCTAACATTTGTCCCATTCTCCTATACTGCATCGATCTCAGCTTATTTCTTTATGGAATGGAATGAGCATAAGGGTTGAAACCCCAAGGCACACTGTGACACCTGTCAGTGTCTGCAGGGTGGGGTGAGGTGGAATGAGCGTGGCGTTATGGCTGATGACCCAAGGCACACCCCAACACCTGTCAGTCTCTGTAGGGTGGGGGTGGGGGTTGGCATTAGTTCAGTACTTCACTGCCATTCCTATTATGCATGTCTCTAACTCATTGTAAAAAAACAAAGACAAGGCGCTGTGTCAGCATGTGGTCTAAAAGCATAACAAAATGGTTATATTAAATGCACGCTGAAAATAGAAAATAGAGTTAAAAATCTACGTTTCGACCTTAGGTCTTCTTCAGGAATTATCTAAAAGAGAAAAAACTAACTTGTTTTTTCTCTTTTAGATATTTATTAAAATCAGGTCAATAGCCTTAACTCTATTTTCAGTGCATTAATATAACCATTTGTTATCTCTAACTCATGTAGTACTAATGCCAATATCAACAAGCAAACATTTGGCATTGACAAATGCTTGTCTCGTAACTGAAAGCTTGGAGTCAGGTTGACATGGTTGTGTCCTCTCAAGAGAGTTTCTATGTTGATACACACTGATATATGTATCAATATATTTTTTCCATGATGGTTTGTAAAAAGGCAGTTTTGATTTTCATTCTACCACAGCCTACTTAATGATATCTTCAATATTGATGACTGTTTACTTCCTCATCTAAGGCCTGTAAGAGTAACACTCATCTCTTTATTTCTTTTCACTACCCCATGTCTATTTAGGCTATGGCAGGCATTTTCTGTGAACACATGGAAAGAAAATAATCTGGTGTAGTCTGTATTGGACTGTTTGGTGGGTGGGTTCATTGCAGTGTTGAACTACAAAGGCAGTGTGACCTACTAATTAGAAAATAAGATTTGAGGAACTGGGGGCAGACACAAAGTAAGATAGCTGGCTCCCCCTCCCATGAGTCTGGAAACAACTTGGAAGATGCTACCACAGTCTCCCTGCCTACCAGTCCGCAGCAGTGACCCAGGCTCAGTGTCTGAACACACTTCACCAGCATGGCAAGCAGCTCTCCAGCTGCTGTCCTACTGGGTTGGCCAGAAAAGCCAAGCTTTGGGAGTGTGTGAACATTTTAATTATAAAATGGATAGCAGAAATCCTAGAAGCTGCAGCAGCCTTTGACCTGTGATGATATCTCAGTGTATATCACCAAGGTTCAAAACAAATTATTCAGATCATCCATTTCCTATCACTTTTTGGCCATTTTATATTTATAATAATACACTCCAGGATGTGTTATATCATGGGATACTGTCACTTGGATGGTTGAAGGCACTTGGCGTTACCTCGTGCCTCACAACACAACTGTGACATGCTAGTATCTCATGATGTACCATGTTCAGTTGTGTATTATTACTTAAATCTGTGTTTTTGTTATTGAGGGGGTTTACACAGGTGGTAGAGGTTGTTCATGTATAGGACTGTACTTCACAGAGAAGGTTGGAGAAACTCAAGATATTGTCATGGTCAAAATGACAGAAATCATTAAAATCACAGTAAAAGTCAAGAAAAGATGTGGCTGTATTGTTGGTTAAACAAAATGCATCTGTTTTGACAGTTTCATACAAACATAGCAGCAAATATTTACTTACTTTAAAACATTAATTGTTAGACTGGTCCATTACCATGAATCAGCACTTTGTACTACCATGTAAGAGACCCTTGCTTGCATGCAAGCCCCAGAATCCTATAACAGGTCTGACTGGGGACCAATGGCATTGCAGTTGTGAGGCACAAGATTATGGGTCAGTCATTTGCAAACACCAAAAACTAAGGAGTTTTCATGGAAAATATTAAAAATTATGGTGTTGGCATGGAAAATGCCATAAATTGTGGAGCCGTCATAGAAATGGGGAAAATCATGGAATCCCTGACTTCCATGGATTCCCGACAATCATACAGACCCTATTTATGTATGTCAACTATGAGTGTTTAGGACAATATTTGCAGCAGGCTGACCTGCTATAGGTTCAGCTTCCCCAAACAAAGTCAACCTCTCATTAAATGTGGTTGAAACTGGCATTTACCAACTGCATGGGCTGCAAGTTCAGATCAGTATGGCTTGCAGTATGTAACAGACATGGTAAGTTTTGAATAGTTATGGACCGGTCTTGTGCTTTGTAGCTGGCCAACACACTTGGGATGCTCTTCCTGTAATTAATTTAAGGTGAAGGATCAGGGCATCAGCTTTTTTTGTTGCAGGCTTTGTTTTCTTGGGATATCCATGTTTCAGCAAATATGGAATCAGTTCTCAGCACAATGAAGCCAGTTATTTGTTGCGTGTCAGAAAAGTGCACTGTTCCAGCATGTTGTCTGTCTCCAGCATTATGACTCACTCAGTTTGACTTTCCTCAGCTATTTATATAAATGGGCTGTCAAAAAGGATGTAAACCTGCTAGCTGACCTAGATTGCAAAAGCTGAAAATGCAGAGGATGAGCAGACTTTGACATGTGCAGTAATCCGTTACCATGAGACTACCAATGTTTCCTTTTATACAGTATGTCTGTATCTGTATATAGAATACATGATAGATAAGTGTGGTATACAGTGAAATAAACCCATTGAGGTGCTAACCAGGTCATAATGCCATGAACTGAAGGGCAAGTGGTCTTATGATCTGTTAGCACCTCCCGATGTTTTTTCCTGAAGTATAGAAGACATATCCATCTTTTATTTTAGAAAATATATTTGTATGGTTACTGTTAGTTTTCAACACAATTGTGTATACAGGAAAGAGAATACAGGAAATAACTACTTCTGTGGGGAATATATATCTATATCTATATACTATTACACATGTATAACCATGGTGTAATATGCTGTTATAATCAGCTGCTTATAACAGTAAGCACAAGACAACTGACAGCTGTCAAACAAAATATGGCAGTGAAAGCAGTCTTTGTATAAAAACACCAAAATCACTGTGGCACTGAAAATGTCACCAGCAGCGTTACTGAAACCCAGACTCCAGAGCAGGAAGAGTGCCACTGGAGCCAGCCCAGTGGTGCTGAGGGCTGAGGTGCTATGCCGGTGACCCGTGTTCGGGAATAAGCATGGGCTACTGGGGGTTGGCAGGGGAGGAGAAGGATCAAGCGTCCAAGGGACTGCTCTCCTTCTCCATGGAGGGGGGACACACCAGTGACCGCCACTTTACTGGCCCCTAGTGGAGGCTGGGGGGCAGTGCACCGATGCTGTTGAAGAGGGGCAGACACCTGGAGGAGTGCGTGTGGATGTGTGCGCTCCCTATGTCTGTGTCATTGCATGCCCCACCCATGCTAGGGGAGAAAAATGGTCCCTGGTCATGCAGGATGAAACAGCCACCCGCCGCAGGCCCAGACTCTGAATGGCACTCCCTGAATCTTGATCCTGGTCGAGGTGAGTTGAGCTGAGGGGCTCCTCACCGCCCTGCCATGGAGGGTAAACCATGGGGGAAGAGGGAGTAAGCTGCCTGATGTTGGGGTGCGGGGCTGGATGGGTGGATGAAGGATAGATGCTGACTGGGAGCTGGAGAAATAGATTAACAAAAAAAAAAAAAAAAAAGAAGATTGCCATTGGGCTCAAGATATGGTCTTTTCCAGCACCAGGACAGGCAGCAGGGCTGGGAAACAAGAAGAACTCAGTCCTCAGTCAGTGCCAGGACAACACCCCATATGCACTAGTGCAAGAAAACTGAACCTTTTCTTTTTGCTGCTTACTTATCTACAGTAACGTTAACAATTACAACAACGTATGGATAGGGGTTTTGTAATGAGATTTCATACACACCCTTGGTATGTAATTCTTTAATAAATCCCTCAAGCTTCATTCTCAGGGTCTATATAGCATCCCACACTTTGGGTGTGTGTAAAATGTCATCTCTACCCATACATTAATCTCTATATCTATGTATGATGTATTTTTCTTATCTTTTTAATGCATTTATGTATTGTAAGATGACCTGAGTGGTGTCACCGAGAAGGGAAGAAGAAAGTTGCATAATGAAATGGGAGAAGAAAAATGACGTTGTGCTACAAAACTCTTAAAGCTGGCTGTCTGGGCATCTTTCCCCAGAAAACATAATTCATTTAAATTAAAACATATCCTGCAATTAAATTAGCTATTTGCATCTTTACACTGAAAATAATGTAATGCACTGTGCTTTTTATGTACATTTATGCTATTCAGAAATATTTGGATAATGTCAGACATTTTCCTTTCATATTGTCAGATCTCTTAATACAGCTGGGTTACTATCGTTTGTAATTAAAATCATTTCTTTCTGCAATCAGATAGCGAAAAAGCCACATCAGTTTAAATTGTAAAAACTTACAGATTCATTAGATTTTATTCCAAAATAGCCCACCGATTCTGCTGAGTTAGACATATGCCACATTTTGTAGTGGTCATAATCATGCCAGTTGGAAGTATTAAAAGGTTAAGTGTGGCCTTTGTTGTTTGCAGTTGCAGTGGTGCTCAGTGATAGGTTCTGTTATAACTAAAGATATCCTGGGCTTGATTTTCAAAGCCCTGATTGCTGCAAGCCTCGTGTACACAAAGATATGGTACATGGGCTTATGGCAATCACCACAAGCGACTGGGGTTTCAACACGTGTACCAGGTGTTGCCAAGTTAGATCAGCTTTTCTGGTGCTGCTTGGCATTGCTGTATTGCTGTTTATGGAGCTTATGCCATATATTTGGTGCTTGCTGTAAAATGTGGAACTGCCACGACTGCACCTGAGATTGAAGACGGGTGCAGTTGCAGCAAAAGGGTTTGACGATTGCCAGAACCTAAGTGTTGTGATGCGCAGGATTGGTACAAGCCCCATGCCATACCTTGAAAATCGAGCCCTGTTGCTAGTATCACAGTCTCTGTAGTCTTAACAGTTTATATAATTAAGCATTGCTACGGCTTATAAAAGGTCAAGTTGATTGGATTAACCATTGTTAACTGGGGTTTCTGAGATTTGATGATTAATCTGTTGTGACACAACCTATCACTGTTCCCCTCTGTATACAATTATATGAATATAGGTATATGAATGAATATTATACATCATATGGAGAGGCAGTATCTTTATATGGGATTTAATTAGTGTTTGTGTCAAAAAAGGGTTTTGACGGTTTATATCTTGGCAATCTTAGCCCACAGGACTACAAATTGTGGTGTGCTAGTCTTAGTCCTAGGGTTAATGTTTTGGCAAGTTTGGTCAAATTGGATGGTGAGAGCTGAGCTAATGTTTTGAAAAGTTTGGCCAAACTGGTTTGGCAGTTTAAGAGTTATTAATTAGTGAAATATTTAAAAAATACCCAAATTCAATCATTTCTTTCTGCAATCAGATAGCGAAAAAGCCACATCAGTTTAAATTGTAAAAACTTACAGATTCATTAGATTTTATTCCAAAATAGGGCCTTTTGTGGTTAAATAAACAAATATTCTCTTCTATTTAAGTTGTAAGGTATAGGAGGGGACGTGGGTAACCACCAGCAAGATGGCACCATAGTTTCTTAGCAGAGCTCAGCTTCAGGAGAATCACCACACATCTGTCCATTTCCACAGGCATTTACTTGGTGAAAACAACAAAATCGGACAGCCCTTGTCAGAAGGTGCTATAATCTGCTTTTTTTTTTTAGTTTTTGAATAGCCACTTAGTGCTAGTAAACTGTGACTGCTTTATGACCCCTCTCAATTACCACTGAAAGTGAAAGGTCCCAACTGCATGGTTTGTGCCTAATCCCTCATCTAGACAACATGACTGTCTTTTGCTGGGATGGCCTCCTTACAAACTGTGCTGCTGGATATGGTGAATATCACTGTGATGCTGCACAGAATTCCCCAGGACACTGCCGACATCAAGAAATCAGTGGCTCAGACCAGCAAAGTTCTGGCAGAGCTGAGCCAGTGAGTGGCAGTTATGGAGCAGCACATACAGTGGCTAGAAGCTCAGGATGATGTTCTATATGGTCAACTCTGGGAGCAGGACAGTGCTATCAAGTACCTGCTCTCAAAGGCGGATGAGTTAGATAACTGGGTGAGGTGCAACAACCTCAAGTTGGTTGGTCTTCCAGAGGGAGCTGAGCGCAAAGAACTTATACCTTTTCTGCAAAAACTGATCCCCAGCTAATATCCTGAACTGCCCTATCCTGGAGATTGAGCGGGCGCACTGCTCACTTGCTCCCCAGTCTAAGCTTGGTGACAACCAATGGCCCATGCTTATGAAACTCTTCCAATACCCTGTTAAGGAAAACATTTTATGGCTAGCATGGAAGCAGGGCCTGCTTAACTGGGAGGGCCATCAGCTGTCCTTTCATCAGGACTTTTCCACAGACTTATAGTACTGCCGCAAAACATATGCCCTGGTCAAGTGGAAGCTTCCACACCTTGGCACCACTACTGATGTTCATTATCCAGCTCAATTGCATATTCAGGTGAATGGGGCAACTTGCCAGTTTGATACCGCAGAGGTAGTCAAGGACATCATTGAGCAGCAGTGGCCTGGATAAAAGTTTCCCTCCTCTCCTTTTTACCTGGTCCCTTGTAGGCTTCAGACTAATGCCAGGGACACCTTTCCTCTGGCTTGCGCTGGCCCCAACACATTCCTCCACCAGCTGATGATGATGATGATGATGCACTGTGGGTCCAACAGCATTGTGGACTGGCAAGAAAATGGCATAAGCAGAGGCTTGTTTGGGCACCACAGGAACTGTTGAACAATCTGGGAGCCACTGCCATGCATCCTCAGAACACGGCATAAGCAGAGGCTTGTTTGAGCACCACAGGAGCTGCTGAACAATCTGGGAGCCACTGCCATGTATTCTCAGAACTCTCCAGTAGCCCCACAATGTCAACCCCCCTGCCCACACAGAACAGATGTGACCCTTTCTAGCAGACATCAGCTCTAGAGGCAGCCTTAGAGAGTCCCTTCCTCTGCTCTGGTCTCCCTGATGCCTGTAGACCAGCCTCTTGTAGCCCATTCCTGTTTCCAGCTAAGGGAGCCCAAGTTCTGGGCTGCAGTGCAACTACCTGACAGCACCTCCCAGGTATACCCATGACAGTCTCAGTCCTCTAATGCCCCCAAGCACCAGCACTCACCTCAGAAGCATGCTGGATGACCTACTACTGCAGTAAATACTGTGCTGGTTATTGGATGATCTCCCTACCATTGCTGTTTCACCTCCAGTGCTGTCTTCCCCCCAGCCTCCTACGCTACCTTCCTCCTGGACTGTAACTGTGAACTGTCTGTTTTTTCCTGGGAGGGTGGAAGGCAGGAATACAACATTGGAACAGTTTGTTCAGGCATTGATTTGCAGCCTGTAGTCCTTGAGTTGCTGCTCCTGCTATCTCTGAGCTCCATGGCAGCAAGCTCCACCAGACTTTGTGACTGAGGCCTAGCTTGTTTCCCAGCTGGGAACGATGAACAGGGACCTTTTGATCCTACAGCAGCTTATTCTGAACTGTATAACATATTCTGGCTGATTTTAAATTTGCTGGATATATCCTGTAGCTGGACTAACTGTTGTGTTATTGATTTGTTACACACTTACCAGGTCATAATATGGCTAAAGCTTGTTTTGTTCTTTCTGGGCTAAGGGCAGTTCTACACACATTGCTAGTTCATGTTTAGTTATTTGGAATGCTGTGCACTAGGGTTGCACTTTCATTACTGGGAAGTTGCAGTGATGAACAATAGGTGAATGTTCTGTGCCTCCCCCCCACCCCCAGTGGATCATGACAGGGCTATGCGGGGTGGGGGGTATAATGGCCCTGCTCCTCCTTTTTAGACATTGTGTCAGTGCAGTCCCGCTTGTGGCTTGCAGGAAGGTTTCTTCCTTCTCCTTGTCTGCATGTCATACTGGACACACTCCATACAAACTCACTAGACCAATCAAGATCAACACTAACTCACTTTTACGGCATGGCGAGCTTTCTTCACATAATTCTGTCAACTCGTCCCATTATCCCAGTCCATCTCTAGATGTGCATCTGCCTGTGCCTCAAGATTTCCTTACCACCTCTTCACCTAAGGCTAATACTGCAGTTGCAGGGGTGCTCTATAGGAAACAGGAATGGGCCGGGGCAATCTTGCTTGAAGACACCCATAGCTCTCACAGCATATTACTGCCCGCCTCCCTCATGACCAGAGTTCTCATAGAGAGAAAGTCTGCATGAACAAGGGGAACATTTACAGATAATTAGAACATTTACAGATAATTAGGGACTCTGTGGTGACCCACTGATTTTTTTGCTCCCCCTTCGATAAGGGATTCACCAACCCCAATGAGATGTGCTTGAGGCGTGGCCAATGCATAAACCACTGCAGCTTGCTGGGTGCAAGGCAGCCATTCATGGAGATTATAATCTTCCTTCACCTCCACACCTCCTCATTTTTTCCTTTGGGTACATTGTCCCAACTCTTCGTTCAACCCATGGTGGTACCCTGTTGTGCCTTGGTCATCAGCTCTAACGCTAACCCCATTCCATCAGTAAATAAGTTGAGATGGGTACAGTATAGGAGAATGGGGTGAGCATTAAGGCTGATGACAGAGGAACCCCCAATGCCTGTTGGTGTGCAGGGTGGGGCTAGGAATGTGAGGTTGGAAACCCTAATGCCACATTTCCTTAGTTTTGTCACTTTAACCTAACTTATGCATTAATGAAGTTTTTGCAACATACATATATATATATAGTATAGGACGCTACACGCCCTTATAGTTAGGGTTCAGTAGGCTCTTTAATGTTAAACCCCAATGTTTGTGAGTTAATAACCTTGCAACTGTTCAACGGATTGCATGAGATTTTGAATGTGGTCTTATATGGTAGATCTCTTAATTTGTCAGGTTGCATTTTGGTTGGAGTTATGGTTTTTGCACAGCGAAGCACTGAAAAATGCATTTTTTGCCACTTTTGACAAATTTTTTGCCCATGGCGCTGCAACCACATCGTTTTATGTTTTGGTCTGAAATTTGGAACATAGAAAGAATTTGTGTTAAAGAACAATACAGCATTGGTTTGGGTAAAAAATGTTTATCCATCCAAAGTTATTTAATTTTTAATGTTTGGGTTCTGAGCATGCTCAGTTCACTCCAAGATTTATATATATGTTTTGCGAAAGAGTATTGGGCTCATGGTCAAGGATTTTGTCAGCTCGCGAATGAGGATTTAAAAAAAATCTTTGTCTTATTCTTTGCCCGCAAGCTGCCATCTTTTTTCCATTTTTTCCCCCCAAACAAAATGTTGTAGCTTCCTCCATGGGTGACTTCTTGTTGTAATATGGCATGGGTTTTGTTCAGGGTGACACCCTCTACAAACCCATGCCTTTGGTTTCCTTCATTTTGTCCAAAAAACATCAGTTTCAAATTTAAAAATGCTTTGTCCTCGACTCACTTCTGATCCTCTTTTGCAAGCTGACAAAATCCCAGTCCATAAACCGATCCTAATTCGAAGGCTGCAAAATCCTCGACTGTCACTTTGTGACCAGATGGCCATTCTCATGGATGAGGATTGACTTGACAGTCAAGGATTTTGCTACCTCACGAAAAAGGATCAGGTGACAGACTGGGATTGCGATCCTTCGTGAAAAGGTTGGTTTTATAAATCCTCTTAGAGCTGACAAAATTGCAGTCCATGAGCTGTCAAAATCATAGTCTGCCAGCCGATCCTCTTCGCGGGTATTAAAATCCTTGACTGTCACTTAGGGACCAGATGGCCCTTCTATCGGCAGGATTGACTTGGCGATCAGGGATTTTGCTGCTTCACGGAACAGGATCAGCTAGCGGACTGGGATTTTGTCAGTTTCATGAAAGAGGATTGTTTTTTGAATCCTCTTCATGAGTTGACAAAATTGCAGTCTGCGAGCTGTCAAAATCCTGGTCTGCCACACGATCCACTTTCATGAGGTAACAAAATTGTTGATCGTCACTTAGGGACCAGATGACCAAAATCTGATGGTCAAGCATTTCTTACAGATGGCAATTTTGACAGCTCATGAACGGTGATTGATTTGACAGTCTGGGATTTTGCTACCTCATGAACTAGGAATTTTTGAACTTTAAAAAACCTTTCCACTGTACTGTAATTTAATGGTTTGGTCTTTTGACTTGAAATTTGCAGGGTATTAAGGGGATGCCCTAGAGTTGTGAATTATGCTATTTTGGTGCTGGAACATGAAGTGGTTCCATAGATATGCCATCACAAAGTTGAGATTTTCCCATATGTTAAAATTGTGCTCCCATAGTGCTTTTGTTGCCGTATCTCATAAGCGATGCAAGATATGGATCCGGTCAATTCATGTAACATGAACATCTCGCTGTCATGATTACAATGACACTTGAATTTTTTCCTAGCTGCTACAGTTCCGAGATATTGGCAAATTGTTACAAGGGTTCCTTGTTCTATAGGGCTGCTGTATGGCTCTGTAGCTATGTGTGAGTGGGGCGCAGGGGCCCAGAGGGCCCATGCTTCCCAGAGGGCCCATGCTCCCCCAGACACATATCATTATGCAGAAATGGGCAGCTTGGTGGGAGCACGGGGCAGACCAACACATGCTACTTACTAGTTATATTACACTTTTTCAAAAAGTAAGGAAATTCATTGCAAAAAAAACGTCATTGCAAATGACATTAAATTAGGAGAACCAGTCAGAACACAGGAGCAGCAAAATGAATTGAAAATGGACTTAAAGAAAACTGAAATATGGGCACAGCAAAACAAAATGAAGTTCAGCATTAATAAATTAGGAGTGATGCATCTGGGAAGATCAAATAGCAAGAATAGCTGTACATTAAATGGGGAAGAATTACAGGATGTACTGTTGAAGATGAAAAAGATTGTGGAGTACTTATAGATAGCAAGCTGAATTTTGTTAAACAGTGTACTCAAGTTATACAAAAAGCTAACTATATGGTAAGAAACATAAAACGCAGTTTCATTAATAAATCATTAGGACGTTTGCTACCCATATATAAGTCTTATGTAAGACCATATCTGGACTATAGGTCACAGCTTTGGAGTCCTTATGCTAAGGGCAAAATAAAACAGGTGGAGGCAGTACAGAGAAGATATACTAAAATGATGGGTACTTTAGGAAAATATAAGTATAGTGAAAGATTAAAAAGAACTGGTCTATTTTCCTTGGAGCAAAGAAGAATGAGGGGTGATTTAATGTCACTATATAAGTCATAAATGATAAAGAATTAGCAGATGAAACAGATTTGATATTACAGGGAAAACATAAAGGACTTAGAGATCATGGAATGCAAATTAAGTTGGATGTAGTGAAAAGAAATAGATTATTTTACTCATTTATAAATAGAACTGGGAGAATTTGGAATATCTTACCAGGAGAAGTAGTTACTAGCAAGTCACTGGCAGAATTTAAAAGGAGGATTAATGAGTTGATAATAGGAAATAGGTTGAAATGTACCCACTGAGGTGGGGAATGGTTTATATGGACTGAGGTCTTCTACCATTCTAATCCCAGTACATAGGAACCCAGTATTTATCATCAGTTAGGGTTAAAGTGACAAAGTGGGAAAATGAGACATTAGGGTTGAGCCCTCACCCTCCACCCCGCCATTCTCCACAGACCGACAGATGCTAGGATGTGCCATGGGTTTGTGAGGCTTAACTCTCACCACATTCTCCTTTACTATAGCATGTCAACCAGTTTACACATGGAATGGGGTGACAGTTGGGCTTTGCGACTCCATGGCATACCCTGGTGTCTGTAAGTCTGAGTAGGATGTGGGTGGGGAAGTTAGGGCCTCAACCCTAATTTCTCATTTCCTGACTTTTGTCACTTTAACCCTCACTGATGCATTAAACCATGTTTTTTGCAATGAATGTATGTATGTATGTATGTGTATATATATATATATATATATATATATACACACACACACACACACACATATACATATATATATATTGATATATATATACCTACCCAGCAGTATATTCATTAAAAATATTTTTAAATTTGGGGCGGAGCTTGCCAACAAATATGACGGCAGCATAGTTGATTAAGCGAGACCATCTGTGGACAAACTTTTTACCCATCTGACAGAAGTGCCAGCCGCAGGACCCTAAAATTAGCATTGGAATGTAGAGGACTGCAAGCGCTACTCAACAATACCAAACTCATGCAGGGAAAGAAAGGAGAGAGCTCTCCCCGATGCGGTGTCAAATAGACTGTCAGTGTGTGGTGCCAGGCCAGCATAAGTAGGTACGCGCAAGTTTCCCCTGCCTGACAGGAAGCTCCAGCGAGGATTGTCATTCTGGGGGTAGCAGCAACCACTCTATCTCGCACCCCTACTGTTGTATCCAGCAGCAGAACCCTAACCACTTTACTGGAAGGACAGCAACTGTAAGTGCCAATAACAGACAATAACTCGAATTGTAGCACCAACCAGAACTCCCTTTTTTACGACAAGGAGGCAAATACAGCAGCAGCGTGTGGTGTCAGGCCAAAGCTAGCGGGGATGATCAAGTTCCATCGCTCAACAGAAAGCTCCAATGAGGATCTTAATTTTGAGAGTAGCAGTGACCGCTTTAACCCTCGCCCTCCTGGCGGCTCCAACAGCAGAACCCTAACCACTTTACCGGAGGGACAGCAACTATAAGTGCCAACAACAGGCAATAACTCAAATTGCAGGTAACAATTACTATTCTTTTTTTCCAGATGAGGGGGTGAATACAGCAGCAGTGTGTGGTGCCCGACCAAAGCAAGTGGGGACGCTCCAGTTTCACTGCCCACTAGAAAGCTCTAACACGACCCACCTGCTTGGGAGTCACAATGGCTGCATCATCCAGTGCCCGGCAAATGGCAACTTCTAAATTGGCCCAACACCCATCGGAACTGGCAGTAATAATGGGGAAACTAGATAAAATACTAACAGACACTGCAGACCTAAAAATCTCAGCCCAAAAAATGAACTCGGACTTAGCCCTCCTGGCATCACGGGTTACAGATACTGAGAGAGTCTTACAAGAAACGGCCACCACTAAGCAGCAGCAGCAGGGCATGATCCAAGATCATCACCTAAAACTACAATATCTCCTACAAAAGGTGGATGATCTGGAAAACCATGCCCGCAGAAAAAAAACTGCGCATCATTGGCATTCCTGAAGGGGCAGAGGGCTGAGACATGGCAAACTTTCTAAAAGAGCTGCTGCCCTCCCTCACAAAAACAAACAGACCTCCCCCGACACTGAGAGGGTACACAGGTCACTAGCCTCACACCCTCAAACTGGAGAGATGCCGAGACCAGTTCTTTGTAAGTTCCTTAATACCCAGAAAATGAGTTCTATCTGAAACTGGCTAGGAAGCAGGAGCCATTCAGTGGCAGGGAACAGGATCCAAATATTTCAGGACTTTTCCTTGAACTTTCAAACCAAAAGGTGGGCTTATGCCAATGTGAAGCAACAATGCTACCGGCTTCACATCCCCACCTTGCTGCACTACCCTGCCTTCCTGAGAATGCAAGTAAATGGGGAATATTTAACATTCAATTCCCCCACTGAGTCTGAGCAATATATCAGAAGTGTTCAGGAGGCAAGACCAAAGCAAGACAGTACACAAGGCCCACCTGGGAATGCAGAGGAAGCGAAAATGGAGGTGTTGCAACCAGACGCCAAGAGGGAAAGACGAACTGACAAAGGGACTGCCCCATGACACCAACCTGGCAAACTGCATCTCGAGATCGGCCAAAAAAGAAAGGTAAAGCCGGGGAAGGATCCCCATAGTCTGCCAGGCAACAGAGATCCCGCAGTCAGCAACAAAGGTTCCTGCCATCGTTTGCCAGCAGCTGCTCACCAGAAGTTACCCCAGTTAAAATCTCAAACAGATATGAGCCACTTCGTGGCCTCATGCCCACAGCGCTCCGTCTCTCTCCAGAGAACAATAGTGAGGAGCAGCAAAGAGAGGGGGAGCCCAAAGAGACTGCTGAATGGTCCCCCCTACCTGATGACTGGGCAACTGCATCTCAGAGATCACAATGGGAGAGGTAGATTCGATGGAATGGCTATCAGAACTTTTGTCTGATTTAGATAATGTCTACCGTCTGGTCTAGGCAGACATGATGTCCTTTACTGAATGTACTCTTTTACTGCTGCTGGGTAGAAATAGCAGTTGCTAAGGAGGTGGCACGGGTTAAGGGTGGGGCAGACAGGAGATTCCAGTGTAGGCTGGGCATGTCATAAAAAATAGAAACGCAGCTACCGATGGACTAGCAATGTACTGCAGGGATTATTTGTGGTTTAGTTCCAAAGTTCGAACTGGGTTTCCAGAGGGTGACTGCTATTGCAGCAGCATGCTATTGTGCCCTTTACCTCCCTCCCCCACATAGCACACTTCCTTATGGACTTGGCATTTCATTTCTGTTGCTCATGTGGTGAAACAAAAATGTACACAGATGCTCGGATTCTCCAATTAGGGCATGGGCTGCTATTTCGGCTGATGCCTTGTCATGCATAAGAGCATGTTGCGGTCAGGGATATCTCCAGCTATTAATGTCCTGCTGGATTAAGAGCACAGTTTTGCCACTAGCTCTATCACCCCTGAAACTCTCATCCATATAAGTCATCCTAGAGGACAGGAAGGGGTAAGAGCCGAATAAGGTTTGTACAATCAATCTCAGGTATAGCCCACCACCTGGTTCCACCTGTAACAGAGACGAGGGATAGACCTTGGCCGGACATCCTACCCCCCCCGTATAGCCCTCACATGGACTGCACCTGTAGAAACTACTCTATACAGACTCTCAGCTGGAGCGACCACCGGCAGGATGCTCACAGATGGACCTCCTTCCCTAGGTTAGGTGCTATCTACTATTGTGTTAAAGTTGTTGACATTGTTATAGTATAGATATGTTTGCAAGTTCTTTACTACCAGCTACCATCCCTGAGTGGACTCTATTAGCCATTGGAGGAGCCCAGGGCCAGCTCCTTTTGCAGATGTATGGACCATATCTCTAGAACAAAGGAGGGTCCTATTGGTCCCTCCCTCGCACTTGAGGCAATGTCCTCAAAAGTCCCTCAATAAGATTCAAATCACATAAGAGAACACTGGGTGTGCTTATCCATCATTGAAGACATACCTATTTTCTCTGGGTGTAAGGCCCAGAGAACTGCACACTCAACGCAGCAGAAAAATGATGAGTTCTCTGCTGGGCAGGTTTGGGTGAAGGTACAGTTGTACCTGGAATTAAATGTAAATGCCCATGGTAGTCTGATGGTGATGAACCCTGGAGATTGGCAACCTGGGGAAAGGGCTTTTTTCTGCCTTGCAGCTAATTGGAGGAGAAATAAAAGAGGGAAGGTAAGGATAGAGGGTATTTATGTTAAGTCATTATGGATTCCAAATTGCCAGTAACATTCACATCCTGGAATGTGAAAGGTCTGAACAGTCCAATTGAAAGAAAAAAGGTGCTGAATAGACTCAAGAAGCTTAAAACACAGGTTGCCTTCCTCCAGGAGACAAAAATAAGTCAAAGGAAATCCAAGAAATTGGTGAGAGAATGGGTTAGTTGGGAAGTGCACAGTACCTTGGGTTCATCCAAACGAGGGGTTTCCATACTTTGCCACAAGCAACTTAAATGGCCGCTACTTGAGCAGCAAGGGGACAGCGAGGGAAGATGCATCCTGGCCAAAGTGGCCTTGGCTAGAGGCCCCCTGGTATTAGGAAACATATATGCCCCCAATGAAGACAGCCTGGAATTCTTTGACAAAGTGTCACAAGCCCTGTTGGAGATGGCGTTGGACCAGCCAGACATCATTCTGGGAGGGGATTTTAATTTAGCCCTGAATTACCTACTGGACAGATCTAAGTTGAACCCCAAACCACACACTAGAGCCCTGGCCAGTCTGTCTAAGCTGATGTCCCTCCATCGCCTGACAGACACTTGGCGCACTTTTCACCCCTCTATGAAGGGCTACACCTTTTACTCCGATGCCCAAGCCATGGCCAGCAAACTGGACTATTGGTTCACTTTGACCACCTTGAATCCAGTTATCCTACAGGTCTCCATCGCCCCTTTGTTCCTTTCAGACAACTCCCCAATACAGTTGCAGGTTTACTTGTTGCCAAAGCCAGAGAGTTGGTCACCTGGTGATTAGATCCCTCCTCTTGGCAGACCAAAACTTCCAGACATGGTTGAAATCTGAGGTGGAGAACTATTTTATCGATAATCCAAGTACCTATGCCCCACCCCATATGATATGGGATGCATTCAAAGCCACGATTCGGGGTAGGATTATTTCATATGCTGCCCACAGAAGGAATCTTACAGAAGTGGAGGCAGTACAGCTTAAAGCCTAACTTAAATTAAAAGAGGCCGAATATAAGTTGGACCCCAACAAACTACAATACCAGGCCCTTAGATTTGAGCTTACTATGATTAGGATTAAACTTAACACTTTGGCCACTAGAAAAGCTGAACTGCCGGTGGCACGGCTTCGGCATAAATATTGGGACCACGGGGAGAAGACGGGTAAGCTCCTTGCATACCACCTTAGAAAGCAACAGGTAGAGAGACATGTAGAGAAGCTCAAGAACAAGGCAGAAAAAGCACATCATACACCCACAGCCATCAACAAAGTCATGATGGACTTTTACCATACCCTTACCAATCTTTGCATCCCTTTCAGGTTGGAAACTTTAACTCCTTCATTGCCAGAGCGGCCCTCCTGTCATTATTTTAGGCACAGAGGGCTTCCCTTGATGCTCCAATCAATGAGGCAGAACTCAAAAAGGCTATAGAAAGGATGGCCCCCCAGAAGGCCCCAGGGAGCGATGGGGAGCGACAGGTTCCCAGCAGATTTTTATAGGGTAATTAAAGCAAAGATCTGCAAACCAATGCTTTCCTTGCTGGAGGCAGCGTATGAGGAGGGGATACTCCAGAGCACCTTGAAAGAAGTGGTTATAACAGTGCTCCCCAAGGAGGGGAAGGACCTTTCATTTCTGGCCAGCTATAGACCAATATCACAGATAAATGCCGACACCAAAATTCTGGCCAAAATGTTAGCCACCAGATTGGAAAAGGTCTTGCCGGCCTTAATACATGAATCACAGGTGGACTTTGTAAAGGAGCACTCCAGTGCTGACCACTTGAGAGCTTTGGTCTCCCTGTTTCAGAAGCCTGCTACCCTATCCTCCCCAGCTGCAGCCATTGCCATAGACTGACCAACAACAATATAGGGCCCTACTTTGGAGGGTGGGTTAATACCATATAGAAGAACCCAATGGCTAGACTCCTTACCAATGGCCTTATGTCTGACCCCTTCTCCCTCCAAAGAGGCACAAGACAAGGCTGCCTGCTGTCCCCCTTGCTTTTTGTCTTGGCTATTGAACCACTGGCTGTGACCATTCGTAATCATAACCTTATCCCTGGCATATCAGTGGGACAAGAGGAGTTCAAAACCAAATTAACCAGTGATCTCTTGGAGCTTGGGACCCATCCTGGATACCTTTGCCAAATTCAAACAACTATTAGGACTAAGGATTAATAGAACTAAATCCAAAATTCTCCCCATTAATGAACTTAAAAGGAACATATGTGCGCCACTTGGGCCTAGTCAGGGCACGATCGCAGAATTAAATACTTGGGGTGATTTTGTCTCCAGAGCTGCACAAACTGGGCTCCTAAATATGAACCTCTTGATACACACTTCCAACAGGAACTAAACAGATGGCAGCACCTGCATCTATTCCTCCGGACAAAATAGACTCCATTAAAATGATGCTGGCTCCCAGAATGTATTACGTACTTGTCCATCTTCTCATCATTATGCATGATAAGTGGTTTAAAACACTAGACTCTTTGCTTGGGCAGTTCCTGTGGGGCACATCCCCACCCAGGTTAAGTAGAACTAAACTCAGAGCACACTGGAGATATGGGGGTTGGAATCTACCTAACTTTCATCAATATATGTATGCTTACATTACAGCTCAGTCCATGCGCTGTCTTTACCCTTCCATCCAGTCAACACCCCCCCTGGTGCTGCATAGAACAAGCCCTAGTGGATGCTGCACATCCCTCCCTGTGTCTGGCTGGGCCCATAAAGATGAGGGGTGCTCGATGGGCAACAATAGAGGCAGCTTGTAAAGCGTGGTCACATGTAACAAGTACTGCAAAGTGCTGTTCCAGGATAGGTCAACTTACATACCTGTGGGGAATCCAGACTTACGCGCAGAAGGAAGCAGATCCAGTGGACTGCGTGGGAGAAGGCCTCTCTATCCAGTATGCAACCTGCTGGCCTCAGACAGGTCCCAATTATTATTATTATTATTATTATTATTATTATTATTTCCAATCATTCCAAAATCTCCAGAAGAAATCTAGATTGCCAAAGCATGATTTTGGAGATACCTGCAAATAAGGTCAGTATACACTCAATGGACGAGGTTCCATGCAAGTGCAAGGCCTGCAGAGTGACCAGCCCACTTCCAGCTCCCTCCACTACCATGGGTAGACAGACCCCCCTCCCACACAAGGCGAGGCTCGTGCAATATATCAACTCATGAGAGATGCAGCCAGACCCCACAATACGGGCCAGAGAGAAATGGCAGCTGTCTCTTCAAACTCCCATTATAGAGGCAGAGTGGCAGGTGTGCTGGAAATTAGCAGAGGAGGCCTGCGCGGATGCCAAAAGCCACCTAATCCAGAAAAAGATTTTACACCACTGATGTAAAACCCCCACCCTACTTAGGGGTATAGGTGTTCTCTCTCATGACCTTTGTTGGAGATGTGTGGCACCTAACGCTGACCTGATGCACATTCTGTGGTCTTGCCCTCTTCTTGGCTCATACTGGTCTGAGGTTATTAATCAATGCTTGGACATCCAAAGCACCCCATATCAGGGACTCTGTACACCCTATTATTAGGAGGTCAGTCCTCAACCACACCCTTGTCCATGACTGACAGGAAATGGCTAATGACGGCATCAGTGGAAGCCAAGAGATTAATTCTTATCAATTGGCAGTCCAAAAACCTCCCTAGTATCCAGCAATGGCACAACTCGATTGAACGTCTGGCCTTGAACACCAGACAAACCTATCAGATGAATCAACAACTGGGCACGTTCCAGATCTTGTGGGCCCCTTATTTACTATATGTCTCATTGCATACTGGATTGTTAGTAGCTGATCCCTCCCCCAGAGTGTGGCACCCTCGATGATTTTGGCCAGTGGATACTACTCCATACTCTCTGTCAGCTTGGCTTACACCCATCAGCTCCAAGTAATCTTATTAAAGTCAATGTACATGTCAGATCATAGGTTGTACATCAGAAATCTCCAGCTACCATAGTGGTTAGTTTCATGCCAGATAATGTACCTGGTAGTGTTAGACCATCTCTCTGAATGCAATTGTACTCAAATGTTGATGTGATGCTATATGCTGTATAAATTCATGTTTTTGTTATATGTAAACTGCAAAGATCTCAATAAAAAGATTAACTGCAAAAAAAAATACTTTTAAATATAATTTTTTATAAGGTTTTCTATTTTTTTTGCGATGAGCCATTGTATAATAGCAAGAATGGACTCCATGGTGTGTGTCGATGCTGGGATAATGTCACTTCTCAGGTGTTAGTAAAAGTAGTAGTAAAATCTTTATTTTTAGACAGGAATTGATGGAATAACACAACATTAGGGCTGGGGTCCTGTTTACAAGATGGTCCTGTAATTCTTTTACAAATACTTGTAGTTTTACATTAAAACATTTATACAAAGTGCACATAAATACATTACGTAAACTTATATTCAATAACTTCTTCACAAAATATGACAAAGGGAAGGAACAATATACATATATATACACACAAAATATTTCTAGTATATCGGTGTCCGCACTATACTCATAATCTATCTGTTGCACATGCACTGTGTTTTTAATTCATGTTTTAACTACACAGTAAAAACTTTGTACTGTTACGAACTGTCTTAATAGAGTTTTTTACCGAGTTACATAATGTAAACGTGATTACAGAAAAGCACATTTCCATATTTATTTAAATACCTTGGAGTTTTCAAGCTTCTCATATTTATGTTTCTCAAATTGTATTTCTGTTCTGTTTTTTCTAGTTTATCATACAAATATGTGGGCTTGCCATAATTTAGAACTTTAAAGATTTGATTTGCCCAGGTTAACTTTCTTTTATTCTCAGTGGTTAACCATCCCAATTCACCATACAGATCACACTGATGATTTTTATAATCCTGTCTCAGAATGAATCTAGCCAGCGATTGTATACAATGTCAATTTTCTATAGCATTCCTTTGGTTGTGAGACCATACACATGCCTGCCATAATAGAGGACTGGTACCAAAAGTTGATTTACTATAAGTGATCTAATACATTTATTTATTCAGAAGCTAGTGCATCTAAATGCCCCCAATCTTCTGTTTATTCTTTTTATGGTATCTTCAATATGATAATTAAACTTTAGACAACTGTCAATCCAGTCAATCAAATATTCATACTCTGTGACTTGGGCTACAGTTTCATTATTTTTTGGTTTTATATTAATTTCAGGTGTCTTTCTGCCAATTTTTGTGCGTCCGTTGTTAAATACCATTATTTTTTTTTTACTACTTAAAACCAATCCAGAACCTGACAACCTTGTGCACTGCCCAGTGAAGTCACTCTGTAAGTTTGCTCCCAGTGTTTCTTTATTTTTTTCGCTAACCACCAATATGGTGTCATCTACATAGAGTCTTATATTAGAGTACATTGCTACTTCAGCCAGATGATTTATAGAGATTAAGAACATTGCAGGCCCCAAAATGGAGCCCTGAGGCACACCCCTATTGACTAGGGCTTTGTTTGAGAGGCAACTGTCAACTTGGACCTATTGAGTTTGATCTTTCAAATAGGATTCAAACCAACCAACCACAAGACTCTTCTGACAGTCCAGTCTCAAGCAACCTCTCCCCCAATAGCCCATTGTCCATAGTGTCAAAGACCTTTGATAGGTCCTTGAACGCTGCACCCACCAACATGCTCCTCTCTAGTTGTGAAGCTATTATATCCACCATGTTAGTGAGTGCGGTGTCTGTGGAACATCCCTTATGGACACTGGACTGGTACCTGGACAACAGGGAGTGCTTTTCAAGATACTCACTCAGTTGTCCCTGCACCAGCCTTTCTGACACCTTGGAAACCACTTACAGCAATGCAATAGGTCACTGGGTGGGCCAAGCGGTCCTTATCTGCCGTCAAATTCTATAGTTTGTTGATTCAGTGGTTTATCCACTCTATGAATTGGAATCACCTCTGCATTTTTCCATATAGTTGGAAGAGAACCCTCCATCAAACTCCAATTGAACAATCTCGCCAATACAGGTGCAGTAATATCCATTGAGTCCTACAAAAAATCTATTCTCTATGCCATCCAACCAAAAGGATTTCCTAGTCTTAAGTTTCCTTATGTCATCTTTCACTTGTTTACAAGTAATACATCTGAATCTAAATCTAGGTGCATTCGTGTCAGTGTGTTTACCCTGAGGCATCAGTTTTTAAGGTATTGGGATTTCTGTGTTTGGCAAGGACACAAAATATTTATTTAAGATGTTAGCTGAAGATTTAGGAGTTGGGGTACTCCATTCCTAGGCATTTGTGTTGGGGCCTCTGACTTATTGGGGATTCAAAATTTTATTAAGGACCAGTATTGCTGCATGTCAGTGGTTTCAGTGGATTTGGTAACATAGTATTTCTGCTTTGTTTTCTTGAACTTTAGCTTTAAAGCATTTCTTGCTGTTTTGTACCTCTCCCAATCCACTGGATCAAATGATTTGCTAGCTAGTTTCCATAGTCTTTTTTGATGCGCATCTGCTTTTCAGTTATCCATGGGACGTGACCCTTTCTTTTGGGTCTGATTTTTAAACAAAGCTAACTCATCACAAATTTCAGCAAACCATTTTGTGAATTCTTGTACAGCTAAATCAGAGAAGGCATCAAAAACAGTCTGTCCCACCAAACTCCGACTAGTTTAGCCAGAAATGGTTCTTTATTGAAGTTTTCTAACATCCTTCGTCTTATTTTTAGGGGTGCTATTGTTGGTATATTCCACTTTCTATTTAAGATTTTGAGGATACAGTTTATTGAGCTGTGATCTCCTAAGATTGGTTGGTTTATAAGAAATTGTAGTGCTCTAATCTTAGCAGTTATAAAAACTAAGTCCAGTATATTTCCTGTACTGGACTGTTGTGTTTTCCTAGTGGGTAAGGAAATCACTTGGGCTAGCTCTAGTGGTTTATAACTATTTCCAAAGTCTTCCTTCTTTGATTTCCCCATGCACTGTTAAAATCCCCACTTAGTATTAGGTCTGAACCTGTAGTCATCTCCTGGATGGTCTGAAAGAGATTATCAAATTCACTTGTTTTAGTTCTGGGTGTGTGTGTAAATCACTCCAATGGTTACTATTAACTTTTCAATATTAACCAAAAGGCAATCAATTAAACCAATTTGCCTTGAGAAAACAGTTTTTGTTTGACCTCGGTCCCATTTAGTAAATAAGACCCCACTCCACACTGTCCTACCCTATCCTTTTGGTGACTGTAAAATCTTTCTAGTTCTACTTCATTTGTATCTATTTTCTGATTTAGACAAGTCTCTGTTAAAGCTACAGTACTATGTCTGGGGTTTCTGTGGGTATCCATGTTCTAAACAAAGCAATTTTATTTTTGATACTTCTTGCATTATTATGAATGATTTTTCTATTATTCAACACTTCTGGTCCTGGATTTGTTTCTAGGTCCCCTCATAGCAATAGGGCAATAGCTAAACAATTACCCATTTTTTGTGATGGATGCATGAGGCTGCCCAACTACCCGAGGCATGACATTATCCTAGCATGACACATACCCTGTCATGCACTATTGCTAATAATGTATGGTAGAATGTTGTTATAGGCGAAATCTACCTTTTATAACTATGTTTTACCATCAATGCATCATCACGATGTTGTTAATCCATCAATGGTACGTCACATCAATGGGTTAACAACCAGGAATAGTCTGGGCATGCATGCAACTGTATCAGACAGCTTTGAAATGGCCACAGCAGTGAGAGCAGAGTGGACATGAAAAAAAATGCAGTAAGGAACTGCTTTTTTAAAAAAAAAAAACATAAATGGTACCATACACTATAAAATATAATGCATGGCACATCAATGGTTAACCATTTTTTTAATCCATCTTGAGGTTGCCATGGTGACGTAAACCTCTTGAGCTTCACTCTTGAGGTTTACATGGTCACCCTTGCAACCTCTCGATGGTTAACAAACCGGTTAACCATCGATGACCATACATTATCCTCTGTATTAATGCTTTCCATTGTCTTTTGACAATTATTGTGATTTTTACACTTTTCTTCTATTAATTGTGAGAACAATTGCTGTTGATTAACCAGTAGCTCTCAGAGCTTTTCCAACAGAATGTTGGTTCAAGTTAGTAGAAATTCATTATAGGCACCCCTGCAATTACTGTAAAACCTGAAATTTTCACTGTCAAATAATCAAATAATTTTCACTATTTTTGCTGAAGCAGTAATTTGCTCTAAATTAATTTGTGCTATTTAGCAGTTTTTCTATTATAGTGAATGTGGTGCTAATGACTTAGTGCTAAATTTAATTTACACAATTAGGGCTGTATTTGTGTTTGCACTAAAATTACTTTGCATGAAAATGACTAGTTTTACAGTATTTATTTTTTAATTTGTTCCCTCAGGTTTGAGAATCAACACAATTTTCCTGCCTTTTTTCCTTTGGTGAGGAAGTGTTGCCTGGCCAGAATATTGGAATACTGAGAAGACCATTGGTAGGTTCTGGCGTAATTTTGTTTAAGAAGGGGTTAAGAATTTATCAGAATTACAAATATATATATTCCTACTATTCTCAGTTCTTATAAAATGCAGCTGATCCTTGCCCAAATCTGTTCGCAATTGGTTTTCATTTTGTTATACATTCCTTTATTTTGCTTCTCTCCCTTTGCACATCAGTATTATTCCCCATTTGGTTGTCTATTTTCTGTGTGCCTTCATCAATGACAGTCACTGTTTCCACTTCTGTGGGCTGGTTGTCATCTACTGTATTAGATGTATTAGATTTGTCATGAGTTGTTTTGTTACAGTCCTATTACCTACCACTTCAATCAGACCTTCATCATCATTTTTTTTTAGCCTTCTTACAAAATGTTTGGACTTCCCTCATTTTTATCACTACAATATGGGCAACAGGAGCCTTAGAAATTAAGTAATTTTCTTTGCCTGTGTATTTATATTTTTTTAGACATGTTTTCCAGTTTTCTTTGTCACAACCATTTTGTTATAGAAAATCCCAAATGAATGGGAAATGTCACAATTAGGGGTTAACCCTTTTAAGACACAACTGAGAAATAATATATTTCTTCTCATGGGGAGAGTAATCATTAAAGTCACAGAGATTCGTTTTTAATGCCAATGTAAAATCAACATAAAACTCACATATAAAATGATGACTTTGAGTATTAGAAGCACTAAATAAAAATAAATAAAATGCAATCACTAGACCTGTACTGCTAAAGGTAAAAAATGTTAGAGAATTTAGGAGGTTTACCAATCTGCTGCTCTATACTAAGACATAGCAAATAGAGAACAGGAACTTAATATCCAGCATAAATCTGCTAAAATGGTACAAGATAAATCAAGCACTGTGGCACAGTTTTGGATTTTGACAAGATAAAAATAAACAACAAAGAAAAAGCACACTTAACACACTGTCCTGTACTGCTCCAAAAGACTCAAATAATGAATGGATTTAGAGTTTGAACCTACATTCCAAATTCTAAAAATTTGCATAGATTGTATTTCTAGGACTCTCAGCTGAGATGACTGCATAAAGTGTAAACATTAAAATGAGGGATTCCTGGGATTAGAAAAATGGACTATATAATGTGGAGTATAAATCCAGTAGATTTAATTTCACATGGTATGAGATTTCTGTAAAAGCTCTGGGTCACATCTGCTAAATTTTTGAAGTTGCTGCCAAGATGTAAATAAATCCGTAAAAACCTCCAACTCAAGATGAAGTAGAAATCCAGCTGTGTATGAACAACGTCTGCCTTTGCCTTTTCCAAACAAAGCTAGCTGGGCAGCATAACAGATGCACCTATTTATTGGGTGAGATATATCATGTGACTCCTCAAATTTATGCCAAACTAAGTGCTTAAATTAGCAATACAAAATCACACATGCCCACACAGTGCAAAGCATCATGGGCTGCATATGCAAATCACCACAGAATGTTATGCTGTTCAACTTTAAGCAGAATTGCATGGTGCACTAGCATACCATTCTGTGGTGATTTGCATATGCAGCCCATGATGCTTTGCATTGTGTGGGCATGTGTGATTTTGTATTTTCTTGAAACTTGGCTTCCCAGCCAAATGGCCTTTGGGGTAACCCTTGCCTCAGTGTTTGCGCACAGAGGTTCTTTGTCTTTTAAATTAGCAATAACCCATAACAGGATATGGGGTTATTAGCATTTAATTCATGCCTTGGGTGTGTTGTAAAGCACAAGGCCACAGGATGAGTGCCCTCACAGCACCTGAGGCCTGGATTAAATGCCTTAAACCCAATACCCTGGAGTGAGTTATTGCACTTATAACATGGGTTCATTGTTGTAAAAAGAAAAAAAATTAACACAAAGGGGTTTATTGCTGTTAAAATACAAGAAATATTACTGTATCCTGCCAAGACAAAAAGAATGCAGGCAAATATTGTCTGAGGAGTGCTCAAAATACAGGAGTGTGCACAGATACCTCAGGAGCTACAAAGAACTTCAGAGAAGTAAAGGAAAAAAAAAGACCTAAAGTCTTTTTTTGAGATCAGCACCAATCTCAAAAAAGAAAGATGTCAGCACTAGGGCTATGCCGAAAAAACAATAAAAACATGTAGCCAAATCACCAGCAGCATTGCATACAACCTTCTGTAAAAATTCAAAATATGTGTAAACAAGAGCATTTCACTGTGCACAAAGAAGGGGGAAGGAAAGGAAGGTTTATAAAAACACTATCCCTTCAGCTGCTACTCCAGTCAAAAGGCAACGTGACAGGCTGTGTACTCAGTGAAGGAAAAGCATCTTTATTAAATACAATAAAGCACATGTAACCATTTCACCAACAGTATTGCATACTGTGTACTCAGTGAAGGAAAGCTACTTACTGTGGATGGGTTTCCAAAAATTGCTGTTCTTCTTTGTGGCTTAGGCGGCAGTCCATGATGGAAACTATGGGAAGGAAGAACAGCAATTTTGGAAACTCCATCCACAGTAAGCATTTGTGTATGAATGCACAAATGCTAGAAAAATAGTCTTACATTATTTCTGACATTTGTTGTGCATAACATACAGTGAAACACATATAAATATACTTTCTTTGGTGCACCCCAGACACACACACACAGGCACACATATGCTCCTCAGAGTACATCCTGATGATGTCACGAAAAAGGAGGGCACACTGTCAGCTCACTGTTACTGAGACAACAAGCACCAGAATGAGCATAGAAGCAGAGCGAAAGCAGTCAATAAGGTTAAGCTGGGCTGCTGTCCTGCTGCTGTCACCCCCGTACTTTGAGCTGCATAACTCTCTCTCCCGCTCTCTCTCCACACTGCACAGTGGAATTACAAACTGTAATGGGGTGGGGTTGGGGCACCAAGGCATGACCATCACAGTGAAACAGAAAGCAAGAGAAACACACACACACAGAGGACACTGCAGGACTTCTGATTTACATGTCCTGGTCTCGACTGTCACTGTCTCTTTCTCTCTCTCTCTCTCGATGCATGGCTTACTTTCAGAGCTAATATGGATGGCCATAGAATGGGCCAGAAACAATTTAAATATGTCTCACTGACTTGCAGGGCTCTGTGCTGCTGGTCACCAACACAGAAGGGGCTAAGGAAGAATAAAAGTATATGCCGCTGACTTTTTTTGCACCTAACTCTCTCTCTCACTTCACTAATCCTTTTAATGGCTGCCATTTTCCTTTGGGTTTCTGAAGCAGTAATGAGTGCTGACTTCTGCAGGGATATTTATGGAGTGACAGTCCCTGTGGGTGGTGGAGCTTGGACTGCCACGTTGGCTTAGAACAGGAAGTGTTGCATTCTTGGATCACTCTCAAGAGGTAGGCCGTGAAGTCTGTTGCACAGGATATCAAACCTGCACAGTGTAGCTTTAGAAGCTGAATGGTACCCCTCATCTCCATAGTCCAGAAGAGGAAGGTGGAATGGTCTCATTACCTGTATTCTTATTAGAGAGATTGGGCGGTTCTTGGCCCTATAGAGGGCTCCTAGGCTGGGAACCATTGAAGCAGTAATGTGATCTTCAGGCATCTGGTAATTAAGTTGGGGTGTATCCATATCCCCAGATATTTGAAGGAAAGGACCTATTCAGAACAAGGTTGTCCCTAGTTTGGCTGTAGAGAGTGGAATCCAGTTTTCATGGTTGAGGGTGGGTGTCAAAACTCATTGTATAGCAAAAATATGGGCTCATCTCCTAGTAATATATTTTTCACTTTATTTCTTCCACCAGCTTCACCAATTGACATTTTGTGGCCCAACCACTTTGTCAGGGCATATGGCGTAGCTTAATTTATAACCTCTATCGATTACAAGAATAGATTCTTTTTGGTACCCAATCTGACAGCAAGAGAGACTGCTGCTCCCATTTACGTTTTGTACAAAAAGGAAAGGCACACCACATGGTGGCTGGTAATGTCCCAGAATTTTTTTTTTTGGGGGGGGAGACACCTGAGAGGGCACAGCAAGCTGTGATATTTTCATAGATTGGGTATCAGGACTAATCTATTCCTTGTAAGCATTAGAAGCTATAAATTAATCCACCACCATACGTCTTGACGAAGTGGTGGGGCCAAAAAAAATATCAACTGTCGAATCTGATGGAAGAAATAAAAGTAAAAAATGGATTATTAGAAGTTGAACCTTCCTTTGTTGCTTGAGTTTGGATTGTTCTGCCTCAGAAGAGACTCTCCAATTTGAACAAAAACTGCACCTCTGACAAGGTTGTGTGCATCCTGGAGCTATTTGTTGGAGTCCAAGTGTTGCCTCAGTCTTTTGACATTGATAAGGATGTGATTCTGATTTAGCCAGGCTTGCACTGAGCCAAAGTCAGCCTGGAGTTGATTCAGTGTCTGTGGGGCCTCTGCAATACAGAACCTATTAAAAGATACAACATGTTTGTAATAGAGTTTCCATTTTTTTAATCAGTCTGAAGTGAAGGGCAGCATGCTCAACATTCTTTGTAGTGGAATAATTAACAGCTGAACAAGCTGTGAAAATGCTACAAGTAGTTACACGTTTGTCTCTGAGCTGATTTAGTGACTGCCTTTAGAAGTGTCACACTCATTTGGTTAGATGGCAACAGGTCAGTACCGAGATGTGTCATAGTGCACATGGTAAAGAAAACTTTCAGTGGCTACTGGTCTTCTTACGAGCCCAACAAAACTCTGCAGGAAATTGTAGAAATTTCCTGAAATCTACTTACTGTACCTGGGATCTGGGTTCTAGTGGGACTGTTTTGTAGCATGACATAAATAACCCCCAACAGATACACACACACATACACACACACACACACACACACACACACACACACACACACAATCACTCACATCCCTAACCTTTGCTAAGCAAAGAATAAGTAAAACAAGAGAAGGGTTTTCTGTTTTATTTTGGTATAGATGCATCGCTAAACATGATGACTGCATTTGCAATTTACGAAAATGTACACTTGGAAATCACAGAGTTAAAAAAGAGTCACAAGACACAAGACAAAATTAACACAAGGTCCATAACAAAAAAAAACACAAATAAATACAAGATTGCAACAATGCTTTCAGGTTCATGAAAAGTGTCTGCAAGGAAACTGTGACAAAATGTGAAAATTAATGAACAGTAAATGCAATCTTGATTTTATGTGATTACAGTAACGTTTTTAACAGGCAAGTTGTTTCATAGCTGAGCAAGTTTGCAAAATTATTTATGTACAGTATGTATGTATAGGTATGTATGTATATATGTATGTATGTGTGTGTATGTATGTATGTATGTGTATATATATATATATATATATATATATGTATATGTATGTATGTATGTATGTATTATTTTTAATTCCTTTTTAACTGGGTAAGGCCCACTAGGCACAGGTGTCTGTTTTCAGGGGCAACTTGGGAGCACTGGGGAGGTCAAGTGACTTGCTCAGAGTCACACAGTATGCAAGTGGAGGTTGTGGGAATTAAACCTAGGTCTACTGGATGAACCAAACTCATTCTCAGATTGTTACTGTAACCTCTGGGCTATACTGCCAGACCATTACCTATATTAAAGTATCTATATGGAATTCTGATAGGAAAGGGATTAACCATTTAGGGTAAGATCTCTCAAAGGCAGGGAAGTTTATAACTAACTGTAGTCGGTTCATGATTTTGATATGTGTACATTTCATTTGATACAGTATGTGACCAATTATCATGCCCCTTTAATGATTCATTTACCAGGTCTGTTCTAAAAATTCAGAGAGTTTTTCTATGGGGAGCTTTCTCACAAGTGCATAGATATGGTTCCATTCCCCAGAATGATTTTACACCTGAATAGAAGTTTAAAGAACCCACTGAATTCAGTTTTGCAAAATCTCCCAATACATAATGGCTTGCAAATGCTGTAATATATTTTCAGTGTAATTCCTATGATTCCTTACTGCTTTTTTTAGAAAACATATCTATTGACCCTTGGGCTGCCACCACAATTAGAAAAGACTTATGTACCGATGTATCAGCCAACGGCACAGCAAGGGTTAAACCTACAGTATACATTTCAAAAAATTATTGCGTGATGGGAACCAGCTGACCTTGTTTCCATTCCACATTTCCAATTAGCACATTTTAGGTATTCTGTATTCTTCCATGCAGATGATTGTGCCCCATTAATTAAGCATTCTTTTGATTATCCTATACTTAATGGGGAAGCATACTGTACCAGTCTCTACTCTAACAAGAGACCTGGTAATGTTTCTTGGTAGACCCAGTATGGACCTAATGAAACTATTCTGAACTGGTTCTAATTCAGACATTCAGCTATTTAGCACCATACTTCTGCTCCATATAGAAGCTGCGCCCATTTACCTTTGCCTCAAAGCATTTCTACGTGGCAACAAACGAGTTTACTGCAAATGAGCAGGCAAAACGTTGGATACCCTGTGCCATGGAAATGGCTATCCTTTTTAACTCCCTTATATGACTTTTCCACTCCATTTTTATGTTTATGTTTACCCCCAAATATGAGAAGTTGTCAGATTCTTCCAAGACTTTCTCTCCTATGTTCCGTTACTGGATTTTCCTTTTGCCCGAGCTGAATACCATGATTTTAGATTTGGTCAAATGTAATTCCATGCCTAGTTTATCTAGTTGCTCCAGCAGCTTTATTATACTCCTTTTAGCCCTAATGATGCATTTGATAAAAGTGCCATATCAACGGTGTACAGTGGAGCCTGAAGTTTCTTGCTGTTCAATTGCGGTGCAGTGGTATCAACAGTTACAACTTGAAACAACAGATTTCTTTAACATAGAAATATAGAAACTGTTGGGAGAAAAGGATCCCCTGGCCCACCTAGTCGGCCCTAAGGTCCCTACCTACTGTGCTACTGTACACCCTAATTGATATCCGACCTTCCTCCCATGTTACTAAGGCCCCTGTGTCTATCCCATGCATGTTTGAAACCTGCTACCATTTTGGTACCCACCACCTCTGCTGGGAGTCTGTTCCAGATGTCCACCACCCTTTCCATAAAGAAGTATTTCTTCACACACCCTCTAAGTCTCCCCCTTCCAGCTTCATAACATGCCCCCTTGTCCTTGAGCATCTCTTTCTGTACAAAATGCCACCACCCTGTACCTTATTGATACCTTTGAGGTATCTGAATGTTTCTATCATGTCTCCCCTTTCCCTCCTTTCCACAAGACAGTACATATTTAACTCTCTGAGTCTTTCCTCCTAGGACTTCTGATGCAGGCCATGAACAATTTTGGTTGCTCTTCTCTTCTCCACCCAATCTATATCATTCCTTAGATGGGGTCTCCAGAACTGGACACAGTACTGCAGGTGGGGCCTAATGATTGATCTGTACAGGGATAACACTACCTCCCTCATTCTGCCGGTGATACCCCTCCCTATGCACCCCAGCATTCTATTAACCTTTCTTACTGCCTTATCACACTGATCTTTGATTGCCTTCTTAGTTTATGTGTTATTCTGCCCTTTGCACACTCCTTATTTAACCATGGAGCACCCAGGTGTCTCAGTCTTAATGATTTTATCATTCTAGTATCATATCCAATAACATTTGTAATACTTTCTGTAATATTTTCAAATAATTCCAAAAGCCTATTGACACCTGTGTCATTTGCCATAAAAATGGTTTTATTCTTGACATTTCTCAAAGAGCTACTGATGCCTCAAAAAAACTTAAAAATAAATAATTGGTACAATTCTGCTTGCATTCCATTTATATTTATATATTCCTCCCATAATTTATTACTAAAGAAATGCGTGTGAATATATGATCAGTAGTCCCTTAGAATACATTTTGATTTCTTCTATCTATATAGCTTCTCCTACTTCAAGTCATAATCTTCTGTTGTGAAATCACAAGCTGTTGCCATGGGAGTAACTGTGAGGTCACAAGCAGTGCTCTATGTCTTCAGGTAGGAGAAAGCAGCAGGAATAGATTAACTCTTCAGGAGCAAAGATCCTGTTTTCATACAAATTACCTCACTACTAAATAATGTGGAGGAAGAATACAGAACTAATGGGAAATACAAGCTGGACAGTGCCTAAATATTATGTTTTGTTAAAGTCCTTCGAATGTGTCACCAGCTCATTAAGAGGTAGTTGTTTCCAATAATTTATCATGGACTGTGACCATTTAATTCTTTTAGATTTTTGAGTTGTTACATTATAGAAACATACTGTAGAAACACAGACAATGATGGCTTTTATTACATTTCAATGAAATAGATGTGTGGAAGTGATCAACCAATCTAAAATCTTATAGGTCCAGATATTCAAAACTTTGCCCTGGGGCTAAATTAGCACTGCCGGAGGCAAACTTAGCCAGACACAAAGCAAGCCATATTCAAAAGGAATAGCCTGGGGCAAACAGCTTCTGAATATAGCATGGGAATGAGGCCAGGCAAACTGGGCTGGAAGTGCAGGGCAAACTTAGCCCTGGAATAAGACAGCTCTGAATATGGCAATCAGGAAGTGCAAACCACAACAGCAACACAGTGCACAGCGATGTGAAAGTAGGTAGAGGTGAACTATGTGGCCAATGTGTGTGCCAACAAATTCGTGGACCCAGTACAGCTGCAGGCAGCAGCGTACTGTATGTATACAGTGCACAATACTGTAAAATATTCCCCAAATTGTTTGTGCAGCGCTAACACGTTTGTGCGGGTTTAGCGCAGGACAAATCAGTTAGCTCCGTGCAAACACGTTTGCCCGGTGCTAAACTTTGCCATATTCAAAGTGACATGCAAATGAGCCTACTTAAGTAGTCTGTGGGCAAACATCCAGATTAGCATCTCATTATGCCCTGATTTGCATGCAGTTTGCACCAGGCTAACTGTTTAGCCATAACTAAACCAGCATAAGCGATGTTAGTGCTGCGCCAAACAGCTAGGGAATATTATACAGTTTTGAACACTACTTCCACATGCGCTACTGCCTGCAGCTATACTGGGACAACACAGCATAGGCACAGATGGTGGTGGTGCTGCATGCAACTGTCACACTGTAGGTCATGCTACAGTGCACAGCAGAATACTACAGTAGCAAGGGGGCCAGTAGTTTGTGGACACAGCAATGCCTATGGTGTGTAGGGCAGTGATGATGACTGCACCATACACAGTGAGAGGCCCAACCTGCAGGTGTTTGCCACAGTGGACATTACTGTTACGCTGTTGTGTGACCCACAGATGCTGCACCTCTGGCAAGGGATGCTCACAGTGACATATACATGTCGGCTTTGTGTGCTGTGGCAGTTGTACATCTGTGTGGTATGTGGCTGGGGGGGCATATATTATCTGAAAGGCACACTGGTGTTGGGATATTCCCAATACTGGCCCATGTGCACTGCATGATGTGTCCCAGCCTTGAGGCCACACCTGGTCTGTGGCACAACCTGGCCACCCATACACTCTCCCCTCAACATCCTCCATGCCCACAGTGCTGCATGTGTGTGCTGGCATCTGTTGGTGTCCACAGAAGTGTGGTCCGCAGGTGTGTGCTGTATGGCCACACTGCCATGCTGTCCACTGGCAGCAGGGTCACCACTACTGCCTGGCATGGCTAAGACTGGTGGCAGATGATGGCATCATTGTGATGCCATCAGTTAGCAGCATGCTTCCTCTATGTTTGGCTTTGTCTGTGTGTCATATTTATTTCTTAGGGTCGGGCAAAACCCACGCAAACACCCGCACAAAGCCATAGTGTTGCACAAAGCTGATTGCCCAGGGTTAAGACAAGCTTTTCCTGGGTGGTAATGTGCACCACGCTAAGTGTCACACTAAGTCATGCAAAACCACTTTGCGCGACACTAGTTGCTGAATATAGCATTGCGCCTGTATTTATGTCAGTTTGCCCCTTGCATACATTATGATTTTGCCCGGCGCTAATGCAGTTTGCCTTTTGAATATAGCAGACCCACGCTGGTCCTGCAGTAAACCTGCGCAAATGGTTTTTGCCTGGTGCAAAGTTTTGAATATCTGGCCCATAATGTGTTATTAAGCCAAAGAGGAAAAAATATCCACCAAACATACTGTGTATCAATCACAGTACCTCCTTTAATGGTAGGAAATGTTGTTTGACCAGACTTATCTCCATATACTGTCCCATTTAGGAGCCTTAAATTATGCTTCCCATCCAAATTTAGTAATGTGCCCCTTTCATTTATTTTATAATCTGTGGAAAGTCGGAGGGGATCCCAGAAAATCTTTGAGCCGCAGGTTTTGGGAAGCTGAGTCTTGCTTATTTCACACCTATCAGTTGGCATCTCCTGCTATCAGTACTGTAACACTAGGGTGCATTTCTTGCACATTTCCCATTACCTCCTTTAGTGTATCGAGGGCTTTTTTTTACCATGGAGTAGAGGGGAGGCTGGGAGAAGGTACATGTTTATTAGTACAAAACAGGGGGAGATGCCTTCTGTTACCGACATGCGTAGACAAAATGGAGAACCAAATACTGATAACAATGCCATTTAGGTTAAAATCTGATGATAACAATATTGAAATCCCATCTGCAGGCCTGCTGAATTTTCTTGTTTTATTTGCTAAACTATCCTATTGTTGATAGCACTATAAACTAAAGTCTTTCCTATAAAAAAAAAAAAATTTCCTAGAACAACTGCATGTCAATTTTTTAAGCTTGTTTTCCCATTTTTTGTCTCTCATTTTTGCTTTCAGGCCAGCAATATTCCTGCATCGCACATTTATATGATTATCTTTTCTGTTGTGTAATCAATCTTTGTGGACTACACTTGGAGTATTGTGTCCAGTTCTGGAGGTTACACCTCAAAAAGGACATAGACAAGGAGGAGGCAGCCCGGAGGAGGGCAGCTAAAAGGGTGCAGGGGTTGCTCCAAAAGCCCAATGAGGAGAGACTGAGGGATCTTAACATGTACGCCCTGGAAGACAGGAGAGCAAGAGAGGACATGATAGAGACCTACAAGTACCTCATGAGGTGAACAGGGTACAGGCGGGGAGTCTCTTTCATATGCAGTGCAGCACTAGAACCAGAGGGCATGCAATTAAGCTGGTGGGGGGAGTTTAGGAGGGATGTGAGGCAGTATTATTTCACTGACAGAGTGGTTGACCCCTGGAATAAACTGCCAGTGGAAGTGGTGGAGGTGGAAATAGTAGGGGACTTCAAGCATGCATGGGATAGACATAAGGGAACATTAGGCAATGGGCAGGGAGGGAGGAGGGAGGGTCACCAGAGACCAGTTAGGGTCTTTGGAAACAGACTAGACAGGGACCATCTGGGCAGACAGGGTGGGCCAAGCGGTCCTTTTCTGCTGACAAATTCTATGTTTCTATGACAAATTCTGTTTTATCAAACTGGTCAGAACTCATTTCTGATGTTTCTAAGTCAATAAGGTCAGTTGTACTGTCTGATCCGTCTGTCTCATCATATTCATCATTCTCTTAGTCTTAGACTAGACAGGACTTGCACTGATCCTCTCTCCTTTTTTCTCCCCTCTCTAATTATAGAAACATCTGAAGACTCATCACTACTGCCAAAACCGTGTATAGTCTCAGTTGGCTTCATATAGTTAGTGACACTGTTGAGACATTTTTTTAATCTTTTTTTTCTCATCCTGTATTTCCTTGTTTTTGGTTGTATCTGTGTGTCCTACCTCCTTTCTTTTAGTTTTCTTTTGGTTATGCATCTTGCGATTTTTCTAATGTAAAGTCTCAGTTTACACCAGTGTCTCCAAATTTCTGTGTAGAGTTGATTAGCAATTTTCTTGTTTCGACTGATGTTAATGTCAGACAAATCCAGCCTTTGCTTGGCTTATCTTTGTATCTATAGACTGTTCTTATGTCTACCCAGCTGAAGCTATTCCCTATGGTGCCCTTGCATATGATGTGGACCATTATTTGCAAGGAAATCTTGTTTTCAGAACTTGTTTTTGGCAGCCCATTTAGGTACACTGTTGGTAGTATTTTCCATTTCCATATCAATTTCTCTTTTTTCATATCCAATATTGGTTCATCTTTCTATACCTTTTCCTTTACTTTATCAGTATCAGTTTTGCTTTTTTGACTTTTATTTGACTTTTTTCCCCTTTTTTGTTCTTTCTATTTTCCCCTTTTATTTAGTACTTATCTGGGATTTTTCCCCATTTTGACCTGTTCACATTGTGCACCCCTTTGCTTTTCTTTCATTCTCTTTTTCCTTGCTTTTATTTGCTCTATGGCCTCCTGTACAATATCTTTTTAGCATTGGTCGTACTGTTTATTTTCTATTGAAATAAAAATAAAAAAGTGCCACTCCATGTGTCCAGAGGTGGGATTAGGTCCATGAGAACATATGGTGCACATTTGAAACAGACCACTCAGAACTACATTAACACAAAAAAGAAATGCCATCAGTGTCATTCTATAAAAACACAGAAAGTTACTCATGCCAGTATTTTGTTTTTCTGTGCAGTGCAGAATGCATTTGTTCCATGGTGCAAAATACTGCAGGATTAATCACAAATAAGCTTGTAGGTGACTAAAACAATAAAATAGTGGCAGGTGCAACACATGAAGGGAAAGGCACAGAAATGCAATGTGGAGAGGAGATTGAAAAGCACTCCTATAGTTTAAGAATACTCAGGTAGCATTTCACATTATTCCTTTGCTGTATTATTATATTACCTACAAACCAAATGGCTGATATGAAAATGTAAAAAACTGTAAATATTGACACAAATGTTCCCAAAAGTTTGAATATATATTGCACAATTTTGTTTTAAATATGGCACAGAAAATTGGCATATGCACCAAGTCTCATAGAGCAATGATTTATGAATGACACATTTCTATTTGTGGGAGTTGCTGTTGCTTTAAAATCATAAAAATTTATACCTTGTTGTATTACTGTAAAATAAATAGCTACATGCCTTGGAATAGCCTTGCCCTGTAATTGCTGTTTTTTTTCCTTACCCTGTAATTTACTGATGTTGAATGATTGTCTCCATACCTGTTTGACCTGATTCCCCAGGTTGCTGTTAATTTGTGTTTATCCTGTTTGTTTTCTCATCAGTCAGACAGCAATGGCACTGGTATGAAAGACAGCTATGTACCCACAGTCAATTATACTACAGGCCTTCAGAAGCAGCATAAACCAGAATTATGAACAGGAACTTTGCAATAAAGAATCTGGCTGATACTGGCAGGGGCTCCCCATGTTTAGAAGATTAGGCACTCTAAGAGCACCCTACTGACCAGAATTGGTGCCAGTTGAACAGGATGTTGATCACCTATACAAAAATGCACTGTAGTAAGCTTGGAAAAAAATTGGGAGGAGGAAACTAAATGGGGAAAAGGTTTGGGGAGAGGAAAGTCTGGATCTAGTTATGTCTTGATACAAGAGTAAGATAACCATTTATTTAATACCAATTTATGCTGATGATTTAAGTATTATATATAGGATAGTGTATGGTAGGCCATACACAACAACGCTATTCTTACAACAAGTGGTGCTGGTTACCATGATGTCAAGGACCTCGAGAGTGTAGCTCAAGTAGTCCCCTTGACATCATGGTAACCACAAGGTGTAAGAAGAGTGTGGTTGTGTATTGGGGCTACCATACACTTTTTTATATTGTATAGGGTGAAAAATAGCCAAAATTGCTTATTTTTGTGCTCCCAAAGCTGTCCTTGCTTTCCACAGCTTGCACTTCACTGCCAGTCACCCATCAGTGAGCTCACTCATGCTACCCTTCAACTGCCACTAGCTCTATCAACAGCACTGATGGGGATGCTTGCACAGTGAACATAGCTACTAATGAAATTATGAAAAGTCGTTCTGCATTGGTAGCTATGTCACTACTGCAGCAGAATTACTTTTTATGGTGTATGGATTTCCATAACAACAGCATTCCACCATACACTACTGGAAGATTTACAGTTACAAGTAGCAACCCCAACCCACCTTAGACCTGCCCTTGCTCTTGTGGAAAGTCTCTGGCCTGGACAATTAACTTACAAAGACAGATGGATGGACATTTCAAGCAAGAGGACATAGAGACAAATGTAGGTGCCACCTGTGTGCATGTCATCCACTTGTATCCAACCAGGGTTTAAAATGAGATGGGTCTCACAGGGTCTCGGATCCAACAAAAATTTTCTGAAGGATTTGAGGGAGGTCTCACAGAGTCTCAAAGCAGGGTTCTTACTCCATGTTTGTTTCCTCTTACCATGACTTCAAGAGGGCAGTTTGACCCTTAGTTTCTTTGTCCCTCAATTTCCTTCAGTATCTTCATGTTTTGTGCCTGTGTTTTGACTCATTATTGAAAAACTGAATAATAATGAACAGGCAAATTCCACACCATGAAGGGAAAAAAGGACTTGACAGTAGTCCATGCATCAATTTATACTTATGACTCTTAAAGAGCCAGAGATTTTTTGCACACTTTTGCACTGCATTCAACATACATCCTTTGTGGCAAAAATCATGATTTGTGGCAATTTACATCAAATGAATAACATAAATTCAGTTTGCATACTTTGTTTATTCAAATTAGGTTTTAATACAGACCAAGATGGACCATGGACTGGCCAGATGGCTGCCTTTGAAAATACTGATGGACAGATCCTGGATGGAGTCTTTTGAAAATCCTCACCAGAAATTTGTTTTAGCCACCAGTTAGGAATGTGCTTAGAAATAGTCTATGGCTCCTAGGGAGGGTAGCATGGTCTAGTGGCTAAAGCAAAGTCTATGGCTCCTAGGGAGGTAGCATGGTTTAGTAGGTAAAGCAAACTGAAAATTAGGTGACCCTGGTTTAAATCCCTCCACAGCTCTTGGGGGACCTTCAGCAAGGCACTTGACCTCCCCATGATTTATTCCATGCTGCTGTAAAATTGGGAAGTAGCAGGACACTACTGAAAATGAGATGCTGCATCTGATTTGAACTATCTTGGGTAAAATACATTTTGACAGAGATTTATTTGTATAGCCATTAATGAAGGGAAGCAGTATTGTCTAGAGGTTGGAGGATCAAGCTGTGTACTAGGAGATCCAGCAAACCTGGGTGTGAAACCAACAACTGACACTTGCATACTGTGAGATCCTGAGCAAATCACTTAACCTTCCTGTGCTCCTGGGCCACACCTGGAAATGAGTTATGGCACAGAATGCCTTTCCCAGCTAAGAATTCTATAAACAAACTATACCCCCATAGCATACAAAACTAGGAAAAACAAGATAAAACATTCCTTGGCTCATCCAGTTCATCTCCTGCTATTGTAGCAATTGCATCATAAAATCATCTGAAAACTTAAAAAAACAGTTTAAGATGTGCATTTTATTTACATTTGCTTGTTTTACAGGTTAATTACTCAGGACAGCCTAGTGGGATGCAACATCTCATTTCCAGTAAGGTCCTGCCTCTTCCTAATTCTGCAGCTGGGTGGACTGGAGTGCTAAGAGCTTAAGTGACTTTCCCAAGGTCACACAGTGGGTATTTGACTCTGGTGGGGTTTGAATTTGCAAACCTCTATTTCCCAAGCCAGTGTTCTAAACATGAAACCACCCTGGCTCAACTAGATGCACTTATGGCTTTTGTGAACTTTGGCACTAAGGACAGGAAAAAAAAACTACCAATGGCGGAAACACCTGAAAAGTAGAGCTGTGCAGAATCTGGAATTCCACCAGCAGACTGCCACCTACATCACAGTTCTGATTCCAAAAGGACTGGTAGAATTTTGCAGTGAATTCTATAGAATTCCCCAAAGGGAACTGAGCTTTTTAACAGTAAACTGCGGGTTTTTAATGTGAACTGCAGCTGTTTGCTAAATTGCAAAAACATGCTCTGTACAAAAAAAATGTGAAAACAGCAGAATCTTGTTGTGTTCTGTGGAATGTTGCAACAGTTTTTCACAGTGGAAAGACCTATTCTACCACAGATGGAATTCAGGCAGAAGTGGAATTTTACACTGGAACATACTGTAGGTACTAATACAGATAGAAGAAAGTCAAATGGCCCAGCTAGTGCATCCATCACATTTCAGTGATTACCCAGTGTTAGGTTACTTCCTGTCTGGTCCTGTCAATCAGTATAAACTGGCAAGAATAGACAGAGATGAGGGACTAAGTCCCATGCCACAGTCCACCAGTGAGGAACAGATCTCCGCAGTGGCAGAAGTCATATTTTCAGCCTGTGCTCTGCATGGGTAGCAGGCACAACTGTGGAGGATGTTACCCCTAGTCCAACCAGGAATAAAATGTTGGTGCAGCTGTGCCAAAAAACAGCTGCAAACTGTCATAAATTGTGGAGCCGGCTGAAAAATGTCTCCTTCTTTGAAAATCTGGCACATGTGGGGATAAACTGTGGCTCTGCAAAAGAAGACCCACTTGCACCACTGTTTCCCACACCTGCATCAAATCCTGGGGGCTCTGAAAATTTGGCCCTGAGAGATCACTTGCTAATTACTTAATTGTCTTCAGTTGCTTAGTGAATCCAAACAATGTGACTAGTCATAACTAAAGACATTGTAGCAGTAATGTCATGAGATCTCATGACCTTTGGGGACCTAATACTGATCAACACTGCATATCAAATAATCCCTTTGTTTTTCATTTATTCTTCTAGATTCTTTTAAATAATCCAATTGATGGATTGCCAATCATAGTTGATGGCAAAGTAGTCCAAACCGAGATCATTCGCTGGGTGAAGAAATTAGTCATCTGTTCTACCTTCGGCATATTCCCTGATAATAGTAAAAAAATAACTTCTAGTTGCTGACACACTATCTTTGAATCTCAGATTTAGGCACCTCAGCATATTCTCTTCATTAGTTACTGTAAAGTTTAAGTATTAGCCCTCCCCCCACATTTTCCTTTTCTCCCATCTAAAAAGCTCACGGGTATCAATTTTCTTTCCATATTCTTTATCCTCCAATCCCATTACCATCTTGGTAACCCTCCTCTTCACCCCCTCTACTTTCACTGTGTCCTTTGTATAGTGTCCAGAACTGTGTGCAGTACTCACTGAGCTCTGTACAATGGTATTAAAACCTCCTTGTCTCTAACAGTGCTCTGCTGGATACATCCCTCACCAGGTAGCATCAACTTTCTACTTTCTCATATTGATCCCACTTTACAGTTGTTTGCTTGTATATACCCCCAAATTGTGTTCTTTTTGAGGCTCTTATTCTTGTCCCATTTAGAAATGAGCACATTTTTCATTCTGGTTTCCAAAATGTATTACACAGCACTTGTCCACATTAAAATACATTGTGAGTCGATTGTCTCTTCAGATAATTCATCCAAATCCTCATGTGATTTCTCTGCTTGCATTTGATTTTCCACTTCATGATCACTCATCTTATTCTGAGCAAATCTGTATATCCAACCAGTGATGCTGTTTTCTACATTGCTAATGAAAAGGTTAAACAGCATTTGTCCCAGCACTGAGCCCTAGTGAACTACACTTGTCATCCCTGGACAAAAACTGTTTACCCTAATGATCTGTCTTCCTCCTGAGAAATTATTTTGGCTCCAGTTTATGATAATATTGTTCAAGCCACTGTCATGGAGCTTAATTATTAGTTCCTGGTGTGGTGTGTTGTTAGAGTCCTTACTAAAGTTTACATAAACCACATCAACTAGTTTACCATGAGCCAATGCCTTACTAATGGGGTCAAATAAACTCATTCCAGTTGTCACACTGTGGATCCACGTTGTGTTGTATTGATTTTACAATTACCTTTCTCAAGCATCTGGATTTCTTCTCTTAATATGCTTTCAAGTTGTTTTCCCCAAACGAAAGTAAGGTTAAAGGGACACCGTCAACCTGTTTTCATCATATTATTTCTAGTTGAAATCCCATTTTATGATTACTTACCTTCTCTAAAATTCACTGATGTTGCTATTACGCTTTGTCTGTCTCCTTGTTTAGTAGAACTGAAATGCATGCCAATGTATATTTAAAAACAACTTTGTTTTTGTTTACAATCCTGGATCTGTCCTTACTACAAGCTTCCTGAGCATTAGAAACATATCCAAATGGTGCAGTCACTCACAAGGCAGTAGCCTCCTAAACTCCCACTGCATCATGAGGGGCTAGACTGTGTTGTGAGTGTTCCCAAGTCCAGGAAAGATGTATCTCAAGTTAATCAAGAAATGTAAACAAACCTGTTTTGGTGTGGCAACACCAGTATGTTGGGCAGTCTGTTTTTCACTTTTTTAAAGAAAATAAGAGTCAGAATCAAACTACCAGCTACATCAGCAATCTTTACAGAAATTTGGCAATCACAAAAGGTTTTTTTTAAACTAGGGACACTTTAAGACCTATGGGGGTTGACAGTGTCCCTTTAACTGATCTGTACTTATTTACATCTCACTTACTACCCTTGTTATGCAGTGGTATCACAACTGCTTCCCTAATCACTTGGAATCATGGTATTATTTGTGAGTCATTAAATATATGTGTCAGTGGTCCGATCAGTTCCACAGCATGTTCCCTCAAGATCTTGGGATGCCTACTGGCCCTGGTGACTTATTTGTATTCTGGGCCATCATTGTTTTCTTTATGTACATTCATCAGTAATAATTGCATTCCCTCTGGAATAGAAGGAGGTTATGTCAGACAAATCTGATAGATTTCTTTAACTGGGTGACCAGGGAAATAGATCAGGGTATGGTAGTGGACATGGCCTACTTAGATTTCAGTAAGGCATTGATGCCCTTCCACACAGGGCTCATAAGGAAGCTGGGCAGCTTGAAGTGGGTGCAAGGTAGTAAGCTGGGTACAACTCGGTTAAGGTATAGACAACAGAGGGTAGTGGTAAACAGAGTTCACTCCTGGGAAGGGAGGGTGACCAGTGGTGTGCTACAGGGCTCAGTAATGGGACCAGTTCTATTTAATGTCTTTATAAGTGACATTGTATATGAGCTGGTAGGGGAAGGTCTGCTTTTGTGGATGACACCAAAATCTGCAATACAGTGGACACTCGGGAGAGTTAAAAGAATGTGCAGAGACATGAGAAAACTTGAAGAGTGATCAAGGGCATGACAGCTAGGTTTCAATGCTAGAAAGTCCAAAATCATGCAATTAGGGCACAGAAAGCCAGAGGTAGAGTACAGAATGGGAGAAAGGTACTGTACTGACAGCACCAAACAGGAAGGGACCTGGGAGTAATCATATATGATAACCTCAAAGTGGCAAGGCAGTGGGTAGGGCCAGTATAAAACTGGGGTGCATGGGAGGTATCACCAGCAGAAGGAGGGAGGTGGTGTTGACATGGTATAGACTGCTGGTGAGACCCCACCTGGAGTACTGTGTCCAGTTCTGGAGACCACATCTTAGGAAGAACATAGAGTGGAGATAATCCAGAGGAGGGCAACTAAAATGGTGCAGGATCTGCATCAGAAGCTTATGAGGAGAGACTCAGGAGCATCAATATGTACACCCTGGAAGATAGATGGGAGAGGGAGGATATGACAGAGACTGATAAATACTTCACAGGGATAAATAAGGTACAGGAGGGGAGTATTTCATAGAGGAAAAGATGCACGAGAACAAAGGGACATGCAATGAAGCTGGACGGGGCTAAATTCAAGAGAGATGTAAGGAAGCACTTCTTCACTGAAAGAGTGATGGATGCCTGGAAAATCTTCCAGTGGAGGTGGTTGGGGTGAAAATGGTGGTCAGCTTCAAGTGTGCATGGGATAAGCACAAGGGAATCTTAGTGGGAAGTGGGGGGAAAGCAGCAGATCAAGTAGGGTCTGTGTTGAGAAAATAGGGAGGGAAAAATTGGGCAGAATAGGTGGGCCAAGTGGTCCTTATCTGCTGTCAAATTCTATGTTTCTGTGTTTCTCTGAACCTCTCCCATTCTCTTCAGTTAATTCCTCGTCATTATTAAAAACTGAACAAAATATGGTGTTGCAGTTTTGCAATTCAAAACAGCTGTTCTTCCCAGGCATTCTAGTGGAGTCCTGCACATTGCCCGACATGTGTCATATATGACCCTCTGTTACCTCTTGGTATTATACTGCATAGGATAAATTACAAAAGCTAAAAACTCGGTTCCTCTAGTTTTACTATCCTGAGTCCAGTGGACCGAAATATGGTTGCCCAACATGCTGCGGTGGAGTTTATTTCATGTTTCAGGAGGCTTTACCCCTGCACCCTCCTTATTTTTATAACTAACTCAGCTGCAGGCAAAATTTAAATGTCAGGCAACCGTGTTTCTGTCCGCTGGACTTGGGATAGTAAAACTCAGGAACTTAGTTTCTAGATTTTAAAATACTCCCACTGTATAACCTGTAATAAATCTCAAATATTTATCCGGTTTTCTTCTAAAAATTAGCATGATGCCTGTATCCACAGCTTCCTCAGGGAATTGGCTGCAAAGATTCAGAATTCTTGTACATTCCCCATTATCCTTCTTCCTTTAATGGCAACAGGAAATAGTTTTTACACCTCTAGATGCCTTCCTGTTTTCCTTTTGGTGTCCTATTCAATATTCTGATATGTTTATTCATTTATTTGTTTATTGGAATCTAGGATTACAAGTACCTTTGGGCCAAGGCTCTTTTACAAAGGTTCCGTCAGGTGGGATACAATGAACACAGGACAATAAGTACAAGATCTGTAGATAAACACTGGGTTACAGAAAACATGGAGGCTTAACATATTTTGTCTATGCAAACATACATATTGGGACAGTACTAGGTAGGATACAGTAAGGAGTAGCAGCCAGAGGCCTTGTCAGCAGCGTATTGGAAGTGCAGAGGTGAGTGGGGGGTGGGTGGACATGGGGAGGGGAGAGAGAAGATAGGTAGAGGAAAGAGTAAGTGTTGAGAGTAAAGGGCATGGGCAGCCGAGGAAGGTTGAAGAACAGGATGGCTGTTTAAGGGAAATAGTCCCAGGTGCTGATGGCTGAGAGGAATAGCTGCAGCCTAGATTTGAAGGGGCCAAGCTTGGGAAGGGAGGAGATGTCACTACTGAGACCATACAACCAGAGCAGGGCCCTGTGGGAAAGCTCTTTGCCCCTGAGGAGGAACAGCAGTGGGGATCAGAAGGAATTGAGGTCAGAGCCCATAGTATGAGAGGTTACGAGCAGGAGAAAGGAGAGTTTGGATGCCAGGAGGAGAAAAAGCCCAGGGTTGTCTTCTTGGCCATTAAGCAGGTTTGGTATTTTATGCAGTTAGAGTTGTAACCAGCCAGTTTGGGCATAGAGGTCACACGTATGGGTGAGACAGTGGGCTCAGAGATGAGATGACAAGCTTTGTTGAGGGCCAAAGCAATGTTGGAGAGCAGTGGCAGTGGCAGAGCTATAGATGATAAGGCCATAGTCAATTGGTGAGACCACAGAGCTCTGGACTGCAACCCTCATGGCTTCAGGACCAAGGCATTGCCTGTGACTGTAGAGAAAGTCTGATAGATTATTAGCAGCTTTAGCAACATTGTCGATGTGTAGACCATAGGATAGGTGACTGTTGACTGTGACTCCAAGACATTTAAAGGTTCAGAGTATTGGAGGAAGTAAAAGGGGGAACAAGTCCAGAGATGGTTCACCAGAGAAATTGGTTCAGTGGTAGGACTGGAGTACAGTGTAAGACTGGAAACTCTGGGTCTTTTTCGTGTCATACAGAAGGATAAGAGGAGATCTGTGTTATGTATACAGATCACTGGTGACAGAATGCTGAGAGAAGCTGCAGGTATAAAATGGAAAGAGAATGTAAAGGTGGGTACATGGGTTCATGAAAAACAACTAGAGAGAGAAGATATAGGACAAATAGAAGGGAAATGGTTTAATCAGAGAGCGGTGAATGTTTGGAATGGGCTCCTGAGAGAGGTGGTGGGGACCAGTAGTCTAACTGTATTCAAACATTTATTGTATAAATACATGGGAGATAATAAATGGAGTTTTGTCCACTAGTTGAGTGGCGGGTCCAATATATGACTCCTTGAAGCTTATGGACCTATAATGATCTATGAACCTACAGTACGAACCTATGAAAGGAGTGTACCTGTTCGAGGGCAGCACCATTGCAGTTAGAGATTGTCAAGGGATGGTGCCTGTACTTGTGGGTGCTGCAGAAAAGCATTGACTTTGTTTTTTTTCAGTTGAGGACTAGTTTGTGTTTAGTGAAACAGTTTTTGACTGAAGAGAAGCCAAGCTGTAGTTTTCACTGTAGGGGATGGAGTTCCTTGTGGGTGGAGTGGATTACGATATCATCGGCAAAGAGTAGTATTTGCTCAGGGCATGACAGTGGGAGGCTATTTAGACAGAGACTGAAAAGAAGAGGACCTAGAATGGATCCCTGTAGTACTCCAGAGTGTACCGGTCTAACATCAGAGAAGACATCACCAATTTTGACTCTTTGGGATCGGTTTTCAAGGTAACTTTTAAACCAGGTCGTTGACACAGGAGAGAGCCCGGCTTTTAGCAGCTGGTCTATCAGAAGGCGATGATGGACGGTGTCAAAAGCCTTAGTTAAGTCAATGTAGACAGAGCCAGTTAGTTGACCATTATCCAGGGAACTGTGGATTGCTCTGGTGTACTCTAGTAGGGCTGAGGTGGTGCTGTGGCCCTTTCTAAATCCGTGCTGCTGAGCGCTCAAGATATTATATTTATCCAGGTAATCCATAAGTTGGTCTGATACAATCCTTTCAATTGCCTTTGAGAGGGGAGGCAAAATGGAGATAGGCCGGTAGCTCATGCCAAGGGCTCGGTCTCCACTTTTGTGGATAGGAGTAACAGTTGCAGTTTTCCATCTATTTGGGAACTGACTGAGGCTGAGGGAGAAATTGAAAATTTTTGTTAGAGGGGGTAGTACTTCTTCAAGAGTGAGGGATAGCAGTTTAAGGCCAAGTGTGTTCTCACTTATTCAGGTCTTGGCAATTGCTTTACTAATGTATGTGTGGACATCATGCATCTTGACTGCCTTGAAGTAGAAGAGCAAGTAATTAGAAGAAGGGGGTGGGCTGGTGGCATGTGCAGTGGCGTCATCATTGTTGAAAAAGTCAGGGGGGAGAACACTGCTGAGGTCGGTGAAGGCTGCATTGAAGGTATTTGCTATAGTATTTGCATTGACATTTTTTCTTAAATTAATAATCTGCTATAATTTGTTTGCCTTTGTAACTACTCCAAGTCCCTTTCTTCTCAGCAGTTACTATTCTTTCTTTTCATACTGTCAGAAGATTCTACTGCGGAACATTCTATGACATCAGTAATACCATTCTTGGCCATTCAGATGAATAGCATGAAAAGCAAAAAGCTACATAGTTAGAAATATGAAATGAAAGACTATGAAATATCAAAGAAAGCTCACCAGCTGCTGAGGAGAGTGGAACTCTATGTACTGTAGGTCTGAGGTCATGCCAAAAGCCAGGTTATTTTATTTATTAACAAGCATTTGTCAATGACGAATATTTCCTTGCAGAGTATGTGGCAGTGATGTAAAACAAAAGTTATAGAATCAGTAATTCATTAAGTAGGAGGTGGCACTAATGAGGTAGGAAAAGCTGAAACTGGTGCTCAGGGTCACTGTTGGTGAAGGAAGGTTAAGGATACTGAAGTGTAGACTTAGGGCAGAAGCAGGACAGACCTTGGGAGGCTGTCACATAGCAAACTGCACTCAAGGCCGTTAGAAGCTCCCAGTCGGGAGTGGAAGGTGTGCTATGTAGCTGGGGAGGGGGGGACTTTTGGTACAGATCTGGGGGGGCAGTGACACCAACCATGAGGGGTTTTGATACAGGTACATAGGCAGTGTCATCAATGAAAATCGCAAAGGCTAAGCTTTAAAGTGGTACATAGGAGCAAAGAAATACTGGCAGGATAGCAGTACAAAAGTGTTTGAACTTTAATAAATGACAGTGCAGTAAGTTCAGCAACATAAATAACAATACCTTGGTGATGAAGAATCTAGGACACACTTCTGACCTAGTCCACCCATTAAAACACTTTTGTACTGCTAACCTGGTGCTGGTATTTCTGTGCACCTGTGCACAACTTTATTTAATACCTGGCACAGGTTGCTGGAGTGAACAGTGTTCCCTGCTCTGCTTAGCTAATAAGGCATGACAGGGGATGTGTTATGCAAGCAACTAAGACACAATGAGGGTGTGGGTACTCTCCTGATAAAGAGCCGCATGGAGTGCGTTGTTAGGCATGAGATGCTTGAGTCGCGCTATGCACCTGGGCATTCTCTTATCAGGAGATAACCCACACCTTGGAGTGTCTTATTGCGCTTATAAAAAGGGCCCCTAAGTAATAATAAAAAAGGAAAAAAATAACAAAAAAGTCAGCAATATTTTTAAAAAAAGGTTTGAATACCTGAAACAGTTAAAAATAGTCCCCCTGTAAAAGTATTGTTATCATTTGCAGTACTGGACTGCCTATATATTGCTCACGTTGTATGCTTATAACTGCAACAAAGACTGTGTGTGGCCAGCTGGTAAACAGAGTTTTATGGTTGTGTTTTTATTTATTTATGTATGTTTGTGTAGGTTTTGCGTTGTAAAGGGTATTTGTGCCATGGAGCAACTAAGTGGCCCGAACAGTTTTATGAGGATAGTGGAGCTGCTGCCCGACCATAGAAACATTTCAAGTATGAACACAGACACAGGCTGCTTTATTAAGTATTATTAGTCTTTTTATTGATCTTCAAAGATTGAGAGCATCGTGAGATTATAAGTGTACTGCCAGGTTTTCTGGGAGTGAGCGTGTCTGTCAGGAGCCGCCATAGTTAGATGTTCACGTTTTCCTGTATTGTAGAAAACAGATATTTCGTTTTCATCAGCTGCTTTGCGGTGAAGATGTGGAGTTGAGTTTTTTTTTTGTGGAACTGTTTGGTTTACAAGAACTGTTGGTGTAGATGGTGAAGCGTTTTATTTTTGGGTATTATTTGAAAGTCGTCTTAACGGCACATGCTCAGCGCTCACTGGATCTGAGGTGAATTTGTGAAGAGAAGCAGAAAAAGGTGATATATTTAATATTTTAAATGACCAGCAAGGGTTTCCAATAGTATGATGCTGCAGAGTTTCAGAAGGTGGCAATATTGAGGAGACATTTGTTGCGTGGGAGGGCAAGAGATCCAGCTTGGGTATGAGGATCCAGCTTGGCAGTTCTGTAGTGTTTGAACAGTGATTTCTTTTGTGGTAAGTCCTGGCTAGCTGAAGAGGTGCCAGTTGGCAGAATATTCTCTTATTAGGACACGGGTAAAGGTACCTCTCAGCCAATCAGGACCCAGGAAAAATAGACACCCATTTTATCAGGTGGGATAATGGCCCACCTTGGGGTGAGTTGAAGCACGAGGAGTAGCTGAGTGCTTCCACCACATGAGAAGGGCTGTTAGCCCACCATAACACACCTCCTGGAGTGCCTTATTGCGATTGTGAAATGGATCATTTTTAGTCAATTTTAAGCATTTTTAAACATAATACTTTCAGCTGGGCCATTGTGCTGGGACAACAGCCCAGCTGAAAGCAACTCTCAGCCAATCAGAATTCAACATTCTTTTTACCTATTTCATAATAAGTTTTAAGGTGCCTGACTGTGTTTAATTAACAGAAATGCTGCAGTAGGCAAATGCAAGAACAGGGCATGCAGTCACAAGGAAGTATTCAGAATTGGAAAAAAAACATGACTGGGGCAGGAACTGAGTAAGAGTCAGAAGAGGACTGGAGTTAAAAAAAGGAAATCAAAAATGGAACTATGGGCATTGGACATGAGGCAGAGATCTGTGGGGGGACAAAGTGATGAATTCAGGGGAGAACGAGAGACCCCAAATAAAATGAAACTCCAGGCACAGGAAAGAGATTTGTAGGGGAACAGTAACTTGATTAGGAAAACTGCATGGGTTAATAGAAAGGCACCAAATTAATATCTGCATAAACAGCACAAGAACCCAGCTAGTGTCTGTCCAGTATCAGTCATCGTCCAGCATGTGAGTGGCAAGTGGGTGGCTTACAGTTGATGCAGAATGTACCTAACATGTGGATGATGGTGGAGTATGGTAGATATCACAATGATCAGTAGCAACCATGACCCTGACACTCGAGGTGTGAGGGAGGGAGGGAGGATGAGGCAACAGTGCTGTGGGCTAGGTAAAGGATGGTCTCCTCCCTGATGCTATGGGGTGACAGATTAAAGGTAAGTGGGTACATTGCTAGCACACATCAGAGTATGCTGATATGTGAAAGGATAGGTTCATCATTACAACAATTATTTCAGCACCTGGAGAGCCTTTAGTACCATTTGTGTCTGTTCGAGGGCTTCAGCTACAACTGATCTAAACTGGCATTTACTGCAGTTCTAATGTATATGTTTTATGCAATGCCCTTGTAGAAAGATACATATGTTATTCCTCCATGTATTTATGTAGCCAAACATCAAAGCACTATTGTTTTCAAGAAAAGCTTAATTCCAAGAAAAGAAAAATATAAAGATATTTCTTGGTAATTGGAGCTGGTCCAGCAGGCTGAATTGGGACTCTTAGCAGTGCTAGTGTGTGTGAGAATGACTTAGTACATTGCTTAGTTTGAGTGTCCGCTGCACAGTTCGAGGTGTGTACAGTGTGTGGGTGTGTATGTGTGTGGGGCCACTGAACTGAAGAGGAGCAGCCACAGACAAGAGTTGCACAGAGAGCTCGATTTACATGATCCACAAAGTCATAAAGCTGCTCAGCTGCTTGCTAGCCAGCTTTATGCAAATGAGAGTACTGAAGCACTCTCTCTCATTGGAGCACTTCAGTCCTATCAAGTACACAAAGTTTCTGCCCACTAAACTGTCACCGCCCATCATACTTAGCTTGCATGGTCATTGGTCTGTCAGGGATGAGCCCAGTGTAGCTTGACCTGCATTGGGCTGGTCTGACATACCCCTGAAATGACGTTCTTTGTAACAAAACAATTCTTGCACAAGCGCAAGGAAACAAAAAAAAACATGAAGTATGTAATTGTGCTTTATGAAATAGTTACAAAAGTTAAAGGAACAAAGTAAAATCTGAACTGTACAATAATGCAAAATTAATATATTGTCTTTTGACCATTTTTAACCAACCAAATTGCTTGTTTGAGCCAATTGATTTTATAACGTCTTCTTGAAGACAGTCCTCCTGATCACTGGACTATAACACTTTTATTAGTCTTGTGTCATTCTCAGGTGTAATTAACTTACCTGAGACTTCTGAGTCCATCTCATCATGAAAAATATTGAACATGTGGGGGTCCCAACACTGATACCTGGAAACCCCACTAGGGACTATCTGAGGAATCCCATTAGACTGTGGATCCCTTAAGTAGTTACTAGTGTGGTTCCCTACTATTAATGAATAAACAATGTGTCCCAATTTGCTACTTCTAGCCCAAGGTTAATGCACCATTACACCTTATGGTCTTTAATAGGATAGTGTTCTTTTGAGTGTTGTCATGTATGTTTTACTTTGATTAGTTTACATGATTTTGAAAGGTTCATTTAAATCTTCTTTTAATGTTTTACTTTTTGCACAAAACATTACTAATTCCATGAGAATGTCACAAACACAAGATCACCTTTTATTTATTTAGCTTTTGTTTACCAGGTAAGCACACTAGACAGTCAAGCGCCTATTTTCAGGTGCGACCCAGGAGAATTACAAAAGTACGGGAAATAACAATTCAGAGACAAGGTAACAGCAATCAACAAGGAAGAGGCAGAGAACTCAGGCAATAACAAATTCAGAGACAAGGTAACAGCAGTCAACAAGGTACAGACAGGTATAGGCAGAGAACTACAGGCAGGTACAGGCAGAGAACAAATACAAGGCAAGTCAGGTGTTAAGGCATGGCAACCGTGGGAGGCAGTTGAGGAAGCAAACATATATCAGCAGGACATTTTCAAAGTGTGCACTAAAGACATCTGCACATGCGCAGTCAAAAAGGGGCACAGGCATACCATAGAGGGTAGGTCAGCTAAGAGCAAAGGCAGGCAGAAGCTTGTTTTAAGTAGTCCCAGAGGAAGGACCTGAAGCAACTGTGGGAGGGGGGCAGCCCTTACATGAGCACAGAGTAGGTTCCAGGCTCTGGGGCAAGGGCCACAAAGGCACGATCCCTGAGGGAGTGAGTTTAGGGACCATGAGAGCCTGGAGTCGCGACCTCAGCCGAAGAAAGAGGGGCAGACTTGAGCAGATTTACCATAAGACAGCACTGGGCCAGCATTCTTATTTGTACAGGGTAATAAAAGATTAGAATGCCTTACCATTTAGGTTTCAAAATATAAGCTCCCATTCTGTAATTAAAGGGACAGTGCCAACCCCTTTGCATCATATTATTTCTTGCTGAGAACCAACTTTACGATCGCTTACTTTCTTTAAAACACATTGATGTTGCTGCTTATTTTACCTGCTTCATTTCTTAGTAGAACTGAAATGCATGTTAATGGTGTAATTATACCCAACCTTGTTTTGTTTCAACTCCTTGATCTATTGTTAGTGCATACTTTCTGAACATTAGAAGCACCCCCTCCCTCAAACAGTGCATCCACTCATGGTGCAGTGGGCTCCTCTTCTCCCAGCACATCATAAGTGGATTGAATGTGTTTGGGGTGTTCCCAAAAATCAGGAAAGATGCAGTGCAGGGAGCAGTAGCAGTTGATCAAGGACTGTAAACAAACATGTTTGTGTGTGGTAACACCAGTGTGGTGGACAGTCTGTTTCTCACTTTTAAAAATAAAACAAATCATCACAATCAAGCTACCAGCTGCATCACCAACCAGAGCAGAATGAGACCAATCATAAAATGTTTTTTTTTTAAACTAGAGACACTTTGAAGCCTAAGGGGGTTGATAGCAGGGGTTCAATTAATTTATTTTCAACAGAAGTCTAAAACTTCCAGGAGTTCAAATCTGGAAGTCATTCCAAATTTTTGGGAAGTCAAAATATTTTCTGGATCCCACTTTTGGAAGTCAGTTTTCTAGGATGGACAAATTTATGGAAGTTAACATAATAAATTAGTGGTAGAATATCATTTCTTTCAGAAAAATCCATAATTTCTGACTTCAATACCTGCAGTTTTGGAAGTTATCTAATTTTTGGTTTTGCATCTGGAAGTCAACGACTTCCTCTCTCTTTATTTTGAAAGTTTTTGCCTTATGTTTGGAAGTCAAATACTCCCAAAATGGAGTTAACTGAAGTCCTGGTTGGTAGTGTCCCTTTAAGTCTAATTTGAAGAAACACAGTCTTGATAATTCATCTGGTAAATGTTACTTTTGATGTATTGTATTGTATTTTTTAGTTCTAATTCATGACCCCCTTATAAAAAGGAAATTTGATGCTCTTGGTGCTTACCCAACAAACAAATTTTAAATGAAAAAAGATTAACAGATGTAGATTCATGCAGCTTCGGCTGTAAGAACAGGATGGTCTTTTGCCTCCTGGGTTCAAGGGCTGAGAATTTCATGACCTACTGTAGATGCATAGATTGCTTGGGATTTGGGTGACGAACCAGTGGTTGTCACACAGGCTAGCATGAACAACATAGGAAAGCGCAGGCCAGAGTACCTCCAACCGTAATGTACAGAGTTGGAAAGAAAGCAAAGCAGTAGAACCTCTCAGGTACAATATTATTCTTAGAGATATTACCTGTACTTGCCAAAATAGTCTCCTACTACTACAGTTAATCTACTAGTATCCCTTTTTAACCCTCTGCCTGAAAGGGTGTGGCTAGTCTCGTGCAGGCATACTGCTGTTTGCCAGAGCTGACCATTGTGTTTCCTTGTACTAGCAGCTCAGAGTTAAAGTTCCAACCCAGCAGTGTTGTGAGAGAAAAACTTACACATCTAAATTAGGAAGTGATAATAATATAACCAGCATTTTGAGACGCAGATGTAAGGGTGCTGTATTAAGTTTTTCTAGCATGCATTACTGTGTAAACTTTTTATAATTTGCATGTTTAGAAATAGCTCCATTCATTGATGGCAATCAGTATGTGTATAGTGTGTGTATGTAGGAAAAAGTGCAGCTGTGTAGCACTATACCTAATATGGAGCGCTTGAGAGCTATAGGGAAACTGGAGAGACATGAATCCCTCTGTGCAGAGTGGGACAGTGGAGCAACCCATCTCATGAAGAGATGTAACACAAGCTGCTGTCAGTCACAGGAATGGAGGAGAAAGAAAATGTCTCAGCTTGTACTGTCTGCCACGACTTGAGCAATGCCTTCCCGACTGTGTACACATTGTTCCTCATTAGAGCTGCTGACTTAGAATGACATTATTAAAACTCCAAGGGTGATGTAACCATGCAAAAAGTGATGGGGCTGATGTCAGAAAGGGCACCTGGGGCATATAATGATGGGTGAAGAAGCCAAACTGCATTGTAGCTCTCGGGCATACAGATCTAGTGATTTTGTTTTAAATACATGATCTCTTCTCTTAGGGGACAGAAGGACAGTTATATTATTTAAATTAGGGGACTTAATCAAGCTGAAAAAATTATGTATTGCACACACAAACAACCCTGGAATGTGAAGCTAGATGTGAATGTGTTGACCTTTCTGGTTTACACTGCAGTATGATGACTGGTGGTGTGCTCGCTGTACTGATACTGTGAACGGAGATCGGCAGCTTTATTGTTACAGTAACCTATTGTACACCACTGCATATGACAATGTAATAAACGCAGTACAGTAGGAGTGGGAGCACCTGCGGTACAAAGTTGTCGTGGCGGGGTGACTTGCTATAAACATAGCTACACAGTGCTCTCAAAAAAAAAAACACCACCCTGTAACTACCACAAGCATAGTACTAGTAAAATGAAATAACTTAATAAAATCCATTAACCAGGGAGGGTAGGATGAAATGAGGAACCTCACCATAAATAATAATAAGGGTGGAGAGCATTTCATCTAAACAGAAGTTGCAGGGAGTTGCATTGCTGGGAACACTGTCTTTGTCTATTCTTTATTACTACTACTGCTTTAAAGAGAATATTGTGCACCAGCTGTCAGCCCGTCTCTATATACAGTGGGTAACATATGTGTGTGCAACCCAATAACTGGGAGCTGCAAGAAGCAACCCGTTTCTATATATATACCTGGGTCCTCTATAAATTATCAGTTTACAGTCCCTCTCTGAGTATTATACAGCCCATCTATACACCCGAGCTCCCAGCCTGCTGTGTGTACTAGGACTGTACATCAAGGTGTCGGCTCCCCCACTCGCTGATATATACGTCAGCAGCAAGTGAACAGTTGTCCACCTGCGCCTGATGATGCCCGATCCCCTGAAAAGTGCCTTCATGTGTGGTGTCGTGTTGACTGTTCAGGGCTCACCAGGTAGAAACAACACACAACAGCCAGATATAACCCCCTTGTAACTGTTTCACAGTTACTTACCCACGAACCCCCACCAAGACTTCATCTCATTGGGATTCAGATGCAAACCATAAAATAAAGTGGTTGGTGCAGGTAACAATCCTTTACTCCCCCCCCACATACACACACACACACACACACACACACACACACACACATACTAGCCTGCACAACACAGTCCCATCAACAGCCAAACCCAACCATCATTGCCACAGCTGGCTACAGGGATTCCTCCCGGCTCCCAAATGCTGATCAGACAGGCTCCCTGTCAGCGGGATGTTCACAGGGTTAATGAAGAGGTTTGCTCTCTGCGATTTCCCTACTGTGTAGTAAAAAAAAAGATACACAACTCGTTGACTTGTTTTGACTATAAGAAACAAAACCTCAAGGGCAGGTTGCATCTGGCTTGTTTATTATACTGTAATTGTTTATCTTCCTTCTGTTTTAACTGAGTTACTGGGCAGTGTTACTGGACTCTGCAGGTCAATTTACAGATAGCATCAGCTGGACTCCTGCTGCAGCATATGTTCAGATCCCATTTGTTACTGTAAAGTTATACCAGCACAGTCTCTGTGGGTATACATACCTACTAGCTCACACCATTTCACAAGGGGGAGGGAGTGATGAGACAGAGTCAGCTGACCTCAAGCACAGGGGGCTCAATTTATATGATTCACAAAGACATAAAGCCGCTCAGCTGCTTGCTGGATGGCTTTATGCAAATGAGAGTATTGAAGTGCTCTCTCATTGGAGCGCTTTAGTCCTTTCATGTACACAAAGTTCCCAACCATGAAACTGTGACTCCTGTTATACTTAGCTTGCGTGGTCATTGGTCTGTTAGGGATGAGCCCAATGTAGCTTGCCCTGCATTGGGCTAGTCAGTGACACACCCCTGAAATGCCATTCTTTGTAACAAAATCGTTCTTGCACAAGCACAAGGAAACATACAAAGAGGTTGCAGTATATAAAAAAATACATAACTGGCATGAAAAGGAAAATGGGAGGGGCAATTAACTATCTAAAATTTATTTTAAATCACCTATAACCCAAGCCATATCCTCATATTTTACTGTCCTGCATCAAGTGGGCTGGCAATACTGCCTAGAGATTAGAGTAATGAGCTGTGAATGAGCTTGGTACATCCAGCAGACCAGACCAGACCTGGGTTTGATACTCACAACCTCCACTTGCATACTGTGTGACTCTGAACAAGTCACTTAGCCGCCAAGTGCTACCAGGTCACCCCTGAAAACAGGCACTTGTGTCTAATGGGACTTACCCAGTTACCAAAGACTAAAACAAAATAAATAAATAAGTAAAATAAATAAATAAACTGAAATCACCTGTCCTATTTTATAATTACTGAAAGTAAAATTTCCATACTTTGAAAGAAACCCTTCCTGACTCTGTATTTGTACCACTGACCTTTTGTGTCATAGTCTCTTCCTCTACTAAATAAGCAATATTGAACTCAGGAATTTTATTTGTTCTGTAGTATTTTAACAGCACAGTGCTGTTTTGGTTGTTAAATGTCATTACAATGCTAGTGCTAGTAAAGGTGGAACTGGGAACAAGCTGGTAACAAAAAATAATGGAGTAAAGATGGCTCATTAGGGAATAAATGACATTAAAATTTAAAAAGTCGCATTATTCAAGATCTGGCACATACCTTCTGTCTCCCACTTAGAGAGGTCACTGCCAATTCGGGATTTTTTTTTTTTTTATATGTCAGAGAGATTGTATCTGGAAGCTCTGTTTTATTCAGAATAATTTGGTCTGATTTAATTATCTCTCCTTCCCTACCATTCTTCTCTTTGTGCGATGATAGTTTAACCCAAGCTTTTCTGTTTAATTATAAATGTTGTTATGTTATCCCATAGTCTGAACTACCATGCCTGTGTGCTACCTGGGGTGTTGCAATTTTAATACAGCCACAGATGACAGCCCTGAAGATTTACTGCACACCTAATGTCAGTATTGTCCTGTTACTTCACAGCAAGTCAAACCCCAGATTTTCATTGGAGATCTGCTATCATCACTCACCTGCCTATGCAATGCATGAACTTTAATGATGGCTACCGTTGTTCTAGCATATCATGTTGGGAGTGACAGCAGTTTAGTACTGGAGTGCAAGTCATCCCACTGGTGACGTCGGCTCACATCTGGTGTTGAACACTGCCATATAGTACTGGGGGTAAGGTCTCTTCTGACTATTTCTGGTGACTGTCCAGATAGATATTTATCCACTATTTTAAAAAGAGTAAGGAATACCCCTGCTTGGTCTCAGAGTATCCCCACCTGGTATCCTGGCCATCATTTCCTCTCTCAATAAAACAAGCATTGAAGATCCAGGCTTGATTTAAGAAAATTACTTCCATAGTGTTCTTATAATGGAATGACAAATGATGCATTTCATTGCAAATCTTTATTCTTAAGATTTATTTCTGATGGTATATTGTAGCAGGTGTTTTAGTTGTTTGATATTATTCATTTTGTGCAATTATTACTTCATTTATTGTTTTTTATAATTTACATTGATTGTGTATTATTTGTTTCCATATTAATGTTAAAGAAAAATGTAAAGGAAATATTTATTTAATTTTATTGACCCAGTAAGCCCACTGGGCCTAGAAGTCCCTTTTTCAGGAGCAACACAAATGGTAAGAAACTGAAATTGAACCAAATTAAGCTGTTGGTGGTGTCTTTTTATTTTTTAGTGAATGGGAAAAATTTGGCCAGGACACTGGGGAAATTCCCCTACTCCTGCTGAGTTTCAGTAGCCTGTGGGGGGAGTATGGGTGTCGGTGAGCAGTGGCTGAGTTGGCATGGCTCAGTTGGTGGAGGAGGTGGGAAGGGCACTGGTAGGCGCTGAGAAGATGGAGCGAAAAGAAAGTTTATTTCAAGACAATTCGTCTAGTTTTCAGGTTGTGAGAGAGTTTTCTTGGCAGGAGGTATCGGAGGCGACAGCTTTTCCCAACAGCATGGGGAGTTCCTTTAAGGCTGCTGATGCGGAGGATCCCTTATCGGCTGGTGAGCAAGTCAAAGAAGCGGCTCCTTTAAAACCGGCAACAGATGCAGGGCGGTCAGCCGGCAACGCGGAAGTGACGGTTCGTGGTGCACAGATACGGAGTTTGGCGGAGATGGCGAGGAAAATGTTACAGGTGGAGCAGCAAGAGCTTCGTAATTCAACTGGCGGTCGGATGATCAATCCAGAGAAGGAGAGAGCGGGATTTTCAGTAAGCGACCGGCGAGAGGCAGAAGCGAGGGGTAATGGCACTACTGTAGATCTCTCGCGGCCTGTAAGTACTCTGCATAGAATTACTGATTTCCCTACTATACCCATTTCGAAGGATTCAGGCTTTGTTTTCAACCCTAAGGTTGTTCCGGATTCCAAGGCTTCCCAGTAGTGTATCAAAAGAAAGTGGAGTGCAAGAAGGAGTGACTGAGTTTAGTTTTAAACCCCAACCTGGAAAGATATCGTTTCATGTGCCTCTAACAAAGGATATGGATTTTCTAAAACTGTCCTTGCTGGGAGTACTGATTTGCTGGGTGAACATGATAAGTCTTGGACCCCACAGGCTGCCTTATCAGCAGCAGGGTGGAAGCAGATGGATCATGGGGTTTGGACACCAGACTCTGCTTGGAATGATTCTTGGGGTTTGCAGTCAGCTACTCCTGAATGGAAACCTGGGGGGGGGGGAGACGGGTCTCTTGCTTTTGCTAATAATGTTGCTTTACAGAAAGAGAAGCTTTTTTCTGAGGTTGTACATCGAAATGATACTGTGCTTGGTGCTAATGAAGTGAGGCCTAATCCAGATAATTCTGAGCATGCAGAGGAGTATGGAGCTAAGCCTGAAAAATCCCTATTGTCTAGCTTATTTAGTCAGAGTAAGAGAGAAGCTGCCCCAAGGAGAAATGCTGTACGAATCAGATATAAAGGGGGTTTAAAGGAAAAACCAAATAGGTTTTATGTTGGTCGAACCTTGATTAAAGATTCTTTAAAGTTTTCCCCCAGAGACGTTTTTGCATTTATTAACATTTCGGGGGAGGACAACTATGATATTAGCTTTCGTTCCCCAGCCTTACTTGACCTCTTTTGGGAAAGATATAACCAAGTAAAATTTTCCCCTTTATGGACCCCTTTTTTTGTTATTCCATTGTCCAAACCTTAATTAAGTTTGTGACAGTAATGTTTAGGAATGAGGGGGTTCATGTAGAGGATATAAAGTTTTGGTTATCCCAGAAATGTGAAGTGTTGAGTGAACCCGATCCAATATTAGATTCAGAACTGTTTTGGATAGGGGGGTGGAAGTTTAAGGTAAAACTAAGACAATCAGTGGCAGGTGTAGAACATATCCCTAACTCATTTTTGTTAGGGAGGAATAGGGGGGTCTGTTTCTATAGTGGACAGCCCAGGGCCTGCTACAGGTGTGGGTCTAGAACACATTTATCTAGTGCTTGTGATCAGCCTAAGTGCGACAATTGTGGTGAAGTAGGCCATGTCACTTTGTTTTGTTCAAATGTTTTGAAATGTGATTTATGTGAAGAACTGAATCATGCTTTTAAAGATTGTCCCTTGGCGGCCCAAAATAAACAGTCTTGTGGAGATTCTGATTTGCTGATTCAACAAGCACAAGATGCTGGTGCGTCTCAGCAAAAGGTGACCCCGGTGGTTAAAAACCTGGTTGTCCCCCAGAATGTAGTTAAACTGAAGGAAGAAATAGAGGTGGCTGATACTGTGGATCATAATCAGGAAATAGGAAAGGTAGTTCGAATCTATTTCAGCCTGTATGTTATGCTGAAAATTCGGAGGAAAGAAGTAAGCCAGGTGGTAATGGATTACAACCCGGTTGCCCTTTATCGTTAAGGAGGTCAAGTAGAACATCCAAAATCTTTGCCTCTGGAACCCGAAGTATTGAATCAAAAATCCTTTTGCTGAATTGTCTTGGGGTGATTCAGAAATGGATATGGGAGATACTGATTCCCAAGTTTCGATACAGGAGGGAGGAGAGTACAGAAGGATGATTATAAAGGAAAAGAAGAAGAAGGAAAAATGAATGTATAGCAGTGGGTCCGTTTTTCTGTTAGGCTAGGCAGATGGATTTTACATGGGCTACCTTCAATACCCATAGTCTTCTGAAATCTCAGAAAAGACAAGCAGTTTTTCAATTGATATTTGATTTACGAATATCCATTTGTTTTACAAAAGCGTGGATGTTTGCTAGCAATCAAGTTGTTTCTTTGCTAAAGATTGACGTGGGGACCTTCTTTTTGGTCCTTTGGGGAGGAGAGGGCTGATGGGTGGGGATTCTTTTCAACTCTTTTAATTTTAAACTACATTAGTTAATTGAGGTCTGTCCGGGTAGAATATTAATTATAGAAGGGTGCTGGTTCGAGAGTAGGATTAGATTAATTAATATTTATGGTCCTCAATCTAAAGCGGGTAGGGTTAAGTGTTGTACTGACATTCGGCCTTTTTTGATTACAACAATCCCTGTTTTCTGGGGGGGGGACTTTAATTGTAATTTAAGGGGGAACAAGGGTGTGGATAGGCAGGATTCTGGAAAGAAGACTTATTGTGATTCTGTGTGTCTAACTAATATTATAAAAACAGCGGATTTAGTGAATTGTATTAATACTAGGGATTGTAGCTTGACAGGTACCTTTTTTACAAAAGGGAAAAGCTTTATGATTGATTATTTGTTTATTTCCAAAAGAATCCTGATACATAGTCCACAGATTATTCCTATGGAATTCTCTGATCATGCTTTAGTGGTTATTAAGGTTGGTGCACATCAGAGTTTTTTCAAACATAAAACTATGTGGAAATTAAATTCCTCGATTCTACATGAGAAAGTGGTAACCAATTCCATTTGTTGTATTCTAGAAGCTAGGTTGTCAGTTGTCTTTTTGTATCAAGATTTAGGGGTATGGTGGCAAGAAACGAAAGATGATTGTATATGTTGGTTTAAAAAATATGGGATCCGGAAGAAGAACTCAGTTTTCTTTGAATATCTTAACCTTAGAAAACAGCTTCAAAAAGTTTTGACATGGGCTAATTCCTCTAGAGGCAATTTTTCTGCTCAAATAGCTGAAATTAAAGGTCAAATGAGGAATCTTCAGTATGATAGATCAAAAACGCTTCAAGCTCTAGTCCAGAATCATTTAAAAAAGTCTGTATTTGGGGACCCATTTGAGTTATGTAAAACGATTAAGGATCAGGGAGCGTTAGAATTCTTATATCAAGGAGACACTAAAGTTTGTTCCACCAGCGCATTAGGGGAGATTATTAGGCAGCATTTTAGGGATTTAGAGCCTAAGGTTGCTCCATTGTCTTTTCAGATTAGCCAGTTTCTAGGCAGAGTTTTAGAGGAAAAACGGGACAATGTAGGCTGGGGTAAATTAGAACAGCCTTTTTCGAAAGCTGAAATCCAGGATGTCATTAATTCTCTAAAACTGAATGTGGCTCCGGGACTTGATGGGTTATCGAATGGTTTTTATAAAGTTTTTCAGACTGAAATAGTGGAAGGTCTTTTTTTGGTGTTTAATTTTTTCCTTACTGAAGGGGTAGTGCTGAATTCCTTTTCGGAAGGACGTCAGACATACATTTTTAAAGCAGGCGATAGAGGGGATTTCAAAAATTGGAGGCCTTTAACTCTGTTAAACTCAGATTACAAAATTTTGGCTACTTTGATAAATAATAGACTTAAAGGGGTAGTAGAGGAGTTGTTCCTGCCTATTCAGCATTGTGGGATTCCGAACAGAAGAATTAATTCAGTTTTATGTTTGATCAGAAATATTATTGAACAAGTCAAGATTGAGGGACAATCAGGGGTGATTGTGTCATTAGACTTGGAGAAAGCATTTGATAGGGTGGATCAGGGATTTTTATTTGCCACTCTGGATTGGTTTGGTATTCCTCAGAATATTATAACACTAATACGAGGTTTATATAACAATGCAAAAGTTTTTCTGGTTTTAAATGGAGGTTTGGGGGAGGGTTTTACATTAAATGTGGAGTTCGGCAGGGTGTCCATTAAGCCTTTTTGTATAATTTTCGTTAGAACCCTTGATAAAGGGCGGTCTGCGCCCCCCCCCTTGTGGCAGGGGATAGTGGTGCCAGGGGCATCAAGTCCCTGTATCATCCAGGCATACGCAGATGATATTTGCCTTTTTTTTTCCAACCATATGGAATTCTCAGCTTTTTACTCAATCTTTTCTGCCTATGCAAGTGTAGCCAATGCTAAACTGAACGTTCATAAATCCAAAGGGTATTGTTAGGTAACTATCAGAGAGAATTGTTTTTCTTTAAGTCTGTAGAGTTTTCACTAAAACCTTTAAAAATGTTAGGGGTGGAGTTTACAAATCAGAATTGTCCGTTGGTCAATTGGTCGGGGTTCTAGACTCAATAGCACAGAAAGTGTTCATTTGGAAAAAGTTTAAGTTTTCTAAAATGAAACGAATTCAGATTCTAAAGCAATTTATTTTACCAAGATTATAGTATATGGCGGTAATTTTCCCATTGCCTGTGCAGTTCGAAACAAAACTATATAGTATCTGTTTTCAGTTGCTATGGGGAAATAGATTGAACCCGGTAAAGAGAGGCTGTACTTATTTAGAAAGAAAACAAGGGGGTTTAGGGATGGTGGACCCAGTTGTGTTTTGTTTTACCCTATTCTTTTCCTTTTCTTTAAAAAAGGGCTTGGGTTTTTCTACAGAGTTAGATAGTTTAGCCTTTAAGAATCTGTTTCAGTCATATCTCAGTATGTGGAGGCCTCAAGCACCTAAATGGTCTCTGAGATTGAGGGTACCGGTGTATTTTAAACCAGCGGTCCAAAAATTATATAAGTGGAAAGTTTCAAAAGATTTGATATTAAGATGTTCGTTTAAGGGTCTGTATAATGAAATTATGGTACAATTTTTTAATTTAGAGCCAAACTTTAAAAATTGCTCAAGTGATAACACAAGAAATGTGTTAGAACAACTGAATAATAATAGACTTCCCCCTTATATGTGGGAAAATTTATGGCTCATAATGTATGGGAAATTGAATGTGAGGGGTACGGCCAAACATAAAGCAATTGAGGAAAGATTTTGTCCCTATCCAGACTGCATTAATTTAGAAGAGACGATGGAGCACTTTTTCTGCAATGCTCTTTTCCACTAAATTATGGTGTTTTTAGCTCAGGTTTGGGATTTTCCTTGGTTGCAAAGATTAATTGTGATATCTTGGTGATTGGGAACTTTCCCCTCATCTGAGTAGATTTGAGAAAAACACTTACGTTTATTCTTGGCTAGTCTCTGTTTTGTTTATGGCAAACTAGATGCCAATGGGTGTTATATCAAAACGTCCCTCTTTGGAGGGGTTTAGAATTTATGTTACTAATGTACTGAACAAAATTTATACCGAAGAATGTCAATTATATAATTCTGGTAAAGTACGATTCTGGTGGAGGGGATTTCTGCACTTTATTAAATATAAATGAAAAAAAAAATACTAATATATATATAAAGTGGGATGTACGTAGTTTTGAGAGTGTTTTTTTTTTTCAAGGGGTGGGAACTGGTGTACATAATTATGTATGCGGTCTTTTATGGTTTGCTTTTTCTTTTCACTAATTTTCTTGTTTCTTTTGAAAACCCGTCTTTTTGTGCTTGATTTGTTAAACTGTGGAGATAGGGAATATGCAAGTATGGGGTATGTTGCAAGTTGTTTTGTTTTTATGTCTTTTCCTACTTTTTCAGGATTGTTGAAGTTTGCTGTTTCTTCTCATATGTTACTGTGTATTTTCTGAATGTGTTTATTCTAATAAAGTTACCCCTACTCTTTTTTGATAAGTGCCATGGGATCTTTAGCATCCACCTGAACTACCACCACCAATCCAGGCAGCTTGGACCTTGGTTTAATGTCTCCTCTGAAAGACGGCACCTCAGAAGTGCAGCACCCCCCTTCCCATGCTGCACTATAGTGTCAGTATTGGGATATTAACCCAAGTGCCAGATGTGGGGACTGAACCCACAGTCCTCTGATCTCCTGGCCTCAGAGGTGAGTGTGCTACTTACTGAGCCACTGACACTGCTTAAAAGATAAAACATAACAGGGATCAGTATACAGCAGGTGCCTATCGCTGTCTGTGAAATACTAATTAGCTCATTAACACTGCTGTGTTTGTCTGCAAATCATCACACCCCAATATAACAAACTGGTTTGTACTGTACGGTGCTTTCACTACTTAGTACATAGAAGGTGCTAAGTAAAATGTGGCAATAAAATACATTTTCTCTTTAGCTCCTTCCCTCTCCTATATGTATATATATATATGTATGTTGAGAGGAGGGTGAATATTTGCTAACATTGTGTATACAAGGAAATATTGCCACTGAGCACCTAACAAGATCGTAAAGCCACAAGTCTGAAAATCATTATGAGCTCATTAGATTTCAACATGGTACTATTTCAAGAGTGCATGCCATCTTACTAGCAGATTCATTACTTAATATATCGAATTAGGATGGTTTGATTTTCTGCAGGGTGAGAGTTGTGATTACAATAAGGATTCTTTGCATTGTGCACATGTGCAATGTTGGTGGCATGTGCACATGTCGGCATTCGAGTCATTTTGTAAATGTGTGTGTATGTATGTATGTGTGTGAGAGCATCTGCTTGTGCACAATCATGCTTACTACCATGTGTGCAATGGTGTTCGACATGGAGTTCTGGTATAAAAGGAGGAGGAGGTTTCTTGGGCAGTCCCTTAGATTTTATGCTGGAGTCATTGTTGAAAACAAAATGTGCACAGTATGGTTAGAGTGTGGCTAGGTAAGTATGTTTAATGGTTTGGATTCTGTTGCAGTGACATTTCTAGTCAGAATTACAAGGTATCACTTATGTGGTCATGGGGGGGGGGCTTGGACATCCTGAAAATATGGGATCAAAATAACCAACCATTTCCAAGTTATGAGCAAAAGAGAAAAGAAAAACACACAAAAAACACTATGCCTTGTTTCATGTGCAATTAACTTATTTGGGGGATATATTTTTGATTTTTTTTTCTGTAGGCAATGATAATTGTTTGAAGTGGAGGGAGGGTTGTGCTGCCATCCAATGCTAGATTCTTATTTAAAAAGGTGGGTGTCTGGGGGGGGTATGGGTGTTACATGGCCTGATGGGTAGATTTTACTTGTATGGTGCAAGGTTGTAGTGAATTGATTGACTGACACCTGGAATGGGCACCCAGTATTGGGAGCCCAGAAAGGTCTGTTAGGGTTGGGCCATTGGGATTGGTACTTTTTCATGTAAGCTGCCTGAAAATGACAAATTGTCACACAGATTGTGTAAAAATTTCAGAATGTTCTGCAAAGGGCACTTTTTCACACAAGCTGCATGATGATCTTTTGCTGTCATGCAACTAGTGTGAAAAATCTACAAGAGTGGGTTTGCGAGTCGTGAAAACAGGTTTTCAAGTGATAAAAGCAGGACCTCTTTTTGTGACTCACAGCAGCCTAATTTCATTAATAATTAACCTATTACTTAAAAAAAAAACATTTAAAGCATTAACCTTATACCCTGTACCACGGAGCACGAGTTTCAGACTTCACTTCAAACAGATTTTCTTGTTTTTTTTTTTTTCATTTACATTTTTTCCTCCTTCCTGGAGCTGCCCGCCGCCTTATCCATCTGCCCGGTCACCGGCCGCCAGCTTCTGCTTCCAAATCGGCCGCTGCCCCCTGATACCCTGTGGCTTACCCCCCACGGTGGGGCCCGCTACATACGGCCCCTATATATGCCACGGGCACTGTAATTAGGTCAGGGTCCCAGCCTGGAAGCACATTGAAGCCACGGCGAGCTTCATCCGTGACGGCGGGCGGCTCCTCCTCATTTTCTGGTTTTCTCCCCTGGGGGAGGTGGGGTCGTGCAATGACGCCAGTGTCCGCCCCGCCTCCAATCACACTGAGGTCGGCTGCGTGGAACCCTGGTCTCCGCCAGGGTCCCCACCGCTACCGAACACTACCCACACTCCTCCCCCAGAGTAGAGAGCTGCCCGCAGGACACTCAATCCTACTCCCCCGGCTTCAGCCTCCGACGGCCAGTCCGTTTCAAACCCGGTCGCCGCGCCGCAAGCGGAAATCCAACCGCTGCGCCGGCGGGCCGGCTTATTTTCTTGTTTTTGATGTCGAATGTATTTCTTGTTTTTCCCACTTTCGGGACTACTAAGGTTCATGAAAGCAGGAGTGTAATCTCTCAAAAGTAGGTGCCTACTTGCGAAACTGATATGTATCAGTTTCACAAAAATCCAGTTATGAAACATTTGAGAAAAAAAAAAAATTCACACAGCATGCGTGAAAACTGCATTTTATTTTCGTTATCATTTTAAAAACTACTCATTCCTCAGTAAAGTCACCCATGAAGGAATCATTCTTCGGGCAAACTCTAACCTCAAACTGTCAGGTTTCAACTTGGAGATACTTTTGTGCTATTGTTCAGTCTTAAAACAATATTCTTGTGTATTTCTAACCTCTTAGAACTTTTAAACTGCAGAACTGACCATTTATATATATATATATATATACACACAGTATATATATATATATATATATATATATATATATATAACTGTGACTCCGATATCAGCCTATCTGTGAGACCTGTAAAAAGTTGTATCAACCCGCAAGTTGATGCGGCAAAGTCATATCAACCTGTGACTTGATACAGTTTTACTGTCTCGAGTCGTTACCGTTCACACCACTATGACTTATATGCAGCTGTTGGTTGGAGATCCCTTACTATTAGACGCCTGCTCCATGCTGGGCTATGGACTCAAACTGCTTCTGCAGAAATTGCCAAGCTATCTCTCTTCCCTTATTAGTATCTCATATAGTGCATACTCGTTAAGAAAATCTGACTTTATTATGCTTGACATACCAAGGACGCGGACTTCCTTTGGTAAACGTGCTATTGCATATGCCCTTCCCTCCATTTGGAACCAATTACAAACTGTACTGAAACAAACTAGCACAGTTTCAATAAACTTCTACAAATTGCTAAGTTCAGCCAAAATAAAGACACCTGTAACTGTCATTAAGTCTCTTCCTTCCCATGTGTGCCATATTTATCCACTGGTAAGGTATAATTGATTTGTCATATTAACTGCTTTCCCTTCCCCTTCTACTCCTGGCTTTATCTTTGCTTACGCTCCACTGCTACTCTATCAAATCACTCCTCCCCCATATCAGTTGTAGACTGTTGTTTGTTCTAGCTGCCAAAATACTGTTTATGTATTGCACACACCAGTCATCATGTTTCATTTATCAGTATGCAACCTGTAAGTCGCTTCCCTGTCTCATATCAATGTTTACCACCTGCAGTCACCCTATGTGGTACCCTTGTATGTATATCCAGCCTGTATCATGTAACGTGCATTTCATGTATATGCTGTTATTACCTATCTGTGTTTGTACTTTAAGTGTTTATGTCACAGGACCTCATTGTGAATGAGCTTGCTCAATGGAGTTTTCCTGCAATAAACTTGAACTTGAACTTGAGTCAGGTTGTGTGTGTACCACATTGGCCCATGAAAGACTCTGAGCTTTGTTTACCTAGCACCAGTTATTATAAAAAATACTACATATGAAGGTGTGTGATCTGCAGTTTTTTTACACAACCTTGGTGTGTGACATATATAAACCTCTCGAGCTTTGCTCTTGAGATTTATATATTATCACACATCTATGGTGTGTAAAAAACTGCATATCACATACCTACATATGCATTATTCTCTATATCTTGCCACTATAGTTAGGGTTGAGCAGGGGTTTCTATGTTAAACCTCAGATTTTGCACTTTAATAACTTTGCAACCCTTCAACAGCTTTACACAACATTTTGCATGCACATTCTCCAGGGGTAGGTCTCTTAACATGCCAAGATTCATTCTGGTCAGATTTGTAGATTTTGAGATCTGGATAGTGAAAAAAACTGAAAATGCACCACTTTTTGCAGTTTTTTTCCTCATGGTGCTGTGCACAGACGGTGTTGAATTTTGGTCTGCAGCTTTTATGGTAGAAAGAGCTTGGGTCACAGAACAGGCCAGTGTTTATTTAGTGAAAAAAATATTAATCCGTTCCAGTTTTATAGCATTTTTAAGTTCCCATTATTTTCAATGGGATTTTCATTTTTCAGGATAGCTGCATGGCATGAACAAGAATCTTTGTTCGTGAGGGGGCATTCCTTGTTCACCAGGGGCCAATCCCTGTTTATCATAAAAAAATTCCTTGTTTGTGAGCCGCCATCATGTTTTTTCATTTTGCCCTGAAAAAAACTGTCATAACTCTGCCCAGTGATGTCTGTTTGAGACATCTAACTATGTTTCTTGCTCATCGGGAGTTGATGAGCTCTTCTTTGTGGTTTGCTACATTTGTTTGCTCCTATTTTTTATGTTTTTTAACATTTTAAATTCTTGTTTGTGACTTGCTAACTTCCTTGTTCGTGAGTCCTTTGTCATGGCGAACAAGGAAATCAGCTCACAAACAAGGATTTCCCTTTTTCATGACCACATAGCCAAAACTACAATCCTTGCTCATGAGCCAATTTCCTTGTTCACCATGATGAACAAGGACTCGTGAACAAGGAATTTTCTCACAAACAAGGATGCCTAATTTTGGCCACCTGGTCATGAAAAAGGAAATCCTTGCTCATGAGTCAATTTCCTTGTTCACCAATGAGGAATAAGAACTCACGAACAAAGATGCCAGTTTTGGCCATCTGGTAGTGAAAAAGGGAATCCTTGCTCATTCACTGATTTCCTTGTTCATCAGTGGCGAACAAGGACTTGTGAACAAGGAATTTGACTGGCAAATAAGGATTTAATTTTTGGCTATGTGGTCAGGGAAAAATGATTTATTTATTTATTTATTTCAGTTTGGGATTAAATACCTTTGAGCCATAGGCTTATTTACAAGGGTTCCAGGTCAGACACCGTACAATACAGATAAGACAGACAACAGGAATAATACAGTGGTAATACAGAATCATGTAAAAAACACAACAATGAATTTGTAACAGGTAGAGTAGCACTAGTTACTTCATAGGTAAAAATCACTATCAGGAAGATAATTTTAGGTTCCCAGACAGCTTAGAATTTTTCAAGGAGATTTCAGGGTTGTTACAACTAGAATGGAGGTAGTATGTGCCCACTGGCTGGAATAGGCAGCAACAGTGTTGAGCAAGCGGGCATAGGGGGGTTAATGGGCCCTAGCAACAATGGGGGAAGGGCAGCCAGAGTGGGGCTAGGGATTGGAGTGAGACTATCAGCCAGGGTAGGCACTGTCAGGGGAGGCAGGGGAAAGAGAAGGGGGAGAGGATTGGGAGGGAAGGAAAGGAAAGAAAGCTAAAGGGGGTAGAAAGCGAGGAGATGGAAGGTGGGGGAGAGTAGAAAGAGGTGGAGGTGGGTGTGGGGTGGAGGGAGTGAATAAGGGAGGGGTAGAGTAGTATTTGAGGAGTTAGGTGGAGCATGGGGGAGAAAGAGAAGAGGCAGGGAAGAAAGGCAATGTAAATACAAGGGGATGAGTACAGGGCAAGGAAGGGCCAGAGCTAGTCAATTAGGGGTGGGCAGGTGAGAGAGGAGACAGAGATACAAGGTCAGAAGTTTCAGGAACTGAAGAGTGCTGAGAACAGGTCAGGGTGCTCAGAGCAATTACACATACTTGATGGGGTCAGGTGGGCACTGAGACCAGTTTTGAATTTTCCAAACTTATTGTAGCCGAGGAGGTCATGGGATAGGACGTTTAGCCACTCGGGACCCCTGTAGGACAGGGATCTTTTAGCTATTGAGGTACACTTGAAGGGTACTAGGAGTACACCCCTGGAGGTCCTCCTTGTGCTGATAGATGGTTGGTCTTTTTTAAATAGACACGAGGTGGAATCGGGAGAAAACCCAAGGATGGCTTTCTTACCCACAAGGCAGCTTTGGTATTGGGCTCTGAGGTGGAGGGGTAGCCAACCAGTTGATTCATAGAGGTCACAGGTATGGGTCAGGCATTCTGCACCCAGGACCAGCCTACACGCTTTGTTAAGGAGGGTTCTTACCCTATTCAGGATGGTGTCCGTGGCTGCACTGTAGATTGCAAGGCTGTAGTCAATGGAGGATACCACAGAACTGTATGTGACAAGCTTTAGCACCTCAGGTGGCATGTATTGACAGTGTTTATACAGAACACCTAATTTTGCACTGGCTGATTTGACTAACTGATCAACATGTGTTGAGAAAGAAAGGGAGCTGTACAAGTGTATAACAAGATTTAGATGTATTAAGTAGAATCATTTGGTTGGGAAAATACTTTTCCATCAGAAGTAATCTTTTTCACCAGTATAGCATAGGATTGGTGAAAAAGGATTTTTTGTTATGAAAAAGGATAATTTAATTGTTTTTTTTTTTTGGCATGTGTTCAATGTATTACAATGTGGGTTTGAACTTTTTTATGTATAACTCTGCTGTTTTTTGATATTTTGACCCTAAATTTTCGACATGGTGTTTTGGGGACCCCACCTAATGAACAATGATGACAATGGAGTAATGGGAGCTGTTTAGATACTGCCTGTGTCCCCCCCAACTATAGCATAACCTCAAGTGTTCTGTACCGGGTACATGTGTTGGAGTAATAAGATGGCTATGCTAATAATTTGGTCATGCATCTACAGAGGGATGGGTGCACGGGGTCCAAAGGACCCTGCAATCTCACAGTAAAATAAGGAAAATCATGTAACAAGGGAGCGCAGGGCCCACCCAATGTGACATAAAGACAGTTATGGAGGGTGGGGGCCCTGTCCTCCCACAGGTAAATAAGGATACAAGTAAATTATCTGAAAAAGTAAGGAAATTTATTGCAAATAAACTGCATTAATGTATCAGTTAAAGTGACAAAAGCAGGGAAATATGGCATTGGAAGAGCTTTCAGCCTGATGCCCACCCTCTATCATCAGGCACCGACAGCCATCAGGGATGTGTCTTGGGGTCGTCAGCTCTAAGGCTCACCCCATTCCATAAGTAAAAAAGCTGAGATGGATACAGTATAGAAGAATGGGGTGAGCGTTGGGGCTGATGACCCCAAGACAACCCCAGAGGGCTGTCGGTGTCTGCAGGGTGGGGTCGGGGTATTAGGGTTGGAGACCATAATTCCATATTTCTCTACGTCTGTTGCTTTAGTAACAACCCTAACCGATGCATTAATGAAGTTTTTTTGCAATGACTATATAGATATAGATATATATTAATTGCAAAAAACTTCATTAATGCACTAGTTAAGATTAAAGTGACAAAAGTAGAGAAATGAGGTGTTAGGTTTTCCAACCATAACACCCCACCTCTACCATGCACGCAGCAACAGACATGGGGTATGCCTTGGGTTTGTCAGTCCTAACACTCACCCCATTCCATAAGTAAACAAGCTGAGATGGGTACACAGTGTATGAGGAATGGGGTGAGGTGCTGGGGCACAGTAACCCCAAAGGCACTGCCATGCCTGCTGCTCCTGAGGGGGGTGAGGGTGTTAGAGGTTAGAAACCCTAACATCTAATTTTCCTACTTTTGTTGCTTTGACCCTAACTCTTACATTAATGAAGTTTATTGCAATGAATTTCCTTACTTTTTGAGATAGTATAATCATATCCTTTTCTACCCCTGCACTCCCATCCATCCATCCATCCACCCACAATTTTTACGATAGTGTAATCATATCCTTATTCGCCTGTGGGAGTGCAGGGCTCAGTTGGCCCTGTGCTCCTATGGCTCCATAGATGCATATATGTATGTTGGTGTGGAAGAGCAGGACCCTCTGGGCCCTACGCTTCCAATTTTAGCAACACTGCAACCAAATTGTCACCATAGCCTTATTACCACCCCACCTCATGAACCTGGAAGTAAAAATGTGTGAATCCCCAGCAAAATGTGTTTCCGCGCCACCACAACATCATTCCACACCACAGGTGCAAAAAACACAGTTTGATGAGGATTTGAAAAATGACAGCTGTCATGCTTTGGAGGTCTAATAAAAATATGGGTACACTGAAAATTTGAACTAAAAGTATTGAAAATTACCAGAGTTGCGAGTGAGCGTAGCAAAATTTCAATGCATGCACATAACTTTCCAATTTTAGCATATTTTAAGCCCAAATGTTCAACATAGTTTTCTTATGACCTCACCTCATGAACAATGGCAGTGAAAATGTTCAAATTCTACCCAAAAGGTGATTTCACCAAGTGACTGCTAAATCACCTTTCCAGCCAGATTTGCATTATTCCACTCACATTGTTCATGAAGTAGGATCCCAAAAAGACAGTATTGAAAATCTGGGGTGAAAATATGCAAAAATGCAAAGTTATGCATCAAAATTGAAACCCCCATTGAAATACATTGAATTGCACTTACCTTAGTTTCTCATATTGCAGTCAGTGGTTCCAACAGTAAGACGTGTCTTCCATAGGAGACTGGACCTTTACCTTGGCACCTGTTCAGGTGAGTAGGGTGTATGGGGGGTTGTGGGGGGTGCGGGGTGGTGGGTGTTGAGTGGGAGGTTGGAGTGGGGGGTTAGATCACCAAGGGATCCTCTTTTTATTTTACAGGAAAAAAGGAAATTTTTCTTTATTTCAGGCAAAGGAAGCACAATGAGGACTATGATCAGTCAGAGGGTGGGGGGTGCCACTAGACACCAGGGAAACAAAGGGGCCAGAGATCATAGGGTAGGGGGTGTACTAGACAACAGGGAAATAACAGGGACAGTAATTGGAGGGTGGGGGTGCCACTAGACACCAGGGAAATAATAGGGACAGCAATCGGAGGGTGGGGGTGCCACTGGACACCAGGGAAATTACAGGGACAGTGATCTGAGGGTGGGGAGGTGCCACTAGACACCAGGGAAACAACAGGGATGGGGATCTGAGGGTGGGGGTTGCCACTGGACACAAGGGAAATGGATAAAGAGGAAATTGTTTAACCAGGAAAGGCATATAAGCTGTGACTTGTTTCTGGGTTTGATTTGAGAGCACAAGGAAGTTAAGTGACTTGCTCAGGGTCACACAGTATACAGCTCAGGATTATAGGATTCAAACCCAAACAGGGCTAGTGATTGGATGGTGGGGGTATGACTGGACACAAGGGAAACAACAAGGACTGGGAAAGGAGGGTGAGGGGTGCCACTAGACACCAGGGGAAAAAACAGGGATGGTGACTGGAGAGTGGGGGGTGTCAGCAGACACCAGGAAAAGAGGGAAAGGGGAAAATGTTTAACCAGAAAAGGCACATAAGCCAAAGCTTGTTTCCAGGTCTGACCTGGGAGCACAAGCAAGTTAAGTGACTTGCTTAGGGTCACACAGTATGAAACTGGTAGCTGTGGGAATTAAATGTAAATGGGGCCAGCAGTCAGAGGGTGGGGGATGCCACTACACAGCAGGGCAGCAATGGGGACAGCAATTGGAGGGTGGGGGTGTACCAGTAGACATCAGCAAAACAACAGGGAAGGTAATCTGATGGTGGGGGGGGGTACCACTAGACACCAGGGAAAGGATTTGCCATCACAGAAAAGGATCCTTTTTCATGACTCGTGATACAAAAAAGAATATTTCTTTGTATCATGAGTCACGAAAACAGATTTATAATGTTAAAATAAAAAAAAATCAAGGGCATTCTTCAACACATATTGTAATTGCAGAATCCAGCTGAGGGGGGTCCCATTTACCAGAACACATGCGTTGGTTTTTACTTAACACATTCATTTTTTAAATTATTTTTATTTGGTTGCCTCATTAACTGTAAAACAAAATGGTGGTAGCACAAAAAAAGATTCTCCATTTGCAACACAGGATGAGCTGTTTGCGAAAAAGGATTCCACATTTGCGATAAAGAATTCTTTTTCGAGTGGGACATCTAACTGGTCCCATAGGAAATAATGTGAAACTTTGAAATTTAATAACTTTGTAATGGATTAACATTTTTTCACCAAATTATCAAAAGGCACATCTGTGATCCAAAATCTTTATACCCAAAAAATGTCAGACCAACATTCCACACCATTTTTGTGCAGCGGCGTGACAAACAATTGGACCAAAAACTGTAATTTTTAAATTATGTGACACTCCATATCTCTGCACCCACACATCTGGCCAGAACGAAACTTGCAACATCAAGAGATCTATGGTCCCTGATAGAGCATGCAAAATGTCATGCAAATTGCTTGAATGGTTACGAAGTTATTAAGGTGCAAAATCTTGAATTTAACATAGAAGAAGACTGAGCCCTAACTATAGAGGCATGCCCATGTCTCTATAATGTACAGTGGCATCCCCCAGGACGAAAAGCACTTTTAACGCACTTTGCAGTACGCTGCAGCAGACCTACTGAATAAAGCAATGCAATTTCAATGGCAGTTAGTCCCTTTTGTTATGCAGGAAACTGTGGCATTCACTTCATCCTGGCAGTGTAACATTTTCCTGAATGACAAAGGGGACTAATTACCATTGAAATTATATTGCTTTATTCAGTAGGTCTTCTGCAGCATTCTGCAGAATGCTGCAAAATACTGGAGAATCGCGTTTCATCCTGGGGGATGCCATTGTATATCTATATATAGATACAGATATATCTTTACAAATACCCATCGAGTATAAGTTTATTTTTAATGGCATCCTGTAGGTAAAATACAAAAACTACAACAGACAAACAAAATAATTGTTCCATCAATTCAAGACATATGACTGTAAGTACACTTATTTATTTATTTAATTTTGTTGACTGGGTAGGCCCACTGAGACCAACACACAGGTCCCTTTTTCAGGGGTGACTCTGGATTAGTTACATATAAACAGAAGTCACAGAATACAATGTTCAGATGAGCTGAGAATTACACAGAGTAGGAGGATCTGTAGAGTTACAAGTAACAATCTTAAGAATCCAATGTTAGATACAAGAATTGACAATCAGGCAAATAGACAAACTTTCATTGTATAACATAATTTACAATATTCTACATAATTTACAGTATTTTACATATCAGAGGGAACAGCATTATTGCATATACATCGCTGGTAAGAGATTAATTGGCATAAGGAGTGCAATTTTAGTGGAGTCAGCGGTAACAGTTGCACTGGTAGAGTTCCAGCTGGTAGGTCTTTAGGCCTTTTTTGAAGTCACCTAGGGAGGTAAATTCCTGGAGGGTGGGTGGAAGTGCATTCCTGGGGAAGGGATGTAATTGGAGAAGGCCCTAGATCCATGTGCTGACAAGGTCCTGGGGGCTGTTAGGAGCTGCATACTAAAGGACCTTAGAGGACATCCACTGTGCTTGGGTACTAGGAGATTAGCTAGACTTGGGGGGGGGACGACACTTGGCTGCCTTAGCTTGTATGCTAAGCAGAGAGATAAGCATTTTAGTCTGTAATCCAGGGAGGGCCAGGCAAGGGTATGTAGGACTCGACGGTGGTGTTGTCTCGAGGGGGCCCCAGCTGCAAACCTGCTTATTCTGTTGTACAGGGTTCTCAGTTTCATCAGCGTGGCACTTTTGGCCAGGAGCAGTACAGAAGGACCAAATAGTAGAGTGGGCAGGAGGATGCCCTGTGCAATCCCATGTCTAGAGCTTTGCATGAGAAAAGGACTGAGGCGACATAGGAGACCAAGTTTATGGTTCAGAGTCTTGCTGAGTTGGGTGATGTGAGCCTTGAAGGTGCAGTCTTGGTCTAGTGTGACCCTGAGGTACATCAGGGAATTGACTACTTCGATCTTTGAACCATTACTTAGGGAGAGGACTAGCATATTAGCCCTATCTGGTCCCAAATTTTGGGGGCCGAACAGCATGGCCTTTGTTTTTCTCCCATTAAACACCAATTTGTTGTTGTTTAGCCAGCTCTCCAGTGTAAGGCTGTCTTCTTGAAGGAGATTTTTTAAGGTGCCTGCATCATTAGAGGACCTGTGAAATCACATAATTAAAATATTATTCACAAGAACGGCATTTCATTCTAAAAAATCCATCTAGCTAAAGTATCATGCTATGTACGCTTGCCTCAGCTGATATTCCACCCTCTGTTACCTCAGAGGAGATAAAGTCAAAGGGCTAGATTTTCAAAAGGATCCATTACAAATTCACCTGCTAGTATTTTCAAGTGGATCCACCCAAGATCCACCTGCCACTGTTTTCAAAAGGACCTATCTGAGATCCACCTGCTACTGTTTTCTTTAGGATCCACCCAAGAGCTGCTTGCCACTATTGTCAAAAGGATCCATCACAGAGATAAGTCTACCACTGTTTTCTAAAGGATCCAGAGAGTGGCCTGCCACTCTTTTCTTTTTTTTACTTTCCTTTTTTATCTCCCCTGCTCAAGATACTAGCCACATCTCAGTGCCCTGTGCTGCCCCAACCCTGACACTCCTGTTATCTCCTATGACTTACTTTACTCCAGGTGATTCCCTTCTGCATTCCTTCTCTATTATGGAGGTCTTTGGGCTGGGCTAGGTCCCTCAGAAGCAGACAGGTTGGTTCCAGGAGGGAGCCAAGGTTGCGGGGGTGGGGGGGGCACTGGGTCTGCAAGCAGCACAGAGCTGTCATGCTACAACCACATAGTATTTTTCCTATTTTCTCTCTCACCACCCCCCTAAGTTTGCTAGCTGAGATGGACATGTTCACACAAGGGGTGTGTATCTGTAGAGCCAGTCAGTGACTCCTGACTGCAGTCCGACCTGCACTGCTACCTGTGGTTACCCAGTAGTCTTACCCTTCCCTTCCCAGAGGAAGAGAGCATCCTGTTGCATGCTCTATCCTCTCTTCGTTGGACCTCCAATGATCCAGGCTCATTTCTGAACTCGGGTCACAGGTATCTACTGTTGTGCCTGTGGGCTGGCTCCACCTGCCACTATTTTAACAAACTCTGGCCAGAGTCGATATGGCTGCAACGGAGATTGCTTAACTCATGGCGGAACATGACATGGTCTGCCATATTCAAGATGGCTGCCGGCACTCAGTGTGCATGCACGAGTTGTGCATATGTGACTTTACTTTTGCAGCTGCAGTGAAGTTGTGCATGTGCACTCAGCTTCAGCAGCCATCTTGGGCATGGCAGAATGTTCTGCTGTGACGTCAGTGTGCATATGTGACTTCACCACAGCTGCAGAAGTGAAATCGCACACACGTGATGACTTGTGCATACACTCTGAGCTCTGGTAGCCATCTTGGACATAGCAGGCTGTGTCGTGTTCCACCATGAATTCAGCAAGCTTGGCAGGCAATGGCACAAATAGTAGTGCACCCGTGAGGGGTGGGGGGGTGAGTACACTGATTTGGAGTTGCGGAAGGAAGTACTGCAACTCCAGATTTGTGCTTCGGAATCCCCTTTTTCCAGCTACAAAAAGATGGCTGCAGGCTCAATCCATTGCAGCCATAGAAAGGATCCGCCCAAGAGCCTCCTGTCCCTGTTTTTAAAAGGGAAACTCATCCAAACTCTTAGACTATCTATTTGGTTATTTCCTGTGGTTTGAATTGAGGAGCACTCAACCTGCAGCTTCAAACCTCATCAGACACTAGAGGAGGGCCTGCATTTCCCAACACATGCACACCCTGTTGTGTGTTATTGCCTGCATGTATGTTTTTCTTTTTCTTTATTTTTTAGCAAGGTTTTCATTTCCTTGAGCTTTGCTTGAGTCTGGATGTAACCAAGAATGATGCAATGAACAGCAGAAGGGAAATTGCTTGCTTTATTCAGAGAGACATCTTTTTCCGGATGTCTATAATCAACAAGTTCATTAAAAATGCTACACACAAAGCAATAGTCTGTACCAAATAACTGTCATTATCATCTTTTTTGAATTTGTTGTACAGTAGTCTAGAGGTAACAACTTTCAGAATATTCATGAAGCCATTAGCCTAGATAAGTCTCCATTTGATGATGACAGACGATACTGATCTCCACTATCTCTTCTGTTTTACACATGAACTTTTTCCATGAGGTTCACATAGCAGGTGCTCCCATTCCATAGGCTGCCGTGTAATCTTGTGCTGGAGCACAGTGCAATCTATTGTGATGATGTGTGGATTACAGATATTAATTTGGAAATGCATTTAATGTTCCCCTCTGGGTATGGCTGCTTATCTGCAGTGGCTCATCCTGCTTAAGTGACTAAAGGGACAGTCTGCAGTCATTGGCTCAGTTTTTTTGCACCAGACACAAGTATAAGAAGTTCAGTGGTATCAACCTTTTTCCAAGCAGATGGACTGGGTAAGAATCCTTATCCTGCTGTATCACTACTGTAAACTGCTGTGCATCGTACAGTACCTAATCGATTGTGCTTGTTGTTATTATCTTCTGTCTGGTAGGTAGTCAGCTGAGCACCATTAATTCAGTAGACCTGTGCCCAGCCCCGAGTATTGCAGGATACTGGGGTTACTGCCCTGTATTTTATCTTAGGTCTAAAGGAATGAGAACACTGTACCAGGCAAGAGTTTACGCACTGTGAACCTGGGCATGTTACATATGGTAGGTGTGACAGCAGTTCTTCTTGACTCTGCTTAGACTCTCCAGAATTCTACTGATCCACTACCATCTCCTGTGTAGGAGGTTATTTCCTTGCATTTGGGGACTTTGGGCAGTGTGGGTTTGATTCATTTCATTTCATTTATTGTTTATACTGGAAAGGCAGGTGAGCCCAATTGCCCATTTTCACAGGCGTTCAGTGACAGAAAAAGGTAAAACAATGCATAGTCAAGAATAAAATTGCATACGAGGGGACACAACATTTTGCAGTAAAAAAATATACCGACAATACCTAAGAATAAAAGTGCATACAGAGGGGACAGAACATTCTGAAGTATAAAATATGCCTTATGAGAAGTGCAGGGATATTGACTAGCATCACAGTATTGTACAAAATAGACTTGAGACACACGATAGTTTTATATAGATGAACAGAGCATACATACAAAAACAAGGGTACAGTGTGGATCCATACAGCTGAAATTAGCCTGTAAAGACCCTTTTATAAAGCAGACTCTTAGGTGTTAGAGGAGGGAAATGGATAGCACAGGTCAGAGCTGAGAACATAGGTTAGGGGCATCTGCATTGGACTTGGTTGAGGAGGTAGGATTTTAAGTCATTTTTTAAATGATGTCAGTGTATGGAACTGGACCAAGAGAGGGAGGAGGTTGTTAAATAGTTTGGCATCTTTGTAGAAGATGTTGTGTTGCCCCTGGGTGGTGTGACAGTAAGGAATCATGAAGGCATGGGTACAGGAGAGCCTGGTGGTCCTGGTGCATACAGATTTATGGAAGAGGGAGGAAATACTGCTAGGCATAGAACCCAGTTGAATTTTAAAGAAGAACGTGAGTATTTTGCTGTCAAATCTAGCCTCCAGAGTGAGCCAGTTTGCAGCCTTGTAAAGATCACAGTGGTGCGTCCTGAGGGGGAGGCCAGTGACGAACTGGATGATGTTGTGATAAGTGGTCTTTAATCTACCAAGATTTTTCTGGGAGATGGAGGTTGAGTATATGAGGGAGCCGTAGTTCATTAAGGGGAGCAAGAAGCTGTTGGCAAGCAGGGCCCTAGTTTCTGATACGAGAAAATGTTTTAGCCAATGTAGGATGCCAAGTCTTTGTGAATTTTTGTTTAATTAGTTGGCAATTGCGTAGTTCGTAGTTTATGTGACAGTTTAGATGGATCCCCAGGTATTTGAAAGTGGTGACTCGCTTGATTGGGTTATTGTCATTATCTTTAAGACTAAAGTCAAAACTAAGGGGTCTTCCTGGAACCTGAGAATACCATGACCTTAGTTTTCTTGGAGTTGAGAACCAAACCCTGGGAGGAGAACCAGGAGTGCAGTTTGCTGAAGTCGTGTTGTAGTTTGTTCTGAATGGTGGAGGGGTTCTTATCTTTGCAGAAAAGGGCTGTGTCATCTGCATAGAGGATAAGTTCTATGGCTGTACAGATCTCTGGGAGGGGGTTGACTACAAGACAGAACAAGAGAGGTCTGAAGCTGGAACCCTGGGGAACTCCATATCTGATTAGCTTAACTTCAGAGTAATGGCCTTCTATTGTAGTTCTGTGCGTCTGGTCACTAAGGTAATTTTCAAACCATTTTATCACTTCAGCAGAGAAGTTTAGGCTGGATAGGGTGCGGAGGAGAACTTTATGATCAACAAGATCTTAGGTCTACAAACACTGAGTTGGTGTAGAATCCTTTGTCATTGGCCTTTTTGATGAAGTTGGTAAGCCTCACAAGGGTAGTCTCAATATTGTGACTGGCTCAGAACCCATGCTGTGAGTCTATGAAAAGACTGTATGCTTCTAGGAAATTCATGGTCTGATCAAGGATGATTTTTTCAATAATTTTAGATAAGGGCATGAGGAGGGAGATGGACAGTTGTAGCTGTAGTTGGGTACATCATTTTTGAGAGCCAGATTTGTGGAGTTTTTTTTTTTTTTGCATTTATACTTTCTCCACCTCCGTGGAGCTGGCAGAGAGCACCGGCCCTACCTAGGAGGGCTTGTCCTTTGAGCCCAACCATCCCTGCTCAGCCTTCCACCTTAGTTCCCCCACTGATTACCCCCCACGGCGAGGCCAAGGTAAGGAGTGTTAACTCCCCCCCCGAGCACAATCCAGAAGTCAGGGCGGCTTGTTGTGGGAGGCCAGTTTGGGCCATCATGGAGCCTGCCAGCTCCTGTTTTTCCACCTGCTTTACTCCCTGGTCCCACAAATATGCAGTGGGTGGAGTGGCTGGGCTTCACCTCCATGGAGGCAACCTACGTCCTAGACATTGGGTCCCTCCCCCATTCTGGTGGTGCACATGTGCAGACACTCAGCCACCACTGGGTGTCAGGCAAACAGCATGCCACACCATCTCCCTTCCCCGAGGAAGGAGAGCTGTCTATGGATGCTGGGTCCTTCCTCACCCCTGCCAGCACCCGAGTGACCAGAGTCCATTCTCAAATCTGGGTCGCTGGTGTAGCATGAAGTGTGGCGTCCTGCACCTCAACCCTCAGTGCCACCGGGCCAGCTCATGGAGTGGTTTAATAGTGGTACTTTTCCATTTACTGGGGAATACCCTAGTTAACAGTGAGTGGTTGAAGATGGTAGTTAAGGAGAGGATGATAGGTACCCCGGATGAGCTTAAGGCTCCAGTTTCTGTTCCAGATTCTGCTCCAGTAGAAAGTGATACTCATTCCTATTGGCTTTTGTTCTGTATTGTACATGCTTAGAAGATGTGTTTTGATCTGACCAATCCACTGGCAGTATAGCAGACTTTCTACATACTGGAGATGTAACTGCTTTAGGTCTTCTAAACTAACAAAAAGAAAATGTACCACTGATTCAGAGCATTTTGGATCAGCTTGTACAAGCAAGATGGTGGTTTTGCTCACACAAATCGGGCATCTGCAAGAAGCTCATTCTATACTAGTTATGGGCTATGCCTTGACCCTTGTTCAAGAAAATGGGTGGCTCATACCAGGTCTGCACTGCAGGACAGGGAGTGGGATGTTATTTTCTGCTCATGAAGGTAAAATCCAATATGGCAAACCTGGCTGCAAATTTACTGCACTCATGGGGCTGGGGTCCACATGGAGAAAGGAAGTTTACACCCCCACAACCACTAAACCACTGGGAAGGTGACAGGTAAAACATTCAGGAAGCCAAGGATTTTCAGGGCCTAAAAATTAAAAGGGTACCTGAAAGAGACTAAGAATGGAGTGGGGTTGGTTTGGGCATCTCTTGAACCTAACAGCACAGGAACATTGTTCTTTAATAGGAGCATAGGATACCAAACATGACTTGTACTAGTCTTGAAACATAGTCTTACAGAGTTGAGGATTAGTACAGTCATGTGTAGGCACTGATGCCATCTCCCTTGAACAGCTCACTGGAAACAGGGGTGGTTCCAATGGGCCGGAGGGGGGCAGAAGTAGTCCCACTTTACAAAAGTGGTAGCAGGGAGGAGGATGGTAATTATAGGCCTATCAGCCTGACAATGGTAATGGGAAAGTTAATGGAATAACTGCTGAAGGAAAGGATTGTGGAATATCTTGAATTCAGTGGGTTACAAAATCCAAGGCAGCATGGGCTCACAGGAGAGAGGTAATGTCAAAATATTCTGATAGATTTCTTTGACTGACAAAGGAATTAGATCAAGTTGGAGTGGTGGATGTGGCTTACCTAGATTTCAGTAAGGCTTTTGACACTGTTTCACATAGGAAACTAGGTAGCAAGCTGGTTAACTTAGGAGTGGGTCCAAAGGTGGTAAACTGGATAAAAAATTTGCGAGGGGATAGGTGACAGAAGGTGGTTGTAAACAGAGTACACTCCAAGGGAGGGTGATAAATGGGGTGCCACAGAGATCAGTGCTGGGACTGGTCCTCTTTAATGTCTTCATACGTGACATTGCAAAGATGCTGGAAGGGAAAGTCTGCTTCTTTGCAGATGACACTAGTATCTGCAATAGGATGGACACTCTGGTGGGTGGAAAGGATGAGAAGAGACCTGAGGAAACTAGAGGAGCAGTCAAGGGTATGGCAGCTGGGCTTTAATGTGAAAAAGTGCAAAATAATACATTTAGGGCACAGAAACCCAGGGGCAGAGTATAAAATGGGTAGAGTACTGCTGATGACTACCAAGCAGGAGAGAGACCTGGGAGTAATCCTATCTGATGACCTAAAGGTGGCCAGGAAATGTGACAAGGAAGTCAGGAAGGCTAGTGGGATGCTGGGATGCATAGGGAAGGGAATCACCATCAGAAAGATGGAGATTGCGTTGCTTCTATATAACTCACTGGTAATACCCACCTTGAGTACTGTGTCCAGTTCTGGAGACTACATCGCTGGAAGAACATAGACATAGTGGAGACGGTCCAGAGGAGGACAACTAAAATGGTGTAGGATCTACATCAAAAGCCCTATGAGGAGAGACTAAAGGACCTCAATATGTATACTGTAGCAAAGAGGAGGTGTGGGGGGATATGATAGAGACTTTAAATACCTCACTGGGGTAAATAAGGTACAGGAGGGAAGTATTTTTCAGATAAAAAGGAGCTCAAGAATAAGGGGACATGCAATGACGCTGAAGGAGGTAGATTCAGGAGGGATGTGAGGAGATACTTCTGCACAGAAAGAGTGGTGGAGTCCTGAAACAGCCTTCCAGTGGAGGTGGTGGGGGAAAAGACAGTGGTGGGGTTCAAGAATGCATGGGATAGGCACAAGGGAATCATGGTGGAAAGGAGGGGGGGAGAGAAAGAACTGTAGATCAAGTAGGGTCTGCAGAGATAATGTAGGTATGTAAAAAATGGTCAGACTGGGTGGGCCAGGTGGTCCTTATCTGCTTGTCAAATCCTATGTTTCTATGTTTTAAAAAAGGAATTTATACAAACAAGCCACGAATATTAGTGGGCAGGTGCCGGGGGGACATTGGGTCCCATATTCAGAACTGGCCATGTGCATTGCACTGTCAGGAGCGCTGCATTACAAATAGCACACAGATGGCGTGGGGGCAATATTTTGACAGTTAGTGTACTATGAGTGGAGTGTGGTAGCTGTCTGAATATGAGGCTGTGTTGGCGCAGCGCACATAGACTATGCGCTGTTGTTGACACAGCCCCCTAGTGAATACGGCCTGCTGGTGCCCATGGAGATAATGCGGCCCAAGTGGAATAGTGCCAGGGATCCTGTGAGCTATATTCAGAAGTGAGCCCAAGGTGCAATGGGTCATTTGCATGCACATTAGGGGTTCATTAGCATGCGTGTAGTAGACTCTGTCGCCCCCCCCGCCCCCCAATCAATCGAACCATATAAAGCTGAAAACCTTGGTAGTCTAGTGGCCCCCCATCTTCCCAGTTTACAATCCATCCAGAATTCCAGATAGCACTACAGAATAGTTTTATTACAGTGGCAAACATAAAGCTGCACAGTACAGTAAACTAAGTGGTGTCACTGTAATACAAACAAGCATGATATTTGGCGCTACTGCAAATCGATAACTCACCATATAGTAAATGAGAATAAGCAGATGTAGGCTATTATTAGAAATCCTGACGATGAATAGGTACTCAAAATTTTACTCATCTGTCAGACACTTACAGTAAACACTAGCAGTCACTCTGACTCAGTGCTGCCCCCCCTCCATCGCCGATCATGGGTATATCTGCAATCCATGGTGGCCTATTGAACTCCAAGTGTATATTGGACCCCCATCCCACTCCTCACCTGCTCATGACCCCTGTGTGCAAACCCCCGGTCACTGATGCTGACATATGTCATTAGAGACAGCAACTGGCACTGTCCTATGCTCACTATCTCAGCTAACTGCCATCTGATTGTCAGAGAGAGAGTGATTGCACCCTTACAATAGAAATTACAGTAGATGCGTGGTCACTTTCTGGATTATACACTGGGAGAATTGGGGGCTGCTGCTGAAACCTCTGAATATGTGAGCAGCCAATATACTACTGCACCCAGTATGCATGGGGGGGGGCTCATTTGCATGGGTGCAGTGGTATATTCTGTGCAGTTGCACTGTCAGGTTAACTCTGTGCACAAGGGACCTTTGAATATGGGACCCTCCCCATGGGTCATCACTGTTCATGGTTAGCATGGCACTTACCCAGTTAGTGCTATGCTAACCATTTGAATATGGGGGCTACTATGCCTGTATATTTAGTACAAAGGTTGGGGCTGATGTGACCTCTTCCAGGGTACTGCTCCCCTGTCACTGATGTGAGCAGGGCAGAATACCTATTCCCTCTCACTCATTTTCCAAATTGACGTCATTTGTGATGTGTTCATTGACTAATCACATTGTTGTTAAACAAATATTGTGTCAGAGAATAAGCTACGCACCACTTAAATAAAGAAGCATAAGGGAGCTTGTGTTTCAGCTTACGTCCACCCCCGATGAAGCGCCATGTCTATAACTTGAAACACTGAGACAAAGTGCCACACGTTTGGGATTTTGTTGCTCTGTGACCACAATAAATTGTATTTTTTATATTTATTATTTGTTGTGACAGTATCCATTTATTTTTTCAGGCAAGTACAATTGTGACTAGCTGTGCTCCAAAATATGGCACAGGTGGCCCTCAGAGCATCTGAGCTTGTTTGAACACATGCATGGCTGCTTTGGTTTCTTTCTGAATCACTTTTAAATCCAGCTTTTTATCCCTACGGTCACCTCCCCCTCCCCCATTGAAGCTACCACTGAGCTCTCATCCCTGACAGCTACAACATAGCTCTTGTGGCTAGGGGCCTGAGCATTCCTGAGTTTATCATGATGATGGCTGTGGTTGAGGTTCTGGCTCTGCTTTTTTCTGTGCACCCTCATGGCATGAGAAACAGCAAAATCTAGCACCCACAATAGAAACTGACTTAAAGCATGGAAAGCATTCGATATCTCACTATTTTATTCTCAAAACAGCACATGTAAACATAGTGCATAACATCAGAGGGACACACATATAGTGCACCAGCTAATGACTAATTATTAGTCACTGCCGGCCTGCTGTATGCACGTCCCTGGAATGTTAGTCACTATGTTTTGTACATGCTGTTTTTGAGAATAAAAAAATGAATGGTAAGATAATACGAACGCTTTCCATACTTTTAAGTCTATTCCTACTGTGGGTGCTAGATATTGCTGTTTCTTTGTTCTTGATATTCGTTTGAGCACCACAGTTGAATTCCAGTGCATGTACTGTTTGTGGATAACCCTCATGGTGCCCAGCAGCAATGCCTGGAATCTGCAATGGTCCTATAAAGGACATAGGAAACTACCTCTTTGTTACAACACCTCCAAGCATCAAGTTACATGACCTTTCATAGCCAGGTTACCCACATAGTAGTCCAGTGAGCTACCACTGGACCTTTGGAATGACCCCCTGAATCACTTCTTAAAGCAACAGTGTTTGTTGGCAGAACAGCATGTCATTATACTGTATGTTTTCAGTAATATTGTATTTCTGGCCAAACACCACTCTATCTGGCAAAACATCAATTCATCCTTTTCCTTTTCCTTGTATTTCACTCCTGAACTATGATATGGGGATTTCAAATTTTTAAAAGTCTGTGCTTTCTGGCCATGCCCACTGTGAATAAACATTTTGGTGTGGTGCTGTGCTGTTTACCATCAGAAATGTATACTAGCACCCTCCTAATACAGTATATTCACAGTATGAATCCAGTATGTCAAGTCAAAAAGTAGCCTCAATGGGAGTTTTAAAAATTGCTAGTGGAGGCCATCTTTAATGACGCAAGTCAGTAAGTATGAAATTGGTAATGAAAAAGAATTTAAAGAACATATTAAAGGATACACCTGGAAACAAGCTATAATAGCTTTGTGTGCCTTTCCTGGTCAAAAACTACAAATAAACAAATACAAGAATAAAAATATACTGATGATGACTCTACTTATACTAGAAATATATCACTGCTAAAAACTATATGATGACGTTTTTTGCTGCTTAACAAATACTTCTGCTTACAGCCTGTTAGTAAACTGTATGAAAATGCACTATTCCCGAAGCATGGTATTAAGTAATTTTGCAAGATACAGATGCCGAAGAATGTCATTATATGTGAGAGAAAATGAATTGTAATAGGCATAAAACAGTATAAACATACTGAAAAAGTTTAAGACACACACACACATCCACGCATGACAACATGCAGGTGCGTGCTCACACACACACCAAAAAAAAAGTCATTGATGCCTTGTTAATACCACTTTAGGGCATCCTCTTGGGCTTAGAAAGGTTCTCTCTTCAGGCTCCAGATGTGACTACTCTCAGATCTAGCAGAATGACTGGCTTTGCTCTCTGTACTCTACCTGTCTAAGCTCTATAATTTACCACGCAGGATAAGGAACCTTTGTAAATAAGCTACTGAGCTCAAAGGTACACATCCAATTGATTAACCAAATAACTAACTAGCTAATTAAAATCTAATATACTGTAGGTAATCCAAATCCACATACTATATTTTTTTGAAAATGTCTTTACAGCCCAAATGAGGTCCAGTCTCTTATTTTTAGTGGGGTCCAGCTCCTACCTTCTGTTACTGCTGGAAGGACAGGGACTAAGAGTGTAAGGTTCCACACTGAGTAAGGGATTCAGACATGCGGTCCTTTGTTTCACAGGTAACAGTTCTAACCACCAGATCCCCCAACATTCCCTGAATTCATGACAAGAATACCAAAGACTTTTAAATGTCAATTTGAAAAAAAAGCACAATTGTGTTAGCCAGCATTACCACTGCTGTGCTTTGCAAGTTTAATTGAAAAAATCTCCCAGGTGGTCTAATAGCATCTTGCAGCCTATGCCACGTGCTTCACAATGCCCTGAGGTGTGCAGTTATCTCTCAAACAGCTCACGACAAAGTGCTAACAAAAACCTCATACACAGCAAAGGAGCAAACCTCCAAAGATGCAACTTAAAATAAAGTACAGACTCAAACATTTAAAAAAAAAAAAAAAAGTTAATAACAGTAGTCACATGCAGTAACAATCGACCGTGGTTACAAAAGAAATAGTCATTACTGTCATCTTTATTTAAACTTTGGGCTTTTATCCTCGGATCTGGACTGTGAACTCAAGTAGGTCTTGCATCTGTAGAATTTTTTTTTTTTTTACAATCAGTGTGCTTAATTGATATACAATTTAGAGCGGAGAAAGACAAAAGTGCCAGAGCTTGGATTTGAACCTAGTTGAGAAAAAGATGAATGCCTCTTGGACCCCCATGTTTCCATTTGTCCTGGAAGTACAGCTGGTAGTGCATTGGAATTGTATTTTGAGCAGGCTTGGGTTCAAATCCCAGCTAGGGCACTTATTTCTTTCTCAGCTCAAAACTGTCTGAACAAATGTGTCCGTGATCTTTACCTTCACTACATCTACAACCTCCTCAATAAAACAGTCCCCAGAAATCATACAGCAATAGTCAAGAAAGGCTTTGTTGTTGCTGTCCAGCCAACTGAAATTAATACCATGATAATCTCCTCCAGAAACCTGCAGCTTTTCAACTGAACCATGTTCCCCCTCATCAGAGAGCTATGCTTCTTCCGCTAACACCATCCTTGCCTCAAAACACCATCTGAGATACCTCCACCCACTGTTGCCCTAACTGTCCTGCTCCCTGCTCACTCTCACCATCAGAAATTCTTCTTCTTCTTCCTTTTCCTTACAAACTAGGACACAAAGGGTGTTACGTAAATTTTGTGATTTATGATCAAGGAATGCATAAAAATAGTAACTTGATGTTACAGTAACTTCATTAAAATGTAACAACTCTCCTGATGATTGATTCTCCCAGGAACACCACCCTGAAAATTAGGTGACTCACCTAAATGGGGTGATCCTGGTCTAAAAAATTCTAAATAAATAAAGATTTTCTTAAGCATTTCCTTTTTTCCCCCTCCTTCAGTCCCACTGTCGAAACCCAATATTTTTAAAAGGAAGAGCATATAGTAACAGTATTTGTTGATTGCCTTGATACAATATATCTTTGTTTTTATAATATCTTTCGGGTGCAATGTAGCCCAACATTGTGTTACAGAAACTAGACAATAACAAGCATTTGTCCATGTTGAATGTTGTCTTGTTGGCATTGGCATTGGTAGTGCAGGAGTCAGAGAAATGCATAATAGGAATGGCAGTAAAGTAGTGAACTGACGCCAATCCCTCCCTCACTCTGCAGAGACTGACAGGCATTGGGGTGTGCCTTTGGGTCTTTGGGCCTCACACTCACCCCATTCCATAAGGAAACATGCTGAAATGGGTACTGTATAGGTGAATGGGGTAAGTTTTGGGACTGAAGAGTCCAAGGCACACCTCGATGCCTGTCAGTGGCTGCAGGGTGGAGGTGGGGATGGAATGGCATGAGTTTACAGCCGACAATCCCAAGTCACACCCCTGATGCCTGTCGGTCTCTACAGGGTGGGGCGTTACAGTTGGAAACCCTAACGCCCTTGGCGTTTGTTGGTGCAGTGGATTCCACTTAAATGCACTTCAGATAAGTGCACATTTCATTTTAATGCACAACTTTCTTGTTTCCCGTTTTTTTTCCTATACCTGCAATGTTAAATAAGCTGCTTAAATGCATGCCGGATAAGTGCACATTTCGGCTAAGTACACAGAAATTCACTTCATTCACACATCTCTGTCAATTAATTAACACCTATTAAGTGCATATCGTTTTTACCAATGGTACTCTTGCTCTTTGACACAGATAATGATGCAGTTAATGACAGAGTTAATGAGGTTAACTATGCGTTGCTGCTGTATTTAACACCTTGCCCTCCTTATGCATTCACTCTCCCTATAGCAACAGCATGGATCATTTGTTAGGGCAAGAGAAAAGCAGGACCTTATCAGGCTTTTTGAATTTCAGTGCTACCTGACTTAGCTTGCTCTAAAAAATAGGAAACAAAGCAAAATTACCTCTTTCTTTGGCACAGCAAATGTATGGGCGACTCAAAGTTGTGATTAATTTACAATCATTTTTAAACTGCATTTAATTAAAGTATTTTAAATCAAAGTACAATGTATAATACCTTAAATATATCACTGAGTTGTTTTAAAACTCACTGGCACCTTGATGGGAAATAAACATTTATATGCTAATCGTTTCCAGGTCTTTAATAAAGTGCTGCATAGTCCAAAAATGTCAATTAAGGGTGAATGCATATTTTCTTCATGCAAAACGGGTGTGCATTTAAGTGGATTCCACTGTTGATGGTATTTTCACTCCAAATGTTCAACATGGGCTTTTTGTGACCTCACCTCATGAACAGTGGCACTATCAGTTCATTAGCCGAAAGGTGATTTTGCATAGCGACTGCACCACTTGACGTTGCAGGTGCGAAAACACATTTTGGGCAGGATGTGAAAAATGACAGCTGTACTGTTCATGAGGAGGTGTAAAAAATGGCAATGTTGAAAATCTGAAGTGAAAATATGAAAAACTGGTGAAGTCACAAGCGTTCATAGAAACTTCGCAACGCACGCCCATAACGCAATTATTTTGGAGATTTTTTTAACCAGATTTTCAATATAGGCATTTTGGGACCTCTGCTCATGAACAGTGTCACTGTGATTTTGTTTATCTGTCCTGAACATTGATTTCCCACAGCGACTGCGCCATTGTGTGCCACATGTGCGAAAACACTTTTTGAGCAGGATGTGAAAAATGACAGCTGTACTGTTCATAAGGAGCTGTGAAAAAATGGCAATGTTGAAAAGCTGGAGTGAAAATATTAAAAATTGCCGAAGTTATGAGTGTGTGTAAACACTGTGCAACGCATGCTTGTAACACAGTCATTTTTTGGAATTTTTCACCAAATTTGCAACATAGGCTTTTTGGGACCCCACTTCATGAACAGTGGCACTGTCATTTCATTAATTGGTCCCGAAAGGTAATTCTGTGCAGTGACCACGAAATGACCTTTCAGGACCGAATAATGACATGACAGTGCATGTATTCATGAGGTGGGGTCTTAAGAACCTCAGGTTGAAAATCTGGAGCCAAAATTCAAAAAAATGGCTGAGATAGCCACCTAAGTTGAACCCCCCCCCCATTGTTGCCATTATACAGCTTACCATGATTTTCTTCAGTTCGTGGTTGGCTTTTCAAGAGTTCAGATGTCTCCCCCTCCACTGAAGATCGCTACACCAGACCTCTGGAGGTAGGTATGTGGTGTAGGGGGTACGGGGAGGGGGGTGCACATAGGGTAAGTGAGGGTTGGAGGAGGAGGGGCGTACTGATTACGAGGGACCCTTTTCTTGTTTAGGCAAGTCAAGGCAAGTTTTATTTGTATGATGCCCATTCTCGGAGGCTCTGGGTGCCTCACAGAAAAATAAAATAAACATACAATGCATAAATATAAAATAACATTAATACAGTTTGAAAAGCTAAAATATAAGACACTTAAAAAGCTGATAAAATATAAATAGGGACCAGACAGTATGTAAAAATTTAGAATTCATTAAAGGCCAGGCCAAAAAGGTGTGCCTTCAACCTCTGCTTAAATACCTCTACTGAGGAGGCCTCCCAGACTACAGATGGTAATGCATTCCACAGAGATGGCCCAGAAATGCTAAAAGCACAATCTGCAGAAGTCTTGAGCTGTACCCTGGGAACAACCAAGAGGCCCCATGAAGAGGTACGGAGGGAGTGGGCAGAGGTCACCATTGTCAGAAGCTCTAAGAGATAGCCAGAGCCCAGTCCATTTAGGGCCTTATAGGTGAGAAGCCTCACCTTGAAAAGGACTCTCCACCTGACCAGCAGCCAGTGCAGAGCATGCAGAATGGGGGTCACATGACTAAACCTAGAAAGGCCAGTCAGTAGCCGAGCTGCTGCATTCTGCATTAGCTGCAACCTGTGGATGGTCCCTCCCATGACCCCAAAGTAAAGAGCATTACAGTAGTTTAGTCTGGAGGAAACAAAGGTGTACATTAGCATCAGTAGGTACTCGGGCCGAACAAGGGGCTTAATCCGGGCAATGTTCCGTGGTTGGTAAAAACCACTACTGACAACAGATGACACCTGATCTTCAAAAGTCAGACTGCTGTCAAGGATCACGTCCAGATTTTGTACCCTCAGGGAAGCTGTCAATGGAGTAGAGCCTAGAACAAGACCAGAATCAGCCCCGGACAGCAACCCATCACACCTGTGACCCGGCTCAATGACCAGCACCTTTGTCTTAGCCGGGTTGAGTCTCAGCCAGCTGGAAGCCATCCAATCATTGATTTTAGCCTGGCAGATGTTAAGCACATCCATAGCTCCTGATGTTCTGGGAGCAAATGACAAATACAGTTGGGTATCATCTGAATAGCAATGAAACTCCACACTGTATTGTCTAATGATCTCACCCAGGGGCAGCATATACATTGTGAACAACATCGGTGACAGGATCGAGCCCTGTGGAATTCCGCAAGACAGAGGCATTGGGAAGGAGGAGAAATTCCCCATCACCACCCACTGCACCCTGTCAGACAGATAGGACTCAAATCACCTGATTACAGTACCGACGAGTCCACAAAACTCACAAAACTGATCCAATAACACGACGTGATCCACAGTGTCAACAGCTGAAGAGAGATCGAGGAGTATAAGAACTGACCTGTCTCCTCCATCTCTAGCCCTGAGCAGATCATTATGCACCCTCACTAAAGCAGTTTCAGTGCTGTGTCTAGCTCGAAAACCTGAATGAAATGGCTCATAAATGTCCTAGGACACCAGGTGATCCTCGAGCTGTTGTGCCACTAGCTTCTCAACAATCTTGCTCAAAAAAGCCAGGTTGGAGATAGGACAGTAACTCACCAGGACATCAGGGTCGAGGGAAGATTTCTTAAGCAGGGGCCTCACCAGCGCCTCTTTCAAGGCAGCTGGGAGAACCCCCTCCGCCATTGAGCACATGACAATCCTGGTGAACACTGGGCGAACAGCCTCGACACATCCCATTAAGAACCGTGTCAGGGCTGGGTCCAGTTCACAAAATGTGTGCTTCAGCTCTACAATCACCTTAGTCCTCTGCACCACACTGTGCGCTGTACGTGCAAGGGTGTGAGACCAAAATCTTTCAGGTCTTCAGCATGCTTGTGTGCCTTGGTGCGATCAGGCCAGGCTAATAGTCTATGTTAAACCATCTCATATAAACACTCCTGTACCAGCCAGTTTGCTGTAGTCAAGTCTTGTAAAAGGTGAGTTTTGTAGTGGCCATCTTTCTGCCTTATTTATTTATTGAGAAATTTTGGTCAGAAGCAGCACACTGAGCAGGATCTCATTTCTAGATGTGACATTGGGGTTTATCAAGGTTTCTCCTACTCTATGCATTGCTAAAGTTTTTTGAAAATTGGGCCCAGGCTTTACGTCTCTCTCTTTAATGCTGCACTGGTCTTGACAATATGTACCCTATCCTGTTTGTATAAGGTTACAACTTTTATCTATTGATAGTGTGTTTTGCATGGTAATGCCTTGTAATAATAACAACCTAATTAAGATCCCCATTTACTGTGGGTACAGCTGATTCTTCAGCTCTCCCCCAAGTTGCTGGCCAGTGTTGACAAATTTACAAAATGCCAGTTACTCAAACCAATGAAAGAGCCCTAACACCCTAAAAATACTAAATGGTGGTGAAAAATACAGTTCTTATAAATTTTATTTATCTCACGTCATTACAGTATGCAATAAGAATTGCAATGTAGGCAGTATGTTTAATCAACCCAAAAGGTCATCTTCAGGATTTCATTTTACACATTTGCATATTTACAATCAGTCTCTCATTAACGTGCAGTAGGTCTGCCAGATGAGAGAAGACCTGTGGTTGGAGTTAGTTTAAAGCAGCAGTACCTCTATTTACAGGGACAACAAAAAACAACGTTGGGGAAGTTTTTTTTTTTAGATTTTACAAAAATACATTTGGGCACACCGTTTTTTTGGGGGTGGGGGTCTGAAGCCAATGGGATTGGACATTCCGTTGGCAAAGAAAGTGTATGTGTGTGTGTGTGGGGGAGAGACATGATGCCAATGGGGACTTGGCATCCCCCGTCAGCAAACAAATTAAACTGGGGTGGCAAACAAACTAAACTGGGGGGCATGATACCAATGGGGATTGGGCACCCCCATCGGCAAACAAATTGAACTGGGGGAAGGGGCATTCCGACAGGGGGATTGGGCATCCCCGGAGCTGGCTTTCTGAGGATTGTGTGGCGGACAGTTGGAGCCGCTGCCATGTTTATTGAAATGTTTCACCAAGAAAGGCACATACGGGAGGCGTGTCATCTGTGCCACTGCATGATGAGCTTCTCTCCGATTGCAGCAGCACATTTCTTTCAAGTTGGTGGCACTTTGCATATACTTGTGTCAGCGCTAGCATGCTGACTCATTGGGGAATGAGGCACGCACCTACCTACGCGCCAACACTGATACACCTCTGCATTTCTCCTACTACCAGAAGATGTTGCTTGCGCATGCCAAGACAACATAAAAACTACATTCATCACAGATAGTTTAAAGAACAACTCTGCACTTCAGCATGTACTTTCATAAATCAGATGTTTAAGCTATTTCAGTTTACTAGAGAATACATTTTTTCATTTTCAGTTTTCCTTTCCAGGGTTTACAGCACATCTTGGTAGTCTATGTAAAGAACCTGTATAAAAAATCCCCTCTCCTCTGTTAACCTCATCGTGCCTGTGTTTATGGCATCATAGTGCTTACCATGACAATAGACTGTGATGTCACAATCAGCAACTGTGTGGTTAACAGGGGAGAGTCAGATACACTATGGAAGACTTGGTGAAATACTTGCTGCCTGATATGCAATATATAGTACAGCAACAGCAGGGAAAAGTAAAACAAATAACTAGAACACAATAACGTTAAAACATAACTGGTGTAACTGTAGCGTTTTCAAGCTTTGTATCATAGCAGATAGTTACTCTTGAATAACACACAAAATACTGGAAATTAGGGAATGAGGAATGGTAGTCAATAGCAGATAATAGCAATGACAGCTCTGGTAGTGGGAGGAATCATATCAGTCATCTGAATCAGAGAAAAGGGCTCTTTTGAAATGGGATGGGAATGGTGAGAGAGAATCCTAGGTATTTAAAGAAACAGGATGAGAGGTGCATCAGACTTTGTTTTTATCATAATTTTTTTGCTTCTCTGATCACTGCACCTCACATAGCCCTTGCTACCTTAGTCTACTGCATCCCCCATTGCTCTCAAGCATGTCTACTCACCCAGCAGTGCCACCGAGCTGCACCCTCAACATCAACTGGGGAACTACATACTGACAACAAACACAGAAGTATTTGCCAGCTAAAATTAATAAAAAGAATTTAACATACCTACCAGATTTGTGCTTTTAAGTGTTTTGTATGATGTGCCATGTATTTTCCCTCTGTTTTCTTAGTTCTCCTCTATTTTGTCTAGAAAAGATTTCAAGTTAGACATTTTTCAGTAGTAGATATCAATTCAGCAAGTTATCGTTCAAGATTCTAGGGCGATACCTAGAGAAACAATTCTTTTGGACTGCCTGTGCTACAGGAAATCTCACAAAAATCTCCTTAGAGATCTCCAAAGATTTTGAAAAATCACCTGCCCAATCAGGGCTGGCAGTATAGACTGAAGGTTGGAGTAATGAGCTGTGAGTGAGCTTGGTACATCCAGCAGACTAGGGTTTGATTCTCACAACTTCCACTTGCATACTGTGTGAATGTGAGCAAGTCATTTAATCTCCCCAGTGCTCCTGGGTCACCCCTGAAAACAGGCACTTGTGCCTAGTGGGCCTTACCTGGTTACCAAAGAATAAAAAACAATTGACTGCTGCTACTGTAGCTACTAGGAGTTAAACAAAGGCCTTGAGAAAGAGCACGCGTGGATGCTTGAAAATGTTTGACGTTTTCATTGGTCGTACTGCACCATGTAGTTTTAATGAATAAATGTGGTTTTTGAGAATCACAGAACCAAACACGGGGTTGATTTTTCTCCTGAAGTGTTGATTTAGCACAAACTCTTGTTGTTCAGTTTAAGTTTCACGTTAGGCACTTGGCAATCATCAGGGTGCTACCTGCACCCGTCCTGACGTTAAACAAAGGTTGCCTTTCCTAAGCTGCTGTTTGCCTACATGTCTCCTGCTACAAAATGAGCTGGACTGCTGGTCAGTTTCGGTGTTCCATTGCTTTAATGAACAGGTGCTCTGTGTCTGTGAGGCATTGTAGTTGTCATAAGCATCCCTCATGCCTAACAAATTAATGACAATGCTTAAGAAAATGAGGGACAAATCAGAGAGACAGATTTCTTTTGTAATTTTATTTATCCCATTCTCCCCCGCAATTCTCCCTGTCCATCACGCCAACATCCAGCTACCATGGCTGCACCCTTTTGCTGGCTAGGTGGGCAGGCAAGTGGTTACCTTCACAGTTGACACCAGTCCCCCTCTGTGATATTCCAGCAGGGAATTCTTGAACACCAGGCAGCCTATGCTTTCCCTTTCTGGAAGACAAGCCCCTCATCTCCTTGATGTGCCTGACCACCCCAGCCAGATTCAGTATGGGATGTTTGGGGCTCATACCCAAAGCATAGTCGCCAAGGTGTCAATGCAAAATGCTGCTGCCATGCCATGGGGCTGCCTCACCACCTCCCCTGGACATGAAAACAGTATACATATTGATAAGTGAATTAACCAATCAGAAATGTCATTTACATAGCATGTGAGCCACTCTTATTTTTCAAGAGTATCTTGCATGCTAGGTGTCTTACTGCCAGAGTGACTGCACAACTGCAGTCTAGTAGTCAGGCAATGGAACTTATATTGTAAAGCCACTTTAATTTGCTAATTGCAATCCCTGGTAGATTACAGCATAGTCATCTACAGCACTGCTGACCCCACTGCATTGCGCTGCATCAAAGTCACCCTCAACAAAGCATGCAGATTGGTCACAGGTTGCGACAGATAGATACACTCCTGTGATCTCTACAAGTCTGCTGAATGGTTGCCATTCGACGCCCTGTTTTAGGTACCATACTTGCCTCCTGGCCAAGAAAATCCACCTTGGTCAAGCCCCGCCTGGTCTGCATAGCCTCATCCAACCCGCCCCATTGGTCAGAACCTCCCGTAGTACTTTTGGTTCTTTCCTCCCTACTAGTTCTCCACTGTTGAACTTCCCTGGTCAAATAACCTTTTTATACAGAGCCCCCCGTTGGCTCAGTGGCCCCCCCCCGTCTTCCTGGAGCCCAGGATCGGTCCCTTCAAGGCCAGTCTCAAAGCTTATCTGCTAGAATCTTCAGCCTGTGACTGTCCCTAACCCTCTCTTCCTCCTGCTTCCCCCTCTTGACAGGGCTCTGTAGTATAAATCTACCTCATAAATGTTATGCTATATATGGAAAACAAAATATGTATTCATGAACTACGTAAATATTCTGTGGTGATTTGCATATGCAGCCCATGATGCTTTGCATTGTGTGGGCATGTGTGATTTTGTATTTACCTAAATATTAAGCATATTATGGATAACACTAGGTCCTCCTCTCCCAAAGACTGTTTCAGTATCCCGTCTGTGTGTTTCTGTGTACTGTCTTTCATCCATGATCACTGTACTTATAGTATTGTATAATTTTTTGTATGCGTAACTTCCATTACTTGCTTTCTCTCTAGTTTCTAGTACCTGAACACTGTACTGCTATATACTATATGTATGTCCTTATTGTTGTTTGATTCAGAGCCTTTGTAAAGGAGTCTATGACTCAAAGGGTTGTAATTCCGAATGTTATTAAATAAATAAATACAATTGTGGCTTAATATGCGGACCACTTCTAAACATTTTACAAACAGTAATCTATACAAAACATGCAAAATGAAATGAATCAGCTTCAGTCTCAGGGCTGATTCTTTTTGATGAGAAGTTTAGTACTGACTTTTCAGAGGATCTGTATCCAGATTTCATTATTTTCATTTGCAGAGAAAAGGAAACAATGTACCCCACAAAAATAAATGAAAATAATACCAATTTACTAAATGCTTGGTAACACTACAGTAGCTCACAAAGGGATTCGGACTGGGACAGATGCTGCTGCAGAGCTTCAGCTGGACTGCACCATGTGTGCAATTTGAACAGGGGGAGCTAAATGAACAAACATAAAACCCACATTAACATACCAGTATGATCCTGGACTTCACACAGCATTAATCACCATCACATTGTTTAACAAACCCTCTTAATCCCATTTTAATATGTAAAAAACATAATATTATCCTTTTTCTTAACTAGATGAGCAAAGCCACAATTAAGTCCCCCTACTTTTGAAATAACTAATAGCATAGACCAAGTACCATGGCCACCATAATGTCCAGATGAGTTCAGAGGATAAAACCAACTTGACAGTGTTACTAGGGAAGCACAGTACAGCTTCAAAAGCAGAATACAAAATTCAACACTTAGGAGCAGCAAACAAGGTATTTCAATTTATTGGTTAAACTTATGAAAACAAATGTTTATAATGTGGTAATGTGATAAGTGGAATTATGCTTAACAATATGGCAATGGTTTAATTTGCCTCCTCTGGGTACTAGAACAGCTAAGCTTTGCCATTCTTATGCCGGAAGACTGAGCATGAAAGTACTGTCATACAGCTTAGAGTGCTTCCACTGATCATATTAACATAGAAGAGTTGGCTGATTCCCATTATTTATTTATTTGAAGATTAGTAACCTGGAAAATCACACTTGTTTCCAGGTGCGGCCCAGAGGAAAGAGAACAGGAGAAAACAGAATATGCAATAAAACTACATTGTTGCAAAAACTGGGACAAAAATAAGTACAAGAACCAGTACAAAAATAAAATGAAGTCACAGTATGATATGGAATACCTAAAAGCATCGCAGTTGGTTACTGGGACCTCCCGGTTCGAGAACATTGTGCCAGCCCTCCGCACTTTCCACTGGCTGTCAGTTCAGTGGCTCATTTGTTTCAAGGTTTGCTTGTTGACATACAAGGCCCTGCATGGTCTGGGTCTGGGCTACCTGCAAGATGTCCTAAGTAAGTAAGTGTTTATTTTTAGGTGCCCAATCCCAGAGGCTCTGGGTGCCATACATAAAATTCCAACATACAATCAGATAACATTACTTAATACATAATAAAATTCATTTATAAATTCAAACAACATTAAAATATTACAATATGTCCTCAGGGTATGCTGACGGAAGGGTGAAACCCTGTTGGCGAAATCCCCCACAGCAACATTTTCGACAAGTTTCGAAAATGTTGCTGCGGGGGACCTGCTGGCGAAATTTCACCCTTTCGCAGACTTTTGCTCCCCCTCCATCAAGATAACTCCGACTTGGAGTTAACGATCAATAGAAGGGGTTACGGGGGGGGGGCACAGTCCCCCTTAAGAAAAACAGACTGATGTCTGACATGCGAAATTTCGCCTGTCAACATCAGGGATGTCGCTATGCTGAACGTCGACAACATTGTTGTCGCATCAGCATAGACAAACCATCTTCAGGGTATGCTAACTTAAACAGGAGAGTTTTCAAACCCCTCTTGAATGCCTCCACCATAGGGGCCTCCCCCACAAATCTTGGGAGCGAATTTCTGAGGACCAGGCCAGCCACCCTGAATGAACCATCACCCAAGGTTTTTTAGCCTGGTCCTTGGAACCTCAAGGTGGCTCTGGGTGGAGGAACGGAGTGAGCAAGTCGGATGGCTGGAGTAAGGAGGTCTGATAGGTAGCCGGGGCCCAGCCCATACAAGGCCCTATAAGTGAGCAAGCCTACCTTGATGAGAACCTGCCACCTGACCAGAAACCAGTGCAGGCCCCGCAGGACCACGGTCACATGACAGAATCTGGGTAATCCTGTCAGCTGCCTGGCTGCTGCATTCTGCACCAGCTGCAGTCCTGGTGCCATATGCTCCTGATCACACCCTCCGGTCAGTGGAGGCAGACCTCCTGTCCGTATCCAGATCTCAGTTGAAATCCTTAGGTGATAGGGCATTTGGAGTAGTTGCCCCAATTCTTTGGAATGCCCTTTCCTGCAGAATGAGAGGTACTCCTTCACTGGCTGCTTTTAAAATATCTTTAAGTTTTGGCCTGGATTCCTGATTTTAAATTATTTATTGCTCTGTTCTTCCATGTTGTTTATTTTATTTGCTTATTTGTTGTCAGGTGCCCAGAGCCTCTGGGCTTGGGCGCCATATAAATAAAATTGCCTTGCCTTGCACAGCATGGAGAAAAACAATATTGTATCAGATGAGAGACCTGTTAGGCTGGCAATTGAATTAGAGCAGGCTAAGGTGCCAGTTGTGTATAATGTTGCATTTTATTTTATAATGTTTTGGCTGGAAAAAACACATTAGGCGGAAGCTTGTTTCCAAGTATGTCCTGGGAACACAGAAAAAGTTGTGACTTGCTCATGGTCACATAGTATTTAAGTGGTGGCTGCGGGATTCTAACCCAGTTTTCTAGGTTTGCAGCTCAGTACTCTTAACCACTGTGCTATATTGACTTCCTATGTGGATTGAAGTATAACTGGGATTTGAAACCATATATTAAAAAAATGTCATAATATAAATTAATAACATAACCTAAATCCCTCAACCTCATCCCTAGTTTCCTGATGTAAGAACTCCTAAATGACTTTATACTCAATGTTCTCAAACTGCTAAGCAAGTTCAGTAATCCCTACCCAAGCCCAGCACGTGCCTTTTAAATCCCACCTAGCAGTATGGTCCATCACTGGGTGCTAGGGTCCTAACTCTTTGAGACCTCTGTGGGCTCCAGTGATAAAGAACTCACCCATCTCCCTGCTGCCCAGCTGGCTGCTGTGTATTGGTGTCAGTGGAAGGGCACTGGAGTCCTTATTCTTTGAGCCCTCTGCAGATTTTGATGGAATTAACCCACCGCCCCTTCTATGTGCTAACTGGTCGCCAAATACTGGTATCAGTAGTTGGAGATCAATGTATCACAGAACAGCAGCACATTAGCACATGCTCTAAGGGCAGTGCAAAGAACTATGGGGCATGCCCTGAAAGACTGCTATTCTATGGTCTACTGCACCCCTTCCACTGATACTGTCATCTGAATGCCAGACAGAAATTGGGGCTGCGGAGTTTGTGACTCCCAGTTTAAGGCCAGGGAATGCTTTTTTAGCAGGTGATCATGGGCAACAGGCATGCAACCTAGGAAGCAATGCTTCTTAGCAGAAAACGGTGCACTGGGAAGCAGGTGTGAGTGTGGGGGTGGGGGGGCACTGGACACCAGAGACAGTACTTAATGGGATTGTAGTGAGAGGGTCACATGGGCACCATAGAAAATAAGCCCGGTGGGTCAGTGCAGCAGTACCCCCTAACCCCCACTCCATATGGGAGGTCAGGGGGTACTACTATACTAACATCAGTAACTTTACAATGCCTGTCTAGTGCCCCTTCACTCCCAGCTGATAAGCACCAATCAGTGCGTGTACACCGCTAGGCCACCAGGGACTGCTTGACTGCTGGGGGACTCCTGAACAAAATGAAAGTATGCCCTCGGTTTGGGAGTCTAGGTTTAAAAGGGTTTAAGAGGCTCAAGATCGCTGGGCACCAAGAAATGCTTGGAACAATGAGGGCTGTGGATAAGGGGCACATTGGACATCAAGAACTGCTTGAAGCACTGTGGGATGGTTGTGGGACCGCTTTACAAAAGGAACTGCTTGGAACAATAGGGGTGTGTGGGGGTTAACAATATCTAGTTAATCTAACAAAAGGCAAAGGACTCAGAGCCATAATATAGAAACATAGAAACATAGACTTTGATGGCAGATAAGGACCGCTTGGCCCACCTAGTCTGCCCATTTCCCTACCTAGAGGATAAGCTGCAGATCCTATTTAACCAACAGCCTATTTCTTCCTACCCCCCACAAGAATTGCCTTATGTCTGTGCCATGCATTCTTGAATTCTCCCACAGTTTTAGACCCCACAACCTCCTCAGGAAGGCTGTTCCATGTGTCCATCACCTTCTCTGTGAAAAAATACTTCCTCACATTGCCCCTGAGCCATCCCCCCTCTATCTTCAAATTGTGTCCCCTTATTCTTGCACATCTCTTTTTCTGAAAGACGCTACCCTCTTGGACTTTGTTGATTCCACTGAGGTACTTAAATGTTTCTATCATGTCCCCCCCTCTCCCTCCTTTCCTTAAGGGTATACATATGAAGCTCCTTTAGTCTCTCCTCGTATGGCTTCTCTTGCAGACCCTGCACCATTTTAGTTGCCCTCCACTGAACTGCCTCCATCCTGTCTATGTCCTTGCGGAGATGGGGTCTCCAGAACTGGATGCAGTACTCCAGATGGGGTCTCACTAACTGTCTGTATAGGGGGATAACAACTTCCTGTTTTCTGCTGGTGATGCCTCTCCCTACATCCCAGTATTCCCCCCTGCACTTCCTACCGCCTTCTCACATTGCTTGCCAACCTTAAAGCCATCTGATATGATTACCCCCAGGTCCCTTTCCATTTTTGTTGTTGTTACTACCTCCCCTTCCCCCATTGTGTAATCTTCCCTTGGGTTTTTATTTCTCAGGTACATTATTTTGCACTTCTTTGCATTGAACCCAAGCTGCCATATTTCTGACCATTCCTCCAACCTTGCCAAGTCCTTTCTCATCCTTTCCACGCCTCCTTGTGTATCAACCCTGTTGCAGATCTTTGTGTCATCTGCAAAGAGGCATACTTTTCCTTCCAGTCTCTCTGCAATGTCACTTATAAAGACATTAAAAAGGACTGGACCCAGTACTGAACCCTGCGGTACCCCACTAGTAACCCTCTTTCTTCAGAGTGGACTCCATTTACAATTACCTTCTGTGTCCTGTAGTCCAGCCAATGTTTTACCCAGGCTACTACCCTGGGACCCACTCCCAGGCTGGTTAATTTGACTATTAATTTTTTGTGTGGGACTGTGTCAAATGCCTTGCTAAAGTCTAGGTAGACCATGTCCACAGCCCCTCCCTGGTCTAATACTTTGGTCACCCAGTCAAAGAAATCAATTAGATTCGTCTGACATGACCTTCCCGCTGTGAACCCATGCTGCCTTGGGTCCTGTGCCCCATTGGCCTCTAGATACTCAACAATTCTTTCCTTCAGAAGTGATTCTATCACTTTCCCTATCACAGAGGTCAAATTGACAGGTCTGTAGTTTCCTGCCTCTGTCTTGGTCCCACTTTTGTGAAGGGGAATCACATCTGCCTTCCTCCAGTCCTCAGGTACCTCACCATCCTCCCATGATTTGTTAAAAAGGGTAGTCAGTGGTGTCACTAGTTCTCTGCTTAATTCTTTTAGAATTCTGGGGTGAATTCCATCTGGTGCCATTGCTTTGTTCACCTTCAGTTTTAGGAGTTCTTTCAGAACCCTTTCATCTGTGAAAGGACTGGGATCGACCCCCCCTATCCAGAGTGCTTCTGTTAATTGGATTAGGCACCTCCTCCTCTTTTGTGAATACTGAGCAGAAATGTTCATTCAGTATCCCTGCTTTTTCACTATCCCTCTGTGCCCACCCACCGTCCATTCTATTCAGCCTCACTATCCCTCCCTTTGTCTTTCTACGCTCCCTGATATACCTATAAAAGGTTTCATCCCCTTCTTAACCGAGTTGGCTATCTTTTCCTCAGTTTGGACCTTTGCTATTCTGACTACCCTCCCTGCTTCCTTCTGCCTTAACAGGTACAGTTCTCTGTCCTGCTCCTTCTGTGTTTCCTTATACTTCCTAAATGCTATCTTTTTATCCCTAACCTTCACCACCATCTCTTTTGAGAACCATAGTGGCTTTTTCTTTCATTTTGATTTGTTTATTTGCTTCACACAAAGACTTGTTGCATCTGTGATGGCAGTTTTGATATTTCCCCATTGTTGCTCCACCACTCCTTCTAGCCTGTTTGCTAGTGATTTTCTAAGGCACTCTCCCATCTTGCCAAAGTCAGCCGTCCTGAAGTCCAGAACCCTCACTTTTGTATGGCGTGACTCTGTAGGTGAGTTTATCAAGAACCACACTGTTTGGTGGTCACTTGTTCCCAAATGGTTACCCACTTCTAGATCTGAGATCCTTTCACTGTCCCCATTTGAGAGTACAAGGTCTAAGATTGCTCCCTCCCGAGTAGGTTCCAAAACTAGCTGTCTGAGGCATGCCACCTGAAGGACATCGAGAATAGCCCTGCTTTTGGATGTGGCTGCAGCAAAGGTGCTCCAGTTAACATCTGGCATATTAAGGTCCCCCATCAACAGTATCTCCCCTTTCTCTGCCATCCTAAGTAAGCTTTCTATCATATCCTTGTCCATTCCCTCCCCCTGAGATGGGGCTCTGTATACAACCCCTGTGCAGATTGTGGTGCCATTTCCAGTCTCTAAGGTGACCCACAGTGCCTCCTCTCCTCCCTGTTTACTCTTTCATTCAGTTGCGTTTATTCCTTCCCTTACATAGAGAGCTACTCCTCCCCCTCATCTCCCCTCCCTGTCTCTCCTGTAGGTTGTGTACCCCGGTATGTTAACATCCCAGTCATGGTTCTCTGTGTAGCATGTTTCTGTGACTGCTACAATATCCAGGCATCCCTCTTCCATCAAGGCCACCAGTTCAGGGAGCTTGTTGCCCAGACTACAGGCGTTGGTACTCATTACCCTCCATTTCTTGAAGGCCTTACCCCTTTTTGCCCCATCCCTGTCCTTATTGCATTTGTCACTTTCTCCATTTACCCTTGCACTTCTCCCTATCAACATCTCTATGTTGGTGTCTACCTCACTTAGTACCCAGATTTTGTTGGGGAGGCTAAGATTTCCCTGCTCCTCTCCAGTGCCTCCCCACTTGGCTAGTTTAAATGCTTGCCAATGAAGCATTTAAACCTATCACCTAGGATCCTGGTTCCCCTCCTGGACAGATGCAGACCTTCATGCCAGTATAGGTCTGCATCCCTCCAGGTGGACCCCCAGTCCCCAATGAAGCCTAATCCCTGAGCTCTGCACCAGTTTTTCAACCACTGATTGAATCCCATGGTGTGGAGCACCCTAGCCTCACCCATGCCATAGACAGGCAGCACCTCAGAGAAGGTTACCCTGTGTGCTATTTGTCTAAGGCCCCTCCCCATCTCCACAAATGCTTCTTGCACTGCTCTGATCCCTTTCTTAGCCAGGTCATTTGACCCAAGGTGGACAATGACATCCAGCTCCCTCCCCTGTGCAGCTGCTCCTGCGATCCTGAGGATTTGCTCCCTGTCCCTCCAAGCCATGGTGCCAGGCAAACACTTTACCTCCCTCTCCCCTTCCTCCCCCAGTTCTACCTTTCTAACAATGGAGTCCCCCACCAGGAGTTGTTTCCTTCCCCTGTGGGGTCCCATGCCACCCTCCTGTGGGTCTCCTTTGTGGAGGTTCCCAGCATCCTCCTTGGTCTCCACTATGGGTACCTACATAGAGGAACAACACTCTTCTGCAATGGCATAGAAATTGTGGAGAGGTACAACTGGAGGGATGTGCCTCTGTTCCACCACCCTCCCCCTCCCTGAGCCCACTGTGGTCCAACCACTCCTCTTTCTTGGCAACCTCTGAGGCAATGGCAGTGACCCTGGTGGTCCCTGAGTGGGAGAGGAGGTCCACAAATCCTGGCCAACTCAGCCTGGAGATGAGCAACCTCCTCTCTGAGCTCAGAGAGGTGCCTGCAGATGGGACAACACCGCATCCTCCAGAGCATCTCCCGGAAGACTGCTGCTGCACATCCACTGCACTGCACCACTCCCATCATGTCTTATTTCTGGCCCCCTAACTGTTGTTTGGAATACTTACTCTTTCCTCTGTTTGTTTATTTCTTTTTTTTTCTCTCCCTACTTACTTACTGCCTCTGTGCCCTTTGAGCTCCTGATCTTCCTGTTCTGAGACAAGAAGTTCCTATATTTCTCAGTAGTCTCCTTACTTGCTCAGAGTCAGACCTCCAGCAGCTAGGAGGGACGGAGAGCTACTCTTGCCCTTCTAGGATGGTGAGTCTTTAGTGGCTCTGTGATCACTCACTTCCTGCTCCCAAACAGGAAGTTCCTATTGTCAGTCAAATCATGTGCTATAAAAGTAGAACTGCCAGAAGCTATCTAGAGCAGTGTTTAAATCTGGTTTTAACCTGGCTTCTTCTAGCTAAGCCACTCCCCCTACTTTGCAACTCTTTCTACATTTTGTTAATTTCACAGATAACAATTCCCTTCAGTCAATATTTGGGTTGCTGACTATTCTAGATTGGCATATTTTGTAATTGATATTTTACAGTATACTTAGCAAACATACTCAGTAAGTAGTCGGTGGCACTAAAGAGATGTAACTAAACTTTAAAATTTATTTTGAACACTAATGCAGTGCAACATTTTCACCTGTGAATGTACAGTACTTTGAAATCCTAAGCGGGAGCATTTTTTGCAACAGGATATGATTGCTAAAGGAAAATAATTTAATGCAGCTTATTCCCCAGACTGACAGTTTACACTACCTGGGGCACACTCTAGCATACAAAATAATAAACAATATCACCAAGCATGTTTCAGACATATACTGTAAATATACTGAATCCCGCTCTTACACCATGGAGGCGGGATCTCCAGGTCTGAGTATGCCAAGCACTTTCTTTCATTGCACTTATTTACCATTTTCTAAAATTGTTAGCATCATATCTGTGCTCAATTGTCTTAGATCTGACCCTCTTATTTCCTTAACTTTGTGATCCTTGGACTGTTTGCCCTAAATTTTGTAACATCCTGTTGTATGTGTCCTAAACTGGACGCTTGTGAAAATGGGCAGCTTTTGCTCACATGCCTTTCCAGTATAATTAATAAACTGAAACTGATATATACTTGTCAGCACTTTAGAAAATGAGCTTATAGGGCTGCCTGATGACTCTATTGTTGTGCCAGTGACCTGGGTTTGGTAGCAGACTTCAGCACTGGGAATTGAGTGGCAAGGGGTTGGAGAAGCATTGCTTCTGGCAGCATTTCTCAGCCCGAGGGAGGGCTGAAGATGCATTCTGCTGCTGCAGAGAGCTTGCATCCTTCATCAGGTGTTTGTCACATGAGGCCACTGTGAGTGTACGTGCACTGACAAAGGATGAGGGAGGGTCAAGGGTCACTGCAGGGAAAGAACTAACTTTGGAGCCAGCAGAAAGATGGTGCCAACACTCTCAGGTTCCCTACTCTGAGTCATTTCTCACTGGTACAATGCTTGAGGGAGCTGCAGTGGGCTGGGAGGTCACCCTGAAGCAGGAAGGTGAAAGGTGGACCCCATGATAAAAAAAGAGCACAAAAGGAAAATTTGCTGATAGTTTCATCCCAGACCATGTGTTGAGATAGCAAAGTCTTACCTAATTCTGACGGTGCAATCATCAAATTACTAAATGTGTATTATTAAAGACAGCAAAATGGGACTAGGTCAAAACCGCATCAGAAGAATGGCTCAGTAAACAAGGATGTAGTCCACTGCAACTTCAGAGAAACTGTACATTTTTAATTGTAAATCTGTATTTTATACCAACATGTAACTAAGTGTATTCTGTGTTCAATGTCTGCACCTGTAATGTTGTCCAATGTTGTATCTGCACAGTGTTCTATTGTCTTGCCCTCCCTGTGTCGAGGTGCCTTTGTAAATGAGTCCCTGACTCAAAGGTTGTAAATCCGACTTGTTCAAATAAATAAATAAATAAACAATTGTGCGGCATGGACACCAGAAAATGGGCATGGTAAAAAAACACACGCGCTAATATAAATAAACCAAGCCCAAAACCATGCACGCTGTAAAGTCCGGGTGGTTTTTGACCGCACTATTCTTCCAATGCTGTATTGACTAGATATCCCAGAAAAACAGTGGTGTGCTGCTGTGTCAACAACTGGGTCCATGAGCAGATCCAGGAGGCTGACTGACTGGCAGGAGTACTGCCCAAGGTTGTGCATCCATGTCTGGGTAGGGATGGCAGTGCATTTTACCACTGTAGTGTCCCCCAGTGTTGAGCCAAGAAGCTTATGTTCTTATAGGGGCATGCTGCATGTGCGTAAGTCACAATGGCTCTGCACTGTCCTGTCATGTGGAAGAGGGATGATCAGAGATCAAACAGGAGAAACAGGAGAGAAAAACACCTTTCAACCAGGATGACATTGCCAGCCCTCTTGAACCCGTGCCATGCACTGCAGACACCCGTATCCCATGATAATAGAGCTGACAAAATAGTGAATGACACAATAGCGACTGCAAAATAGTGACTGACAGATAATAGCGACTGGGAATAAAAGTGTTCTGAATGTATAATTCTCCTCTGCAATCAATAAGTGGCGTGGTGTTAAAATATATAAGATGGGGGGGCCGGGGGCACAGCCCCCTGCATATGTATTAAGTTTTCATGCCAGGAAGAACAGTTAAACGAACAGGTAGTAGCAACTGTTGGCAGTGGAAGTTGCTATTTTGACGTTCGCTGTTTTGTCAGCACTATTATCACATGGAACCCAGACACCTCTGGTGTAGCAGTTTTCTGGGCACATTTGGGCCCAATGCCATGTAGTCCCCTTTGGTATAGTCTAGTTGGGGCAGGGAGGTCACTAGAATCCAGTCCAAGGATTAGGAGCTCCTTGGAGTCCAGTCAAAGGATTAGGAGGTCCCTGGAGCCTAGCCCAAGGATTGAGAGGACACTGGAGTCCAGTTCAAGGATTGGGAGGTCCCTGTGTACAGCCCCAAAGATTGGTAGATCCATGGAGTCCAGCTCAAGGATTGGTAGATCCCGTGAGTCCAGCTCAAGGTTTGGTAGATCCCTCAAGTCCAGCCCAAGGATTGGGAGGTCATTGGTGTCCAATCCAAGGATTGGGAGGTCATTGGAGTCCAGCCCAAGGATTGTGAGTTTCCTTGAGTTGAGCCCAAGGAATATGAGGTCTCTGGAATCTAGCTCAAAGACTGGGAGGTTGTTAGAGTCCAGCCCAAGAACTCTGAGGTTGCTGCAGTTCAGCCTAAAGACAGGGAGGATGCTAAAGCCTATCCCAAGAACTAGGAGGGACCTGTAGTTCAGTAAAAAGACCTGGAGGTCACTGGTGTCCAGCTCAAGTACTAGAAGGTTGTGGGAGTCTAGCCCAAGCACTAGGTGGATGTTGGAGACCAGACCAAGGACTGAAAGATTGCTTGAGTCCAGTCCAAGGTCTGGGAGAACAAGGGAGTCCAGGCCAAGGACTGAGAGGTCACTGGAGTTCAGCCCCAAAACTGGAAAGTCACTGGTGTCCAAATCAAGGACTGGGAGGTCCCTGTAGTTCAGGAAAAAAGACTCGGAGGTTACTGTGTCCAGTTCAAGTACTAGAAGGTTGTGGGAGTCCAGCCCAAGGACTGGGAGGATACTGGAGTCCAAACCAAGGACTGAAAGATTTCTGGAGTACAGTCCAAGGACTGGGAAGTCACTAGAGTCCATCCCAAGAACTGGAACATCACTGGTGTTCAGCCCAAGGACTGGGAGGTCACTGGAATCCAGCCAAGGACTGGGTGGATGGGAAAGGTATGAGAAAAAATAGTGAAAAAAAGTGAAGAAAATTCTTAATAATCGTGTTCACCTAATAAAGGTCAAAATGTGCTATTAATAAGGCACTCCTAGAAGTGCTTTTGCCATTATCTCAGACTTGTTTTCTAAAATTTGAAGTTGTAGTTACAGTGCAGCAGCACTGACAGGGTCTGTTGTTCAGCTGTCTGTCCGTTCAGGGAATTGTTATTAAAAAAGCAACACAATACATGGCACACATCAGCTGACTGTTAAGTAAACTTTACCCTGACAGTATGGGGGTGGGAGGTTACAAACGCACAACACAAACACACTTAGACACATCCAGAACTGTTTCAGTACTCTGCAGCCCAACTTCCCTACACTGTCAGCTATGGGTTTTCCCCCAAATACCAGGTGTGGGGCTAGAATTCTCAACCATCTGATTTTCTGGCCCCAGAGGTGAGTGTGCTTCCAATATTTTGTCATTCCCCTGATGAAGACCACTGCCCGAGGCCTGAGATAACATTCTTATTTCGAGCTGAGAAATTACAGAATTTGTTGTCAATTAATTTACTAAACTATAAAACCCAAGCTAACAGAACTAAGAGAACAAGGGGACATGCAATAAAGCTGGAAAGGGAAAAACGTAAGAGTGGAGTGAGGAAGTACTGAACGAGTGGGATACCTGGAATGGTCTTCCAGTGGAGGTAGTGGGGGCTAATACAGTAGTGGACTTTAAGCATGCATCAGACAGGCACAAGAGAATCATAGTTGGGAAACAGTGGGGTGGGGGGGAGGTAGTCGGACATCAGGTAAGGTTTGCAGTGTAAGTACAGGCAGGGGAAAAAAGGGACAGATTAGATGGGCCAAGTGGCCCTTATCTGCCAGAAAAGTCTATGTTTTTTTGTTTCTAACTTTAAGTGGAAGTTTAAAATTTTATTTAATATTATTATGCAAATGCTACAGCTTTACCTGATCTTGTGTTCACTGGAAATCCATGATTCTGTGAATGATGTATGATCTTGTATCCATAATGTATCTGTGTCCTGGATTACTCTTGAAAACAGATACTAGCTGCTCTTGACCCCACTCGGTTACTAAACAAAATGAATAAATGGCTATCTGTCATTAATTTCTGCTACAAATCCCCACTCTTCAGTGACAGAAATTTCAAATTTAGGTGTGACCAATATACCTTCTTATATGTATGTGTGATGCAACTGGTGTCATACTTCCATAGTTCTATGGATTTTGTTTGTCTCTTAATTTTCTGAATAAAGATTTTGGCTGCCATGAGACATTGTTGGCCTTGCAGGCCTCCTTTGTTAATTGTCTGACCTCTTAATTCCAGGCTGAGAGCTAGAACACATAGCAGGTATCTAAATTTGCCTTATTTGCAGAATTTGCTATCTTTGTCAATGTCCCTGTGAGGATATGAGTTTATTATATTTTTCTCTGTGTGTTTTATTTGTACAATGTGTTTAAACAAAAGCACCAACTCTATTTAATTAAAAAAGAGAAGAAATAGTGTCTAAAGTCTTAATGTCCAGCATACATAAGACATATAATTTCCCCAACTGGTTGGCCATTAAAATGTTGGGGTACTTCTTGCATGTCCTCTTTGCTTTGCCCATGCTAATAAGTTGTCAGTTTGATGTGTGAGGGCCTGGAAGAGAACTGGAGACTTGTGGTAAGGCATTGTCAGGAAATGACTCACATTCCAAAATGTAATTAATTAATTCTTTTTTTTTTGTATACTTTAGAACTTTATTTATGTCAATTAAATCTGTTTACAGACCAATATTACAAATCAACCTGGACATATCCCTATAACAATTTGCCATCAAAATGATAATGTCTGCCTTGACAAAACAGGTGGCATAAAGACTCACATTCATTAGTCTTACAGCACAATGGAACAGTAACAAGGAAACAAATTAGAACCATTCAAAACTATATACAATAAGAGTGGGTCTAACCTGAAATTAAATCAGAGGCTGCTGTTTATCTCCAGGGGGCTATATACATATAAATGGTATTACATACATTTTTTCCATCAGAGACATTTCTGGGGCCCAAAAGAATAGAAATTGTAAAAGGAAAAATAAAAACAACGGGGACTAAAAGTTTTGGCACTAAGCAGGTGGGTGTCCCATTTATCTCATAGGACAGGATCTTAACTCTCAAAGCCCTTGTAAAGATCCCATCTAGTCTACCTATTCTGGAACTGAAGAGAGCATTGCTGAAGGGCAAAGTGATCCTCTCATACTGCTGGAAATTTGTCACTATCTCTCTCTGTTCCAGAGGGGTTGGGGGAGTAGGAAGACACCACTTTCTGGTTATTGCCTTAAGGGCTGCAATGCTCAGAACCATCCATAGATAAGAGAGCTTCCCTTCCTCGCAACCCCACCGAGGTTAAACCTAGTACCAGGTGCTCTGGGCCCACTTGGGAGTCAATACCCATGATGTTTACTATATGGTCTAGGACAGTGTCCCAGAAGGGGTTAATAATTCTACAGGTCCACAAAATATGGGCTTGGGAGGCCTGCCCCTCACCACATACACGCCAACAAGCAGGGGAAACAGAGGAATGCCATTTAGCCACCGCATGTGGCACTCTGAAGACTCTGATCCGCAGCTTCCATAGAAACTCTGTCCAATTTGGAGAGGCAGTGGTACTCCACATATGTTTCCAGACCTGAAGCCACTGGGAGTGGTTTATTGTTATTTGAAGGTCCATCTCCCAATTTTGCCTGACCTTGTCAGTGGAGTGGGACACATCGAAAATGTAAGTGTTATATAAGATGGAGATGGCCTTTTCTCCCCTTGGAGATTTTAAGATGGTCTCGATAGGGAAGGGGGAAGAGGGATCATACCCTTGCATGGAAGATAGTCTGAGTTTCAAGTTGATGAAATCCCTGAGTGGATAATATCTCAGTCTATCAGAGTGAAGACATTTAAACCATCGCTGGGCTATTTAGAAAGGTATAACATTGCCTTTCTCAATCAATTCCCAGGGCCAAACATTCCTCTGTTGACTTGTTGTCTAAACTAGGGGTCAGTGACTGCTGGTTTAAATGAAGGGTCAATTGACCACCAGGCAAACTTCGAGAGAGAAGTCTTAGTGTTCACTCATCTCACCCTTCTCCACCACCCAAAACAGAAGCTGTGCCCGGACTGATACAGTTTTCCTGGGCCACTAGGAGTCGCTGAGAGAAAATATAGGCTGGGAGTGCTGGAGAAAAGTCGCTGGAGAGATCCAGGGCTTTCCAATGGGCAGAATAGGTGGGATGAGACCACAACAGTACTGCTCACGAGGAGGGGAACTGCTAACCCGCCCCTGTTTTGGGAGATATAATACCTGCTTCCACACTCTTGCTGTTTTGTTGGACCATACAAAAGATAAGAACAAGGCCTGCCAGGCCTCTAGTTCTTTAGTACAGATTATACAAGGGACACGTTGGAACAAATATAGGAGCCTCTGCAGGGCATTCATTTTTAGGGCCTGGACCCAGGAGTGCAAAGGTAATGGGAGCAAACTCCAGTGTCTGAAATCCAGATTTAGCTGAGATAGTAAGGGGGTGTAATTAAGCGGATGCAACTGAGATAGATTAATAGGGACATGTATGCACAGATATGTTATTGACAGAAGATCCCATTTCATAGGAAACCACTGCTTTAGTTGGAGAGGGACCTGGAAGTTAAAATTTAGGATTTCTGTTTTGGTCGAATTAAGGGAATAACAGACAAGTGGGAGAATTGTGTAATGTGTTCAAAAACTGCTGGGAGGGAGTGATTAGGGTCAGTAAGACACAAAAAAAAACATCATCTGCAAATAAGGTAAGCTTATAGACCCCTTCCTCCAATTCCACTCCCCTAATAGCCTGGTTGTCCCTTATACCATGAACAAGGGTTCAATGTATAACAGACCTGGCAGACAGTGACCAGATTGGGGGCCTGGAGGTAAGGGACCCATTGGCGGGGAGTGACCATGCCATGGTCTGGTTTTGCCTGGACCTAGGAGGGGTAGAAGGCTGCACAAAGACGGAAGTAACCGACTTCAGGGGGGTGGATTTTAAGGAAATGGGAAGGATCCTTAAGGAGCATTTGGATGGGATTGGGTCAGACATGGACGCTGATAGTAGGTGGGAAATCATCAGGAGAGGGGTGCAGGGATCACGTGATGAGCTAAGCGAGGGCGGACGTGCTCAGTGTTGCTCCCGGGCCTGCCCGATCTAATTAAGTCTTTTTTTTAAAGTCTCCTTTGTCAGAGGGTGGTGAATACACTATTTATTTGGCGTTTTTAGCGCTTTCTCTCCCGCTGTGCTTGTAGGAGTGGATACTCGTTTTGCCAACGTCCTTAAGTTTTCAGGTGTCATACCACTCGCTATGGAGTGCGGAAGCCCCGAATTTTCCGACGCTCGAGCGCCGGCCTCCAAACGCCTGAAACCCCCATCTCCTGTGCCAGAGGACCAGGACTCATTCTCGGCTGGGGAGGAGAAAAGTCAATCTCCTCCGGATGACTTAGCTGAAATTAAATCTCTCTTGCGAGGCCTGGTTGGATTTCTCCACAATTAAACCGGCTCTGAATGCCCTGGCAACGAGGATTGGGGACTTAGAAGCTAGAACCTCCTCTCAAGAAAAGAAGATGACAGCTCATGAGCAGGAGCTGGTGGTTTTGAGGAGACAAGTTAAAAAATTGGAGGGAAGGGTGGATGACCAAGAATCTCGTAGCCGGAGAAATAATTTAATTCTGGCAGGCTTGCCAGAGCGATCGGAAGGTCCGGACTGTATTTCCTTCATCCAGGGGCTACTACTTAAGATCTTGGGCCCAACGCCCTATGGTGAGGCGTATAATATTGAGAGGGCTCATCGCTCCCTAAGGGAGATTCCTCCCCCTGGGGCTCGCCCCAGGGTTATCATAATGAGGTTCCTGAATCATAGGGAGAAGACCTATGTCCTTATGAAGGCGAGAGCTCTTAAGAACCTGCACTGGAATGGAGCTGCAATTTGGCTTTTCCAGGACCAGACGTCAGCCATTGGGAGAAGCAGAGAGAATACGTGATATTAAGAAAAGCTATATCTTGCAGGGTGAAGTTTCGTATGCAGCATCCAGCTACTTTGGTGGTCAAGCTCCAGACAGGGACGGAGATTCCTGACAGCGAGGATGCTGCAGAGGGACTTAAAGTCGAGTTTCTAGATCTATTTAGAGCGGCAACTTGAATCTCCAAGGCAGATGGTGTTCTCGGCTTCAATGGAGTTTTGAACTGTTTTGTCTATAAAAGACTCTTTGCTACACTTTGGTTATGTTAGATTGGCTGAACTCCCCGGCGATCCTGTGCCTCTTATGGATTAGAGAAGTTCACATGGGAAGGGAGGATTTTGGAGTTTATGAAATGGGGAGAAGGGGATTGTTATATTTTTATTTTGGCTCTTGTCCCTTTTTTTTTTTTCTGTAGAGGAGATAAGTAATTTTGTTTAACCTCTCTATAGATTTGGGGGGCCTAGGGCATGCTCTAGGTGGCTGGCTCATTTCGTTTTCGACGCTGGATAGGAGGGCGATCGAAGGATCGGGGGGTTGTTTAATTGGGGTAGGGGTTGGGGGGAGGGGGAAGAGAGAGAGCCCAGTCCGCATACTTGTCCACACTGGCAGCCTTGGCTGGTCGATAGGGAGGGGTATAGTAAGCCCTGATGTTTACGCTTAATATGCTATCTTGGAATGTCAAAGGTCTCAGAGGGAGGAAGAAGAGGTTAGTTGTTCTAAAGCATATTTGAAATTGGGGGTTCAAATAGCTTTCTTGCAGAAACCCACTTGCTTAAGGAAGAATTAGTGTTGTTGAGAAGCTTTGGGTGGGTCAAGTTTTTGAGAGAGAATGCCAAACCTCGGGCGTGGCGATTTTGGTTGTTAGGGATGTCCGTCGCCTTCTGTGATACCAGGCTGGAGGACGACGGGAGTCTTTGTGACGGCACCTATTTTGGGAGGCTATTAACAATAGCTTCTGTTTATGGTCCCACTCCACCTAATCCAGATTTTTTGCTTCATTGGAGCAGGACTTATCTAGCCTCTCATCCCACTCTCTGATAATAGCAGAGTTGGAATCTCTGTTCCAATAACTCCTTGATAGGATCCCCTTCTCGGAAGCCGCCTTCTAATGCAGATAGCAATGGCTAGATTCCTTGAAGTTGCTGCGTTGACAGACCCTTTCTGGTGATTTAAACAAGGGGATTGCAATATGACCTTCTACTCTGGGGCTCATAAAATCCAAACACGTATTGATTTTTTTTTGGTAAATCAGGAGACCATCCGAGGGGTTAAAAGTTTGCTGGTCTATGGTAGAATTCTATCTGATCACTCTCCAATTCGTCTCTCTTGGGCAGTGGAGTCTGCCCAGATGAGGCCTTTCAGATGGAGATTGGATGAATCCTTCTTCTGGATGATAATACGCTTTCTCGCCTGGACGAAGCCCTTAAGGATATTATCCTAACTCAGATTCCTTCCCTTGACAATAAGGCCTTAGCTTGGCCCATATGTAAAGTTCTCTATACTAGTGTAGCCCAGACCCTCACCATCAGGAGGAATAGGATGAGGAAAGCTAGGGAGGAATTTATATGGGAGCCATTAACTCTCTTACTCCCTGGAGGGTTCTAGTGAGGAGGTGGACCGGGAACTTCAGGATTTAAGAGGCCAGATGACAGATATTTTATTTAGTAAAGTGGAGTCTAGGGCAGAAAAGATTCAAGCTGAGTATCTCTTACAAGGGGATTTGCCTAGTAAACTTCTTGCTTCTAGGGTTAAAGAATGGGAGGCCACCCGTACAATCTCTTTTTTGGAACACCAGGGGGAGGTGGTGACAGATCCGCAGGCCATGGCGGATACTTTTGCAGATTACTTTGTTGAATTATATCAAGGGGCTACAGGTGTTCCTGAGGAAAGGGTGTGGGGTTTTTTGGATGATATATGTTTGCCAAAGTTGGACTCAATCCAATCTCAGGCTTTAGTGGCCCCTATATCAGAGGCTGAAATAAGAGATGTGATTAATTAGTTGCCCAGGGGAAAACGCCTGGGCCAGATGGCCTTACGGCCCTGTTTTACAAGACTCATGTCCAAACCCTTACCCCTTTGCTCTTGGAGTTTTTTCTAATATTATGTCAGATGGGGTTCCACACTTACCATTATACCAGGCTTACATTACACTTATTCTTAAGCCAGATAAACCTGGAGAATTAGTGGGGAGCTATAGGCCCATTGCTCTCCTGAACCAAGATATTAAATTATTATCTAAGATACTTGCTAATAGAATTTTAAAGGTTGCCCCTCAAATTATTAGTCAAGATCAGGTTGGTTTCATCCCAGGCAGGGGACCCCACGATGCCTTGCGGAAACTTCACCATGTGCTTTTGGAGGCCGTTGGCTCTTCCTCAGATTTGGCGCTTTTTTCTCTTGATGCTGAGAAGGCCTTTGATAGGGTCTCCCATTCCTTCTTATTTGCCACTATGGAAAGGATGGGCTTCCTGGAGGGCCTTCTCAGGGGCATTAAGAATCTATACGCCTTTCCCATGGCCAGAGTCCTTTGCAATGGTTTCTTGTCAAGAGAATTTCGTCTTGGTAATGGAACCAGACAGGGATGCCCCCTTTCTCCAATTTTATTTAATATTTATTTGGAACCCCTGCTGAGGGCGATCCAATCTGACCCTGACATATGGGGGATTGTGGTCAAGGGGAGGGAGCTGAAGCTCTCAGTTTTTGCAGACGACATCCTTTTGCATCTCTGAGACCCGGTGTCGAGTTTTGGGAGAGTCCTTGAGATTATTAATAGTTTTTCCGCGGTCTCGAATTATAAGCTGAACTTGAACAAGACCCAGGTTCTTCCTCTTACCCTGCATCTGTATAAGGCAGATTTGGAGTCCTGGCAATTGAAATGGGCTTTAGAGGGTATCAAATATCTGGGTATCTGGGTTACGCCTAATTTACACCAGGGTGTTGAGGTCAATCTGAATAATATTTTAGTAGCAGTTAGAACGGACCTGGATAGGTGGAATAAGCTCCCCCTAAATTTTACAGCCAGATTGGGGTTAATTAAGATGAATTTACTGCCTAGGTTCTTGTATCCCATATACTTGTCCCCTTATGTAATTCCCAAAATTTGGTTCATTAGAATACAAAAACTATTTTCTGATTTCCTATGGAATTTTAAACCCCAAGGAGGAAACACCTGGTCCTTCGCTTTCCTCTAGTTTAGGGGTCTTAAGATGCCAGACCTTCATTTGTATTATGTAGCTGGACAATTGTCTATAATGACTCAATGGAATAGCTCCTCTGAGGGAGAGGGCTATACTCCAGTCTGGCTCCATATTGAAAGGCAAATCTTGTTAGATAAGGGTATTTCCTGATTACTCCTTTATTAACCCGCCGATTTGCGGATATCGGTAAAGACTCCAATATTTAAGTCAGTCCTGGCTTGGTGGTCCTTTTTATCTCCAACTTATCAAAAGATCCAAAGGGGCTGTAGAGATCAACCTATTTCTGGTAATCCTAATATGAAGATTGGTGGCGGGTAATTAGGAATCACTGGGCTCCAAATTTTCTAATCTTGTTTGGGCAAACTTTATTCTAGATGGCAAAGTGGTGTTTCCCTCAGTGTAGTGATATTAACTTCTTTAAGAAGATTCAGGTTGCTAAATGCTGCAGAAACTACAAAGGGATATTCCCTCCTTCAGGAACCCCACTCTCTTGGACAACCTTAAGGATCTTAAGGTTGCACATAGACCTCTGTCAGCGGCGTACAATGTGCTGTTGAGCTTTTTAGAAAAGGAGCTCTCTGTGAGGGTTTCGTACTGGGAAAAAAAGGTTTCTCCTCTGAGACCGGACTGGGATGTGATCTGGAGGAGTGTAGCTTACATACCTATTCCCAAGTATAGAACCATGCAGTTTTTTATATCCTCTAATTTGTACTATACCCCCTCTAAACTTTGTGCTAGGAAGCTTAGACAGACAGACCAATGTTTTAGGTGTGGATTGAGTCCAGGAGATATATTTCATATATTCTGGGATTGCCCCAGGATATTCCCACTTTGGGTTCAGGTTAAGCAGAATATGGATCCCCTTTTAAATTATGCGGATTTTATTCTCCCTGAGATTTGTGTTTTAGGGGACATGGCTCAAATCTCCCGAGTGCAGGTTAGATGTCATGTAGCACTGATGTCTGCTTTGATTAAAGCTTTTGTTTTGAAGCATTGGAAGAGCGATTCTATTTATATATATGACCAATGGTTAATTGATCTTATGAGGTCTGTAGCCAGGCTAAGGTGGCAAATGTATCTAGATGGTAGAAAAGGAACATACATTAAGAGATGGAGAAGTTTAGAGGTGATATATTCGCTTCAATTTAATCCTACCCATTAGTCGGTCTGTCTGTCTAAGTGTAGATCACCGTAGTGATGAGTTAGCAAATCAATAATTTTTTATATTTATATTTGGCTCAACGGGATCTTACCTCTATTAATCTTAAGCTTAGAGGATTTGGTGTGTTAGGGTGCTTACCCATTAGGGGTACCTCAGTGTGGACGGGCTTTAGACGGCAAACAGATGGTTTTTAGGGCTCTCTCTCTTCCTCGGGACGCAGCTGCAGGTCTGACCCCATTAGAATATAGGGCTTTTGGAACAATAGACCCTTTGGCTTAGGCTCAATCTTTATGTTTAGTGGTCTTTGTTTTGTTTTCCCTTAGCATGAGCCGATATTTATTTTGGATATTGTTAGGACTGTATGAATGTTTGGATTTGGGGGAGGGTGGTCTCTGCAGCTGTGATTGTACATAGTCACTGTATATAGTTCACCTGCCCAGTTTTGGTGGGTACCCCCGGTACCCGGGGGGTTGTGGCTTGTCTATCTGTACTTTCTCTTTTTGTCTTGTCCTTTTTTTTTTCTGGAATTAAAACCTAATAAAGATGGTTTAAAAAAAAAGGAGAGGGGTGCAGGATGCTACCAGCACCTGTGCAAGAGTAAGACGAAAATGCGGTAGGGCCCAAAAACCCTGCTGGTGGACCAGGGAGGTCCAGGAGGTGGTGCGGGGAAAGAAGGCAGCCTATAAGTAATTCAAGTGCTCAAGGAGTGAAAGTGATCAAGGGGAGTATGAGCTGATGGCTAGAAGGGCCACTAGGGTGGTGAGGGCAGCTAAGGCAAGGAAGGAGCAGAACCTGGCCAGGAAAATTAGGAGAGGGAACAAGGGGTTCTTTAGATACATTGGGGAAAAACGAAGGGTGAAGGGGCAGATTAGCAGGATTAAATCAGGGGAGAGATGGGCACAAGACCCGGGGGAGCAGGCTGAGGTACTAAATGAGTACTTCACCTCAGTTTTCACCAAGGAAAATGGGGGTGCTGCATCATACATGGGAGGAGACAGAGATACTGAGGAGGGGGGACCCTCACCGATCGGCAGGTCTGGGGAGAGGGGAGGCATCACTGGCAGGTGGGGAGGGCTAGCAGGGAGAAGAGGTACGGAAGTGGAAATCACAGCAGAGAGTGGAGAAGCCCTCAGCTCCCTTAAGATGGAGAAAGCTCCGGGCCAGATAAATTACATCCCAGAGTGCTGAAGGAACTTATGGATGTCCTGGCAAAACCCCATGGAGCTTTTCACCATCTCTCTGAGGACAGGTGGGTGCCCCAAGACTGAAGGTGGTGCATATAGTGCCCATCCACAAGGGGGATCAAGGGAGGTGAAGAAACTACAGGCCTGTCAGCCTGACATCGGTGGTGGGCAAGGTGATGGAGGGCATTGTCAAGGAGAGGCTAGGGGGGGACCTGGATAAGTCAGGGTGCCTGGATGATAGACAGCATGTATTCATCCCGGGGAAATCGTGTCAGACAAACCTGGTGGAGTTCTATGACTGGGTGACTAGTGCCTTGGACCTGGGTAGACCAGTGGACGTCCTCTTTCTAGACTTCAGCAAGGCATTTGACTCTGTTCTTCATGTGGGCCTGTTGGATAAGCTGGGAGAAATGGGGGTGGGGAACCAGATGATCAGATGGATAGGCAATTGGCTCCAGGACTGGACTCAGAGGGTCGTAGTTGGTGGGATAGTCTCATCCCCAAGGAGGGTCATTAGTGGGGTCCCACAGGGATCAGTCCTTGGGCCCCTTCTGTTCAATGCCTACGTCTCTGACATAAGGACAGGAATCTGGAGTGAGATGAGTCTCTTTGCGGATGACTCGAAACTGGGGGCGGTGGTAGATGGGGAGGAGGGGAGGGTGGCCCTACAGGAGGACCTGGAGGCTCTGGAAAGATGGTCTAGAAAGTGGAAGCTGAGGTTCAATACAGGGAAATGCAAGGTACTCCACCTGGGGGCCTGAAACCCGGGCCAAGTGTACACCCTGGGGGGGGGAATGCTACAAGTCTCGATGGCTGAGAGGGACCTGGGGTGGTGGTGGATGTCAAGATGAACAACTCTGAGACTTGTAGAAGGGCAGCAGCCAAGGTCAACAGGATGCTGGGATGCATCGCTAGGGGGATCACCTCCAGAAGGAGGGAAGTGATATTCCTCTGTATAACTGCTTGGTGAGGCCGCACCTGAGTACTGCGTGCAGTTTGGAGGCCACACTTAAAGAGGGACATGAACTTCCTGGAGAGGGTCCAGAGGAGGGCAACCAAAATGATTTGGGGCTTGGGGGACAGGACCTATGAGGAGAGGCTCAAGAGCTAAATATGTACACATTGGAAGAGAGAAGGGACCGGGGGACATGATTGAGGTCTTCAGGCACATGAAGAGGGTAATATGGGAGGAACAGTCAGGGTGCTTTGAAGGAAGGAGGAGGGAGCCACTAGAGGGCATGGGTGGAAGCTGGAGGGGAGATTCAGGGGAGAAGGAGGAGGTGCTACTTCACTGAGAGGGTGGTGGAGCCATGGAATGTACTGCCTAGGGGCTGGTGAGGCAGAGACAGTGGAGGGGTTCAAGAGGGGTGGGACAGGTACAGGGGAAGGGTTCTGGAAGCAAAATCCAATGCAGAAAGAATATCCGGAACTGGGAAGGGAGAAGCCAGAGAAGGTAAGGGGGACAGCAAGGTCAGCACCCAGGGTGTGGGCTGACCAAACGAGTAGATGCGAAAGGCCGTTAGGCCTATTCTGCTGGCATTTTAGTATGTTAGTATGTTAGTATAATGCAATTCATAAGGGCGAGAGGGGGCAGCCTTGTCGGATGCCCCATCTCACAGGGAATTTTGGGGAAACATGACTATTCACTCTAATACAACCTGTAGGATTTTCATATAATTTGAATACTACATTTACGAAGGCATCTGAAACCCAAGCCTAACATGGACTACCCTCAGGAAAGGCCAAGAGACTTTATCAAAAGCCTTTTCTGCATTTAGACTGAGGAGGAGGAGAGCAGGAATCTTACAGGTCTGTAGGTGGTGAATGATATAGGCTGTACGCTGGAGACTGTCCTGGGCCTGTCACCCCGGAATAAATCCTGTTTGGTCTAAATGGATAAGTTGAGACAGTATCGGCTGAAGTCGCCGGGTAAGAAGGGAGGAGAAAATCTTATATTCAGTATTAAGGATAGAAATAGGATGATAGGAAGGGCAGGCAGAGGGGTCCTTTCTGGGCTTGGGCAGTATTGAGACTATGGCCTGGGACCAAGAGAGTGGGGCTGAAGCGTCAAAGGATAGGGTGTCACCCACAACAACAAAGGGGAGAGTAGCCCCTTAAAGCTCTTACAAAACTCATTTGGGGGACTGTTCGTTTCTGGACACTTTCCGACCTTTAACCTGGTAATCTCTGCCTTTAATTCCATTGAGAGATAGGGCCATGAGTGCCTCCCCTGATGGGGGCGGGAGTGTCGGAAGAGAGAGATTGGCGAGGTATTGGGAGATGGAGTCCACCTCTGCACTGGGACCAGGATTATATTGCAGATAAAAGCCCTGGAGGTGAATAAATTGACCATCAGAATAGTTAGACTTCAAATCTGAACTACAAACACTTCAAACATGAAACAACAATGTGTAATAATAAGAAGAAACAGAAAAAGGGAAGGAAGGTCTTAACAAAGTTAGTGATTATAACAAAACACTCAAAACCCGTACTTCCAAGGTGGGAAGTCTGTATTGACAGACTTCTCTTCCCCACCTCAAGATGAGGTAGGGACAGAGGAGGGGAGTGAATGCCTCCAAGAAGGGAGACTCTCCTCTGGAGCCCACAGGTGATGGAAAAAGTCCTGATCAGGCTATGTTAGTTTGTAATACATCACTACAGAGCCAGCAAGGGAGCTTGGTGAGAAATGATGAGAGCGCCCCTCCCGGGTCTATTTGCCTTACATAAAACCTTAGTGTGTTTATAAGACAAAGTTAACATAAGGTACCAGGAACACCTTCATCACCCCACCTCCAGATGTATAAGTTGTTGGGGATAGAGGGTACATTATGGAGGTAGAGGAGAAAAAATAAGGAGGGGGGTTACCCAACAACACTTAGGGCACCTACCCCCAAACTCCCAACTGGAAGGGCTCCTCTATAACAACAAGGTGGTACCGAATTCCCAACTATTTAATACCACTGTAGGAGCTGAGGAGTGACTAGTTGGGAATTAGTTTCAGATCTGGTACCTGTAGTGCCACATTCCACAACGTACAATTAAGAAAATGCCGTTACTTGCTAAATGTCAGATAAATTAATTAGGTAAAGAGCCTAGCTTTATAACCAATGGTAAGTAATGAAACTCGGTTGCTAAGCCATGTTTTAAATATAGTCCTCCAATGAGAGGTAACAAAAACAGGGCTGGTAGGTGAAATTTAGTTAATCAATGAAGAGCAGTAACGTCCACAGTCTTGTTGGCAGTTCACAGAATCGCCACTGTGCCAGGAAAAGCTCACTTGAAAACACCCAGCAACCCTCTTCTCAGTCACTCCATAGCATAGTTATGCCCAGGGAGGTAAGAAATCTGCACAGTCGCAGGATAGGTCTTTTAATCTTAGAAAGGACCTAAAAGTTCTTACTGGCTACCCCAGAGAAACAGTAAAATAGGAGCCGAACAAAGGAAGGGAAACACTCTTGATGGCCGTGCGCTCACAGAGCCAGGTCAATGCTCACAGAAGGCATTGCATCCCTTGGTGTTTTTGAGAGGGCTTGAATCTACTGGAGCATGTCTCTAGCCAATTGGAGAGAAGTAACTGGCTGCTTCCTGGATGTTACTTGAACCCAGTCCTACTGGAAGTGGCTTCCCTGTTGAATTCGTTCTTCATCTGATGGAGACAATGAGAGGCCCTTTTCTTTCATGGCGGTCAATGCTTCAGGAACAATGAAATGGAGCTTAGGGCCCCTCCCTCCCAGAAGGGAAATGATGGACTTGGAAACGAATGCCTTTCTCTTTCAGGAGATGAAGGAGCGGAGTGAACTGCTGTCAGGCCTGCTGGACTTCAATTGAATAATCTTGATCGAAAGATAACTTATAGAGTCTAGATACTTTAAATCCTTTTTAGCCCAAGCCCATCTCAAAATGTCCTTTTTAGTTTTTAAAGCTACTAAATTTCATGATGATTGATCTAGGATGTGCCGCTAAATCTGTGGGCTTAGTGATCAGTGCCTGGTGTACTCTCTGTTGAAATATGGTGGTTTTGGGGAAAATCGATAATATCTCTCAGTTAGTTCTCCAGGAAGGCAGAGAGGGGGGAGGTCTTGACTCCCTCAGCAAGCCCCTTGCCGAGACCTACCCTCCAGGTCTATACATTTAGTCTGCAAAGCAATTGTTTGTTGAAAGAGTGCTTGTACTGCTCTTGTAAGTTGCTGGGCCCCATCCTCAGCTGCTGCTATACACTCCTCCGCATGGTCTAAACGTTGCTCCATCTTTGTCAACTTCTGAGCAAGATTTTTAAACTCCTTTTTGTTCTCAGCATGGGTTGATTTAATTTCTTGCAGTAAAGTTTAAAATCTTGATCTAGAGAGGTTTTCCGATTCTCCTTTAGTGTCATAATCTGTGCCTCATGTGCTGGTGGGGGAAGGGCTTCTGTTGCGGCTCAAGACTAGCTGAAATAATCCATTGGCATCTTCATTTTTAGAAGTATGTGTAGCCTTGCCTTTGGAAGATTTATCAACCTGGCGTTCTCCTCCCAACATTTTCACAGGTTTTAATGAAAAAAAAAACTATAATTAAGGAGGATATTTGAGACGGGGGGGGCAGATGCTGTAGAGCTAGCGTCTGAAAGGCTCCATGTTTGAACTGGAAGTCTAATTAATTAAGCCTGATTAACTAATTAATTAGTTTCTGTTCATGTCCAGACTAGAGATTATCTGTAGGAGTTGCTTTTCATGAGCAACTTGTCTGCTGGCATAGCTGGCTGGTCAAGTGCAAAATGCCCACCGGAGTCCAATGTGCATGTAATGGATGCAGTGCTGCAATGATAACTGCAGATCTGTTGGCCTGCCATGACTGAGATTGCTGCTTGAGTGAGGTATGCATGCCAAAAGTGGAATGACTGAGTCCTTCGCTTATGCTACCAGCAATGCAGATGGGTAGCTAAGAGGGGTCTTTAAGATGGTCCCCAGGGCTGAAGTGCAGTCAATAAAGAAGAGTTCGAATTACACTAAACAACGGAAGCAGAAAACAAAGCTCTGATTGGATTCTGGACCATAATATGGTGTTACTTCCCACTGGAATCAGCTGGGTGGTGCTGAAGGCTTCAGGATCCATAAATGTGGCACACGTTTTGCAATTGTTGGGCTTAGACTCAGGTATCTGAAAATGGAGCCGTGCCTCCCTTGGATCACTCTGGTTGGGCTAGATGCTTCAAGGACTTGAAAGCGCAGATATTTGCCAAATGAAGTCTGCTTTCTTATTATTAGTTAGCGACACTGCCACTCTGGGATCCATCCGAGTGGTTGAGGCATCAGAGAACAGAGCGAGAGGGACTTAGATTTTTCTCATGCAGCAGTCACAGTAACACAGGCAGAGAGCAAGCCTAGTTTTCTGGAATCTGTCCAAAATACATTGGATCTTTCATGGTTATTGAAAGTAGCGGCTCAAAGCTTCTTGGGGCACCAACACTCATTCTGGATAGGATTTTGTCATGATATGTACCGTGCCCCCTAGCGTCAGTAGTTTTGCACAGGTACTAATCTGAGTAGATCACAGAGGCATCTGTGGCATTTAGACTATGACCTACTGGATGGTGTTGCATCTTCAGATGCCAGCTGTACTGTTCAGTGTTGCTGGTTGGCTGTTGCAGCTGAAGAAAGTGATGTAATGCTGTGCTGACTTGTTATTCCAGCCCATGGTGCTTAAGGCTTTGGGAAGAACAGGGAGGCATAATTTCATCTGAAGACACATTACCAGATTTGCACATATGTGACATGCAGGTCAGTAATCAGTCAGGATATTCATAACAGAAAAAAAGCTGATAAAATGGTCAGATTGCTCTGTCATGGAGACTTGCAGGAGAGCGAGAGTGACTGCTGAAGAGTTGGTTTAATTGAGAAGGAGACATCAAAAGTAAGGAGTAATCAACATTTGCTTACCTTACAGTAAAGGACTCTAGGAACTTTGAATGCAACCAGCTTGAGATGATGCACAAGCTAGACTGAGGGAATTCAGGCACAAAGGGAGAAGACAAGACTGAATTTCAGAAAAATTCAAATTTCTGTGCATCAGCCTAGTAATGGAAGCCTACATACCAATTTGTGATGACCTTCAGAATGCTGTAAAGGGTGCAACATATAATGAGCCTTACCTCCTCTTGAGACAGTATGTTGAATCCATTTTTTGTGTTACTCCTTTTGAATGGAAGGGATAGTATTTTGGACTCCATACAGCATGCTGTCTGATCTCTTCCACTCCTGAGTACCCCATTGATGTGAGCTTTGCCACCCGTGCATGAAAGTTTTTTGATGTTATTCTTTGGAGAGTGCTGTGTCTTGCAATCAGTTGGGGGGAGGGTCTTTTCATCTATATTTTTTATACTTTTGAAGACTGTTTGTTTCAAATCAAGGCATCATAGAAACAGAATTTGATGGCAGATGAGGACTGCCTGGCCCATCCAATCTGCTCATTTCTCCCTACCTACACTGCTACATCAAATCTTGCGTGATCTACAGCTTTTTCTCCCTCCCCCTTCTTTTCCACTATGATTCCTTTGTGCTTATCCCATGCATTCTTGAAACCCATCACTGTTTTTGGCCCCACCACCTCCGCTGGAAGGCTGTTCCAGGAATCCACCACTCTTTCTGTGAAAAAGTACTTCCACACATCTCTCCTTAATCGACCCTCCTCCAGCTATATAGCATGCCCCCTTGTTCTTGAGCATCTTTTCTTCCAAAAAAATACTCTCCTCCTGTATCTTATTTACCCCTGTGAGTTATTTAAAGCTTTCTAGCATATCTCCTCTCTACGTCCTCTGTTCCAGGTTATACAATTTAAGGTCCTTTAATCTCTCCTCATAGGGCTTTTGATGCAGACCCTACACCATTTTAGTTGCCCTCCTCCAGACTGCCTCCACTCTGTCTATGTCCTTCCAGAGATGTGGTCTCCAGAAATGGACACAATACTGTAGGTGGGGTCTTATCAGCGATCTATACAAAGGCAACACCACCTCCCTCTTTCTGCTGGTGATACCTCTCCCTATGCACACGAACTTCCCACTCACCCTCCCTACTGCCTTGTCACATTGCCTGGCCACCTTTAGGTCATCTAATATGATTACCCCGGGTCTCTTTCCTGCTTGGTGGTCATCAATACCACTCCACCCATTTTGTACTCCACCCCTTGGTTTCTGTGCCCTAAGTGCATTGCTTTGCACTTTTTTGCATTGAAAACCAGCTGCCATATCCTTGGCCACCCTCTAGTTTTCCCAGGTCTGTAATTACCCCCAGAGTGTCTGCCCTATTGCAGATTTTGGTGTCATCTGCAAAGAGGCAGACCTTCCCTTCCAGCTCATCCACAATGTCAATTATAAAGACATTAAAGAGGACAGGTCCCAGCACTGATCCCTGAGGCACTCCACTGGTCACCCTCCCTACCTTGGAGTGAACTCCATTTCTCACCACCGTCTGTCACCTATCCCCTAACCAATTTCTTAACCAGTTTACGACCTCTGGAACCACTCATAAGCTAACCAGCTTGCTTACTAGTCTTCTATGTGGAACGGTGTTGAACACTGAAGTCTAGGCAGGCCACAGCCACCGCTTCACTCTGATCTAGTTCCTTGGTCACCCAGTGAAAGAAATATATCACATTTTTTTGACATGACCTCCCCCCTGTGAAACCATACTGCCTTGGGCTTATAACCACTGGATTCAAGATATTCCACAATTCTTTCCTTCAGCAGTGATTCCATTAACTTTCATACCACCGATGGTAACTTGTGTCACCAATACCAGCTCAACAACTTAGCCCTAAAAAACACAAACAGTGAAAAGGACTTTGGCATAATAGTTTCTCATAATCTGTCCTTTGATGAACATACTAGGAACACAGTTAATAAGTGCAATGGCATTTTGGGGTGTATAGTCAGGAATATTAAAAGTAGGCAACCAGAGGTGTTACTTCCACTTTACACTAGCCTTATTAGACCACATTTGGAGTACTGTGCACCCGCAAACTATAGGTGGACAAAAGTCAATTGAAGGTATACAAAGGAAATTTACTAAAAAGGTCAGAAATCTGAGGGACCTGAGTTATACTGAAAGATTACGAACTCTAAAATTGTACTCTATGAACTATAGGTGCTTAAGGGGTGATCTATGTTTGACCTATAAAACTACGCATGATGAAGTTTTGTTTGAGACTATTGGCAATGCATAGTTAAACAAACAAATATCAGCAACACTAGATCACATAAATTTAAAATAAATGATGATACCAACAGGACTAACAAGCGTAACTTCTGGTTCACACAGACAATAGCTAGTGGCTGGAATAGCCTGCCAGCTGAAATCAATGAGAGTGATACTATGATCAAATTTTCAAAATGGGCTGGATAAATATATGGGTTTACATAAATTTTCATTCCACCAGTAATAAGGTGGTGAGTTCTCAATAGGCCTTCGCCTCTGAACTCATAATCATTTTATGATTCTATGATGGCAGGCTGACTGGCCTATAATTGCCAATCTCCTCCCTGCTACCACTTTTGCATAGTGTGATTACATCCACCCTCCTCCAGTCCTCTGGAACCACTCCTGTTTCCAGTGAGCTGTTAAATAGAACTGTCAGAGGTGCCAGTATTTCCTTGAGCTCCCTCAATACCCTTGGATGCACCCAAATTGCTCCATTGCTTTGTCCACCTTCAGATTAGCAAGTCCCTTCTGGACACTCGCCAACAAAAAAGGACTAGTGTCCCCCTCCCTCACTCCCTCCAAAGCTTTTGTTACTTTTTTGTGGCCCCTCATCTTCTCCTTCCTCTGTGAAACCTGAAAAAAAGTATTTCTACAGGATGTCTGCCTTTTCCTGGTCTCCCTGTGCCCAGTCACCCCTTCCATTTTTAACCTTACAATCCCACCCCTGGTCCTCCTCTTTTCACTTACATATATAAAAAATGTCTTGTCCCCTTTTGTTACCTCCTGGCCTATTCTCTCTTCAGTTTGTGCCTTTGTGACCCTTACTGCTTTCCCTGCTTCCCTCTGTTTCCCCCAATACACCTCCCTATCCTCCTCCCTCTGTGCCTCCTTATACCTTCTGAATGCTACCCTTTTAGCATTCACATTTTTAACCACCTCTTTTGAGAACCATAGCAGTCCCTTTTTCCTCTTGCCTTTGCTCACTTTTTTGATGCAGAGGTTTGTTACCTTTACTGTGCTCCCTTTTGTCTTCGCCCACTGTTCCTCCACCCCACCCAGGTCACCCACCACTGCTAGGTCATCCCTGAAGCATTCAGCCATCTTTTTAAAATCTGCCCTCTTGAAGTCCAGGACCCTCACCCTTGTATGGTTTTATTCCACAGCCATCCTTATACTGAACCACACTGTACGGTGATCACTGGTTCCCAAGTGGCCTCCCACCTTGATGTCTGCAACACTGTCCGTGTTAGTGACTACCAGGTTTAGTATTGCCCCATCATGAGTGGGTTCACTGACTAGTTGCCTGAGGAATGCCCCCTGCAGAGAGTCCAGGATGTCCCTGCTTCTAGCTGAAGCTGCTGCTGGGAGGTTCCAATCCACATCTGTCAGGTTGAAGTCCCCCCACCAGCAGCACCTCCCTCTTTTCTCCCATATTGCCAATGGCTTCCACCAGTACCTTATCTAATTCCTCCCTCTGTGCTGGAGGTCTATAGTTCACTCCAGTGGGAATAGTAGCTACATTCCTTGTCATCAGGGTGACCCACAGTACCTCTGCCTCCCCCTGCCCCTGTATTCCCTGTATATCTGTGGCTTTTATGCTCTCCCTCACATAAAATACCACCACACCTCCATCTTTCCTTTCCACCTGGACCTTCCTGAACAGAGTATAGCCCGGTATGGCCATGACCCAGTCATGGTTTTCAGGGCACCATGATTCAGTAATGGTCACAATATCCAGGTTGGCCTCTGCTGTGATGGTCTCTAGGTCCAGAATCTTATTTCCTAGACTTCTAGCATTCATGCACATGGCCTTCCAGATTTTGATTCCACTCTGCTTGTTGCCCCCCTTTTTTCCTTTTTCTCTTCCTCCTTCCCACCTTTCTTCTTAATGCTCCCTTTTCTTTTCCCCTTTATCTCTATCACCCTGCTCCCTTTATTAATTTGCACCCTGGGGGATTCCTCTCTCCTCAGATCTCTATTTCAGCCTGGGAGGAGAGGCAATTTCTGACTCCCTGATTCCTTCTGCCACCCCCTCTTGGCTAGTTTAAATGTTCATTGAAGTATCATTTAAGTCATCCACTGAGGACTGCAGTTCCCCTCCCAGATGGATGCAGGCCATCACCCCTGTATAGGCCCTTATCCTCTCAAGTGGATCTCCATTCCTTAATGTAGCTGAACCCTTCCTCTCTGCAACATTCCTTCAGTCAAGAGTTGAAGTTCCTGGTGTGGAGTTCCCTCTCCTGTCCACTGTTGTAGACAGGCAGCACCTCAGCAAAAGCCACTGAGTGAGCTACCTGTCTAAGACCACTACACAGCTCCCTAAACTCCCGCTGCACTACCCCAGCCCTGTCCCTAGACAGGTCAATAGTCACCATCTGGATATGTGTTCATATTTCAATAGATGCTTGAATCAGTACTGTGCTTTGCTTGGGTGAACGTATTCTCGGGGTATGCACTGAGTTGCAATGCACACAAAATAAACTGGCTAAATTAGGACTGTTAGGCTGTTTGTTAATGAAATCAGGTTTCTCTCTCCAGGATACACCTGATTAAAAGATAAACTGCCCCTCCATTCCAGGTGGGACCTGAAAGCATTCCTGATGGCTGTAAGGTGGACATGGTGGTGGTGGTGGGGAGGGGGAGCTCAGTTCCAGGAGTAAAATTAAGAGCCTGGCTGAGTTCCAGGTAGTATTTACCAACCACAATACATACAACGGAATAAAAACATGTTGAAAGACAACATATACAGTAATGATGAATTGTGTCCCCAGACCCTTGTCAGATATGTTCCATTCTACGTTAAAGGTGGTTGGTTCCCCCAGTACATTTTGTCCATTTCCATCCCTCACTGTATAGCAGGACTGTAACTACAGGCAATACTGCATGCAGGTGTTTGTACCCAGAGAAGGCCAATGGATTGACGGTGAGCTGTAACTGATATGAACCTTACACCCATAAGGGAAACTAGTGTGGTAAGGGACAATAAAGTTAACAGCTGCACCAGAGAGCTTCCTGATGCCCATGTCCTTCTCTAGACTGTTTTCTACCAGTGGTGCAACATGAATACCCCAGACCTGGCCTTCCTCATCATTGGTGGTGTCTGGTCACCTCTGAGGACTCGGGTTACATAAATATGGTCTTTCTGAGAATCTGTGTATGTAATAAACTCAAAGGTGCCGATTGCCCAGGTAAAATATCATTACTTCTGCTTTCCACTTCCATGTTTGATATTACAACAATTTTTAGTTCCAAACAAAAATTAAGAGCACTTCCAAATTCCGATCACCAGCTTTCCTTTTTTGGATCCACCAACTGGCCAGCCTGGTAATAAACATAATCTGCCTGTTCTGTATTTGGGATATGCAACAGCCCTGATAAATACCAATATTTTTCAGCTACCCTCATAGGTCTCATAGGTCTGTTATTTGTAGTGCTGTTTCTGCCTTAAGTCTGCAACACCATCGACTGTAATCAACAGCATTTTTATCATGGAGGGCACGAGCCTGCAGAGTGCATTTTCTTGGCATTAGAAGAATAATACTTCATTATAACCAGCATGTTTCTCCTGCTGATTGCCTAGCAATACTGTTTGCTTTTAGAGGCATCATAACTATGTAAATTACCCAAAGTTAAATGATTCTGTCAGCTCCTGGTAATTCACATGCTAAAAGCTACTTTTACAGTGCTCATTGAATAATATCCCCTGCTAGGCTAGACAAAAGAAGCATCTCTGCCTTTGTTTATACAAATAATCTGAAAACAGTGCTGCTGTTAAATGAATGTTAGCAGCCAAGGCAAAGTTTGTAGTGATTGTCACAGGCAGTTTACTGCATTCTCGAATAAGCTACTGATGCTGCAGAGAACATTTTAAACAACATGAGATTTAGACAGATTTCAACTTCAGTTTTATACACAGTATTTTATGCATGCATCATCCCCTCATTCCTAATTACTAACGGTGGAAAACCACGACTGTGTTTCTTAGAATTCAACTGCTGTTGCTGTTTTTCTACATGCTAAATCATAATATTACTCATTGATCAGAAAGACACTAATGCTCTTATTCCACCTCAATCCCTAGAACTATAATGCGCGAGCCGGTCCTTCTGTCTTCCCCTCTGCCAGTGGGATCCCTATGACCTTGCACATGTCCTGGAAGTCCTGGAGCATACCATGTGTTTCGGCCAGGGTGGCCCCCAATCAAAAGGAAGTCATCCAAATAACGGACCACCCTCTTGTGCCCATAACGGGACCCAGACAACCATTCCACCCAAGAGCTGAAAGCTTCAAATGTTGAGCATGCTACAGAGCATCCCATGGGCATGGTCTTATTGGAGTACCAACCGTCATCAAACTGGAAACCGAGTAGATCCCAATCCTCAGGTCACAGTGGCAAGAGGCGGAATGCAGGCTCAATGTCTGTCTTGGCCAGCCATGCTCCTTTCACCACCCTGATCAGTGTGACTGCCTGGTCCAGAGATAAGTAGGAAACTGCGCTCAGGTGCGCTGGGATCCCCTCATTGACTGACTCTCAATTTGGGTAAGAGAGGTGATGGATGAGCCTGAACTCACCTACAAGGGCCCCTCCACCCTACCTGCCCAGACCTCCTTATGATTTTGGCCCGGATCACATTTTCTTTTCTCTTTACAGAGCCTAGGTTCCAAGCCCTCATAGCCACCCCCCCTTAAAACCTGATGGGACCCCCTCCCTGGAACCCCACCCTCAGCAGCTTGGCCTTGCCTGCCTTGGGGTATCCAGCTGTCCATGCATCCACCACCTCGAGCACTATGGGTGTGCAGGCAAGCTTGTAGCCACACTGCCCGACTGCCATCATCTTCCTAGTTCCATCCAGAGTTGGGGTTAAAACCCCTCGGCCACCCATGCCGCATCCTCTGCCGACCACCCTGAATGGGCTGCTCCTGGCCCTGCTGTCCCCTTTTCCAGAAGGTCTTGTCCCCCCATACCTTGCAGGCCATTGCCAGGTGCGTCCCCCCGCATTGGGAGCAAACATACCGGAACTTGCAGCTGGGCCAGGTAAACAACACCCTGTTGTAAGCCCAGCAGGTTTTCACCCCCAGGGCCTGCGTGGCTCTCCTCGCCTGGTCAACCCCCAGACCCATCGTCGGTCTGGATAGAGTCCGCACTCATAACTCTGAGTGGGTGCAGTCCCACCTCAGGTCCCTTTTTGCCACCATCTATTTCCAAAAGGCCTCATCGTATTTTAACCATCCAAAACCAATCTTCACCTTATATGCATCCCTAATGATCGCCGTATAGGTCAAAAGGGTATGGCCAACTCCTGCTGTTTCTCCAACACCAATGCACTGTAGATCAGAAAACCAGCTTGCCAGGTGTCAGTGCTCTTCCCCTTGTACTTAGCCTCCTCGACCCTATGTCCCACTACCGCCAGAGTGACCACCATTTCTGACCTGCCCACCAATTCCTTCTTCTCCTACCTTTTGACGTTTCTTCATCCACTAGGCCAAAAATACCTACATATTCACCCTTCCAAATTTTTCCTTCAGGGAAATTTGTACGTGGTCCCCCAGGGTGAAACCTGGTGGTCCATCGTGGAACTTCTGGATCCCAGAGGGCATGCTCTCCCCGCTGTCCCCAATCTGCCCCTCCTTTGATGGCTTGCAGCACCCACTCCATCTTTTTCACCCCCTCATCCCCCAAGTCCCCCAGGAGGCCCTCCAAATACTTCTTCAAATTCCTCTCATTGTTGACATCCACTCCAGTCTTGCTCCCGGCCCGCTGCGATGCTGGTGGTGTTGGTGTTGCATCAGGAATGGGAGCCAGGTCTGTGCTGGGTTCTGCTCCCCTGGGCCTCTTGTTCGGCCTCTGTCTCCCAACTCCCCCATCTCTCTCTTGTTCTTTTTTTTCTCAGCCTCCTCTTCTGCCTCCTTTCTTTTGGCCACCTCCATTAGTTTGGTCATTTGGCTCATCAGCCTCGCTGCCTGCTCCATCATCTTGGTACTGAAGGCTGGTGTTTTCTTGGGAGCCATCTTTTCCTACTAGAATATGTACCAAAGAACAGTTATTATCACCGCCTGCTGTCTCCTCCACTCATTCCTTCCCAGCGAACTCTTAGCTGCCCTGCCTCTGCCCTGAGGCATGTCTGTTGGCCTTCCTGGTCTGGCCATGCAGGCCCCGCCCATGGAAATTTGCCCCTGTTCCATTTGCCACCTGTATACTGTGGGTGCCCTCTCACTCTGGCAGCCTCCCTTGTTCCCGGAGACCCCCTGTCATCAGCAGGCCCACCATGCAGTGGGCTAACCTGCAGTCACCAGGTCTAGCATCACCCCGTAGAGCACTGACCCTTGCTGCCTCACCTGGGCAACCCAGCATCCAGGACTGCTCCATCCCACTTGAAGCTCCTGTCACATGCGCCATGCTTCCCCAGTGGCCTGCATCCATCCACATGCCGCTCCGCTCAACTTTCATCTCACCCCCACCCTTGGGCCACCAAACCCGCAGAGGCCTGACTGCGTATGCAGCAAAGTGCAACCTTCTGCACCCTGCACCAGTGTCAGATCATCTTGAAGTCTTTTCCTCCCCTGTGTCCTTAGGCTTTCCCCCCTAATGCAGCCCATGCCATCACCTCTGTCGCTTGCAGCAAAACATAGGCCCCTTAGCCCACGATGTGTGTGCCTCCTTCCTTTCTGGTGCCCTGCCTATGCAGGCCTTCCCCCTTACCCTTCCAGCTTCCAGCTAGCCCATGCCATGTGGTTTGTGATATCCCAGGACCAGTCGCCCACAGCAGTCCCCAAGGCTGCGCCGTGTGTTCTCCCTCATCCCCGGCCTTCCTGCAGCCATAATGCCTCCATGCCTTCTCCCAGCCACTCCACAGCCTGCACAAACCCCCACAATGCACAACTCAGCCAAAACCCACTGGCTCTACAGTTTCACTGCCTCCCCAAGCTCACACCATTACAACAGGTGCCCCAGGGTCTGAGACTGCAAACTGCCGCCATCTCCTCCATAATTTCCTTTTCTTTTGTTGTTTAAGCCTTGCTATCTTCCACCTCGCCTTGCCACAAAACACACCAGCAGATCATGGCCAGGAGCACACTGCCTATCTCTCATGATAAAGCCCTGCCTGGGCCTGCTGCCCCAGCATCCCTTTAGCCACATCCTGCACCATAAGCTAGAAGCTAAATTCTTTCTATTTTGGGGCCCTTGGGCCAGCGAGAGCAAAGCAAGCAGCTCATTGCTCCCAAACCAGATTGCCCAGAAACCCACTCCAACGCTTGCCACGTATTACCACCCACACCAAGAGGCCACAGCTTCCTCAACACTGCAAAATATGGACTGTAGCAACACACATTGCAAAATAAACCTTGCAGCATCAAACATGAAACCGCTGCTAGCGTTTTACCCATCCACAAAAAAAATAAAGTTAAACAATTGTTTCAGCATTTTTAAACCACAGAATGCAACCACCCTTTAAAACAGCTCAGCAAACAGAATTGTGAAATTAATGGCGATCTGTTAGATTAGGGAACCCAAAGTGCTTGTCTCTCATAATTCGTAGGATTACGGTAGTGACTCATTACCTACGTCAGCTACGTCGCCGATGATGAGGCAATGCATCTATCCCCTACACCTACAAATACTGCAATGTGTGTTGAGCATACACCAATGAAAAATAAATATAAAAGGCACAGTAATTAACCGACAACATCTGTGCAGCCTGTGGGAAGACTCCCCTTAAGTGAGTGAGTGCTAACTGCTCAATGGAGCTCAAGTCGCATATTTGTTGCCCTCCACACCCCGGCCTTATGTTCTCCATTACTGCACAAAAATTTGTAGTATTTGTTGCTGTATGCATCGTTTCTTCTGTGGGGTGCTCGCTGATCTTATGTTCTCCGTTACCACACAATAATTAGTACTACTTGTTGCTGTGTGCACTGTTTTTCTTGTGGGGTGCTCCGCCCCCCACACCCCCTGGGTCTTGCATTCTCACTATAATTTGGAATTACTTGTTGCTGTGAGCACCGTTTCTTCTGTTTCACCATTTCACACCCCCTGGGTCTTTTGTTCTTCGTTACCACACAATAAGTAACACTGCAGTGAGAATTTAGTACTGTTTGTTGCTGGTAAGGTATGGTATTTAATATAATATATACTGTATGTAATGCTAAGCGAAATTGACATCTGAACACTGCGGTGACATATCAGTCACGTAATGCGCATGCTCGAACGTGCAGCCGTATTTCGTTTGAGTGCACTTGAATCAGGATGAGGATTTCTCAAAGTAAATGAATGCCAAATTAACATTGGCAAATTAAACATGAAAACACTGCTAGCATTTTATCAATCCACAGAAATAAACTTGAACATTTTCAGCATTTTTAAACCACAGAATGCAACCACTCTTTAAAACAGCCCACCAAACAAACATTGCGAAATAAACATTGCAGAATTAAACATGAAAATGCTGCCAGCATTTTACCAATCCACAGAAATAAACTTAAACAAACAGTTTCAGCATTCTAAAAACCACAGAATGCAACCACTTTAAAAAAAAAAAAACAGCCCACCAATGCTGGGACACTTGAGGCCTAGAGGCCTCGTTTTCCCATGTGGTGCCTTACCTCACAGAATTGCCAGCGATGTGCTGATAGGAATTTAATTCAAATCAGCAAGAAAAGAGGGCTCTCCAGGGGCTGCCTGACATTATAAAGCCCCTAAAAACCCCAGCTCAGAACCCCTACAAGCCCCTCCCCCTGGCCAATGGCCAGTGAGCTCCCTTACCCTGTCATACAACCCTCCTTGCCCCCTCTCCCCTTTGTGATGTCACTACCTTAGCCCCACCTCCTCCCCCTTTCCTTTACCTCCATCTTATGATTTCTGGCTGGGTCCCTGGGTCAAAATGGCTTGCCCTTTATAGGCAAGCTTGATTATAACCAGCATGTTTCTCCTGTTGATTGCCTAGCAATACTGTTTGCTTTTAGAGGCATCATAACTATGTAAATTACCCAAAGTTAAATAATGTTGTCAGCTCCTGGCAATTCACATGCTAAAAGCTACTTTCACAGTGCTCATTGAATAATGTCCCCTGCTAGGATAGACAAAGAGAAGTGTCTCTGCCTTTATTTATACTGAAAACTGTGCTGCTATTAAATGAATGTTAGCAGCCAAGGCAAAGTTTGTAGTAATTGTCACAGGTAGTTTACTGCATTCTTGAATAAGCTACTGATGCGGCAGAGAACATTTTAAACAGCATAATATTTAGACGAATTTCAACTTCAATTTTATACACAGTATTTTATGCATGCATCGTTCCCTCACTCCTAATTACTAACAGTACTAAAACACGACTGTGTTCCTTAAAATTCATCTACTGTTGCTGTTTTTCTACATGCTAAATCATAACATTACTCATTGATCAGAAAGACTATTTCAGTAACAAATAACATCATTGATTCATTTTTGTATGTGGAAAGGGCCCTGTTCTTAAATTGGATTCTTCCATGGAACACCAACGCAGAAAAGTCACCACCAGTTACTCACCCAATCCCATTTATAATCCTTAAGCCACTACATAGAACTAAGATTCCTTCTCCTTACTTAACATCAGCATAGCCACAGAAGGCCTGGCAGCAAATAACTATTTGCATACAATCATAGAATGCAATGCATTAACTGAGGGAAACCATTATTTGATGTTAGTTCATCAAAAGCACACCAAATAGCAATGAATCATTTCTATAACTCCAGATCCCAAGTGAGTCATGGCTATATGCACCTGATTGCTACCTGGCCCACTCATATCAAGGAGTAAAACAGCTTAGTTTGCAAATAAATGTATACCGACCTTGCAGCGTCACTCCCACAGTAATGACCATCATAGCGACATTGTCGGCTGTCGCTGTGATGGTCTCCGCTGCCCAACACTGGTGCCAGGAAAGTGTTTGCCCCATCCCCAAACTAACTCTGACTGGAGTTAGTAATCTATAGTACAGGGGGTGCGGGGGCAGATCCCTCCACAGAAAACACTTGACCCAAATCCCGAGTGACAGCACAACACCAATTGACGGTGTTGCGCTGTCGCTGTGCCCTCGGTCGACATGAAACTTGTCAGCTTGGCATAGTGGAACCGCAAATAAATACCAGCCTCAAACTCAATATACTGTATAATCATCTAGCACTGAGCAGACTCAATAGACTAGAAAGCCTTGTTCAGCTGGCTTTATTTTGTATGTTCATATCAATCATAGGCAGAATTTATAGAACAATCAAAATATAAAAATTTATTTATTTTTTGTTGACCGGGTAAATGCAATAGACAAATCCTGCCTATTTTCAGGCACGACCGAGGGGAAGGGGATACAGATGAATGCCAACCGACCTTGAATCAGATTAAGCTGTTGGTGGTATTTTTAGTGAATGAGGGAAATTTGACCAGGACACCGGGGAAATTCCCCTACTCTGCTGCTGCTTTGCGGCCAGTAGAGGGCTACGTTGTGTCTGCGGAATGGCAGACGAAGAATGACCTTGTATGGAGCAGGACGTTTTACTGGAGGCTCCTGTTGTTCACACTGCAGGTTTCCCGTTGGTAGATTTGGACGTTGTCCCTAGGAGTGGGATGTCTGGTTCTGCTGTTTCTGGTTTGGTCATGGAGGATACTGGCAGCACGCCAGTTCGGGAGATTGCAAGTGAAATTGCCGGTTCTAAGGACTGCCCAGTTTTTCCGATGTCTGCACCTTTAAACTCCAGAGCTTCTTCTGACTCGAGTCTGGTTGTCTCTATGGACCAGTTTTTTCCAACGGAACTTCCGGGTGCAGAATCTGGTCGCATTGAGAGGCCAGTTGAAATTCCTACAACGAACAGTACTCTTTCTACTTCACAAGTCGTTCGTAAACAGTTTGGTCTTCCTTCAGCTTCTACGGATTTTTTGATGGACTGGTTGACTGATGCCTCACTTTCCAGATCGGGATGGATTTGCACGACTTGGGACTTGATTCGGACCCCTAACTGGTGGACAGCGGCCTACAATGTCTACCTCTATGCATGCCACCAACCTGAGCTCAGGTATATCTTCTGGACATATTTCTTCTTTTGTTACTGATAAAAGTGGTGCGCACCTTATTCAGGAGGATTCTGAGGCCATACCTGGCCCTAGTACATCCTCGGGGGGGGGGGTTTAGTCAGAAATCTACAACCTCAGGGTCTTCAGACAGCACTAAATGCATCTCTATGGCTGATCTTTTTAAGAATACATTAGAGCAGGCTCCCAGGAGAAATGCAGTGCATTTACGTTACAAGGGTGGGCTTTCTACTCATCCGGACAGATATTATATTGCTAACCATTTACTTAGAGGTTCTATGCATTTTTTTCCCTCAGACCTGTATGCTTTGATTCATGTTTCTGGAGAAGACTCCTTTGATATCAGTTTTCAACTTGATAGCAGTTTGGAAACATTTTGGGAAAATATTCTACCCTAAAAACACTCCCTTATGGACCCCTTTTTGCTGTTCCTTAACTAGACCACAAATTAGGTATGTGACTATTATGTTCCGTAATGAAGGGGTGAATGTCAGTGATATTTATCATTGGCTGCAAAATCGATGTGACATTCTTGGCCCTCCAGAGGCTCTTTTGAATTTAGAGGGTATCTGGACTGGGGGTTGGAAATTTAAAGTGAAGTTGTTTCAGGTTAACTCTGACATTACTCATCTGCCTAATAGTTTTTTTGTTTTTTGGCAAAGACAGAGGTGTTTGTTTTTACAGTGGGCAACCCAGGGCTTGCTATAAATGTGGCTCACGGACGCATATTAGCGGTTCCTGTGACATGTTAAAGTGCTCTCTATGTGGCGGCTATGGCCATTCTGTAGATTTATGCGAGAACATTTTTCAGTGTAACCTGTACGATGAGAAGGGGCATGCCTTCCATCAGTGCCCTTGGGCCAAACGCAATAGAACTGAAGGCTGGGATCATGAATATCTAGTTTATAAGGCCCAGGAAAAACATTAGGGTTTTCCTCCTTCTGTTCCTTCTAACTCACGATCGGAGTCTACCCCTGCTAAAACCCCTCCTTTAGTACCCCCTCTTGATGCTCTCTCCCCCTTTAGCTCAGCCTACTTCAACATCTGTGCAAGGCCCTGCTTCTACTCTTAGTCTAGGCCCTGATACTGCTGTTAATGTATCCACTTTACCTATTGAGACTACCATGCCCAGCCCCTTTTGAAACTGTTAAGGGATGTAGATTCACCAGGTCTTCTCTTAAAAATCCCTTTCCTTGTCCTGTTTCTATGGAAAATATTTTCTCCCCCCTTCAGGATGAACTAGGGGATTCTGACTTAGAGTTAGACACCTCGCACAGGTCTGAGCTGGCCACTGAGGATGAAGAAAGCAGATCCACCGAACTTTCTAAAGAAAAGAAAGGGAAAAAAGGGAAAAAGAGAAAGGCCAGTAGCAGTTTAAAGGGAGGGCCTTAAAAATTTACTATGTAATAGATGGCGACTCTGAAGTTGGCATCTTTCAATGTCTGTAGCTTGAAGACCTATAAAAAACAGATTTCCCTGTTTTCTTTTTTTGACTCCTTTGATGTTGATGTTATTTTTGTTCAAAAAACACGCCTCTCCTCTCTTGCTGAGGTAGAACAAATTAAAAATCGATGGCATTGGGGTCCTTCCTTCTGGACTTTTGGTTTGGAAGCTGCAGATGGGATTGGTATTCTTTTTAAATCTACTCACTTTCATGTTACCAGGCTAATTGATGTTAAGCCAGGGAGGGCTTTGGTGCTTGATTGCTCCCTTGGGGACTTTTCATTTCGTTTTCTTAATCTTTATGCCCCCCAGCTTAAAACGACTAGAATCAAGCTGTTTGAAGAAATTAAGCCCTTTTTATATACCAGGAAAAATATTATTTGGGGAGGGGACTTTAATTGTACCTTAGACACTAAACTTACAGGGAACAAACAGAAGAAGATATACTGTGATTCCAATGCCCTATTACATATTATTTCTGGTACCAATCTACGGGATGCTTTCCAAACCCTACATACCACAGGCACTGGAGCTACATATCATAGGTACATATATGCTACCCATATCAATATGTTTTTTGTCTCTAAATACTTGATCCCTTTTCTTTGCATATCTCAACCCTTAGACTTTTCAGATCACAATATTTTATTTTGTTCTTTAAATTTATCTACAGTTCCTCCAAAAAAATTTTCTCCGAATAATCGCTGGCGTTTCAATGTGACCCTTTTAGGTTCCCCTTCCCTGTTCTCTGGTAGTGAGGTTTTCTTTGCATGTCGGGACTCTATTATGTGCTTCTATGATTCTATGTTGAATTGGTGGCTGGATACCAAAATGGAGCTTAAACACCTTATGCTTTCCTTTGGTAAACACAGGGCTAACTCTAATTATTTACACTATCTTCTTTTGAGAAATCAATTATATAAGTTAATGTCTTTTCCTCCACGTGATAAGAAAGAATTTGTTTCACAAATTTCTGAAATCAAGAAACAAATGAAAAACTATCAGTATGATACGGCCAAATCTTTGGAGATGGAATTTAGATTTAGTAAACAGAAAACACCTGCATCAGATCCATATGCAGCTTGCAAACAGTGATTAGATAGTACTCTGATGACTCATCTGGTCACAACACATGGTAACATGGTAACCACTGATTTAGAAATGTTAGCAGTAGTACAACAGTTTGTCAGTTCCACGTTTCATCCTATTTCTGTCACCCCTTCTCCCTTATTGTCTGGATTTACTGCACCATTGCCCCAGGTACCTACAGCCATGGTACAATCTCTAGTACGACCTATACTGCCTCAAGAGGTCAAGACCACTAAATCCCAATTAAGTATGGGTACCTCCCCTGGAATAGATGGTATTCCCAATGATTTCTATAAATGTTTTTTGTCACATATGACCCATTGGCTAACCTTGGTTTTCAACTTTATGTTAACTTCCTCTTCTTCTTATTTTGGTTTCAATACCTCTTTATTATTTTTTTTGTATAAATCAGGGAATAAGGCCCTTTGGACTAATATGAGGCCTTTAAGTCTGCTAAATAGTGATTACAAAATTCTAGCTAAAATTTTTTGTAATAGATTACTGCTGGTTGCTGATCTCCTTATTCATCTGGCTCAGACTTGTGCTGTCCCCAACAGATGTATACAACATAATTTATATCTCTTACGGGATTTATTTGAAGCTACTACAAGACATCATTTCTCTGGATTTGTGGTGACCTTAGGCCAAGCTAAAGCTTTTGACAAGGTACATCATGATTATTTTTTCCCCCTTTTACTGCAGTATGGTATTCCTAAACCCTTTGTGTATTGGATATCTTTGCTTTATGCTGATGCAACTATTATTCCTACGGTTAATGGACTTTTTGGCACCGATATTCCTCTCACTATCGGGGTTAGACAAGGTTGCCCCTTAAGCCCTCTTTTATACTCCTTTGTTTTGGATCCTGTAATCCAACAGATACTTTGGGATACTAGCATTATAGGTCTGGCCCCTCCCCTTTTTTACCACATGAAAAAATTACAGCCTATGCAGATGATGTTACTTTGTAAGTCCAGGATGTTTTCTCCTTACAGAAGGCACTGCAGATTTTTTTCCCAATTTGGCTCTTTCTCTGGAGCTATGCTTAATATGGATAAAAGTTTCCTTTTTTCTTTGCACTCTCTATCTCCAGCTTCTTTAGATATTTTACGGATTCCAGTAGTTTCTTCCCCTCATAGAATTTTGGGTATTTGGTTTGGTCCGGGTGATATGGCCACTTACAGTTGAGAAAAGCAGTTACACATAGGAGAAAATAAGGTTCATAGATGGAGAGGTTGGAAATTTGGGAAAAAGAAAAGAGTTCTGATTATTAAACAGTTCTTGCTTCCTGTTTTGTTATTTTTATGTTATGTTGTTACCCCTCCATTCATCTTGAAACTAGACTTTTTAGTCTTTTCTTTCAGATGCTTTGTGAAAAGGGATATCACCTATTTACCTATTAATAAAGGAGGATTAGCTATGATTAATCCGATTGTTTTTTATCATTCCCTGTTCTTTTTTGGTACATTTACTTATTTATGGATTCCTGCTACCCTTTCCTGGCTGTTGTGGTCACAATTCCTTTGGTCACGGTATTTTGATAAATGGACATTATTACCCCCTAAAATTCTATCCTCGGATTTTTTACCAGCTTATGGCTTATCCACTCTTAAGAAAATATACCAATGGAAGGTTCCTTTTCCTACTTTATTGACTTTACACAGAAAATCATTCTATTATTTTATTGTTTATGATGTACAGAAAATTGTTTTGATATTTCCTGAATGTGTACCCACTAAAATGAGTTTTTCTATACACAAATTGACGGATTCTAGGATCCCTCCTCATATTTGGGATGTTGTGTGGATTTTGATTCAGGGAAGACTGGGTGTTCGGGGTAATTTGAAATATAAACCCCTGGCTGAGAGATTCTGCCTCAGACCTTCTTGTATTAATAGTGAAGAAACTATGCTTCATTTTTTTGTTAATTGCCCCCATAGTCAGTGTTTTTGGCAGGATGCTGCTACACATTAGCATTTACCTTTTTTAAATCACATATCCTATCACATCATTGTTTTAGAGGATTATACAGGGGTCTGGAAATATTATCATAAGAGTACGTTGAATGTTTTCTTTTCCTTAGTCCAGTATTTTTTATGGCAAGCTTGTTTTCACTTTGTTTTACAGCAGCAGCTAGTCTTAAATAGTACCATCTTTTCACAGATTGCAGATGGTTTGCTATCTGTTAAAGAAAATGATATTCACAGATTCTCAAAAGCTAAAGTTGATACTTTATGGAAACATTTTTTCTTTTGAAAGATATTATACTGTTATTTTCTGTTTCTTATGGATTTTCTTTTTATACTCTTGCATATTTTTTGATGTATCATTGATTATTTTGTGATGTTATGATTTATTTTCAATAAACTTCCCCTACTCTTTTCAATAAGTGCCATGGGATCTTTAACATCCACCTGAACTACCACCAATCCAGGCAGATGGGACCTCGGTTTAACATCTCATCCGAAAGATGGCACCTCAGAAGTGCAGCACCCCTCTCATGCTGCACTACAGTGTCAGTACTGGGATATTAACCTAAGTGCGAGATGTGGGAACTGAACGCACAGCCCTCTGATCTCCCTGCCTCAGAGGCAAGTGTGCTACCTACTGAGCCACTGACACGGCTACATGTTAGTTTAGGCAAAGTACCAGTACCAAACTGACTCAAAATTATTCCATTGATGAGTTCATAAATATGATACTAGTAGTTATAAGTGAATAAGAGTAGTTGGTAATGGGAATGTGTGTTTGCAAGACCTTTGTAAGGCAAACATTTTTCAAAAACCTCTACTTCACTTTTCTATATAATGAATCTCTCTTGTGTTTGTAATGAATGTATGTAATAGACAAAGAGCTAATATTGCATGAGTCTGAAACCTAGTTCATATGTGGTCATAAGATAAGGGTTTGCCTAGAGCCTTCTATACAAACTTTTAAGAAAATGCCTCTCAATACACTATGTAAAGTATCATACACAAGTCATATGTAGCATCTGAGTTGAAAGCTCACATATTTTCTAAAGGGTTAGATTCAACATACCCTTTGTAAATGTCTATATCTATGAAAAAAACAATATTACTTTTGTTTCATTCATCTTGAGCAGCAGTTTGAAGTTTATTAGTACACGTTTCTATTCCAGTCTACCACATCAAAACTAGTCCTAAGAGTATCCTGCAGTGATTGTATGGACAGCCCACAAGCACACAAAATTAGAGACTATGCATCAAAATGTAGGCTAACACTCTTCAGTGGTGAACCAAGACCATTTATATGCAGAACAAATAGAGAAAAAAACTTAGTTAAAACTGCGCCTTCTGGAAAGTTTTATTCAAGTCTTCTTATAAGAGATACTGCACTGCCATCTACATGCGAGTGCTTGCACCTGTGATGCAAATATTACAAACCTTCATAAAAAACCTTTTCGCTATACCCAAAAAACAAGTTTTGTTCACAAAATATCAGTCACAAGGGTGTAGACAGGCATACTCACTGTACACATTTGTGTACAGTTTTGTTGAGTGCCTGTCACAAACCATAAGCCACTCTGTTAATATTATCATTCTAATCTGTAGTATTTGGGTTAGTGTAGGCCACTGAGGAGTGTCCAATGCATGTATAACCTCTTTAGAGAGTCGAGAAGTCATCTGACAACAATCTGACTTGTTTGGAAGGGTGTGCCATTTGGAAAGGATGTGTAAATTTTTTAATTGGTGGGGCGTAACTGTTGGAGATTGTGTACAAAATGGAAATTTCTGGCTACACTCCTTCAACAGCATGAAAGTCCTGTGACAGATTAAGCAACACTGGCAAATTCCTTACATTTCTGAGTGGGACAGGAGGCAGTAATATTAGTGCTAGATAGGTGTATGTCATAGGTTGTCAGAATGACAGGAAGGAGGTTGGACACAGAAATATAATGTTCAGGATACTGGCATGGTTTTATTTACAAGTGCAATATTTTCTGCTCCTTCACACTTCCAAAAGCCCCAGGCCCTAATGGTGTCCTTGCAGATGTAAGTTTAAGACAAATGATGATATGGATACCATATTTACCATTATGACTCAATCATATAAATAACAGATGCCAAATAACCTTCATCTTGGAAGAAAAATGTAATAGTGCCAATTTTTAAAAATGGGGGATAATAGAGATTCCAGCTGTTAAAGACCAATCAACCTAATTGATTGTACACAGAATTTTGTTTTCTAAAATAATAAATAATAGACTATTAGGATAGACTGCAGGGAATAAAATTTTAGATGAAGCATAGGCAGTATTTTAATTTGACTAGTCTATGACAGATCAATGTTTTATAGTGTCCCAGTTGTCTTATACATACACAGTTATTAAACAGCATAAGATATACTGTGTATCTGCAGATCTGAAAGCTGCCTTTGATCAGATAAATTGATCACTTCTGTGGAAAACGTTTTAAAATATAGTTGGTAATTCTCTACAACACATGATTAAAACCTTATTTTCAGATAACACTGCACAGGTTAGATATGATACAAGGGGAAACAGGACAAATGAATTTGTGACAAAAACGGGTATTAAACAAGGTTGCACTTTATCCCCATTATTATTTAACCTCTACTTGAAGAACTTACTATGAAAGTTATATAATTTTGATTTCACCCTCTAAAAATTGTGGATTGCGGTTGTCCATACCTGGTGCATGTAGATGATAAAGTATAATATTTACAAGTTATTTAGGGGTTAAAAGAATGTTAGGGAGAGCCTATATAGAATGCAACCAGGCACATTTGTTAATTTATGAGAAAACAAAGGTAATGGTATTTGGAGGAAACCAATAAAACCTCATACAAATATACTGTAGAATAGATAAGCACAATTTAGAGGTAGTACACTTTTTTACCATCTAGGAAAATGTTCTCAAATAATTTAACATGGAACAGGCACTTAGAAGAACTTGGGAGGAAAACAAAAATATTTTTGCCAGCAATTACTATTTTTAAATACAAGTATGGGGGCAATTCAAATAAAGGCTGTCTTAAAGTTAATAATGAGAAACTTAGAGGGAATCCGTACAGTTCCCAATATGATTATTTCAGTAGTTACTGCTGTTGTGCAGAAATTGATTGAAAGAGATTCATTTAGGAAAAAGACTTTAATAAAACATGGAAAAATGCTTTTTAAATAAGGATGAGGAGGCATCCATTTGTGGACAGGAAGGGTATTGTGATGATGTCACTGCCTCATTGGTGTTAATTGTGTGCAGTGCAGCAGGAGAGAACAGTTGGAGCCTGCTGTTAGGGATACTGTTATATACTGAAGAACACCCTGGATTTTATGTTTGGCAGAGTGTAAAAAATGAATCCAGTGCTTTTCTTCATGATTTAAGAGGATCCCTGTGTGTAGGAGCCATTTATTTTAACCTGCTTCACTGTACACTGTTAGAACTTGTGAGGTAGTGCTTTCATCACAGCACCCCTTGTTGCTCACAAAATGAATTCCTCCACATCACAACATTTTGAAAGTATTTTTCTGTCTTACTGAAAGCATTTTATAAATATAACACAATAGTTTACATACTGGCCTCTCAAAGTAACCTTTATAATAAATATATAGAGAATCATATGGATTCCCTTTAAAAGCCAACTACTGTTTAGCTCAGAAGTTTGGGGACATCCAAAGCTTCGGAAATATTGATAAAATGCTTAACTCATAAGAGGTTACTAGGGCTTTTCTAAAGTATTTCCTCTGTATTAGCCAGTGCAGAGTTAGGGCACCTACCAGCACAGAATCTGATCAAGGAGAGAATATTTACATATTGGCTGAAAGTTTATACTAATGAATGAAGATGTATCACCCAAACAATGTAAAAGAAGAAATATTTTATTTAAGTAAGAACACATGTTTTCTAAGAATGACCTTTATTATGGATCATGTTAAGCCCAATGAATTACTTACATGTTTATCAGATATTTTTTATGAAAATATTCAACAAAATAAAAGTTTAGTCACACAGAGATTTAGGAACATTTATATGCAAAATAAAATCAGTCTATATACTCAATTCAAAATCAGTAAATAGTTAGCATTGAATAAAAGAAATATATTGTTCAAAAAGTACTTGATCATAAAAAAAGGAAATAAATTAGTCAGTATACGTTTGAATACTATCAGAACCAGAGACTCAATTGAGAATTGAATTGAGTAATCCCCACTTAATCTGGTGCAGCTACACTCAACCCCCCTATAACCAACCAAATCCCCATCCTCTTCTTCTCCTCACATTACAACCCCTACACCAAGTGAACTCAACCTAACTAATAATCTTCACCTGTTTCCACCTCCCCTCTTAACTTGCCTGGACTTACTCCTATTCTCCCCTTCCTCAGTTGGCCTCAGGCCATTTGTTGATAGTACTATCTTTACCCTGCCTATAGGTTCATAGGTTGCTTTTAAGTTTAGTAGTCTTGCACCTTTTTGGAACTTGCCACCTTCAGATCTTTAAAGGTGGTATTCATATTTTTTGGTTCCCATATAAGTACCAAGTCTATTTTCAAAGGTGGCAATATTGTTACTTTCAACTATGTGCTGAGGTAAAGTATTCCAAGTTGTTATTATTCTCTGAGTGTTCCATTTTCCTCTCCTTTTTATTCTTTTCTCCTATTAACTTGCTTTTGTGTGATCCAGTTTTTTTTTTCTGAGGTATGATTGACTAGCCTATCCTTTCCATAAGAGATGGTTCATTACTGGCTTTATATGCAAGACTAAGATCACCTCTGATTCGTCTATATTTTATTGCGTAAAGGCCTAATTTATTTAATCTTTCCAAGTAACTAAGATTATGCATGTTTTCAATTTTTTTGTTGCCTTTCTCTGAACTGTCACTATAATTTTTTTGGCCCTTATTGTTTGTGGGAAACAAAACTGTGAACAGTACTCCAGGTGTGGTCTCAACAGACTAGAGTACCAGAGAACGACCAACTCCGGCTCTCTACTTTTAATGTTATTCAATATGCAATCCAGTATTTTGTGACTTTTTTTGACACTGAATATAGTAAGTGTATCAAATGATGGATCATCAGTTACTTGAACTCCCAGGCCTTTTTCGTTTGTTGTGGTCTGAAGAAGGTGACCATTTAAGGTGTATGAAAACTTGGGGTTGTAATGTCCTAAATGCATGACCTTACATTTATTTTCATTAAATTTTATGTTGTTTTGTTTTGCCCACTTTCCAAGGTGATTTATATTTTCCTGAAATTCCTTTATAGAGTTCTGATCTGTCAGTATTGCACCAATTTCTGCATGGATGATACTAGGATATTGAAAAAGGTCGTTCCCAAGACTGATCCTTGCAGGACTCCACTTGTCACCTGTCCCCAAGCCGAAAAGTTCCCCCTTATTGCAAACCTTTGTGTTCTGTTGTCAAGCCAAGAAATAATCTAATTTATTATGTTCAGCTGAAGTTGAGTATTAATAAGATGTTCAACAAGAATTCTATGCGACACTGTGTCGAAGGCTTTGGAGTAATTTAAAAAGAGTACATCCATAGGCATTCCTTTGTCAAGTGCTGCACTCACAGGCTCAAAAAACTGAAGGAGATTAGTAAGGCAAGATCTACCCTTAGAGAACCCATGCTGCATTATATCTGTTAACCCTTTTTGATTAAAGTGATTGATTATTCATTGCTGAAACAATCTCTAGTAACGTCCCAATAACTGAGATTAGGCTAATTGGCCTGTAGTTGCTTACTTCAGTTTTCTTACCACTTTTAAATATAGGTGTTAAAGCAGCTTCCCTTCATTCTGGTAAAGTCTTCCCTTCTTTGAGGGAAACATTGAACAGTTGTGTAACGGGTCCAAGTAGAACAGCAGATAGTTCTTTTAGAAATTTAGGGGGGAACTCCATCTGGCCCTGCTGAACTGTTTGGTTTAATAGACCCAATAACCTATGCTACTTCCTTTAATGAAAAAGGAATAATGTTGTCTGTGTTGACTATATTGATATTACTTATTTGTTCCTTTTGTTCATTTACACTAAGGAAGTAGTTGTTGAGTTCTGTAGCAACTTTTATTTCATTACTCACAATGCCATTTGTTGTCTCCAAAGGGCCTGCTCCCTTATTGTTTCCTTTCATTGCACCTACATAATTGTAAAATTGTTTTTTGTTATCTTTGGTTAGATTAGCTAGTTTTAGTTCATATGCTTTTTTTGCCCTCCTAATAGTGACAATCTTTTTATACAGGTTCCAAATTCTTCAGTTGGATTTTTGTTGTATTTGTTATAGAGTTTCTTCTTTTTGTTAATAAGTTGCTTAATGTTCTTGTTCCACCAAGGTGGAATCCTATGGTTATTGAGGTATTTTACCCATTCTGGTACCTAGTTATCAATGTAATAATTCACTTTCTCATTTATTTTACTCCAGATACTCTCTAAGGGGAGATTCATTAATTCTGTTTCCTAATTCCATTCAGTTAGCCATTTCCTAATCCTGTTATAATTTGCTTTATAATACCTCTACCTCTCAACTCTGTTTCTGTTTCTAACATTATGTGGTCGCTCTTGCCAAGTGGGGGAGTGCTTATTGGGTCAGATATTTCTGTTTCTGTTTTAGTATCAGGTCAAGAGTATTATTTTCTATTGTAGCCACCTTTAGATTTTTTTAAATTGTGATATTTATGAACCTGTTTTCATTGGCACCTGTTCCTTCTAGTTTATCCCAGTTAATTGATGGGAAATTAAAATCTCCCATTGATATGTATTCCCCATTAGTCACCATATTGTCAATATCTGTTAGGAATTTGTTGGTTTCATCAGAATTCAAACTAGGTGAACAATAGCCCAATCCAAGTGTTATTTTTTTGTTAGGTAGGTTTATTTGAACCCATATAAGTTCTGATTTATGATCATTTGCAGGACTGATTTCATATACTTTGTATTTTTCATCGATGTATAGTGCAATTCCACCTCCTCTTTTGTCAGTATGATTTTCCATATTTTTCTATACCCGAGTATTTCTATATTCCAGTCATCATCCCAGAACCAGGTTTCCATGACTCCACAGAAAGCAATTTTTTGTGACCAGAATATCTTTGAGCTCATCAATCTTATTTCTTAAGCTTCTGCATTTAAGAGCAGCATTTTGAGCTTTTTGTTATTCGTGATGGTTTTGTGTTTCTTTGTTTGATTATGTTTGTTAGCCCTTTTGTTGAAAGTATTCCTATTAGAGTTACTCAGGCCTAGTTCAAGAGAAGTTGTGGAATTGAGCCTCTCCCCCTATTGCTTAGTTTAAACAGTGAGTAATATGGGCTAAGGTGTTCTTTCCTAAAAATTGCACCCCCTCCTTCTTAAGTGTAATCTGTGCCAACAAAAATATTCAATCCTTTCTGTGAAGTCCTCCCAGTGCATAATACATTTTATATCCTACCTAAAACACCACTTCCTCAGCCATTCATTAATACATTTTATCTTGTTGGTCTGGAATTCAGTTGCTCTTGGCATTGGAAGAATCTCAGAAATAGCAATTTTGCAACCCATTTGAACCAGTTTGTTAGTTATAGATACACAGTCCTGTCTTATTTTGGAGGCTGGCTCATTATAGACATTATTTACTCCCGCATGTATAATGATCAATGGGTTTTCCCCAGCATTTACCAAAATGTCATTTAGCATTTATTTTATTTATTTATTGATATCTTGGAGAACATCTGTGAGCGGATGCTCATTTGTAGGTTCTACGTCAGTTACAAGAAAAAAAAACTGAACAGGTATATAGCATTACATTACAAGGCATTACATTACAAGGAAGTACAAAATTGCATTGGTACAAAACAATACATTACAAGCTAGGTATACAATAAATTGGTGTGACTTACAAGGCTGGGATAGCATTTAGCTTAAGATATAACATTTAGACACCGCTATAGCATTGGTGAGAAGGTGCCTGCATTGGACAGTTAGGCATATTTGCGGGGGGAGAAACAGAGTGCAGAGCAAGCACAGCTACGGCATAGTGAAGTGTATGCCTGCATGAGGGGTTAAGAACAGACTTAAGGAAGGTTGGAGACAGTGGGGCTAGGACAGCAAAAGATGGGGAGGACATGAGGGAAGGGAAAGAGAGAGGAAGGGGTGCTCAGTGAGGAGGGGAAGGGGTAGACAGGGGGGTGGAACATAGAAGTGCTGTGAAGGTAGGTGCCCCTTGGATTAGGTGGAACACTAAGTGTTGCTGCTTTTCAGTGATCCAAATGTAGGAAAGTTGTTTTGGTCATCATGAATGGCCAATGCGGTCACAGTTGTCTTCCATGGCAAGTTGCTGCCTGAGTTTACGCTTGAAAGCACCAATGGTTGTGGTGTCAGAGACAGCTGAAGGGAGGGCATTGGTCCATTGTGGTGCACGGTAGTAGAATCAAGTTGACCCTGTGCAGTGTGGCATCTAGGTTAATTGAAAATTTGGCTGTGGGTGCTTCTGGTCAGCCTGGCACTTACATGGCGTGTGAGCAGATACTGGACTCCTGGTGACATCAGATTTAGTGTGATTTTTTTGGCCAGTAGACAGGTATGGTACTTAACTCTGCTCTTCAGCTGGAGCCACCCTGCCCATGAATAGAGCTCACTGGTGTGTGTAAGCCTTGCAGCACCTATGAGGAGTTAGCAGGCCTTATTAAGGGCCAGGGAGATGCGATGGAGCACTGAGTCTGGTGCAGAACCATAAACGGCCAGGCCATAGTCAATGAGGGTAACAATTGAGCTGATAATAGCCATATTAAGTGCTTCATATGTAAGGCTGTGCTTGTGGTGGTGGAGTATCCTGATTCTGGAATTGATGGCCTTGGCTGCATTGTCTTTATGCTGTGCATAGGACAGGGTGGAGTCAAGTGTGATACCCAGGTACTTAAAGTGCTGCACGAGGTCCAGCATGTCACCACTGTTGTTCAGGATGGATAGTGGGAAGGTCTTGTGTTTGCTGTGGGTGCTAGAGTAGATCATGGTCTTAGTTTTCTTGTAGTTAACAATTAGTCTATATGCTCCTTAAACCATGTTTCAGCAGCAGTAAATCCTAGTTGGAGGTCATTTTGAAGTAGTTTGGGGCTTGGGTTGCAGGTGAAAATGATGCGTCATCAGCATACAATAGGATGCAACTGGTGCAAGAGCCTGGAAGTTTATTTAAGAAGATACTGAAGAGGAGGGGCCCCAGCATTGATCCCTGGGGCACCCCAGAATGGACAGATTTGCTATATGAGACAATGTCCCCAATCTTGACCCACTGTGAGTGATTGCTGAGATAGCTGTTAAACCATAGAACTGTATCAGAATAGAGACCGGTGTTGGCTAGCTGTTCAAGGAGGAATGTGTGGAGAACTGTATCAAAAGCTTTTGATAGGTCAATGAAGGTAACCCCCACCAGCTGTCCTTGATACAGGGCTTGGTGGAGATAACCATTGAATTCCAACAGGGCCATGATAGTGCTGTGCCCTGCTTGGAACCCATGTTGTTCTGGGCATAGGAGTTGGTGCATGTTCAGGTATTCCACAAGTCGATCTGCTGCTATCCATTCAAGTGCTTTGGAGAGTGGCAGGAGTATGGCAATCAGTCTGCAGTTGTTCTGTAGTGCCCAGTCTCCACTTTTGTGAACTGGTGTTACAGAAGCTGACTTCCAGAGCTGGGGGAACTGAGAGAGGTGGAGGGATAGGTTGATGATGGTGTCAGGGGGCTTAGTACTTCCTCAAGTGCCACAGTGACGAACTTAAGGTCCAGGGTGTCTCCACTGTGCCTCGATTTGCCCAACACCTTCTTTAAGTACTTTCTAGCCTTGGTAGTGTTGACTTCTTTAAAGTAAAAAAAGTGGACAGTTCCCCATAGGGGATTTATTTATTTCATTTATTGTATTCTAGGAATTAATACCTTTGAGCCAAGGCTCTTTTACAAAGGTTCTGCGTCAAATTAGGTACAAACAATAGGGTTACAGTAAGTTGAACATTTAGATTACATTGTGGAAATAAACAGAGACATGAAACAGTTAAACTTCAAAGACATTTGTGAATGACAGATAATTACCAATTAAACACTTTCATCATTTAGAAAACATATGGGAAGGGAAAGATAGGTAATGGAAGTGTGATAGGTAGCACAAGAAAGAGAAAGGAGGGAGGAGCGGACCATAGTTAGAGAAAAAGGAAACCTCAACCAGGCCTTTGTCAGGTAAGTGGTCTGGGTGGAAGGGAAATAGGATTTAATCAAGGCAGTCACAAGAGTTGGAGGTGGCAAGGTGAGAGAATAGGCTAGATTTAAATGCACCTAAAGAGTTAGAGGAGGTAATAGTGGTTGATCACCTACTGGGTGCTTCTGGACTGGAGGGTCAAAGCAGTCCACCAGGAGCACTCCACTTAGGTCTATGAAGGTAGTATTTAGGGCATTTGCTATTTGGACTGGATCCACTGTGGGTATGTTGTTGACCAGGAGCATGGAGGGGGCAGTTTTTGGATCCTTGCCAGTAATATCACTGAGGTTGGCCCAGAAGGATTTGCTGTAGTTCCAGGAGTTGGAGAGAGCTTCCTTATAGTAGGAGCATTTTGCTAGGTGGATAGCTTTTGTGCACTTGTTTCTAGCTTTTTTATATAGTTGGATATTGGCAGCTATACCATGTGCACGTGCCTTTATTCAGAGTTGGTCCCAAGCACTGAGTTGTAGCAGGAGTTCTGGCATTATCCGGGGGTTGCAGGGAGCTTTAGATTTTCTTGTTTTCAGGGGGACATGTTTATCGCAAGTAGTGTTAAATTTTATGCTGAAGCGGCCAAGTGCAATGTCTGTTTTGTTTGTTTCATGTAGATCAGACCAGTCTAGGCCTTGAAGGTCCACCTTGAGTTGTGGTAGGTGCCCTTTGAGGAGTACACAGCTGGTTATGGTTCTGGGCCGGGGCTTGCCGAAGTTGTTTTGCCAGGTGCAGGTAACAGGTGAATGATCACTCAGTGAGTCAGGGAGAACAGTGGTGTTGATGATGTGGGCTGGTCGGTTTGAAAGAATCCAGTCCAGCAGTGTGCTAGCACCAGTTTTGTAGCTGACACTTGTTGGGATTGCCACCATCTGGGAAAAATGGATAGTCGCTAGAGTGTCTCTCACTGTAGCAGCTGTGGGTGAGGGACAATTGATGTTGAAATCCCCAAGAAGAATGATCTTGAAGTTAAGGTGCAGGGTGCCAATAAAGTCCATGAGGTTGCTAGCTAGGGAATTGTTGATTTGGGTGGGTTATAGACTTGAGGATCATAAGCACCTTGTTGTGAGTGCCCAGCAGGATTTTGATGGGCAGGATTTGCAAATGGGTGATTCTGTTGGGGTGGGGAAGGATATGCCCCTGAAGTGTGTCCTTTACATAGACTATGCAACCCCCTCCTTTCTTCGAGGTACAGTCCTGCCTAAAAAGGGTGTATCCAGGCAGCACAATGGCAGAGTCTGGCACCTTGGGTGATAGCCACTTTTCCACAATTGGGAGGATATCAGGGCTGTGTTTGGTAACCCATACCTTTAAGTTGTCCAGTTTGGGCAGCAGACTGCAAATGTTTAAGGTGGCAAGGTTGAGTCCTGCACATTTTTATTGCGGGCTATTCTGAGAGTGAGGAGGGCCAGGGTTGGGGTGTATGTTACCCGATAGCATTAGTAGTAGCAGCAGTAGTAGGCGGGTAATGTAGTTCAGAAGGACTCAGTAGCTTCTTGAGCATTGCCATGTCCCTGATTTCAGCATTTTAGAGGAACTGTAGCGGGCAAGGAATCCATGGATGTGCCAGACTAAGGAGGGATATTTAGGCCTGTGGTCTTGGGGACAACATATGGGATGCACTTTTGTAGAGTATGAGCTTGTCCAGGAGTCAGGAGAAGTGGTCGTGCCATATCGGGAGGCAGTATAGCGTAGTGGTTTAAGGCTCTGAGCTGCAAATCTGGTGACATCCAGCAGACCAGACCTGGGTTTGAATTCCACAACTTCCACTTGCATACTGTGTGACCCTGAGCAAGTCACTTAACTTCCCTGTGGTCCTAGGTCGCTCCTGTAGAAAAGCTTTCAGCTTAGTGTGCTACTCCTGGTTAAACAACTAAATAAAAAAAATATGCATTGAGTACAGTCACCTGGGGGTGAGTTAGGGTAGCTGGCAGCAGCTTGCAGCTCGGGGGCTCTGTGGGGAATATCAGTGTGTGTGAGACAAGGGACAATAAAATCCTAGGTTTCCAGGATGTAGTTGTAGGTTCCATTGCTGGTTCATCTGCAGGTTGCTTATAATGGTTCGCTCCAACCTAGCATGAGATTAGGCACTCAAGAGGAGGTAGTACCACTCATACAGAGCAAAATTGCTCACTTTTCTGAATCCCTATAGTGGTAGGTCCATATAAGGAGCAGATGGGAAAGCAGACAGTTAGTAAGTTTTGCCTTGAGTCATGTGACCACAGGGAGCTATATAAGAAAGAGTTCGGATAGGGTGGGTGGGAACAATAGACTGGTAGTCCTTGTTTGGGGTAGCTGAGTCAGGGCTTCCCTGTGAGCTGGCGGGAGGTGGTGGCAGGTGCTGTGGGCAGCCGCATTACAGGAGCGCCCATTTTGCTTCTTGGAGCTGGCAGCATAGTCCTGGGGGGAGCCAGGTTAGGGCTTCCCTTCTTCAGTGTAAGCGGCGGCAGTAGCAGGGTGACTGCACCACAGTAGCGCCCAGGGCAGGCCTACTAGATCTGGGGAGGGAAGTGAGAAGAGGGAGAAAATAAATAGCTGTAGCTAAGAGTGGGCTGGGAGCAGTTGAGCATGGGCTGGCGGCTGACAGCCAGCGGGGGTCTAGGGAAAGTAGAACAAAAGAGGGATTAGGCTAAGTGAGTGGGCGGTCTGTAGGAGAAATGAGGGGAGGGAGATTAGGAAAGAGGCTGGTTTTCAGGCAGCACCTCTTTCTATGGGCAGAGGCCTGGTCAGGGAGAAGAGAAGAGAGGCTTAGGCTTAGTGGGTAGCGGGGTAGTACCGAGTCAGCCAAGCAGAGGCAAGTCAGGCAAGGTGCCAAGAAGTTGCCATTGGTGGGCCAGTACAGTAAGAGGCAGAAAGGGCTGATTAGAGGAGGAATTTAGAGGTAGAGCTGCCGGGTAGCTGCTGGCAGATAGAGAGCGAGGATAGAAACCGCAGGGTTAGCACAGGAGTTAAAGTATAGTAAAGCAGCTGCCACAAGGCAAGTTCACTTTAAGCAGGGCACAAATTAACTTAAACAGCAATAAAACACAGCAGTAAACAGTAGAATGTAGCAGCCGACTAGGCTCTAAATATTCTTAGTACATTATTTAGCAGGCAAGTATTCAGTTCTAGCAGTCTAGGCAAGTATTAGCAAACATTTAGTACACAGAGAAATATTCAAGCTAGCAGTTTCAGAGAGGATTGAAGAAGAGACCAATCAGGGGCTGCCGTGAAGCCGAGGAACCAATCAGTTCTAACCAAGTGGACGAGTGGGCCAATCAGCAGCCACAGGCGGGAAGTGCCCAAATGTCCAAGAGTTTTTAAAAAAAAGGTGCTGAGAGGTCATTACCTGGGGTGCAGCACTAGTAGTTCTTGTCCAGGGTAGCCGAGTCAGGGCTTCCCCGTGAGCTGGCAGGAGGCAGCGGCAGGCGCTGTGGGTAGCCATGCTACAGGAGTACCCAGTCGGCTTCTTGGAGCTGGTGGCATAGTCCGGGGGGGGGGCAGGTTAAGGCTTCCCTTCTTCAGTGTGAGCAGCTGCAGTAGCGGGGTGGCCACACTGCAGTAGAGCCCAGGGCAGGCCTACTAGATCTAAGGAGAAAGCACTAAATGAAACAATCAAATCCAGAGGAAATGGTGAACTGCTGAGGTCCAATGTCACAGAGTATGTTAAAATGCCTGAGATGATGAACTGTGGCCTGGGCATATGCAGGATGTGAAAACCTTGTCTGTATGTTTCCTTTGTTCTTCAAAATGACTGTTGGATAGATAGCCCTTAGAGACAAGAACATTTAAAGTTGATTTCAGTTGAACATGCTAATACCTGGTGTTAAGTCAAAAGCCAGAATAAAGGGTGAACTGCTGAGGTCCAGAGTCACAGAATCTATAAAAATTTCTGAAGGTGATGAACTGTGCCTGCGCATATGCAGGATGTGAAATCCTTTTGTCTGTATGCTTCCTTTGTTCTTCAAGGATGTTGTCGAATAGCCCACATACAGGTCCTTTAGGAGCAGGTCAGATGAAAATGTGGATTCAGAGCAGGATCCAGAATCACTGAGTTTGTCAGACTTAGTTGTTTGACTTATTTTTTGCTTGGGATGGCTTCCAGAAAGTTGATTTTAAAATGAAAATGCAAATACCTCATGGTGATGTTTTGCAGAAATCTACTCCAGGAGACTTTCACAGATATTGTAAGCAAGAATGGCATAGTTACTCCAAACAGAAAATCATGTAAATCCACAAAAACTAACCTGCAGACACAGACAAACACAAACAGCCACCCTCACAAACCCAGGAGGCTTAGACGATGACAGCATAACAGAAATGTTGGAGATTCTGGCTCCGCTGTAACTTGATAATGTTCTGTTGGCTTTATCTGGGTTACAAATGACTCTTAAGTGTTAAATAATGGAGTCTCCTAGGGCATCAATTTGTCTGGGATTATTATTATTTTCTGTCTCCATGGGGACTTCACTGTCAATTATACTGGTTCTTTCATTGAAGGTAGCTGTATTAGTCTTTACATTAAAAGTCTCAGTGCCTGCGTTTGTTTCCTGGGGGGTGATAGGCTTCAGGGCTAATAATTCTAGTTGATTGCCCCACCCTAATTTGACTCTCAGATGAGTTTATTAACTCTTCCTGGTGACCAGAAGTTGATGGGACAGTGTCATTATTATTGGAGGTAGATGTACCCATGTTTGATTCATGGAGGTGATTGGCTACAGGGCTTGTACTAATAGTTCTAATAATTGGCTCCACCCTAGTTTGACTCTGGGACAAGTTTAATAACCCTTCCTGGTGTCTAAAAGTTGATGGGACACTTTCATTATTTGTGGTTAATTAGTACAGGGGGTCAAAATAGTTTGAGAATGGTATACTAAATTGATCTGCCTTGCATCCCCGCTTAGCAACTTTGGAATTCCGAACTGCGAACCAATCCTCATCTGAGCCCTCTGTAACTGAATATTCCCTTATTATTTTCCTATTCTGTGTTTCTTTCTCATTAGGGCTATGGGTAGCAATTGTTGAGGTGGCAGGTGCTTCGCCTATGAAAGAGTCAGTCGGTGGGATAGTGAATATACTTATTTCATTACTATTTTCCTTTGCTTTACTCTGTGCTTCTTTTTCTAATAGTGGGTCACTTGTTCTGGCATGTAACCTTAGCGTCATCTCTCTTTGACTGGATTCTATTATAGCTAACCTGTCATTAAAGAGGCTAATTTCTTTTGCCATGTCTTCATTTTGCTTGCATTTGCAATATTTGAATGGCTGATTATTGTAAGCTTTAGTGACATTTAGGTACATGGCACAGGAGTTGCATTTCACCCCCACTTCCCCTTCTAGATCATTATTGTATCCATTCTATTGATTAGTTAGTTCCAATTGAATTTTAGGGATACAGTGATCAAAGGGAGCAAAAACAAACAACCTGTTGGAGTTTTAGCACAATAGTTCTTGTTTATTGATTTACACAAGATTCAGTGCAGATCTTACCGGCGAAATTAGTAGACATCACAATTTCTTTGTTTGAATACCCTAAGGTCCAACAACCTTTTAAAATCAGTATTGCCTTATTCTGGGATGTATTAGTTTTTTGGGCTGAGTATATACTTTAGCAGGGGTCATGGTCTTTCCTTTTAAGGCTAAGTTTTGTTTGCTTGCTGTTTCCTTCTCCGCTCTCCCCGCCAGACACACAAGACACACGCACAGACGTGCATGTCTTTGCCTACTCGCCCTGCTCACTTGCCTTACTCACGGCAGGGATACCTTAAATAACAGCCCGTGCCCCAGAAGTGCCTATAAGGTCACTGGACTGTTAAAATAGCCAAAAAAGCCCTTTTTGTTATAATTGCAAGGCAAAAAACACTCATGCGTGGTTCTGGCACACTACCTATTTAGCACTGGTGCCCAAATCAATTTTAAAAGCCCCCCCTTTTAAGTTGTAATTCTCGGGCAGCACTCGAGAACTACTGCTCACTCTTCCTGTTTCCTGTTCTGTGAAACAGGGCTTCAGTACACTTGAATGAGTGTTTAAATGTAGTAAAAGCACAAACTAACATAAATGTTCACACAGTGGAGCTTCAGGGAGACTGGTTAGCTCTCAGTCACCTGAAATAATAAATCTATTCACCTGCTCTCAGCAGGGTGATCTTAAATAACAGTCCATGACCTGGAAGTGCCTATAAGGTCACCAGACTGTTAAAATAACCAAAAAAAACCTTTTTGTTATACTAGCGGGCAAAAACCACTCATGTGTGGTTCTGACACACTACCTATTTATCACTGGTGCCCAAATAAATTTTAAAAGTCCCCCTTTTGAGTTGTAGTTCTTGGCCAGCACTCGAGAACTACTCGAGAACTACTGCTCACTCTTCCTGTTTCCTGTTATGTGAAACAGGGCTCCAGTCACTTGAATGAGTGTTTAAACATTGTAAAAGCACAAAAAATGCAAATGTTCACACAGTGGAGCTTCAGGGAGACTGGTTAGCTCTCAGTCACCTGAAATAATAAATCTACTCGCCCGCTTGTAGCAGGGCTACCTTAAATAACAGTCCGTGACCCGGACATGCCTATAATGTCACCAGACTGTTAAAATAACTAAGAAAGCCATTTTTGTTATAACTGGGGGCCAAAACCACTCATGCGTTGTTCTGGCATGTTACCTATTTAGCAATGGTGCCCAAATCAATTTTAAAAGTCCTCCTTTTGAGTTGTAGTTTTCGGGCAGCGCTCAAGAACTACTGCTCACTCTTCTTGTTTCCTGTTCTGTGAAACAGGGCTCCAGTACACTTGAATGAGTGTTTAAACATAGTAAAGCAATAAAAAACACAAATGTTCACACAGTGGAGCTTCAAGGAGACAGGTTAGCTTTCAGTCACCTGAAATAATAAAGTTACTCTATGTGACAACGTCTCCCTGACTGCATACATTTACCTCTACTGACTGGATCCTACAGCTATCTTACTTTCCCGTTAGGACTATCCTAACACCGTTTGGACAATGTCATCCTTCTCACTGCACATATAAAGATTATTGCCTGTAACCTTTGCAGTCATCTTTGGCATATTTTTCAGCTCTTATTGTTAGTTATGTATATTGATTATTGTATAACTGTTCGGTCTACTATACCATGTAATTTTACATTTGTTTTTTACTTATCTGTGACATGGAGCCTTTATAAAAGAGTCTCTGGCTCAAAGGTGTTAATTCTGAGAATTAATTAAATAAATAAAATATGTATAGATCATTATCTTGAAATATAATCACAAACATGGGACTTTTCTATCTATATTTTGCTTTTTTTTGTTAAAGTATTTACGGGGAGCTTGCTAGAAGTTGAAAACCTGGAACTTCTGTAAAGACTGTGGGCTCAATTTTCAAAGCCCCGGGAATGATGCACAGTGCTTGCACCAAAAATGATTGATGCAAGGGGCCCCATGCACCACACTGTATGCCATTCCCTATTTCTATCTCAGCCTGTGCCAGATGGGGGCCACCTACCCCAGCTAGGCTCGCACCATTCTTGTGGTTTGCTCATGGCTGTGCCATGGCGGATGGGGATTTGCCTCATGCCACAGCTGCAACATCCCTTCCATTGGAATTTTCCATGCCCCCCTGAATGCTGCAGATCATGCTGGGGCTTAGACCAGCCAGAACTGATCTAACAGCCTGTGTGCTGTTCTTGCAGACAGTGCTCTGTGGGAGTTCAAGCTTGCCTGGTAATGAGAGAAGTGAACAGCCTGGACAGGAACAATGCCAGTGCTTCACAGACATGAGGCTGGGTACATACTGTAACTGCAGGATAAGTACATTCTCCCCCAGTCCCCTGGTGGGTGCACAGACTGAGGCCCCGCCACATTGTGCATTGGATGGAAGTTAGCAATGATGTCAGAAAGGTATCATGACTGTGCAGACCTGAGTAGGGCAATAGGAGTCCACAGTGTGCCCACCCACTGGGAGGGTACAGCTTCAAGGAAGAGTCCCCACTGTTAGCGACACATACTGTAGCTGTGTCCCCTGCACATTCCATAGACCTGAGCATCAGTTCTGCAGAGGCCAACTATGCAAAGACACCATACAGTGTACTGCCGGGTACACATTCTGTGCCTGCGATCTGCTAGTGGCAGTATAGTGGCCCACAGTCTCTCATTGGACCTATCATGCCCCAGGACTGCAACTGTTGACATTGCCAATATATCTTGGGTATCCAAACTTTACCCTCTTCCCCAGCTGCTGAACTGTTGAATGCCCCCACTCAGACATAGCAGTCCATGTCCACTACCAGGGCAGCAGTTACTAGGTATGTCCCCTGGCAATGGTTACAATGTAGTACCGCTTTACAGCAAGTATCACCCTGGTTGCTACAGTGCTACTGTCTCACAGCCATCTGGGGCACCTATGCTGCCTTCTGAGTATACTCGGTGCACCCAGTTAGATGCATCCATTTGTCACATTTCACAGAAGGATACTGAACATTCCGTACAATAGTAGGTGCAGAGGTCTGTCATGTACCAGCATCTACATTTTGTCAACCAGTTAGGGGCATATGGCTTTACTGGTAGTCATGGCACTGTTCTACATGTGGAAGTTCCGTGCACAGTACATAGTGGACATCTAGTTTTGGATCTCTACCACACATTGGCATACAGGTACCTGCTGGACATGGCATAGCACTGGATACTGTCAGACATTAGGGGACTGTGTGGGCACTACAGATGTGTTGTGCATTGCTATTCCCAGTCTCTATGTGTCATGGGTACACATACAGTTGCTCATCCATTACTAAGATGGTACACCCACTAGTCACACTGGGTATCTCCAATGTCCTGTTACTGTAGGCCACTATGGGACATACTGCTGTGCCAGTCAAATTTCCAGTGGACTCACTGATGTGTCTTGGGGCCCATATAGGTACCCCCATCCTCTCATACAGTACTCTCAGTTGTACCCAGGTACCTGACCACAGTATGTACCTGATACACAGCCATCTCGCTGACCATCATTTGCTATGCAGCTGTGCTTGGACTGCTTCTATCAAACCCCTCCCATGTGCCATTTCTCTGATGCATGGGAGGGGTTGTGGCATCTGTGGGGAGTTTGATGCCAGGACCCCTCCTGTACTAATATCAGGTGCAGGGACCCTGGCATACCGGACTTTGGGGCAAGCTGCTCTTTACTGCAGTCGCATCGATCTAAGAGCCCTTTTGAAGATTAAACCCTGTGTTTTTATTTCTTGAAAAAATAAGTAGCAGTATTCTTGAAATCAGAATTTCATGCAAAAAGGGTATTTTCTAAATTATTCTGATAACAGAGACTGTTACCATGATATGTCCCGCCATATTTTGAGCATAGAATAGTATCTTCATACTAAAGAGTCTGTTGGTTATAATATGTATAGACTGAATGACTGAACTGAGGTTTGTGTTCTCAGGAAAATTATGTAAGAAAGCAAAAAAAAAATGGGTAAAGAGTCAGAATTAAAGATTTAAGTATAAAAGAAAAAGGAAGGGGAAAGGAGAAGTAGAAAGACAGAGGTACTTGCCTCGTGAAGAATTGTGTTTCATCCGTGTACCAATGGTGATTTTCCATTAAAATGGTTCTCATTTGTGTTATTTTGCAATTTGTGTTTTTGCTTATTCTGACTAAAGTTTATTTTTATAAATAGGTGTCGATACTTAGTTGTCCAACATTTTGAGGTTATATTTTTATTCGTCAAGATGGGTCCAGACTGCAATAAACTGAATGTAACAGAAAGAAGGAAAAGTAAAAGGGAAGGTTATATTTATTTATACAACAGGGGACGAGAATGCCACTCTCCGATTGGTCAGTTGGCACCTCTTGCCCATTGTAAATCCTCCACAGTACCAATGGGAAGAAGTGCCAGCTGCCAGTCAGCTGCATCAAGAACCCCCTGTGCAATCACTCCAATCAGTCCTGCAGTAGAAAAGACGGCGACGGTCCAATGGCGAGATGGTGTGAACGTCCAACTGACAGGGCACAGACGGACGTAGACACTGAGACAGCGAGCGGTGTTTAAAAAAACCCCCCAAAACACAGTAAATCCACATTACCAATCAACAAATAGCACAGCACTCCCATAGTTTCCTACCCACCAGCAAAAACCCTAACCGAAAAATCCTCAACAAACCCGGAAGCACACACCAACCTCAGCACTTACAGAGCAGAGTGTGAATATATACTGGTAACTGTCAAACTGCACATTTAAAAAAAAAAAAAGAAACTGAAGCCTCACTTTTTTCTTTTCCTCCTGAGCCCCGACCTCTGCAGGAGAGTCAGCACCTTTCTTCCTTGAAGTCGCAAAAGTGACATCCGCCCAGGAAACAGACACTGAATGCACCCGTAGACTCTCACCACTCACAAAACTTTCTCTCATACTGAAAGAAACTACCATTTCTCAATCGCAGTCTGTCATTACAAAGAAAAAAAAACTCACATCTGTAAGGCTCTGTCAGGCTCTCTTTTTAAAAAAAACTTCACACCATATTACAGTCTGTGTCTCTCGGGTTGTATTAGAAACTCACAGCAGATTAAGCCAGAAGCACAGGCTCACAAACCCGCAGCCCATTACTGCCCACACCAGAAGGGCTGTTAAACTAAACTGGCAACAGTTCTGGGAGCGAAAGTTCTTTAAATTTGATGGACTGCATCTGACTAAGGAGGGAGTCAGTGCATTGGGGCAGAAGTTTGACGTCTTTGCAGAATATTTAAACTAGCAAATGGGGAGAGGGGTGCAGCATCCCATACGTCGAATGGGAAGAACACCCCTTCCCCCTCAGCTAGTGGTCAACCAGGGATTCAACATGTTTGCAGTTCATTTTGCGTCACCAGGTAAGAAAATAGGTTTGTCTCCCCATGACGCAGCAGTGGTAATGCCAAACCTCACCCAACAACTAACACACCAAATCTGGCCAATGGAAAATCATGTACACAAATGCTCACAGCCTGGAAATAAGATCCCAGACCTGCAGGCAATAATGTCAGAGGCTAAACTGGACATAGTAGCAATTAGTGAGACGTGGTTTACCAGTAACCACACTTGGGAGACTTCAGTACCTGGCTATGTATTGTTCAGAAGAGACCGAGGGTGCAAAAGGGGAGGAGGCCCTGTATGTCAATGAAAATATCAAAGCTACAGAAATTCAGAATACACATAAGGAGCCAGAAGAACTGTGGGTCACTCTGGAAACAGGAAATGGGACAGCCATAAGAACTGGGGTTGTCTACAGGCCCCAGACCAGGGGAGGACATAGACACATTACTGTTAGAAGATATACAAAACATGACAGCTAAAGGAGGTTCTGATAATGGGAGACTTCAACATCCAGATACAGATTGGTCAATACCAGCAGGAACATCTGCCAGAACTAGACACATAGTGGATTCCCTGCAGGGAGAGGCCTCAAACAACTGGTACAGCAACCCCAGAGACAGGGCTATCCTAGATCTAGTACTGACTAATAAGGAGGGATCACAGATCTCCAGGTAGAAAGGTCACCGGGCCAGTGACCATCACATGGTATGGTTCAATTTGGCTACTATATCTAAATCATCCCATTCCAAGGCAAAATATGGGACTTCAGAGGAGCTGACTTTGATAAGATGGCCAACAGAGTTAAGCTAGCCTTGGCAAAAAGAAACACAGGTGAGGGGGCAGGCAAAGTGGGCAGCATTAAGATGCAATACTTGAAGAACATCCATTGTGTTAGACAGAAAGAAAGTGCAAAGAAGAAGGAAACCACTTTGTTCTCTCAATACGTAGCAGAAAAGGTCAGAGCCAAAAGGCTGGCCTTCAGGAAATATAAGGGAACACAACGGGATGAAGATAGGGAGGCATACCAAACTGCCCTAAGGGAAGCAGGGAAGGCAGTAAGGCAGGCAAAGTCCCAAACTGAGGAAAAACTAGTACGAACAGTAAAAGAAGGTGACAAGACTTTCTATAGATACATTAGTGAAAGGAGAAAGTCCAGAGGGGGTATTGCTAAGCTTAATGGAGAAAAGGGAGCATGTGAGGAGGAGGACCCTGTAAAGGCATCTATCCTAAATAGATACTTTTGCTCAGTATTTACTGAAGAGAAGGTAGGGCAGGGCCCACAGCTCAGCATCATGGACACGGGGGGAGGGGAGGTGAGCACTACTCCCTTCACAAAGAAAGGGTCCACAAGAACTTGCTAAGATCCAGGGTGGATAAGGCAATGGGACCTGATGGCATACATCCCAGGGTACTTGGGAGCTAAGGTGGAACTAGCAGGAGCCATTAGCAGAACTGTTTAGTGAGTCTCTGAGCACAGGAGAGGTCCCAGAAGACTGGAGAAGGGCTCATGTGATCCCGCTTCACAAGAGTGGTAGCAGGGAGGAGGCGGAACTACAGACCAGTCAGTCTTACCTCAGTAGTGGGCAAGATTATGGAGGCACTCCTTAAGGAAAGGATAGTGCAACACCTGGAATCCATAGGGCACAGGATCCAAGACAGCATGGGTTTACAAAAGGAAGGTCCTGTCAAACTAATCTCATAGATTTCTTTGACTGGGTAACCAGAGTGGTGGACCAAGGGGGAGCAGTTGATGTCGCCTACCTTGACTTCAGCAAAGCTTTGACACTGTTCCACATAGAAGATTGATAAATAAGCTGGGTAGGCTTGGGGTGGTCAGAAGTTGGTCAACTGGGTGGCAAACTGGTTGGACGGGCAGAAAACAGAGAGTGGTGGTAAATGGTATACAGTCAGAAGAGATGCAAGTCACAAGTGGGGTACCTCAAGGATCAGTCCTGGGGCCAGTCCTCTTCAACATCTTCATTAGTGACCTTGCAGATGGACTAGAGGGTAGGCTTGTCTGTTTGCAGATGACACCAAGATCTGCAACAGAGTAGATGATCCAGATGGGGTGGGCAGAATGAGAAGAGATCTGGATAAACTAGCAAAATGGTCAGAAGAGTGGCAACTGGGATTTAATGCAAAGAAGTGCAAGATCATGCACATAGGGAAGAGAAACCCTGAAGCCACCTATAGGCTGGGAGGAGTTGCTAGCAGTCACAAAGGAAGAAAGAGACTTGGGCATCATCATCACTGATGACCTGAAATCTTCAAGCAGACCTCTAAAAGCAGTAGAGTAAGGCTAGGGGGTGTTAGGGTGTATTAGTAGGGGTATTCAAGTCGTAAGAGGGAGGTAATAATCCCTCTTTACAAGACACTGGTTAGGCCCCATCTGGAGTACTGCATGCAGTATTGGAGGCCACACCTTCACAAGGACATTAGCCAAATTGAGGCGGTCCAGAGAAGGGCAACCAAAATGGTGCAGGGACTGCATCAGAAGACATATGATGACAGATTAACAGAGCTCAACATGTATACCCTTGAGCAAAGGAGGGAGAGAGGTGATATGATCGAGGCATTCAAACACCTTAAGGGCATTAACAAGGTGAAAGAGTCTAACATGTTTAAATATAAGAAAAATAGCAGGACAAGAGGACACAGCATGAGATTAGAGGGGGGCGATTAAGGGGGAATGTGAGGAAATTCTTTTTCACAGAAAGGGTGGTGGATGCATGGAATGGCTTACCACAAGAAGTGGTGGTTGTGAATACAGTGCAGGGCTTCAAACAGGCATGGGATAGGCATAAGGGAGCAATACAAATGACTATGAATAGATAGGCCACTGACAGAGCAAAGGCCGATGGCACATTTATAAGGTAGAAAAAAGAAATGGGCAGACTGGATGGGCCTTGCGGTCCTTATCTGCCATCAACATCTATATTTCTATATACCAGGCTCTCTATTTTAAAATAATTAAATAAAAAAACACACCTCCCACCAACACTATCTCTCGTAGCATGAATCTCTGGAAATGGGGGGAGAACAGCACAGAAACCAGCTCATCCAAATCTGCCGAACAACTAGGCACTATTTAACACAGAAGAAGGATATATAAACAAAAAAAATAAAATAAAATACTTAAAACAAAAAAACATACACTTTATTTTTTTATTTTATTTTATGGAGCCATTGTATAATCGCAATATACCACTCCAGGATGTGGGTTAATGCTAGGATTTACAATGCCTGGTGTGTTTTGCTCACTGGGCCTGCAGCCTCATGACCAAACAACACACCAGGCATTGTAAATCCTAGCATAACCCAACCCTGTCGTTGTATATTGCTTAATTAGCTTTTCCTAACCAGGTAAGCACACTAGGCAATTAGATGCCTATTTTCAGGCATGACCTGGGAGATTACAACCAGATTTGCATATAGTAGAAATACATTGTATTACAATATATAATGGAGGAAAAAAACGAACAAACAAAAAAAACAAACATGAAACATAGCAATGTATCTGGAAGAGGAAATATACATAACAATCAGAACATTGAATTATATACATTGCAGCACATAAACAGTGAGGGGAAGAAGTATATAATTTCTAAACAAAAACATGTCATAGAAAGGAAAATGTTTAGGAAATAGTATCCATCCATGTGGAGTTATATCAAAGGGCATATAAGGGCAATGATAATATATCAACACTGATCATGTGGAATGAGTGCCAAACAGAGAATTATGCAGGTACCATGCCGGGAGCAGTGTGACAGACCAATGAGATGTTTATGATACCTAAGGGGGAAAGCATGTACAGAGGGGCAGAGACGAATATCTGGTGGTATGGAGTTCCATAGCCTTGGGGCTACATAAGCAAAGGACGCTTCACCAGCACAAGTTCTGACCTTAGGGACAGCCAGCAGGGCACTATCACTTGACCTCAAGGGGTAAACACTATTCACCAGTTCGAGAAATGAAGCAAGGAGTGAGGGTTGTCCATTTGCATTATGCTAGCGATCACACCTCCAAAACTATGATTTCATAGGAAAGATGAGGGCACCAACCCAACTTGTCATAAAGGGAGCAGTAGTGAGTGAGCCGGGGAGACGCTGATGCAAAACAACAGATACTATTGTATGTATCATCCCATCTGAGGAGGGTAGCTTTAGAAGCTGTCAAGTATACCACGGCTCCATTGAGAAGCTTGGGGAAGAGCATCCCATGGGTGATGGCAAGGCATGCCTGTGGGGTCAGAACATGGCCCACTTTATAGGAGATGCCAAGCATGAAGTTTTCAGTCTTGCAGACACTCATTGCGTGAAATGAGTAATCAAGCAAGGAGTCAAGTGTGACTCTGAGTTATGTGAAGGAGGAAGCAGTCGGGACCAAGGTACCATCACGGTAATGTATGGATAGAGGGGACAGGCACTCTCTTAATTTGGGGGACATGCCAGATAGCATGGATTGTGTTTTAGTTATATTTAGAATCAGTTTGTTTTCAGACAACCAAGTGTGCACTGACTGTTGGTCAGTTGTTAGGTATTGGTTGATTTGGTCAGTATTTTTAGAGCAGGTTTACAGAACCAGATCATCAGCGTAGAGAATGGCAGTAGGTCAGGCTTTGAGTTATGAAGTTGACGTGTAAAGCAAATAGCAGTGGGCCTAGGATGGACTCTTGGGGAACACCCACCAGAGTTGGGGCAGTGTCTGAAAGGGAGGACTCATACATGACTCTCTTGCTTCTGTTTGCCAAGTAATTACAAAATTAGAGGAGAGTAGTTTGTGAGATATCCAGATTGGCAAGTTTGCTACTGGGTTAAGGAGTGATCAACCAGATCGAAAGCTTTTGTCAGGTCAATAAAAACAGCACCTTAGGCTGAGAGGCTACCAGTGTCCATTACTAAGGTGATACAGTTGGTAAGGGTGAGAAGGGCAGTGGTGGTGCTGTGTCATTTTCAAAAATTATGTTGTGTATGGGATAGCAGGCCATAGGCAGACAGATAGCTAGAGAATTGTAAGGCCACTACTTTTTCAAGTATTTTGTTTAAAACAGGGAGAATAGCAATGGTATCAGGAGGCAAGAAAGCCAGCATCAGCTATACACAGTCGTTTAACTTGTTTAGAGTTTACTCACAGTCAGCATCAATTGTAGAAAGATGCCCAGACTAAAGCTTCAAGATAAAACATAACTTTTATTCGTCCCCATAGAACGCTTTGCTTTGTTTATTTCTTTGTGAATACAAACACATAATCTCCATGATGCAATACGTAAAAGACTCCACTACCAGCTCCCCACAAACAAAGGAACATCTGTCCCTAACATGTTTCACTCAGATTTGAGTTTTATCAAAGGGTAGCAATGGGCCTGTAATTATTAAGAATTTTGAGACCACCTTCTTAAAGACCGGAATAAGATGTGAGGTTTTCCATAGGTCAGGCACTATGCCAGTAAGTGACAGATAGATTAATTAATTTAGTAATTGGGGAAACTAACTCTTGGGCAGCAATTCTGAGAAGTTTTGGTTCAATACCATCCATACCCCTGGATTCAGAGAAAGGAATCTGCATAAGGAGTTTGCAAACCTCAACAAGACCGACCCATTTAAAATAAAATGGAGGCTGTGGTAGGGTTGTTGGTGGCCTTAGGAGGGTACATTTATTGAAATGGGAAAGGGGCAAGTTAGAGAAGATATAAGTGCATGAGGAGAGGTCTAAGAAATGAGAGTTAAACACACTGTCTATGGTGGCACTGTTATTGTAATTCACCCTATTCAGAGTCATGTCAGAGGAAGAATGATTCCCCAACTGACCTAGCATTTGTTGAGTGCCTGAAGCTTAGAAACTAAAGCTTAGAAACTAAAAAGTCTATAGCTGCACTGTCCTGGTCAGGTGATCACGTGTTACAATTGACAGCAGATATCCTTGATGGCCCCTGGTTAGCATCACCTTTTAGACTACCTGGCATTCAAATCATCACTACAGGGTAAACGTTGCAACATTAGTTTTGGTTTAGATTGAGAATGATAAATTACAGACACATTTATTCATTTTGATGACTCATCTTTATAGTTATTCCAGGCAACACCATAGAAATCAAAGCCCAAAGGGTGCCATCAAACCATGGTGCCCTTGAGCTGTAGTAATAGATGAGGATTTGAGGGGGCAGGGTCTTAAAGCACAATGAGCAAGACAAAGTTTTAGGTCTTGACCCATTTGTTGGAGACCACTGGGTTAGTGAGTGAAGACTTTAGCTATAGAGGAAAGGGTTAGGTCGATGTGTTTGAAGAAGAAATAAGTTTCATACGTAACACACAGTGGATAATGTATGAGGTACCATACACAGCAAGCCTGTGTAGGCATCAAGAAGTTGCCATGGCAATATCTTAAACTTCAAGAGTGCAGCTTGAGAGGTTTATGCATTTGCCAATGCAACCTCGAGATGCTGACTCAGGTTTTTTGTGTATGGTAGCACATACATTGTCTTTTACAGCCACAAGACAACAAGCCTGAGACAAAATGGCTACAAAGCAAACATTTTATTTATTTATTTCAGATTTGGATTAATACCTTTGAGCCAGGGCTTGTTTACAAAGGTTCCAAGTCAGAGAGAGACAGTACAGTACAATAAAATACAATACAGTACATGGTTTACAGATCAAGTAGGAGGAATAATCATCAAATTAGAATGTTTGCTGGGATACAGTTGTTGACAAAGAATGAGCATATTACATGATTTCAAATGAAAGCAGAGTTACCACTTGAAGGATGCAGCAATAAACAACCTTATTCAGTGTGGTACAGCCCTTGTGTAAGTGCCAGGTATTAAGGTAGGAGTGGCCTCCAGGTGAGTGGAAGGAGGAGCAGGAGCAGCCAGTGGTGGGATTGTCATGGTATAGTCAAATGGGCAGGGCAGAGAAGTGTGGGTGGGAGGGACAGGGGAGGGGGTAGGAGGGGAGTAGGTCAGGTGTGGTAGGGGTGGTAAAGATGGAGTAGGGGTTGGCCAAAGGTAGCTGGTGGCATGTTAATAGCGAGTCTTTAGGCTAGAGTTATGTATTGCAGGAACAAGCATTTTCAAGTGCAAGGTGCGAGTGGAGCCCAGATTTGAATTGACCGAGTTTTTCTTTTCTTTGTGAGTTTTTCTTTTCTTTGAATTGACTAAGTTTTTCTTTTCTTTTTTTGTTATCTTTGTATTTATGCTCCTTTCACATGCCCATGCCAACTCCTATCCTCAAGGTCTTCATGCATCCGATCGACCGGGGACGGGGGGGATATTGCTCCCTACTCTGTCCCTGCCTCAGCAACCCTGAGCACCCTGGGTTACCCCCCCAGATGGGGGGGAGGAGGCTCCCCAAACCCCCTCCTTACCTTAGACGAGACTGAGACATTTCACAGTTAAACTTTTTTATTAATTTTTCATAAGATATACAGACAAACCTCTTACAGTACAGTACAATGTGAGGATTTTTTTTTTAAAAAAATTGAGGCAGCATATAATAAGAACATTGCTACAATAATACAAGGAGCTTTTGGTTTAAAATATGGTAAACAATACAGGTCATGTAATTAGCATATACTTGACATTTTGTAGTGAACTTAAGCGGATAGTATGATTAGATACGGTTTATATCAAAATGTTACATAATTATATATGATGCTGCAAAAGGGAAAAAAGTACATTCGTGAAAGGATTGTGGAGTAATAAAGAATGATTGAGAACAGAGTATAGGAAAGAAAAGATATATAAGAAAGTTAAGAAGAGAGAGAGGGAAACTATAAAAAAAGGGAAAAAAAAGAGAGACTACAATGATGTATCAGTAAAAGGGGAAAATCCATATATATTAAGTCCATACATTGGTGTTGGAAGATTTAGTTGATTCCAAAAAATTAAAAAAGCCCTGCCAACAATTGTTATATAACATGACTTGGTCAGACAAGATATATGTCATACGGTCCAGAGAGGCATATTGCAATAGTTGGTTAATGATACTGGGAAGGGTAGGGATAATGTTGGATCTCCAATGCATGAGGATTGTGCGTTTAACTTGAAGGAAGAGTATATTTAACCATCTGCTCTGCGAATATGAAGTTTATAAGAACGGTGATTAAAAATACCAAGAATGCAATGTTTAGGGTCCAGTGTAAAAGGTTGACCTACCACTTTCATTGCAAATCTGTGAGTACAGTGCCAAATCTTTTGTATGAGGGGACAGTGCCATAAGATATGCAATAAATCCCCATTGGGGGAATTGCAGCGCCAGCAATTGTTATTGTTCAATAAACCCATTTTTTGTAATACAACAGGAGTTCTGTACCACAAATGAAGGATCTTGGTTTGAATGAGGGAACTGCGTTTATCATTAAAAGATTTGTGACAGGAGAGCCAACATCTGGACCATTGTGCATTGGTGATATTATATTGTAGCAAAGTACTCCATCTGTTTTTAGCATTGACAGAGTAGTCAGGAAGGACATCACAAATATCTTTGTAAACAGTGCTATTTAAATTGGATGTTGTTTTTATCCATTTAGAGATGTGCTTATCATACAGAGAATAGATAGAGAAGGGTGTGAGGTAAGAGTTGCATGCGGTACGAAGCTGTAGATATTTCCAAAAATCCTGATGGGGAAGATTCCATATGCCTCGTAGGTCAGTGTAAGATTTTAACTTTAATGACTTGGGTTTTAGTATATCCAGCAAAAAGAGAATACCCTTATTTTTCCAGGTACGACAAAAAATGGGGTGATTATCAAGAGATATATGGTGGTTACCCCAGATGGGGGTGTAAGCTAAGGGTTTCAGGTTAGATTTAATATGCTTGTGAATGATTTTCCAATAGAATACAGAAGCAGCTATGGTAGGGTGAGACTTTAAAGAAGAGGTAAGGGTGTTATAAAGGAAAGAAGTTGCCACATTACCAGGACATAAGGATGTTTCCATATTGACCCATAAAGGAGAATGGATGTTGGGTTTGTTAAACCATTTAATTGTTTGAGATATACGGAAAGCCCATAAGTAGGCTTGGAACCAAGGAAGGCCAAAGCCACTTTTTGACCAATGGGATCTAAGTTATTACGACTAAATCTAGGTATTTTGCCTTCCCAAATGAAGCTGTCAAAAATTTTGTCTATTTTGGTAAGAAAACTAGAGGAAGTATCAAAGGATATTGGAAAATAGGAATAATATTTTAGGAGTTATAGACATTTTAATGGCGGAAATTTTACCATTAAAAGAAAGTTTAAGTAGCTTCCATCTATCAAGTGTTGTTTGGATACTGGTTAACAGAGGGGAAAGATTAGCATCCCATAATTTATTCAATGTCGAGGTGATCCGAATGCCAAGATAAGATATACCTTGGGGGCCCAATGAAAGCCTAATGAGTTGTTCATGAGGGGACTACAAAGGGTATTCAATGGTAACATTTCAGATTTGTTAAGGTTTAGAGCTAGTCCAGAGTGGGAGGTGAAGTCATTCAGTTGTTTAACTAAAGGTTGCCTGGAACTTTCGAGGTTTTCAAGTAAAATAAGGAGATCATCTACATATGAGAGTGAAGTATAGTGAGAGTTACCAATAGTAACGCCTTTAATTGTACCGGATTGACGTAGGGATGCAGGAAGAGGTTCCATGGTAAGTATAAACAATGAAGGCGATACGGGGCATCCTTGTCTGGTGCTTCTTGCTAAGTAAAAGGAGGGGGACAAAATAGAGTTTGTGAGAACTTGAGCTGAAGGGAGGTATACAATAATTGAATCAAGCACAAAATTATTTGTAAAGCAAAATGAGATAGCACCTGATATAGATATTCCCAATTGAGAGAGTCAAATGCTTTCTCAAAGTCAATGGCTATTGCAGCTGCAGGGTTTTAGAGTTTTGCTTTGTGAATTAAATTGATTAATGAGCGAAGATGATCGGAACTGTTTCTATTTTTGATAAATCCTGATTGAGAAGTATGGATGAGTTTAGTCATTAAAGATTCTAAGCGGAGAGTTAATAATTTGGCAAAGATTTTTCCATCAGTATTAAGAAGTGAGATTGGTCTATAGTTTGAAGGAAGAAATGGGTCTTTGTTTTTGTTTTGGTAAGACTGTTATAATGGCTTCGGTCATTGTGCATGGGAGTTTCTTTATTAAGGTTGCTTCTTGGAATACATTGACTAATACAGGACAAAGAGTGTCAGATAGGGTTTTATAAAAATCAATAGGGAACCCATCACTACCAGGTGCTTTACCGTTTTTTAATGATGATAAAGCCGTTTGGATTTCCTGTAAAGTGATTGGTTTATTAAGCATAGCTTTGTCCTGAGGGGATAGGTGGGGTAGATTCAATTTTTCCAGAAAATGTTGTATTAGGTTGGGATTTGTAGTATTAGGTTTGAGTATAGTTGATGGTAAAAGGACTGCATAATACGATTGATTGAAAGGTTGTCTGTGTGTGTCGACCTGATGGATCTTTTAGACCTGCTATATGTCTCTGCATCTGTTGAGTTTTTAGCTGGTAAGAGAGCAACTTTCCGCATTTATCCCTTGTTCCCAATAACCGTGTTTAATCCTAAAAGGCAAGTTCAGCTTTCTGGATATCAACTCATTAATTTTAATTTTAATTGTAGAATTTCCAGATGAAGCTGTGAATTATGATTAAGTTTATTTAATTTATAGTATTGGGTTTCTTTTTTCTTTAAGGGATTTTTCTAAATTAGCTAATTGTTGTTCTCTTAATTTCTTTCTATGCGCCTGCATAACTAATAATTTTACCTCTAATAGTGGCTTTTAATGCTTCCAGATAGTACCTTGAGACATATCTGAGTATCATTAATAGAAAGAAAATCTTGAATCTGGGTTTTAATCCAAGGAGTGAATTCAGGGTCTCTGAGTAAAAGTGGGTCTAAACGCCAAGATGGGGATTTAGAAGAAGGTGGACCCCAGAGTAAATGCAAACTGATAGGGGAATGATCAGATATAACAATAGGGAGAATCAATGTATCAATAATTTTTTCAGTAATGAGGGGGGAAGAGAATCAATAATCAATCCTACTATATGATTTATGTAAAGAGGAATAAAAGGTGTAATCTCATTGTCTGGGATGATGTAGTCTCCAAATGTCAGAGAGACCTAAATCCTTCATAAGCATTGATAGTGCATTAATACTACGGGGTGGGCATCATGTGATGAGTTACTTCTGTCTAAATATGCTTGTAGTGCTAAGTTAAAGTCACCACCAATAAGAATAGGTGAATTATTTTTATTATTAATCATAATTTGTTGGGATAGATTATGGAAGAAAATGGGTGAATAAAGTTGGGTGCATATACATTCACAAACATAAGCGGACCTGCTGTGGTGTTTAATAGGGTTATAATCCACCTACCATCCGGGTCTCTAATGATTTTTATGGGGGCCAATTAAGAGATTTATGTATTAAGATAGCAACCCCATGTTTTTTGGATGGAGAAGATGACGCATATACTTGACCGACCCAGTCCCTTTTAAGTCTGTCGACATCCTCTGATAAAAGTTTAGTTTCTTGTAAGAAAGCAATATGTGTTTTATGCTTTTTAAGATAGGTAAGTACTTGTTTACATTTACAAGGCGAGTTGAGTCCCTTGACATTCCATGAATGTAAGATTAGATCACTCATGGTACTAGGATATAAGGTAATTAGTTACACATAGGGATGAGGGACTCAATACCATTAATTTGGAGGATGTCACAGATTCAAAAGGTAAATATATATAATAAACAAATGTATGCAGGGCCCTTAACTTGTATGGGTTCGAGATGATTGAGTATTTGTATTCATTTTGTCTCGCAGAGGGAGAGTACAGAGATAGGAATATCAAGTAATTAAACATTAGAATGAACAAACGTTAGTATAAACTCAGTAATAAGAATATTAATTTGAAACTTTTATGAAATGCAGAGCAATAAGAGTCGGTAAATATACCAGGACTCTCACTCTACACTACTAGGCGTGTAGAGTAATTAGTGAATCTGAAGATACGGTTTACCCTATAATCTTAAGATACTAAACTTTATATAACAGTACATTAAAGAAGTGTAATTGAGATTTGTGCTGAGGTAATTAAAGCATTACCCTGGAAAAAACCAAAACATCATTCTACCAAATAAAAAAGGATAGTTATGTAATAGTGTTAAATTCCAAACATAATGAATTAGCTTGGACCTAGCAATAAGTCCAATATTAAATAAAGTATACCAACATGATGGCAGATAATGCTGGAACAGTGTGAGCCAGATAAAAGGATGCCCAATGTGTATTAATCCACATAAGCTAGGTTAGGGAATGCAGTATATACTATAGGCTCATAGTGCATCAGTGTATTGTGGAATCATTTTTATAACTTCCAATGATTTGGAAGAAAATGGGATGAAGAATAATGTGAAAAGGCGGAAAAACTCAATGTATAGAAATACAATTGGAAGCATACTTTGGTGCAAAATCTGTGAGATATAATGGGAATGCACCTGATGCACTACATACCAGAAGTGATGCAAAATAAATATTAAATAAGTAAATGATTTTAGAGTATTTGTCTAATCATTCTCCACATTCCAAATGATAGGATTTATGTGGAAAAATGCTATACTAGTAGGGGTTAAGGGCACACTGATATGAAATACAGAACTCTATATATGTATGTATGCACCTGACCACATGGTGGCGCTAAAGCTTACGAAAAATTAGAATGTAAATAGCAGTTATATATACTAATGTTTGGCACCACACAAGGATTAATTAGAAGAGATCTTACAAACATTGTAATATTTATTCTTTCTCTTATTTTTTTTTTCCATTGAATACATTGAGAGTAACTCCCGCATGGATTAAATACCTCCAGTGTCAATTGGCTCACCTCCCACAGACAGATACAGGCTTCTCAGCACGATAGCGATTTACTGCATTTAAGTGCTCCAAACCTGTTAGGTGCGATAGAGACTGCGCTGTATGTAAATGTACCGAAGGAATGAGTGAGGTGGTGTGAAGAGGAGGGATTCTGGTGAGAAACTGCTATACCACATCTAATTATGGGCCATAGTATTTATTACAATTTTTTTTTTTTTTTTTTAGTGGGAAAAGCCTCAGGTAGCCTTGCTCTTTGATTTTATTCTCCTTTTCTTTTTGGGTGGTTCAGATGATTTAAAGGGAGAGCTGGACACAAGATCAGCCCAGGAAGAATCGGGAGAGTCATTACCCGTTGACAGCTTCTTCGGGTCTTGAGTAAACATGTTGGATACAGTCTGTCTCAGATCCTCCGTAGATGAGTGCAGATCTTCTTGGAGCAGATCTTCTTGGAGTGGGGAGAATTTGTTAGACAACGTAAGAGGAGTAGAAAAACTGATGTGATGTTCCACATGGGAAGCTGGAGAGGTGGAAATATTATTTAAACAGCAGGTATTATTATTTAGAGAAGAACCAGATGCTTTTTTTTCTTGTATGCGTGTGGAGCTTCTGGCAGGAGCTACAGTGGCAGATATGATGGCTGCAGATTTCTCAGGGACCTGAAGGACGGTTTCAGCAGGAAGGGCAAGACATTGTAATTATGAAGTGCTTGTGCTGGAGCAGGAACGAGCTGCATTAGCATCGCAAGGCAATGTAAGTGCGGGCTGTGTCCACTTCAGAAATTCAGAGAGAGATTCTGGGGTACTGAAATCTCTGGTAGAATCATTCAAAAAAAGACGCATTGTTGCAGGGTAACGCAGTGCAAACTTAATTCCACGCTGATGAAGGATTGTTTTAATGGGGTTGTAAGCTTTTCGTGTTAGGTAATTCTTTAGAATAGTCTCTGAAAATTAGGATTCTGTTTTCTTGCCAAGTAAGTGCACCTAATTGCCTCGCTTTTTGAAGAATCAGTTCAGTATGTGCGTGGTTTAGAAATCTGGCAATGATGGGCCTGGGTTTCTGGTCGGGTCCAGGCCTCGAATTTAAGGTGTGGTGAGATCTCTCGATGGTTAGGTCTTGGCCGGCTAGTAATTTAAGCAAAGAAGGAAGTACATGAGTTAGAAGAGCACTGGTATCTCCTAGTTCAACACCTTCAGAAATCCGAGAAATCTAAGGTTGTTACGTCTGTTTCTATTTTCAATATCATCTATTTTGTCCTGAAGGTTCCTAATAACTCTGTCCTGCTCCTGATGGTAGCCTGTAATATGTTAATGGAATCTTCATTTTGAGATGCTTTAACATTAGTAGCGTGATTTTTGATCAAGTGCCTGCATATTATTGATATTTTGTTGAGATGCAATTTTAATACATTGATTTCACTTATTAGTTGCTGAAACATTGCCTCCACTCTATTAAGAGAACTATTATGTGGAGATTGGTCCACCATTATTGTAGGCCTTAATAGAGAAATTGAAAAGCTGTAGATAACTCGTTCAGTAATTATGAGGCAATAAAAATACTGTACCAGAGCTGTTCTACGATGTACATATAATAAGATCTCAGATGTTGGTGAAGGTAGGAAGTCTGGAATCTGTAGGATGGATGATGAAATTTGGTGAATCCAGGGAGATGAAGAATCAAGCAGCCATCTTCAGCACAGCACCCTCTGGCTCAACTGAGACATTTCAGAGCTCCTCCCAATGTCCTGGTCATCAGTGCCAAGGCCCATGTCCAGGAGCCTGCGAGGGCGATTTTCCTCCTGATTTTTCTCCCGCCCCCTGCGGACATCGGTGCACTGGGAGGGCCAATGAGCAAAAGGCACAGTAAGACATGCCTTTGCTCTGGCTCTTGGCTGACGTCTGCCCCTTCCAACATGTCTGGCTGCCTCCTACTGCACCTTCCACCCACGTTCCTTCAGGTGGTGGTTTTGCAGCGAGGTCTGCCATCCTCCCCACCCTGGAGAAGGAGAACAGCTGTCAGGTGCACGATCCTTCTCCTCCCCTGCTGACTCCTGGTGGCCCATGCTCATTCCCAAACACGGGTGACTGGCGTAGCGCAAGATAAGGCGTCCAGCGCCTCAACCCTCAGTGCCATCGGGCCGGCAGTTTTTCTTTTCTTTGTTTTTCTTTTCTTTCATTATTCAAATGTTGGCAAATCATTAGATAACTGTTGCACACTTTTTTAAATAGCCATGGAACAGCAGCAAAACATGGAGATACAAGCCACAGAACAGTGGCAAAACAGCAAAACAGTGGCATCAAAAGCCCTATGAAGACAGACTGAAGGACCTCAATATGTATACCCTGGAGGAAAGGAGAGGGGAGAGAGGGGATATGATAAAGAGTTTCAAATACCTCAAACGTATAAATAAGGTTCAAGAAGGAAGCCTTTTTCAGAGTAAAAGATGTTCAAGAATTAGGGGTCATGCTATGACACTGGAGAGGGGTAGAGTCAGGGGAGATGTAAGGAAGTAGTTCTTCACAGAAAGAGTGGTGGATGCCTGGAACAGCCTTCTAGCAGAGATGGTAGGAGCAAAAACTATAATGGGATTCAAGAAGGCATGTGATAGGCATAAGGGAACTTTAGTGGTAGGGAAAGAGGGAGGTAAAGCCAGGGATCAAGTAGGGTCTGTGGTGTTACAGTAGATAGGGAAAATGGGCAGACTAGGTAGGCCAAGCAGTCCTTATCTGCCGTCAGACTCTATGTTTCTGTGTTTCCAAACCAGAGTGTCACATTGCTTGTTTCCTACTTTGAACTGTAGTGTTCCCAGGCAGAGTCCTCTTGCTGGCGTCCAAGTTTGTAAGTGCAGCACCAGAAACAAGCAGGAAATAAAAAAAAGTCCAACACAGCTCAAAAGCCATTCAAACAGTAGTATGCTCAGTCACTTTGGTTTTCCTGTTCCTGAATGAACCTTTTGCAATCAATGAACTGTTTTGCAAAAACCGCAGCTGACATTCTGAACAACCCTATGCTGTGTGACCTCTCAAATGGTAATTTTCTTTCACACAGCACTAGCAATTGCAGCCGCAGCTCAAGTGGCTTTTACCGCGCAAATCAGGTTTATCTTGTTATTCTGCAGCAGTGATGTACCTGGTGCAGCACAGCAGCAAAATGACATTGCTACTGCAGCACAACGATGTTGTTTTGAGTATGGATTGCTGCGTGGAACGGTTTAGCATACACGACATGTGATTTAGATTACAGCTTCTTAGTTCCATGTGGTGTTGCTTTACTCTCTGCCTTGTCCTCTGGGTCATTGCTTGTCAAGTCTATGCCTCTAGTGGCTAATAAATGAAATAGGGGATACACAGTGGGCCTGGCTCAGATATGCCATTCATCTTCATGAGTCAGGAGGCATGACCATAACACCACAAGTGAGTTATGAAGGTTCTGTACATAACCTGTTTCTTCTTCCTTCTACATTTACAGTCCTTCATGGCTCTCCTTGTGATGCCTGTTTTTGTGCATCGCCGCCTACACACACTTGTACATTTTGGTCCTTTTGATTGTAATCCTTCATGTATTATTATCTTACTTTACACGACACGCTATATAGAATTGTTCTCTATATTCCATTTGTTCTGTATCTACTGTTGCTCTATTTAGGACCCTATTTGGATGTATTGTGTTTTTTTATTCTCTTTGAAACCAATGTATGTACTGAAAATAAATGTTGTTTGTGTCCATCCAGGACCACCTTGAAAATGAGCTTGCTCAATGGTACTTTTACTTGTAAAATAAAAATTATTGATTGATTGATTGATTGATTGTTTGAAATGCTATATTTTGAGTCAGGTCATTTTGTGCCTGGTTTACATCACACATACAGTGGTCGAGTGTAAACTTTTCAAATGAGCTCTTTTGGGTATTATGTTTAGTTTGACTCCACTGCTCTGGTTAGAATGCTGCATAGTTGCACAGTGATGTCTTCAAGCATTGTTTCAGCTGCTCTCCTACTGGTTAAGAACAGTATTATGACATATTTAGATTATGGTATCTTTGTTTGGGACATATCTGGCAGTATAGACTAGAGGTGAGAAGAAATGAGATGTGAATGAGCTTGGTACATCCAGCAGACCTGGATTTAATTCCCACAACCTCCACTTGCATATTGTGTGCCACTGAGCTAGTCACTTAACCACCCCAGTGCTCCCGGATCACCCCTGAAAACAGGTACGTGTGCCTAGTGGGCCTTACCTGGTTACCAAAGACTAAAATAAATAAAAATAAAGTACCCAACATCTTATATCTTATTATTTTTGAAAGTAGGTGTGCCATGAACAAAAATAACACCATCTATCTCACCAAATTTATTCTCACTAGTGTGCTATTACACAACATCTTACGTCAGGCCAGGAAACTCATAGTCATAGTTCATAGATGTTTAATGGAATAGAAGAAAATCAATGATCTATCAAGTCCACCTCCAGCTGTTCTAGCAGCCGAATCCTATGATGTGATTTATCTTCACAAACTCGTCCAGTTTCTGCTTAAAGCACCCAATTATATTCAATTCAGTTCTCACCTGGGACAATCTATCCAAGTATCCTACTGCTCTATGAGTGAAGCAATGCTTTCTTTAGTTCTGTTCTAACCTTGCCTTTCTAAGCTTCAGCCCATGTCCTCTGGCTCTCCTGTCAGTTTAGAACAAAAACCTGCTTGAGTCTACATTCTCATTAACCGTAATGATTTTAAACTCTTGAATCACACCACCCTCATTTACCTGTCTTCAGAGGGAAGATATCTAGCTGCGTAGTCTTGGTTTATAATCCAGCCTGGCCACAGACCTCTTGTCACTCTCCTCAGAATCTTTTTTCCTGTTGCTCAATGCCATTTTCCTAGTATGATGCTGAGAACTGGGCACAGTACTCCTAGTAAGACTTCATCAGTGCCTTCTACAGTGGCAGTCATTTCTCTTGACTTTCTATTACCCATTTGATGCATCCAAATATTCTATTGGTCATTTTAAAGGAGAACTGTATTGAACCTGCAACCCCATGTTTTCTACTGAAACAGTGTTTCAAATACTGGCTCACAGCCTGTTCTTGTTCCACCTTTGCTGAACTCTAATTAAATTCATTGGATATTTCTATTCATACACTGACAGTAACAGTAATTTTAGAACTCTGTGATGCACTGTAGTTTCTGTTCTTGTTTAATTCTTAATGTAGTTGTCATAATGCATCATTTTCTGCTACAGAACGCTGTGGTTGAAAGGGTTATGAACTATACTGTAGAGTTCAGAGGTGGTACATACTCACCGCCAGTGAGTAAATCAGAAACATGCACTGAGGCAACTAAAAGGTCTGTAAAGATGGATCGATAACATAATTGGAACCAGTATTTGAAAAACAGCTTCAACAGGAAAAATGACTCACTGATTTAACAATGTTCTCTTCTATTTGCTGTTGAGCACTATTGTGGTGGCTTCAGTGTCCTGTGACCGCTGAATCTCTTTTATGCTCTGATACCATATCTTGTATCTCCTTTATTATGTTTGTTCTGGCCTATGTTTGACACCTAAGGGCATTTATCTATATTATACCCTATCTGCTGTTTTTCAGAGTAGCAAACACTGGGCAATATTTTATGAACATCTCCCTGAAGCCCCACCACTAACAGATGAAAACAACAGCCCTACTCTCCCAGCAACAACCTAGCAATATATAGTGTATGCTGAGGCCTTGTTCTGAATAGATATCTGTGCCAGCTGAAACCTTGTTGTATCGCAGTTCAGAGGTCACGGAAGGTCATTATACCCATGTATGGTATAACAACGTTGCAGCTGACTTAGAAATCCTCAAGCCACCTGGATGGAGAAGCATCGTGGGCTCAATTACTTCATAAAAATGACACTGCAGAACCACTGGAGGGAGAGACAATGGCTGAGTCACTACCAAAGAAAGACAAAAAGACATAACAAAGTTGCGTCTTAACTTTTCCTTTTCTTTTTTTAAACTTGTCTTGTTAAAGGGACACTGTCCGCCTTTAAGACTAATTTTGAGCTGCCCAAACTGAAGGTTTAGGGAGGAAGCTTTACAAATGTAAAATATCCTAGTAGTAGCTTTCTTTAACGTAATGGCTCTACTGTGTATTTTTGTAAAAATATTATTTTAGATGGTCCATCTGCAATTTTGGCTCTGCGCGTCCATGAGCTAGACTGGCACAGAGCCGAAGGGAAACATGCTCATGCTGGAATGACTTATTTTTAGTCCGATATAAATAAAGCATGTTACCAGATAGGGCTGTGAACACTGACATGCTCAAAAAAAGCCCCATTTCAAAACAAGGGTTGTAAACTGTTTTATTTTAAAAGCAAAAGTTGAAGCCATGATTTCCTGGCATGTGCAGTACTAGTTCCTGGTAATGTGAATGTCTAGAAATCATGACTTCAATAACATTTTCATTTTTTCTCACCTTATGGAAAAATATATTCAAATAAGAAAGATGAGACTATATTTGTTACATGTAGACTTTTCTTCGGCTGCTGATTTGATAAACAAAAGGATACTATGGAACATCTTAACTGAAAAAATATGTCCCCCTCACTACTAATACCAATTCACCTTTTATAGACTCATACTACAACAGCGATTACTTTCAGTCAAACAGAGGGGTTAAACAGGTGTGCCTTTTGGCCCTGTCCCTCTTTAATATCTATATTAACTCTCTACTTGAATCTGAGGACTCAACCAAGTTAGATGCCCTGCTAATTGATAAATGAAGCTTTATTCTCTCACTTATGCGGTTGACATAGTTCTGTTCTTCTTATAAAAAATTGGTTTACAAAAACACATAGATTCTGTATCTTTGTGCAAAAATGTAAAAATCTGGAACTCAAAATTAAGCTTAAAAAACCAAATGCATGATAATGGGGTTATTTAAATATTCCCTATGAGGGTGGCCTCAGTTCCTAGTTTTTCTCCTTCAACCAAATGAAATGCCCTGACCCACCCTCTACTGATGTTTTATTACAATTGACTAGGTTTGTCAACCCCATTTATTTCCTAGAGGCAGTCTCTTGTATATGTCAGGGATACTACAATTGGGTCAACATTTGCTCCCAGTTGCACAAAACTTTACCTTGGGAGATTGGAGGAGGACACTATATTTGACTCTAAATAAAATCCCTACTATGAGAGTTTAGTTCTTTGGAGAGTTTTATCAATGATATACTCATTGTGTGGCAGCAGGGAGTGGGTAAGAGAACTGCTGGATTGGTGATCTATATTGAAGCCAATAATTCTAATCTTAGATCTACTGCTCTTCCCTGTCCACTTGTTCATTATCCTCTCTTCTTTGCAATTACATTTCTTCATCCTGCAACTGCACCTAACCCACTTCCCAATAGCCCCCCACCCCTTTTCTCTTTCAAAACCATGTCTAACTACTTCTTCCTATTCCCTACTCCTACAGTTCCCCAGGAAAGTCGGCATCCTATGACACTGACTAAGTGTGCATCGAGCAGTGTTGAACCTTTGTGGGATTTCTGCTCCAGAGGGTCAAAGGTTTGCCTCCCTCCCTTCTACCCTAACTCTCTTCTTCACAACTTCTTTTCTCCATCCTGCAACTGTGCCTGATCCAATTCCCAATAACCCCCTGCCCCTTCTCTCTTTCAAAACTGTGTCTAACTACTCTTTCCTATTCCCCACTCCTACCTTTCCCCAGGAAAGCTGGTATCCCACAACACTGACTGGGTGAACATCGAGCAGTGTTGTGGAATTTCCACTCCAGAGGGTCAAAGGGTTTGTCTCCCTCCGTTCTAACCTATCTCTCTTCTTGCAGACCTGGGAAACCAGTACTTTCAGTTTGGGTTGCTCCCTGCTGAGTCTGGCCCTTGTGGGGAGTGCATCCCAGAGGATCGAAGGTCAAAGGTCTGCTCCCCCTTTACTCTATCCCTCTCCCCCTGTTCCATTCTTCAGTCAGCCAAGCTATATTCTCTCTTTTCCCCTCACCTACTCTGTCTCTGCTAAGAGACAGGCCTCAAATCTCAAGTTTTGAATGTGCAATATTATATTTCTAATTGTTTTGTACTCTTCACATATTAAGCTGGTCATAGCTGTAATTGTTTATATTTATATAATTGCATGTTTTTTTTTATCTTGATTTATGTATACACCAGTTCCCCTTCCCCCAGGACGCATCTGGAAATGGGCTATTGTATCTCAGTATGCCTTTCCTGATAAAACTTTTTCAAATAAATAAATAAGAGTTTAAAAGACATCTTGTTATTAAAAAGTATTATTTACATAAGACCCCTTTAGGGCGGGTGTCCTCCCAGATGCCTTAGGAGTAAGAGCTCCACTACTTTACACCACCACCTTTCACCACAGTTGTTTGCAGTGACTCTTGGATTCTTTGTGTCTCCTTCACTAGCGAGGGGGATTCATGTCCAGAAAGAAAAAAATGTTTGGTGCCTCCACCCAAAGAAATAACTGATCCTGGTGACTGTTCAGTACAACTCCCTGGGATGCTGTCCCTTCCCACCTCCCCACGGTGGTCACCCCTCCTGCAGACTCCAAGCAAATGCAACAGTTCCCACAAATTAACATGCACTGGAATACCTTTGGAGTCCATCATGAGATATGACTTAACAAAAAGCAGCTTGCTGAGTTATCACACCAACAACCAAAGGCCATGGACTTGCTACAATGGCTGTGAGACCTCAGAATATGAGGTATTTGTACAATCCCTGCCCAATGGCGAAATGCAGGAAACAAACTCCCAAAAAAATACATCACTAGCCAGCCTGGTGGCACAGAGGGTTGAGGCACTGGACACCACACCTTGTGCCATGCCGGTGAACCGGGTTCGGGAATGAGCCTGGGTTGTCAGAGGTCATGGGGGTGGGGAGAGGATGTGAATGGCTACCGGCCCTCTGTCTCAGGAGGGAGGAACAGGTTTCCTCAGAGCTTGGCCGCCCCCTTGTGGAGGTCAGAGTGGCTGTGTCACTCCGAGGACTGCCAGCGCTTGGCCGAGGGAGGGTTGAAGAGACTGGCACTGGAACTGTGGTGTGCATGTGCACCTTCGCGTGCATGCGTCACCACTTCTGGGGTCTCAGAGTAGGACTCACCAAGGGTGAAAACGGAGGAAACATCAGAGGCCACCGAGGATGAAGCTTCCGGACCAGCTCAGGGGATCTGCTGGGGTGCGCATGGCGCCATAAGATCCCGAAAGACCCCAAGACCGGTAGGGTTGGCAGATGATAAGGGTGATCCACCGAAGAAGGATAGATAGAATTGTAAAAAAAAAGAACACGTTACTTTCCTTGGAGCAGGTTAAGCCCGCATCTTATGGTTTCTGATTAGATGGATCCATCTCACACTGCAGGACCTCTGGTACCTCTAATATTCACAGACTCCCTTGATCAGCTGGACTGCCTCCCTGGTCTTGCTTCATTTGCTCTCGGGCGCCGACTTCACTGGTTCCATCTACAGATTTGACTGTCTCTCTCACTCACTGATCAATGCATGTCTGTTCTGACCCACCTACTGTATAACAGCTTTTAAGCCCTTTGTGGGGTCACAGCCCTTCACCTGGCTGTGGTGCCTGCCAGTGCGCCCCACAGCAGCCATGCTTCAGTTTCTTCTTGTCTTACACTGACTACACACTGGCACATTTAGCATCATCTGTGCTGGTTAGCATGTTAATGCTTCCTCTCACTCTTTAACAGGAAAAGGCTATATTCATGGTTTGTCTCACAGAGACATATCATTTATTACAGCTGAGCTGTAACAGAAGATACATCCGAGCTGTATCATCTGTTACAACTCAGGTCAAACTCTGGAACAGATGTCTTCATTCCCAAGATCTCTCACAGATCTGACCAAGTCAGCATAGCCACTACACTTCTCTGAGAATCTCCAGCTCCCATCAGCTCTGCAGGCTGTCAGTGAAGTCCAGCCAGTCCTGGAGGTCTCACACATATTGTCCATCTGGTCCACAAAAGGGTACTTAAAGTAAGCAGTCCTCCAGCCTCCCAGAGGACTCTGCAGCTTGGGTCTCAGATTAACTCCCTGACTGACTGGCTGCCAGGGTCAAGGGTCTTCAAAATTGTGGCACCCATGCTGTCCTGGGGAAGTGGCCCCAAAGTTCCTTGTTAGTAAGGCTCCTACCTTTATCAAATTCTTTCCCTCCCCAATTTAAGTAGCATGGCCATGCCAAAGGGTCTAGTTGTGGCATGGCAGTGGTACATAGATACATAGATACATAGACAGTGTCGGCAGATAAGGGCCTATGGCCCACCTAGTCTGCCCATTTGAGCTTGTAAGTTCAGTTTGTTTTCCTAGAAGTCTATTTCCCCTTACCCCTGACCTCTAGAATTCCTTTATGTCTATCCCATGCATTCTTAAATCCCGTGATTGTTTCAGCCCCCACCACTTCTCTGGCAGGGTGTTCCACTTGTCCACCACCTGTTCTGTGAAGAAATTCTTTCTCATGTTTCCTCTGAATCGTCCTCCTCCAACTTCATCCCATGCCCTCTAGTCCTGAAACATCTTTTCGCTTAAAATAGTGTTTTCCTGCACCCTGTTCCTCCCTGTAAGATACTTGTATGTCTCTATCATATCCTCTCTCCCTCCTCTCCTCCAGGTAGTACATGTTCAGTTCCTTCAACCTGTCTTCATAGGACTTGTGATGCAACCCATGCACCATCTTTGTTGCCCCTCTGAACCTTCTCTACCCTGTCTATGTCCTTACGTAGGTATGGTCTCCAGAACTGTACACTGTACTCCAGGTGGGGCCTCACTAGTGTCTTGTATAGCGGAATTATGACCTCCCTTTTCCTGCTGGTGATGCCCCTGCCTATACATCCCAGCATCCTATTTGCTTTACCTGATGCCTTGTCACACTGTTTCCCTACCTTGAGGTCATCAGAGATGACAACCCCAAGATCCCTTTCCTGCTTGGTGCATGCTATATCCTCACCTCCCAACTGATATATTGTGCCAGGGTTTTGTGCCCCATATGCATTATCTTGCACTTCTTTGCATTGAATTTCAACTGCCAAACCCTTGACCATTCTTCAAGTTTCTGCAGGTCCTCTCATTCTGTCTACACCTCTGGTGTCTTACTCTGTTACAGAGCTTTGTGTCATCAGCGAACAGTGAAATTCTGCCTTCTATATCCTGTGCAATGTCACTGATGAAGATGTTGAATAGGACCGGTCCCAGCACTGATCCCTGTGGTACCCCACTGGTCACTCTTCCCTCTGTGGAGTGACAGCCATTACCACCACCCTCTGTGTCCTGCCACCCAGCCAAGTTACCTACCCACCACACTCTGTTCTGCCCACACCCATATTCCCCAGTTTGTGTAATAGTCTTCTATGTGGCACAGTGTCAAAGGCCTTGCTGAAGTCCAGATAGGCCATGTCCACTGCCCTCCCTGATCCACCTCCCTAGTCACCCAGTCAAAAATTCAATGAGGTTGGTCTGATGATGACCTCCCCCTGGTGAAACCATGCTGCCTTGGGTACTGTAGTCCATTGACAACCAGATGTTCCACCAATCTCTCTCCTTCAGTAGTGCTTCCATGATCTTTCCCACTACTGAGGTGAGGCTGACTGGTCTGTAGTTCCCTGCTTCCTCTTTGTTTCCACTTTTATAAGGGACTACATCTGCTGTCCTCCAGTCTTTGGGTACCTCCCTGTTTCCAGTGATTGGCTGAACAGGATAGCCAGAGGTTCAGCCACCACCTCTCTTAGTTCTTTAAGGACCCTGGGGTGCACCCATCTGGCCCCATTGCTTTATCAGCTCTTATTACTTCCAGTTCCTTCAGGACCCTTTCGTGTAAAGGGACTTGTGTCCATTTCTGCACCATTCTCACCCCTTGTACTCCCTTCAGACCCATTACCCCCTCTTCCTTAGTAAAGACTGAGCAGAAATACCTGTTCAATATGTCAGCTTTACTGTTGTCATCTTCACGCTCCCATCCTCCCCTTCAGTCTCACTATCCCTCCTTTGTCCTTTCTTTTTCACTTATGTACCTGTAAAGGTTTTGTCCCCTTTAACCACTGATTTTGCAATGTGTTCTTCTGTCTGAGCTTTGGCTTCCCTTACTGACTTCCCTGCCTCCCTTTGTTTCTCCTGGTACTTCTCCCTATCCCCTTCTTCCTGTGTCTTGTATTGCCTGAATGCAATCTTTTTGGCTTTCACTTTCTTTGCTACCTCTTTGGAAAACCATAATGGTCTCCTCTTTCTTTTCCTCTTGCTAACCTGCTTAATGCATAATTCTGTTGTTCTTATAATCCCCATTTTAAATACTGCCCACTGTTCCTCAATCCCTGATTCCTGTCCCATTCCCCTTAATGCCTCTTTCAAGCATCTCCCCAATTTCCCAAAGTCTGCCCCCCTAAAATCCAGGATACGTGTTTTTGTGTGGTTTGGTTCTGCTCTTTCTGTGATTTCAAACCACAATGACTGGTGGTCACTGTTACCCAGGTGCTCCCCCACTGTTACCCCCATCACACTGTCCCTGTTTGTGAGCACGAGGTCCAGTATTGCCTTCTGCCGAGTTGGTTCCATGACCAGTTGCTTGAGGAAGGCACCCTGAAGGGAGTCCAGGATAAATCTGCTCCTAGTTGATGCTGCTGCTGGGATGCTCCAGTCCACGCCTGGTATATTGAAGTCTCCAACCAGTACTATCTCACTCTTTGTCTGCCATCCTTGATGGCTAGCATCAGCTCCCTATCTGTTTCTTCCTCCTGGGCTGGTGGTCTATAGACCACACCTGCGCGGATGGCTGGCCCCATTTTCCTTTCCAGCTTAACCCACAGTAGCTCTCCTCCATTTTGTTCCTCCTGGATCTGTGTGGCCCTTATGTCATTTTTCACATACAGTGCCCTCCTCCTCCCTTCCTGCCTGCTCTGTCTCTTCTGAATATGTTGTAGCCAGGTAGGCCATCTCCAGTCATGGTTATCATTACACCAGGTTTCAGTGATGGCCACAACGCCCAGGTCTGACTGTACCATGACAGCCTCCAGATCTTCCATCTTGTTGCTAAGGCTCCTGGCATTTGCACATGGCTTTCCATGATTTGACCTCCCTAGACTGCTTCACTGTTCTACTCCAGCCCCTTCCTTGGTTGTCATTTATCCCTGTTCTCCTTGCTGTCTGCCCTTCTGCTGAATTTTGCCCTTTTTGCTTATCCACCTTTGGACACTAATCTCCATCTTTGCACACTGCTTTGCAGAGATAGCCACCTCTGGTTCACTGGTTCCATTACTAGCTGTGGGGGTGAGCAAGTAGGTATCATCCTTGCTGGCCTGCCACCCCTTTGCTAGTTTAAATGTTTGTCAACGTGAGATGAACTTATCATTGAGTGCTTGATTCTCTCCAGGATGGATGCAGGCCGTCAGGCTTGAACAAACCTCCATCCCTCCAGATGGGTCCCCAGTCACCAATGAATCCAAACCTTCCTCACAGCACCAGTCTTCAACCATGAGTTAAAGTCCTGGTGCATGCACTCCTATGCTCTCCCTGCCTCTCACAGGTAGTACTCTGAGAAAGTGACAGAAGTAGCTACTTGCTTGAGACCCCTCCCAGTTTCCTAAACTCTTCCTGAACTTCCTTTGCTCCCCATTTGCCAAGTCATTAGTACCTAGGTGGATATGACATCCAGCTCACCCTCCTGTCTTGCCTTCCCAGTGATCCCCAGTATCTTCCTTCCATCCCTCCATGCCGTGGCACCTGGTGAGGCACCTCACCTCCTGTCCTCCCTCCTGGTTCTTAGCTGGATCCTCTTATGATGGAGTCCCCACCAGGATTCGCTTCCTCCTCCTCCTCTGGGGTCCACTGCTTTCCCACTGAGGTCACCTCCTTGCCTAACCTCCACATCCTTTCCTTCCACTTCCCTGGGTACCTCTATTTGGTTGTCCTCATTTGCCAGTGTGGCATGTAGGTTCTTGAGAGGAATAGGATCTGGGATGTGCCTCTGCCTGACTGCTCTAACCTCCCTGAGCCCACTGTCATCCAAGTGCTCCTGTTCTCGGCATCCTTTGAGGCAGCTGCATTGGACTGGGTGGTTCCTGGACAGGGTGATGGTACTCTGACCCAGTTTACTTCCGCCTGAGTCTGGCTACCTCATCCCGCAGTCCGAGAGATGCATGCAGATAGGGCAGCACCTCAGTGTCCAGAAGGTCTGCCTGAATATGGCTGCCCCACAGCCACTGCATTGCACCACCCCACATTATTGTCCATTCCACTACTTATCTGCTACTGAAGCTCTCTTAGTTCTCTTTTTATTTATTTACAGTACTAAAAATCCTGTAACTGATCCTCAGATATATATTTTTTAAGGAAAAGAAACCAATAAATAAATAAATGAGTCAAAAACTTGTCGTGTTGAGGGTGGTCTTCTTCCCCTTATGCCCTCCTACTTCACACCTCTTACTATACCCTGTGTTTAGCTCCTGTCAATCAGATTTATCAGGGCATATAATTAAGAGTTGGGGAAGGGTGGAGGGGGTGAAAATTTGCAGCAATTAAAGACAGCACAGAATTACACCACCACTATTTTTAAATTTTCAACAGCCCAAAAACAATTATAAGTAAAGACAACACAGAAAGAAAGTATAGTGTCACTACAAGCCTACAATCTAAGTTTAAAAGAAAAATACCAGTTACCAGTTACTCTGAAGCACTGAATTGAATATGTTTCCTTCCTTCACCTTCTGGCTTCATTCTGTTTGGAGTCTTGTTCTAGTAACGGTGGCCAGTGGCCTTTGCTGCTCAGTCAGAGCTGCATTTTGCAGTGGCAAAGGAAGTGCTGTTCCTGCAGATTCCCACCAGCCTCCCACAGCAGAGTCCAGTCCCAGGAGTCAGAGGGAGCAGAATGGCAGCAGCAGCAGTCCAGGTGGAGCCAAAGAAACACAAGCAAGTCCCCGACTTTTTGGGTTGGGTTACATTTAGGTGGGGCTAGATTCTGTTGAGGAAGCCTACAGACCATAATGCCTTACTTTTGTACAGCAATTGCCATATCTACCACACAGTAAGGAACATACCCAGAGGTCTATTCTTCTGGGTACATTGAAATTGCAGTAGGGATGTATGGACCAAGACTTTGCTCTAAGGGCTGATTGACTAGAAGTCAAATTTCTTCAGTGTGGATACGGTCAGATAATATCACTGTGGCTATGGCTGAGTTTATACTTTTATTTATTTCATCATTTGGACATAACCTTTGAGCAAAATGCTCTTTTTCAAAGGTTCCACATCTTGACAGGAGGACAACACAGAGTATGGGTGCACAAGTAGAGAGACAAAAACTACAAGAAATAACAGCAATTGGTCTAATTATTTACAATTGTAAGTTATCTCATATAGAGGTACAGTATATTGCAGTTAGTACAGCCCAAGGTACATGGGGAGTGCTGTGGGTTTAAGAAACTAATTTAGCAGGAGGAAAAGCAGCCAGGGGAGGCATTGTCATTATTTCGTATGAAGTCGGGGGGAAGGAACTTTACCAGTACAATGCTCCCTTGCTATAACAAACAGAATGGGAGCCATAACGTGTTTATTATAGCTCCCTATTTGTTACATCTAGGAACGCTGAAGAAACAGTCAGGGTACTCAGTGCACTAAATTAATCTGCTGTATTAAACAGCAATCTATTCGGCAGTGTTCCTCTACCTCTCTCTCCATTCATTTCAGGAGAGATTATGGTACTTCACTGCAGCTGCAACCAAGGAAGTAATCAAATTAATTTTGTCACTACTTTCAGTACCCAGGCTTTTGAGGTGGAAACAAGCCTCTGTAAAAATGAGATATACCCTTAGATATGGGTCAAAGAAAAATATTGTATGGTGTATTGAAGGGCTAAACATCCAGCAGAAATGTTGGTGCACAGTGTCCAAGCACTGTCCCTCTCCACTAAATCCCTCTCTTAGTTAACACTCCTCCACATAAGTATTGTAAACGGTGTACCAACTACCGATACAGTAGCCACATCAGTAATGCTGTCTCTTTTCTTAAACCTAAGAGTGGCAAAACAGTGACCATCAGTGGTTTTATCACCTGTGCTATGCATGGTTTGGTGTAAGGCTATGTGTACATGTGAATGGCCTCAGCCATTTACATGGGTACTACCACCCAACAATATGTTTTGGTCAGAGGACCCACTAAGGCAGGGTGATTTGGTGTCTGCCCTTGCCCTTCACATAAAAGAAATTTGAGTTAAACTGGCAAACATGTAATTAGATTCACTGACCTGAAAAAAGTGTCTCCACACATCCAGGATGGGAATTTTCATCACTCCCTGATGCAGCAGAAATCCTACTGGATAGATTGTATTGAAACAAATGGGCAGGACTTAATGGATGCTTGAATATTTCACCTGTTTTCTGAATTTTTCCTACAGTATGCGCATTATGTGAGCAATGAGATGTGATGGGGTGTGCATTGTGCTGTCAGTAGTATTTTTAGGCATGACTCTACAGGTGGAATGCCTTCTGTCCCTGGGTTTGCATTGTGATAGCACAATGCACAAGCTGTGGAGTGTCTTACTGCACTTATGAAATGGGTGTAAAAAACAAATAACAATTATGAAGAAAGATTTAAAAGATTGTCAAATAGTCCCTGCACCATTAGGAGCTACCGGTGGGGCACTGGTAAATGTGGCAATGTATTTGTGGCCCACCCCCTCCACTCTACTCTGTTTTGTTATCTTTATTTATTATTATTATTATTATTTTTATTTAGCTTTTGATGACCGGGAAAGTACACTAGACAAATAATATGCCCATTTTCAGGAACGACCCGGGAGATTACAACAATGAGGTACAGGGAGCATTGGCTCCCGATTACTGGGCCCAAATCTGTTCGCGTAGTTACCACCTGCAGATCCTAGCCTGTACCCCTGACCAATTATGTGTACATGGTACACCTGACCGAGTTTTATTTAATACTGTCCGTGACCATCCATCCTGGGTGTGCCATTACATATGAACATACGAATCTGCCAGCAGAAACAAACCTTCCGGTCTATTGATGTCTGCCGGAGTGCACAGCTAGCACCCTAGATTGCAGCTGCCCCAACCCCCTCTCTATCTGTCTCTCCCATAACTGCCTCAGCCCCTGGCACCCAGACCCTCCCTCTTGCTTTGTCCCACTCCCTCTTAAAACTTCCTACTGTCTTACATGATACCACCCCCTCTGGTAGAGCATTCCATTTAGACACCACCCTCTTGGTGAAGTAGTGCCTCCTCATCTCCCTCCTGGATCTTCCACCCTCCTGTCTTAACCAGTGCCCCTTGTGTCCCTACCGTTCTTCAGTTTAAACACCCCTTCAGTGCTGGATTTGTTTACCCCCCTCAAGTATTTGAATGTTTCAATCATGTCCCCCCATCCCTCCTTTCCGCCAGTGTGTACATATTCAGCTCCTGCGACCTGTCTTCACAGGTCTTTCCTTTCATTCCCTGCAACATTTATGTTGCCCTTCATTGCACCCCCTCCAGTAAATTAATGTCACTCTTCAGATATGGCCACCAATATTGCACACAGTACTCCAAGTGTGGCCTGACCAAAGATCTGTAGAGGGGCAGGACCACCTCCCTATGCCTGGACAAGAAGCCTCTTGCGATACAGCCTAGCATCCTGCTCGTCTTAGCTGCTGCTTTCCTGCATTGGGCAGAGTTGGTCATGCTCCCTGTTACCAACACCCCTAGGTCCTTCTCCTCCTCAGTACGCCCCAGCCTCGCCCTACCTAGCCAGTAGTCCCTCCTTGGGTTCTTTGCCCCAAAATGCATAGCCTTGCACTTACTCGCATTGAATCCCAACTGCCACTTCCCCGACCACACCTCCAGTCTGGTTAGGTCCCCTTGCAATTGTTTCCATCCAGCGTCTTCATCCACCACCACTCCCATTTTGGTATTGTCTGTGAACAGACTAACCCTGCTCTCAACTCCATGTGCAATATCTGAGATATAAAGCCCAAATAGCACCAGACCCAGCACTGATCCCTGTGGCACACCACTTGTCACCATTCTGGGTGTCGAGAGCTCTCCCCCCAACAACCACCCATTGCATCCTCCCATAGCCAGTTCTCTATCCAGTTTGTCAGCTTTTTTCCCACCACCACAACAGTCAGCTTGCCTCCCCAGTCTTCTATTTTTTTTTGTATTGCTGTTGTTTGATGATAAATTTCCTTCCTTACTTTTCTACTGTGGTTCATTTGTTCTTAGAAAGGGACAGAGTAGTTCTCTTGGGACCCCCACATACAGGGTGCTTCATTCATTTGGTGCAGCTTTTCTTCTGATTCTCTCACTGGGGCTTGTGTCATAATATGATGATCACCCAAGTAAGGGATTTACAGGGAAAAAAAGTAGTTTCCTAACAATGGACACTATGCACTATGGGGTCTGTTTCACATTGCAGTGCAGCGTAAATGCCATGCACAACTACACAGCCCAGGCATGTGTAGTAGACTGTGGTATGCACCAGGGTACAGTGGTTGGCCACCAAGGCTAGCCCCTGGCTAAGTGGGTGTGTGCAGAGAGGTGCACAGGTAGGGACAGGCAGTCCTTACAGAGCTTGAAGCTCCCCATGTCCTTACCATACACGGGCACGCACAGCCCATGGCACACGCCTGCTGCACACAGCATGGTTCATACCATGTGCATACCAGGGTGTTATTGATGCCACACAGGCATCCATAGGTGGGGTCATCATGGCATTAGTAACAGAAGACAACAGTTCACAGATGTATAGGGGCATGGCCATGGTCACATGCCCCTGCTGCATGCACACTACACCCTGATGCCCAGGACCTGTAGCAGTCCTGCATCTGGACTAAAGATGGCCATAGAGATGCCGCCTTATGCCCTTGAGAGGGTTGCTTCTCTACTGTACAAAGATGAAGATGACCACATCTAAGGTGTCAACCAGCCTGCAAGAGTATGTCTGGCACAAGGGCTGCCCCCCATGGCTACCATTTTTGCCTGTGTTCTTGCCATTGCAGCTGTTTCAGCGACACCCAGTGGAGATGAACCTGTTACTAGGCTCACAGGTGCTAACTCTGTGCTGTACCGCTTTGCAACTGAACTGCTGATTCTGTGTTCCATGGACAAGGCACCAGGCTCTCTGGCTACCTGAGGGCCTGGAATACATTGGGGAGCACTACTGTGATGAGTTTGGGATAGCATGGTTCATAACTGAACCCACTGTGATGAGTACAGTCACTGGCCATGGTGTCAGGGGGGTACTTGGGTGTATAGGAGGTGCATGGGGATAGGGGAAGTGCATGGGGCAGGTGGACATGGGGGCATGTTAGGCCCTGTCCACACTACACCACTCCGGTCCAGTAACGGATGCAATCCATTACGGCCGGGGAGTGGTGCAGTGTGTCTACATTGTGGTGGTGTCCGTAATGGGACCGTACTGCCGGTCCACACTAGGGGTGCCGTGACCGCTACGGCGGCACCCGCTCTCAGGATGCGCTCGCTGCCACGGGCCTGCAGGGGACCGTTACCACACGTCCACACTTCACCCGGTAACATTACCGAGGCATAACCGGTTTGATAACCGTTGTTGAAACCACCTCATATGTGGTTTCAACAATGGTTACGAAAACGCCTTCTGTAATGTTACAGGTGTAAACGCAAACTGTTGCGGTAATGGTTTGGACACTCTGTAACATTACAGAGGCATAGTGTGGACAGGGCCTTAGTCGACTAGCACAGGGAGTAGGCTATATGGGACATGGACACATCTGTCTTACACCTACCTTTTCCACCTGCAGGATACCCCGCCACTGTTGGCAGTGATAAGGCCATGAAGGGAGGGACCCAATGACATCGACATTGACCCTGAACTGCCATGACAGCTGCTAGAGGAGTGCATATCTGCACATGCCTCTGGAATCCTTTATAACCAGTTCAGGATAGGGTACCACCTTTTAAGACACCTGAGGTGGGATATTTCATAATGACAATTGTGTTTTCACAGGACAATATGTAACCAAAACCACTGCAGCAGACCTTTTTTCCTCTACATAATCTGAACCCAACCTACAGGTTGTAGTTGCTTAAGGTGTTCATATGTCCAATTATGTTATGGTATTTAAGTTATGGTATCTAACTTTACACTCACATCTAGTGAACCATATGCAAGTATTATTTTTACATTAGGATTGGGGCATTTTCATTTTCTATGCTTTTTGTGACTGGACACAGCCACCCCAACCAGGACTGTCCTGATGGGATCAGGACAGTGGGTAGCCCCACTTCAGGTCAATGGGAACATTTACCCTGTTGAAGGGAGGACAGACAGCCCTGCAACAAAGGGAGAACTGTGCCAATCATTTTTTTTAATTTTATTAGCAACCCATGCTGAGCACTGCCAAGCCAGCAGCCGAGGCTGCATGGGTGGCTGGGAAATGTCCCAGCTCTCAGACCATCCACAGAGGCATCCAGGAGAATTCTTAACTGGAAGCTAGATTGGGCCAACCAATCCCAGTAAAGGGAATGCCACAGGCCAGGGGACTCACATAGGGTGGATTAGGTGAGTGTGTGAGTGGGTTAAGTGACTAAAAGCAACCCCCCCGACACTAGCTTTATTGCAAACAAACTGTACTGCCAATTCTGCATTGTGCTCCATTGTAACTGAACTTCCAGTTCTGCATTGTGCCCCATTGCAACTGAACTACCAATTCTGTTCTGCCCTAGTGCAACTGAACTGCCAATTCTGTGTTGGGCCCCATTGTAAGTGAACTGCTAATTCTGTGTTGAGCCCCATTGTAACTGAATTGCCAATTCTGTGCTGTACCTCTTTGCAACTGAACTGCCAATTCTGTGTTGTATCCCTTTGCAACTGAACTGCAACTGTGTGTTGTGCCCCTACTGCAAATTAACTGCCAGTACTGAATTTTGCCACTAGAGTGAACTGTCAACCCTGTGTAGTGCCCTGAATTGCACAGTGAGCTGTCCATATTATGTTTTGCCACCAAAGTGAACTTCCCAACCTTGGGTGTACCTCAAATGCTGAGTGAACAGCCAGCTTTGTGCTGTACTCTTTGTAAAGTGACTGTTAAAATCTCTGCCTTTTGGACTACGGTGTGGGTGGCTTACTCAGCTAGAGTTAGAGGATTGTCAGGACGGGTCCCTCCAGCTACTCATCTGTGCCATGTCCCTACTCCATTAAGGAAGTGAATTAAGTCTAGGAACTGCCCTGGCTCAGTAGTTAAGGGCTCCAATGTGCAGTGGGGTATGAATTTTCTTGTTTCAGGAATGGTAAAAGTGGCAAGACTGGGAATGATTAAAGTGGCAAGACTGGCAATGACAAAGGCTCATGAAAGCTGGATTACAAATTCTGGTGCATTTTCAGTGCATCCCTGGTCGATGGTCTGCCACGACCTCCCTATCGATGCTGGAGGGTCTGGTAAAAAGAAAATCCTTTTGCTCTTCATTGATTAGCAATCTGCCATGACCTTCTCCTGATACAAAGCTTGGAGCATATCCATCCTGGCAGTCTGTTATGACCTTTCTCAAGCATTTATATCCTCAGTTCAGGGTATAAGGATCATCCTCTGGGAGTCCACTTTGTTGAAAGTAAAGTTTCCCAGTGCCTCCTGGAGGTGCTTTTCTTCATCCCACTTTGTTGCACTTGCTCCTTAAAATCCCTTTCTTGCATGCACCACATTGCTTTTAAAAGTCCATCGATAGGTCATCCTTTACAGTTGTAATGAAGGTTAACTGCACTAATACTTTGGATAACCCCTGGCCAGGGTTATAGAGCTTTAGAATTCTCTGCCTTTGTTATAGAGTTTTAGAATTCTTTGCCATTGTTATAGAACTTTAGAATTCTTTGCCATTGTTATAGAGCTTTAAAATTGTTTTGCCATCATTATAGAGCTTTAGAATTGCTTTGCCTTTGTTATAGAGCTTTAGAACCGTTTGTCATTGTTATAGAGCTTTAGAACGGTTTGCCGTTGTTATAGAACTTTAGAATTGTTTTGCCATTGTCATAGAACTTTAGAATTATTTGTCATTGTTATAGAGTTTTATAATTGTTTTGCCATTGTTATAGAGCTTTAGAATTCTTTGTCATTGTTATAGAGTTTTAGAATTGTTTTGCCATTGTTATAGAGCTTTAGATATATTTTTCATTGTTATAGAGCTTTAGAACTGGTTGCCATTGTCATAGAACTTTGGAATTCTTTTTCATTGTTATAGAGCTTTAGAATTGTTTTGCCATTGTTATAGAGCTTTAGAATTCTTTGTCATTGTTATAGAGCTTTAGAATTGTTTTGCCATTGTTATAGAGCTTTAGAATTCTTTGTCATTGTTATAGAGCTTTAGAATTGTTTTGCCATTGTTATAGAGCTTTAGATATATTTTTCATTGTTATAGAGCTTTAGAACTGATTGCCATTGTCATAGAACTTTGGAATTCTTTGTCATTGATATAGAGCTTCAGCATTGTTTTGCCATTGTTATAGAGCTTTAGAATGATCTGTCATTGTTATAGAGCTTTAGAATTTTTGCAGTCTCAAAGAGTTTCAGAATTGTACAAAAGTCATAGAGCATGATATCATTGAAACCCATTAAAGTATAATGACCTTACAGAGTTCAGAATTCTTGCCACTGCTCATAAATTTGGCCTCCTGTTACTGCATTTCTAGTGTTCCAGTTTATATGTATCCTGTCGTAATGCCTGTACTTCTCACTATAATAGTCATCTGATTGCATTTGAAGTCATGTCTGCCTCTCCCTGCAAGCCAGACAACCATCAGGTCTGAGTGAATGAGAACAAACCTGTCGTCCTTTTGATGGTGGCAAGAGTGTGTGCCCACTGCATTTTAATGAAAATGAAGGAATTCTTCCGTGAGGTTCATACAGTCTTTAGTTGGCATCTTCATTAATCTCTGCTCCTATTATCAGCCATGAGCAACACGTTTTGGGCATTTATGAGTACTTTCCCAGTAGCTGCTAAGCATGTCATTTTTATGCCTGGGTTCTAAACATTATCACGTTGCAGAAATCATCTAGAGGCAATTAATAACATGCTTGCTTTGTGGCAAGTCATGATATAGAGCATTAATTATGAATAAGCTTTCAGCACACAGGCAATATGCATGGAAGATAATTAAAATAGCATTAGAATTTCATACAGTGAGTTTAAGCAATCAGTGAGAACACATAACACGTTTGTACTACAGCATGGGTCTCAAAGGATGGGGCATTGTTTTCATTCCATTTTACTGGCATGGGAGGAAAAATAAATATTTCTCAAATCAAATGATAGCATTTCGGCACTTGTAGAGTAGCATTAACCTGTAGCTTGATTTATATCACTGTTCATTTCTAAATTAATTTATTTAGTTTTTGTTATCCGGGTAAGTACACTAGACAGAAACTGTCTGTTTTCAGGTATGACCCGGGAGAGTACAACACTTGCAATATATGACACATTATAATGTAAGAACAGAGATAACAAATACAGGTTTATAGCACTCAAGAATAAAAAAGTGAGTATACATATCAAGTATATAAATGAAGATGTGTGAAAAGAAGTACAGGTAAGTACAGCAATACAGATTGACACACGTACATCAAATACAATAGCATGTCATCCAAAGAAACATATAAAGATTTGCACAGTATGCAGTATACATAAAATAGCTGTTCAGTTAACAAGTGCGGGAGCATTTACATGTTGTAGCCGCTAAGAGGTACTTACGAAAGGTTTTTTTGAAGCCCCCATATGTAGTGATAGCATGAATCTCAGGGGGAATATTATTCCACTGTCTAGGGGCAAAGTTTTGAAAAGCAGCCATCCCCAGATTGGTCCTTATGTTGGGTATAGCAAATAATCCAAGGTCAGAGACTCTTTGGGGATATGGATTTGAATGTGGTTTAAGTCACTTTCTGAGTTGCTGGGGTTGTTGCTAGTTTAGGACTTTGTAAATGGTACCCCCTAGTAATGTCACACAAAGCAGTTTGGGGGAGCCATTCTAAGTCTGAATATAGTTTACAGGGGTGAACAAGCCTGTTGGAGGGAAGTACAGAACTGCAAATGTTATTGTGTGTGATATGCCTATATTTATATCCCTAGATATTTCTAAGTACAGTCTTAATTTGCACCACAGGATGTAATTTACTGATAAACCCTTTTTACAGTGAGAAAAAATAGTGCTAGCGTAGCATGTATTGATGCCAAATTTTACAAACTGATAATACAAAGTTTGTGAATGGTGAGTTCAGTACGGAGTTTATTACAGGTAGAGATGATACCGCAGTCTGAATTGTGTTACATTAAAACAGGATAACTGATTAGAGGAACAAGCAAAGCATTAAAGGCACAGAGGGAGAAATACACCATTAAGAACAGGGTCAGATATAAACAGTTACTAAAAAAATGCTTGAATGGCAATAGACTGGGAAGAAAGAGTGGCATGGCTACAGACATAAAGGATAATGATAAAAACTTCTTTAGTTACATTATATCCCAGGAAGGTGGACAGTTAAAGAGGACAAGAAATCATTTCTAACTGGCAGCTGTTGAAAGCCTCTGTCAGATACCGACCGGCAGCAAAACCCCAGACGTAGAATTTCACAGCAACAATCTCAATAGGTTCTGAGATTGTCACTGTGAGGGACCCATACCTCTCAACCTCCTGCCTCATAAATCAGGGACAAGACTTAAAAAAAATCAGGGACAAAGGACCAAAATCAGGGACACTTCTTCAAAATTGGAGATATATACTCAAGAAGCTAGTAGAATAAAGGGCTTAGTGTAAAATGCATTTTCAAAGGAAGAACAAGTCTGTAACTTTAAAGTTTGACATTATTTTGTGCTTATAACCCCCGCTATTTGGTCATGGAAACACAATTTTTAGGAGGGACAGAGTAAAATTTTGAGGCAAAATCAGGGACGTCCCTGAAAATCAAGGACAGTTGAGAGGTATGGAGGGACCTGAGGGTGAAATTTCACCCTTTCACCGGCGTTTGCCCACCCCCCATACAACTCTGACTTGGAGTTAGTTATTTTAAGTAAGGGGTGGGGGTGTTCAGAGCACAGACCCCACTTGAAACCACACAGTATCTGACAGGCAAAATTTTGCCTGTCAACATTGTGGATCTTGCCATGCCAAACTTCAACAACAGTGTTGTCGATTTGGCATGGTAAAACCAAAGTTCTTTTTTTCAGAAATTATCTTGATCCCCCTAAATTATCCATATCTAATGATCTGAATAAAAAGTGATGTGAAAAACTGTATTTTGCATTGTTCTGTTTTTATGGGCAGCATTCTGTTGCAGTTCTCTTCATGGAACCTGTGACCTGGAGTTTTAACTATGTTACGGTTTGTGCAGAGAACTCTGAACATGGTTCTGATAGGTCAACAACTCATAATTAGCATTCTGTACACAGACTGTGACATAGTAAAAAGTCTAAACAACTGCTGCCATGAAAAGAACTGTGCAGCATGTTGTTCATCAAAAGAAAACAACTGAAAATACTGTTTATCATATCTGTGTTTATTCAGGTACAGTTAAATATAATCCTGAATATAAATGTAATTGCTGTGAACAGGAACATTGCTAACTGCTATCAAACTGCACATATTTCCTGTCTCCTTTAAGGAAAGAGTGGAATAACTCAGCGCAGAATCAAAAGGAAGGGACAATATCGGATCTTGCCTCAGCACCAGTAAACAGCTAGT